>OZ038491.1:98504673-98527173 GCA_964036315.1 Acanthosepion esculentum
TATATATATATATATATATATATATATATATATATATATATAATTTAAATAAAAATAAAAACAGGCCACTTTAAGGTTCCATGTAATAAATTATATCACCACAGCCCTTTTAAAGGACCGTGGAACATCAGACTTTACTTCCAAAGGTTGAAACGAAAAATGAAAAGAAATTTACACATTTTTGACGGGCAGTACTAAGCATATGTAAATTAATTCAATTTCATATGTAAATTAATTGAATTTACATATGCTTAAATATATATCACAAAATCTCATACACACACTCACACACACACACACACACACACACACACACACACACACACATACACACATATATCGTTATAAGTATTGGAAATATTTTCTTCATTCAAGTCATAAATGATATAATTTAAAATAGTTGAAATATAATTGAAAAATATATTCAAGACAATCTGTCTTGCTTTCTTTTTCCAATCAACTAAATTCGTTATTTCTAGGATATGAAATTACAGGTATGACTTTTAATAATAATAAGAAGAATAAGAAGAATAAGAATAAGAATAAGAATATTAAATCATTGTTTAATAATAATAAGAAAAACAAATTAGGGTTATGAGCACAAGTCACCAAATCTGATGGAAAAAAATCCAGTGTCCTTTATATCTCCTTATTATTGTAGCAAGAACATCAGCAACAACTACAATAATAATAATAATAATATAATAATAATAATAATAATAATAATAATAATAATAATAATAATAATAATAATAATATTGGCATCCACTGAATATAAAAACCGGCATGACAGAGTGGGCCAATATCTGCACTGGAAAATTTGCAACTCCTATGGGAAGGAAACTGGAAGAAATTGGTACGAACACCACCCTGACCCGGTTACGGAGATAGGACCTGTTACAATTCTATGGGACTACACAATATACACTGACAGAACAATCAAAGCCAACCGCCCAGACATTGTTATTAAAGACCACAAACAAAATAAGTGCCTCCTTATTGATATGGCAGTCCCTGCAGACTGCAATGTGTCTTTGAAGATATTCGAAAAACTGTCAAAATACAAGGACCTTGAAATCGAAATCTCAAAAATGTGGCACATGGGAACATCAACAATTCCTGTTGTAGTTGGAGCCCTTGGACTGGTTGGAAAAGATTCCAGTAGGCTGATTGAAAGGATCCCTGGAAGTCCATGCCTCAAAGAGATACAAAAAATTGTTCTGACAAGTACAGCCCACACTTTACGAAGGGCTTTATCTATGTAATTTTTTTTTTTTTTTTTTTTTTTTTTTTTTTCAGTGGAAAGTGTCATGATGCCATTTCTAACCTTAGGTCCCTGGGCGGGACCCGGAAAGAAATGTGTAAACGCCAGATATCAAAGGAAATAAAATAATAATAATAGTTTTAGTAAAAAATAAAAAGAACAGTTACAATAATATTAATAATAAGAGCCAGCTTGAAAGGCAAAATTGAAGCGAAATATAGAGGAAATCAGATTATGTGATCTCAAGAATATTCCAACATACAAATGCAGGAAGATCAAGACGATATATTAAATTCAATTAGTAAATGAAATTCCACGAATCAAAGAAATACTCAGAGAGAAAGTGCAGTTAAAATCACACGATGATACAAAAATAAATTTTTAATTTCTATCGCCAAAATAAACATTCCAAAAGGGCCTTCAGAAATTTTACAAGGAAACAAGAAAAACAGAGAAATCAAAAAGTCACTATTTATTGAAGATGGGTAAACAGATTGGTAGAATATTTGGAACAGCCCAAAGCAGTATAACCTCAATGCAGAATGGATCCAACAGGAGGAAAAAAGAGTGATGGCTAAACCTATACAAGTATGGGACAACATAACCAAGAATAATATTAAGCAAGCTCTAACGAAATCCCAAACATGGAAATCTCCTTTAAATTTCAAGGTACAAAATGTTTGGCTCTATCATCTGTCATCAATCTATAATACCCTTATACAGCATTTATAAATGTGAAATAATAATCCCAATGAATTCTCAGAATGGATCACTGATTTGTTACTTTTCTGCCAAAAAATGATCCGAAAAGTTATTGGCCAATAACAAGTCAGTCCATCACATATAAATGCATCACGGCTGTTCTGACGGCTTTTACTTACTCTTTTAGCGATGAAAATAACATTCTTCCTGTGAAATAGTAGGGATGTTGGAGTGTTTTGTATCGCCAGAAAGGTGAGCAAAATAATCATGGAATATTGCAGGAACAGGTAGAAATCACGGGACTGCATAGATAGATTACAATAAAGCCTTTGACAATGTGTCACACACTTGGATACCTAAGGCTTTGGAAATGTACAAAATCTCCTCTATGGCAGTAAGTTTCTTTAAACCACATTTTACCTAATTAATATCAGAAGCAATGCTACATCCAACCAGCTGTATATCCGACGAGAAATCTTTCAAGAAGACTCGCACTCATCCCTTCTGTTTTGACTGTTTTTTAATCCCCCTTACGCAGGAACTAAACAATAATAGCTATGAATACAAAGGAAAAAAAGAGAGCATCCAATCCCCTACACTACATGGATCATCTCAGACATTTTGCCAAAGACGGCAATGGGTTGAAGCGTCTCTTCAATTTTGTAAAATGTTTTAGTGACGAAATAGGTATGACTTTTGGATTGGATACATGTGCAAACGTAACATTCACGAAAGGGAGAATTACAGAAACACACTTAACAGTTTTGACACAAATTTTAGAGAACTGGTACAAGATGAAGCCTAGCAGTAACTAAGAATTAGCGAAGGGTATGGAATACCGCATAACCAAATTAAAGAATAAGTAAGAAAATTATGCTACAGACGTGTGCGTCTGGTATTGAATACCGAGTTGAAAGAAGAAAACTTCTCACTGGCCATCGCATGCTTCTTCCAAAGACTGATATTGATCAACTGTATGTGTCCAGATCCGAAGTAGGCAGAGAATTTGTTCTACTAGAACTGTCTTAGAAAACTACAGCAATTGGCCTTCAAAACTACCAGGAAACTACACAAGACTAGATGATGATCTCTCTCAAAGAACATAAAAGAATTAAGAATGTTTATTCAGTAACAAGGGAAGCCAACAATTTCAAAATGGAGTTTAATACACTCATTGAAGCTGCAACATACTGAAAAAAGAAAGCAGAAGCAAATGGAATGGACCAGATAGCGAGACGCTGGCAAGATAAACCGCTCCAAGGTCAATACGCTGTCCGTATCAAGCAAGCTGATGTAGACAAACCCCATACCCGTCAGTGGCTACATAGTGCAGGTTTAAAAGCTGATGAAGCCAAAACTGCACAGGCCCAATGCTTGATAACTAGAAATAACCAAACACACATACTGAAACATTGTGTTAGCCCAAAATTGGATGAAAATATCCAGAAACAACTGACCATCTTGTAACAAGTTGCACGGTATTGAAATCCACTGAATAGAATACCTAGCAATATCTGCACTGGAATATCTGCAACATCTATGGAAAGGAACCTGCAAGTAATTGGTATGAACACCACCTTGACCCGGTTAGGGAGATAGTACCTGGAAAGGTTTTATGGGACTTCACACTATACACAGAGAGGACAATCAAATCTAATCGTTCAGACATCGTGATTAGAGACCGCAAAGACAAAAAGTGCCTCCTTATTGATATAACATTCCTTGCAGACAGAAGATCTTCAAAAACTAATGAAACTAGAAGGACGATGAAATCGAAATCTCAAATACGTGGCACACGAGAACATCAACAATCCCTGTTGTAATTGCAACCCTGGGATTTAATAGAAAAAGATTCCAGTAGACTCAATGAAGGGATTCCTTGTAGCCTATACCTTAAAGAAATAGAAAAAAAGGTTCTCACGAATACAACCGACACCTTACGAAGACCTTGTCTATGTAAACGATGTGAGATGTTTTTCTTAAATTGCTCTGTGGAAAATGTCAGGATACTGTTTCCGACTTCAGTTCTCTTGTCGAAACCTATAAATAAATGTGTACATACCAGAATTCAAAGGAAATAAAATAATAATTATAAATTGATCTAAAAGAAATGAATGAAAACTTACTTTAGCTTCCTAACTTTTCATAAATAAATTGACACAAAATAAATAAAAAATAATAAACACTAGGGTTCAGGAGGTTACTGTTAGTGGAAGAGTCATAAAGAGCAATAGAAAAACAAGTTTAGCAGGGGTAGAAGGCTATGATTGATATTGCATTTAAATTTGTTGAGGGTCGTAGTTGATAGAAAAGCTTGAAATCGGGAAGGATTTCCGCAAGCATGAAACCCAGCAGAAGTAAATATTAGCAGAGAACTTAAACGTTACATATAGCAATTTCAGCAGATAAAGTAAGATATCTAAATGCCAAATTAGTAGTGCACTAAAATACGTGAAGATGAGGTACCAACATGGAAAACCAGCCAGAACAATTGTAATATTTACAGATAATCAAAGGAAAGAAAAGTAACGGACAGTGGAGGGACTGAATTTGAGATGCTAGGCCAAGAATATAACGTTGCAGAATATAAACTCAGCGGTAGAAACGTAACAGAAAAAACTGATCCATTTCTCTTGTGAAATAGATCACTTCTTACACTAAATTTGGATCCGATAGATAGGAGTCCTTAATGAAAGTCGCGTTGCGTTCTGTGCCGTCTCGGGATCACTATTAATAAAAACTCTATCAAGGAAAAGGGTAATTTATTTTTGGTATTCTTTTTATTAAGATTTGCCACTTGGATTATAAGAGGCAGTAGGAAGATTGCCTTAACAGGAACGCGTATCTCGCGTTAGCTGAGGATTCCCCGCTGGTGTTATTAGCAGGTCGTAAACCTGATTGTGGGAAGCATATCGACACTTCAGAATTCTTGAGAAACTCTGCTGTATTTGCGGCGTTTTATATTCAAAATACAAAGCTAATCCATTACTGTTAGAATGCCCCGCCCACGAGTCACTTCCACCAATCGCTGACCATCCAGGTTCTATCCTTCGCATACTGTAACAGTGGCCAATCATACAATATGTAGGAAGAAAAAAAAAGATTAACGTAGATGTGTAGCGTGAAAAATGAAATGAAAAATGAGATTGGCAGCGAATCTCTCGCGTTTTGTAAAATATACTTGTTTCGAAATTGCGAGAAACTTTCTTCTGGTTAAATATTATCTTAACGCTTGCAGACTACAGATGTCTGACGGATAAAATTCTACGTAGGATATACAAAAATAGTAATATTTCTTGCAGAATTTTGTTTGTGGGCGCGTTTTTTATAACGTCTGATGTTCCTACTTCCGGCTATCCGAATTTTAAAACAATTGCTACACGCATTTTGTATATATTTCAACTTCATTCAATGACTAACCAAAAAAACGGACAGAACTTTTTTGGTTACCTTGTAGAATAAAAACTAAAACGGAAATCATTGATAATATCACAAAATAGACGAAAGCGCTCGGACATATGGAATTTTACAAACCAATTTTACACACCTCATGTTCAGAAAAAAAAAACTTATACAAAGAGAAAAAAAAGAAACAACTCAGTACTTTTCAATTGTCTTTAATTAAACTTGTATAAAATAAGGATTGTTACCCAAATAGCCCCCATTTATTTATTTATAATAATTTTATTATATAGACAAAATCATTTTACTCACTATTTGTCGTGAATAAAATGGTTTTGTCTATATGATAAAATTGTAATAAATAAATATCGCTTTACTATCGGTATCGAGCCCTCTTTTGCATTAATGCTGCGAAAGTTGGAATTTGTATATTACTTTCGTTCCCTTTCGCATCGGATATATATATATGTGTGTGTGTGTGTCTGTGTGTGTGTGTGTGTGTGTGTAAATAATAGTAAACCCAAAAAATAAAAATTACCTGATGTGGGCCTATTCATATTACTAGGATCTAATTGGAATATACCAACGTATTTATTAGCATTAATATATATAGATGCCCATATGTTTTTACTCGTATCCAAAAGTGCATATATATGTGTATGTATATATGCATGTATGTATGTTTTACTCTTGCCCATACAGAATGTTATATACTCGACCCGACTCGTGAGTTCAACAAAACAGTGCTTCATGAAAGTAGCAATATCTGAAAGACAAGCTTTTCACTAGAAGATCGTTCTCGTCATCTTTTCATTCGAATTTTTCCTTTGTTACTCACTAATCTATGTTACATATATTTCTTTAAGTCTACTTTGTTGTATTTATTATGTCATAACTTACATTTTATTCGTGTTCATTCCTTTATTCGTTATATATGTATATCTATCTATATCTATCTATCTATCTATCTATCTATATATACATACATACATATATATACATACATACATATATATATACACACACACACACACACACACATATATATATATATATATATATATATATATATATATATATATATATATATATATATATATATATATATATATATATTACTTCCTTATTGATTTGTTTTCTTTTGACAATTATGCTTCCTTTTCCCATTTTCCCTTCATTCGCACTATTATTAACTTCATCGTCGCCTCTTCTTGGTTAATCCCGCCTTTTATAGTGGAACCTTAATTTGTTCTTATTTTCTTGTTTTGCATGTACGATTTCCTATGTTCTTATGTTTGTATTTTGTTTTGCCACAATATCCAATAGTTATTATCAAAAGAAAATATAATACAGGAGATGTATGACTGGAAAGACTTTTCTGACGACATTTCTCCCGTTAAATCTAATGAGCTCCAAGTATTAACTCTACAATGCATAAATTGGCATTTTCCCTTTGAATCCTCTCGGTGCAACATGGAAAAAATTATCCTGCCTTCTATGTTACAAATTTCTGTTTTCTTTACATGACAACGAGAACTTTACAAAGCATGTTCATGAAAGAGGATATATCACTTATTTTTGCTTTAATGATTCCATGAATATCTCTCGACATGTTTTCCTTAATTCTGTTCCTCGAAGACACATATCGCCATCGTGGATAAAAAATAAAATGTTGATGGCAAAAATGAAAACTCTTTATCGGCAATACTAGAGATAACAAAAGTATAGTGAATCATATATTTTCAAAATATATAACTTTATAGCCCGTCTCCATTTAAGACTTTGCGTAAAGTCCTGTCCATTGTAGCACTCTCTCTGTCGGCAGATTTTTATACTTTATCATCCCTTTTTGTCGCCCATTGATAAAGTACTTTTGGAAAGTCACAGTTCTTTTTTGCATTCATTATTTCCTGTGAGTGTTATATAATTCTAGCTTTCTTTCCTCATAACAAATACCAAATAATTCAAATCTCTCTTCAATTAATTTAAATATAAATATCTTCTAAATTTAGATTTTCTTTATAGCTTCCTTTTGTTCTCATATGTTGAATCTATGTCAGTCGTAGTAACTTTAGAGCCATAGCTCTGCCTAACACTCAGTGTCATATAAGGTTTTGATATCTCCAAGTCTATAAAATGTCAGAGGTATTAGCTTTGTTAAATATATATTGTGTAGCATAATTTACCGTAATTTATATATGATATACCGCAGTTTTTCGTATAAATGCGCGAGGCTTTTTCTTTGGGAATTGGAGCTTTATTAGAGGCTGCGATTCAAAGCAGATACTGATTGTAATATCATTCACATTAAAAGCAATTAGGAGAAGGAGAACGATTTACTAAGCATAGTTTATATGTGGCACAAAGCTGAAACTCATTATTCAGTTCTAATTAATCTTGCAAGATAAGCATGGGAACAATTACACTTAATCGAAGTACTCCAATTGGGTTTCATTATAATTTGCAATGATCCAGTTTCTCCTGTACAAGTTAGAAAATAAAAACAATATATTTTCAACAAAGAAAGGCACAACATTTTTCACCAATATACATGCGCCTTACAAAGTATATTATGGTGATTTTCCACGGGTAGATAAGATGTGACACACGGCCGAATGTATATGGCATGCAGAAAGGATCGAACTCACTGCTCAGTAGTAATTGTCGTAACTAAACCTTTCCCTACGTCGAGGTTCCCACCTGCAAACTTTATTAATGTGATTTTCTTAGAGTAGTTTAGATGTGGCGCAGGGCCGGATGTATAGGTCACCCAGAGAGGAAATGTGGAAATCTAACATTAGTCCATGCATTGAATATTTCTATTATATCTGCTCCGGTGCTTTCGTTACTTATTTAAAAATATTGATGAAAAACAAGAACTAATCTGCAATGTTATCGGTCGTGATCTGGTACCCCGGCTTCAGTTAATTTGACACAAACGTAAAATAGTTTTCTTGCGCCATTTCTATAAATATGTCCGTGGTAAGTGTCTGATGAACTTACTTCTTTGGTAATTCGATATTTGGAATGAAGCGTACTACTAGATTGGCAGAACGGTCTCATCATATTACAGCTGAAATGGTTAGATGCAACCGTAAGTTCTATGCTAAGAATTTCCTCTATGACATTTCTCTTCTATGGAACTCTCGAGGCTTCTGGTTTTCCAGTTAATTTTGATGGTCGAAAATTTAAATGCACTATCAATCGTTATCGTCCAATTCCAGTTCTTGTATTGTTGTTTCACTTTAATAATATTTTTGTTTTTGCTATATTCTCTCACAGTCAATAAAACGCTTGCTTCTTTATGGCTTTATTACTTTGGTTAGGGTGAAACGACTGAATAAACAGTACCTTATTAGGACAAAATATATTTTCGTCAGCATTTATTTTGAGATCAAATATGAGGAAACCAATTCTATACAGTCCATTAACTCGCTGTAATATGAGAGCGCAAATATATTTCCTCGCTAAAAAAATATCTAGAGAAACACGAATGAGGAAACTCTCTTACAGAATTCAATCTCCCTCAAAGGTAAAAACTCACTGTATCTCAGGTTTGTGGAAAGTAAGGGGTCTAATTACCGTTTACTTATATCAAATTCTAAATCTTTTCAAGGAACAGCCGTTCAGGCTCTGCACAGTTTCCTTTACATTTTTTGCCATGTATTCCTGCGAAAATATTGGAATGTTTTCCCGTTACGAAATTTACAGTTTTGAATTCAGGTTAATCTTTCTCCTACACTGACTACAATCCAAGGCTAAATAGCTGTGAGCAGACTTATCTCCATGACAATCAACCAGGAAGTTGAATCAGACATGATAGCGATAATGACAATGTGCTGTTGAAATGGTCACCACGTTCACTATACTTGACATCTTGTGATTTTTTCTATATGGTTATTTGGAGTGACAGGTCTATACCCACCTCTTCCTGCAAACATAGAGGAATTTAAGCAGAGAACCGGTGAGGCGCAAAAGAATGTTACGCAAGTTATGCTACAGCGTGTTCGGCATGTAGTGCTCATACTAAACATTTGTGAATCTTTGTGAAATTGGTTATAAAATCTACATTCCTTTGAATATCTTGTTCGGGTCTCTTTCAACATTAACCCTATTTAATTTCGTTTGTCTGGGACATGTAGTTACTGAGATATTCACAATTTAAATGATGTCATTTTTTGTGCTGACACCCTGTATTTGCAACCAAAAAGAGTTGCAAACCGGTCCAGCGCTTCAACAGGTAGGTTCTCAGTTTTCTTATATTCCTGTCTCTATTAAATCTAGACCTGTGTAATAGAAGTCTAGAGCTGAATTGGTTTATTGATAAGCTAACAATACGCTTACCTTTGAAAGAAGGCGATTGATATATCAAGAATTAATGACGACTCCTGGTATAAAAGCAACTTTTTAGATAAGACCCCAAAATCAATGGCATTGTAAATTTTGCAAGAACTTTGGGAGCAGAAAAATGAAAAGGCATCGTAAATGCAGAATGGTAAGGAGAAACATATTTAATTCGTATAGTCTTGGCTTCAGTCTGGACTGGCGATATCTTTAATTTCTTCTTCTTCTTCTTCTTCAACGTGCCGTGTTCAATCAGGACGTTGGCGATCATGGCTCTCCATAATTTCCTGTCTTTTGCAACTCTTAACAACTTTTGTCTATTTGCGATCCATCCTATTTTTTTCTCTTATCAATTCACTCAATCCCGCCAGGTTGGTTGCACGTCGATTCCACCTTCTTTCTCTCTATCACTTACCTTCAAACTATTTTGTGAGTATCAAACTTTATGAGCTCCCCTTCCTCATTAAGTGTCCCACAAACCGCATCTATCTCTTCGTCGTTTCTGATAGATTCTGTCCATGGTATTCTCAGCATCCTTCTGTAAAAAGACATTGTTTTGTTATTTAATGACTCTTCATCGGTGCGGAGATTGTCCGGCTTTCCCTGCTATATAGAAAGACTGGAACTATATCACATTTCAGTAGTCATTCCTTTTTTTAACAGCGATATTTTTGCTGTTTCTTAATACTTTGCTCATCTTTTGGAAGGCATGATTCTCAACCGCAATGCTTCTTCGGATTACCGTATGGCACTTTCCCAATTACTCTGTTCATAATCTTCCCAGATATATAACTTGATGCACCTGTTTGATTTCGGTATCACCAATCTGTAAGTTGAGTTGCTAATTTTGCTAACAACCATGCATTCAGTATTCTTGCAATTAATGCTTAATCGGTTCTTCTCGCTCTCCTTCACGACGTTCTTGTAGTGAGCATCATGTAACTTATTTACTTCTTCAATATTTTGTGACAATTCTGCTTATGGTTTATTGAATCTTGTAAAATCCCCGATATATTTCAGTGTAATTTTCACTTTCCAAAATTATATTATCCTGTTAGTTAGAATTTTTTCTGATTTTTGTTTTTTTTTAGTTCAGGGCGCACATGATGAAAATTTGAATATGTGAAAATTTAGTTTAGCATTTCGAAATAAGTTAGCGGTACAGATTTCGACTAAAGGTATTTATGAATAATCTAGATTTTTCGAGAGAGGCCATTAATGACTGATTTAAATTCCTTGAATTAGACAAAAGGGGAAGGATTATCCTCTCTTAAAGATGAAAAAATTTAGCGTCCAGTTTCAAATATCAAATGAGAAAGACTTACAGTCATTTTTTTATCAATTCACTCCAAGCAATGTAATAATACCAGTAAGACACAAGTGACCACGAAAGAGAATAAGAACACTTTAGAAGGAACCAGAAACCCAACCCTTAACTGGAAACGTGAGATAAACCTCTACTCAAAAAACCGGGGAGGTGTGTGAACCGGACGTAGAACTCAATGATCAGAATCTGTAGCTTTTTAAATATAAAGATATTTTTTATTATAAAAATAATTCAGAATTTATTCTTCTGTTAACATGGGGTCCACCTGACTACATTTCTGGCGGCATTAGAGTGCGCCGGCACGGCGGATGAAACACCGTGGTCTACATATATGGATAAATATGGCTTCAGATTAAAATTATGCCAGATATATATGGATTTAGTTTATAAAAAATAATTTAAAATACTTTATCTACAAAGAAAATATAACCAAAGAAATTATTTCACTATAGAGAAGAAGAAAGTAGTTGTGGAGGTGACCCTTTTTATTATCAAACAGTGACAGATTAGGTATGTTGCAAATTATATTATAGAAAGCTACATTTTTTTCTTTTGAATCCCTGTGGGGTATAGAACCAGAGGTAATATATGATAGGTGGCTGCTGCAGACGTATCTGTAGCAAGTAGATTATAATGGATGTAGTTACTAGTTCCTTTAGGGCCTTTAGGTTGAATGTTGGCCTTCGTCTGGAAACTAAGGTTAGAAAGCTATATCTACATTAGCGGTGAAAAGCTGTATTTATACTAAGAGCATTTTAGTTTGATAGTGAACGCAACATCTTTGGCGGGATTTTGAACGAGCGAAGTTCTTTCATTTTATTCAGCTTTTACCTCGGGGTATGATGCTAGACGCAAATTTGAAAATGTTCAATATGCTTAATAAGTTTATGTTTAACTGATGTTTTGCTGTAAAGAAATATCCATACATTAATTCAACTGAATAATTTGAAGTTACATAGTTTCCAAAGTTATTCAGATGAAGTAATTCTACATGATTAGTCAAAATTTATTTTGAATCAGGATTGACTAGACATGATTATTTAAATAAACTTCATTTGTTTTCTCTGATAAACTAAATAAAATGACATGTCCTCGCTGGATATCGGTGCAGACATTCAGATCGGTCGAACGAGTTCAAACTCCGGAGATGTAAATTCAGTTCACTTACGCACAGAAATAGAGAGATGTGTGGCTATGTCACGATATGTCCGCATCTGACTGGAGTTGGATAATTGTTTCTGTTTTATGTAGAAAAATGGCGGGTAAGAATGTTGTTTAAAATGCAATCTAAAATAATTTAATTTTTGGTTAGCGACAAGACAAATAGGTTTCAATGCTTTAAAACTTCGTCATAAATATTACCTGTTGTATTCTATAATTCAGGCCAGGGAATACCAGATTATTTGATCCAAATTTAATCTCAATAACGGACCTTTTTTGTCGCAAACCTCTCGCTGTTCTACCTCTATTTCTATGAAAAGAGCTTAGACGAAATCTATTGTTCATTTACATCAGTTATAACCTTGACGGCTATCGCACTTCATACCACAAACATTGCCGTGAACTAACCCTATTTCCTCCGTATTTCATTCGTGAGAAGTAAGTTCAATTCAAGCAATTTCTTACCGCTAACCACTTCCCTGTGGTACCGATTCTCAAGTGGATTTATTTTATCTGATCTACAATATTAACCTTTTCGTGTGTAGGGTTAACCGCTATCTTCCACAGGTATCCGCATAAACTATGCCTATTATAATGTAAGTCTCTAAATTGAGTGGCTCCTGTACCTTGTAAAATGTTCAATTCACTGTCAAAAAATAAAGAAAAATACGTTTGTCAATATATTCAATTGTGTTCCTCTATCATGTTAATCAAAATAGTAATCGTAATTCAGGTTGGCTGGAGAGCAAATATAGTTACTCATATGTTCAAGTAGCAAGAGAGCCACAAACGTAAACATTTGAATCTGGAGTCAGAAACAAGTTTTCTCCAAACATAGGTGTATCTCTATATTATATGTAAAACACTTACGTTTTATTTCTTCTTACAGTCTGGTCGCTGTGCATAAATATATGGATATATGATTGTACACGTATAACATTTCTATATAGGTATGTATAGATTTGTTTATGTTTAATGGTATAAAATCTGTATGAGAACAAAGTTTTTTGTCATTCCATTTCCTTTCAGCCATTCCATTCAATCGGTGTTATTATATCACGGATATAATAATGCCCATATTGAGGGATAATACATGGGATAATAAAACCTCCTACCATAGATCTGTCCAGTTATAGCAGTAAAGTTACTCTAAATAAATATTCTTCAAGCTTCGTTTTGCATTTTCAACTTCTACTTCTCTATTTTACCTGTCTAGGAAATATAAATAAAAAATACATAATATATATATATATATATATATATATATATATATATATATATATATATATATATATATATAATGTATTTTATACATAAGAAATAAATAAATATATATATATATATATATATATATATATATGTACATATTTTACATATAATATATATGTATAGAAATAAATATATATATGTACATATTTTACATATAATATATATATATATATATATATATATATATATATATATATATATATATATATATATATATATATGTATATGTATATATAATATGTTACATTTTTCTTTCTTACTAACGATTTCTATGCACATCGATTAATAACATTTTTATAGTAACGAACCGATCATCAGACGCCTAAAAACGTGACAGGTTTAATAAAATCGTACAAGACAGCATTAATCCTACACACACACGTACACACACATATATATATGTGTGTGTACGCGTGCACACGCACACACATACACACATACACGCACAGACACACACATATATATATATATATATTTACTGAATAATATAATTGTCTTATCAGTTTATTTATACTAAGATGAAATCCATCAAGGAAGGTGCTGAGATTTTTTTTAAACCCTGTAGTTTCGACCTTTTCTAAGATCATCTTCAGGGGTATTAAGTCAAACATGGTGATGTAACTGCGATAAAATCTGCGTTCATTTTTCATTATTTCTAATAATTCACAGTCAGCCTCCTTATATTTGAATCGCCTGTTTTATAAAAATTCTATGCATATAACGGATAGAAATTCAAAAAAACTAAAATAATTGTAACAGACGCGTTTAACCATAATTTGAAATCCATTAGCATCCAGTTCACGTGGAGGAATTACGAAGAACCAATACGGAATAGTTGTTTCTAAACAGAATGCGTGTTTCCTTAAAGAAAATGATGATCCTGAGAACATCATTCGTCAGCAGACTGAAGTCAAAGTTAAAATGAAAGATACTGTTAAAAACAGAAGTTTACAAGATTGAAAGAGTGTAAGGAATATTACCTAGGATTTGTAAGAATTTATCTATTCACCACACAGCTATGAAAAGGGTGTTTTAGCCTTGGTTGGCTACAAGTTTACCGCGGCAAGGAAATGGCAAACTACTGCACGATAATCTGCCTCGTCAGTTATAAATCAAAAGAGAAATGATTGCCCTTATATGTATCCCGTATAGTACTTACAATCATACATATACATCTTTTTATTTACTTTTTTATCATTACGTCCGATTATAATTTACTTGTTATTATTTACATTATTGATATTGTTCTTTGTGTTGTTATCCTCTTTATAGCCATATTCACATCGTTTCGACCGTTGTACGCCCCGATCTTCTTCAGATGATATGCCTTGGAATTTCGAATCGAAACATTTATTGAGTCCATGGGTGTAGATTGTCATAGTTCTAAATGGCATGGCTTTTCTGGATATCTCAGTTTCATTTAATTCCTTAGTTTACTGGGTATATATATATATATATATATATATATATATATATATATATATATATATATATATATATATATATATAGTTTATATGTATAATTTATATATATATAGTTTATATATATATAAGAAAAATATAGTTTTAACGTGAGCTATATTTATGGGATAAAGTGCTCAATATCATATATATATATATATATATATATATATATATATATATATATATATATATATATATATATATATATATATATATATACATACATATATAGACATAGATATAGATATAGATATAGATATATATAAGCGAACATAATAAAAGTGAATGAGACGACAGAGACGCAATTGTCAGGCCGCCTGTCGATTGCGCCTAGCATGAAATAGCCTGTCGCTTATGAGTGTTGACTTCAATGTTCACTTTTTATATATATATATATATATATATATATATATATATATATATATATATATATATATATATATATACAATAAGTGATGCGTTTTGTTCGGTGAAAGTAATTTTTCACACTAAATTACTTTTCTTTGATGTAATATGTGTGATATGTAAAATGTTATTTCGTAGATTTGTTGTGAAAGAAATAAAAACGGTTTCACTTTATATCTTATTAGCTTTATCTTTATTGGAATTCGAACTCGTATTCTTAAAGAGACAGATAGGTTCCATGTTAAAATTTACATTATTACGTCTAGTTTTTCATGAGATTCCTTTCGACACTCTCACTCAATTTTGTAACGTGTTCTCAATATTTTTACACTTTATCGATATACTTTTAATTTTGAAAGCAATGAGAACAATATGAATGTTACATGAATTTTCGAATGTCTTCTAGGAGCATTCGTCTTTCACGTGGCATTATCAAAGGACTTTATTTTTGTTCTGATAGTGTTGTATCATTGTGTATTCTTTTTGCATTCATTAGCACAATCCGCGTGCCGTCTTTTCACGCGTTGCTCTGTGCCTTATCCGATTTTTAAAGTATCGCCAGTTACTATGTTGTGTCAAATGTTTTTCCTATTTCAAGCTTTAATTAATAATTAAAAAAATGTGGTCTTGGTTATAAAGATAAACTACATCCGGCCGCAAGTGCACTGATCCGGAGATCTGAAATTTTGAGGAGCGTGGAACAATCTACTAATTACTCTTGTTACCATATCAACCGGTATGGTAGCACCTGTTAGAATCTCAACTATGCGCAATTAGTAAACCCTACAAACAAAAATCAACAGTATATTTTTTAAAAAATATTCACAAATAGACAAAATGAGAATTAATGCAGCATTAAAAAAATATAAAAATACATTTGTATAGTAAAAACAACGAAAATACCTTTTATGATCATACGTAACCGAAAAGATGATCCCGAGCGAATTTAGAGTGGGTAGCACTGACATGAACATGGTTGCTCAAGGCTACATAAGACTTCATTATTTAAGTGTTGCGCCGAAGTTACCCCCATGGAGAGTTTTGCGAAGACGCATGTGTTTTTCTACTGTCCATGTTATATAGTGATTTTCCAAGCACAGCTTAGAAGTGGCACAAGGCCGAAAGTATGGAGCACCCAGTGAGGATCGAACTCACTACTCAGTCGTAATTGTTCTAGCGAGACAAGCTTGCTAACCATTACACCGCCTCGAGGTGCCCAATGATTTTCTAAGCGTAGATGTGGCACAAGGCCGAATGAGTGGGACACCCAGTGAGGATCGAACTCACTAAACAGTTAGTAATTGTTCTAGCAAGTCAAGCTTGCTAACCATTACACCACCTCGAGGTGCCTCTGTCCATGTTATATAACTGGTGAAAAACTAAAGAATTTCGGGCACGTTAAATTATTTGAGTTGTTCAATAACATTTCGATTGCTCGACACATCTATCATTTTACTCGATTATTCATCGAAAGATTTCTAGATAGTTTCCTTCTGCACTATGCATTCGACAATATATACTGACAGCTTAATTTGATCGGCAGTTGACCGCATCAATTTTCTTTGATGACAGATGACGATGGCCTGGATCGGCTTAACAAATATTGTTGTCTTACGATGCTAACTCTGTAGACAGTTTCATTCTCAGAATTACATGTGCCACGTCTTCTGCTGAGGTCAAATGTTTTCAATTTTCGATAATTCTTGTTATATATCCGAATCAATGTTTTTAATTTCATATGCTACATTAGATGATGATCTATTAATTCTCTGGATATATTTGAAAGAAAACGAGAAAATTTAAATTAAGCTTCTGCTGGGAAACATGAATACGTCTTCCATTCATGAACATTTATGATTTTGATTAAAGAGAAATATGTTCGGATTTTACTGCTATTAGGTTATGATTATTTCAGGGTTCAGATTTAAAAGATTTTATTTCTTTTGCGAAGATCAATACGAAATTGTTTAGTGTTATAAGGAAGAGGAAATGTACGCCCGCGAAAAGAGTAGGGATGCACTGGCTGAAGATCGCTTGAGGCCTTGAAATTTATTGTTATAATGCAGTATTGATCTCTATGTTCAAGCAACCTCACTCTCTTGCTTTATCTCTCTCTTTATATGTTACTCACTCGTCTTCTCGCTCTCAATTTTCTCTTTGCATTTTCAAATATTTATACTCACTTTTTATTAATATTATTTAATATTAATCATCTTATATTCGTGTATGTACTCCTTACTAATACACTAAAAAACAATGGTTAAAAGTACCCTTAGTCACACACATCATAACTCAAAATTGGCGCCATCTGACTGGAGTTATAAACAAAAATTAAAAGGATAGGACAGTGAAGATGGTCATACTTGGATACGAGTTGTCAGTCATTTATTATATATATATTTGTGAATGCAAGGACTTACTGAATTTACCATAAATAGTTGATTTCTATTTAGTCTTGAGTAATTCAGTAAATTTGTAGAAGATTCGATCTATTATAACTATAATTATAGATTATTTTTTTAAATTTACAAAATTATTCGCTCCCATCCACCCCCGAATTGTGGAAATTTTTAAGTAATATTGCTCTATGGTAATTGTAATATTTTGTATTAATTTGACATTTAATACAAACTGCCTTTGAAATGAAATACTTTTGACCGTATTCTATATATTCTAGGTAATGAAGAAGACAATATGTGTGTGTGTCACTTACAGCGACAATTCATTCGTTCTCCAACCAACGCGATGGATATGCCACACTTTCCAAACATTTAAATCTTCCTAGTTCGACTATTCGCAGCATTATCGAAACTGTACCAGTATGTTCATTGTGTTGAGAACAAATTTAAGGAATGACAGTTAACGGTTAATTTCTGAGGGAATGGGAAGGGAAATTGTTAAAGATGTCTCGAAGAACGCTTCCTTACTGACAAAGGACATTATCAATGATGTAAAAACATCAGCCTTGAATATATCGACGAAGACAGTCTCTAGATGCTTTCATCCAGCAGTACTTCGAGCTTGTTTCTCAAAGAAAAGCTAAACCCCTGAAATGCTGATTAGCTCGTGGTAAAAGCCATCTAGAACAAGGGAGGAAATATTGGAAAACTGTTTTATGAACAGATGAAAATAAGTTAGAATTCTTTGGCCACATGAATTTCCGTTATGTATAAGGCTAAGTGAATGAAGCTGACAAACGAAAAAATTACGCTACCTGCAATTAAGCAGGGCGGTGGAAACATTATGCTCCAGGGATGTTTTGCTGCTTGTGGACCAGGAGAACATTACAGAGTATCATGGGTAAAGAGAAGTATTTGGCTATTCTTAAATATAATATAAAACAAAGTGCATGGAAGCTGTATTTGGGCGGACACTGAATGATCTAATAAGACAATGATTTGAAACACAGCACAAATTGCTACAAAATATACTGATGGCAGCAAAATTAATCTGTTAGCGAACCCCAAGCCCCCACAGGATTTCTTAACTAAACAGCATTGAAAATATATGGAATAAATAAATATAAGAGTAAGAGGTCCTTTGAATTTGGAAGAACAAGAATATATTGTCATGGAAGCAAAATATCTATCAGTGTATACGGATCCTCTAAGGAGCTTCAGGCAATAATCAAGAACATACGTTACAAAATTGTTTACTATGTTAAAAGTTTTTGGTGTTTTGTAGTATCGTTGGACATTAAAATAAAAAAAAAATGTTTTGGGCATAACTGCACATCTTTTCAAATCCATTATTTCATCATTTGTAAATATTTGTGGTATGATATATATATATATATATATATATATATATATATATATATATATATATATATATATATATATATATATACATACATATACATACATGCACACACACACACACACACACACACACACACACACACACACACACACACACACATATATATATATATATATATATATATATATATATATACATGCATACACACACACACATATATATATATTCAGTAATGAGAATTTATGTCATCTTACTGTAAACATTATATTTATTGAGTATTCGACTTTTAGTAGATTTACATGATATTGTTTAAAAGTTTTTGTTTGGGTGGGTACGTGATTTAATTTTTGGTGGGTACGTGAATTAAATTTGTAACGATCTTTAAATGTTTATAAATTAAAAATAACGTTAACTATTATAAGAAAAACACAAAAATGAAGAAACGCATTTTATTATTAAGACTTTCAATCCACAAGTCGTCAGACATTTACACCACTGTTTAATCTTTATTTCGATGTCTATTCAAACACGTGCAACCACTAAGCATAACGTTTATAGTAATAGGGAAAAATATCCTCATATATGCATATCAGTATTCACTAAAGTTTAGCTTCATAAAGTTCAATGAAAATATGTCGTGAATGAATGCAATTTCCGTTGTAGCAAATATTTATTAGATTAACATAATGACTTTACTCTCCAGTACAGTAAATACGAAAAAACGCCAATCAGCAGATTACTCTTGTTTGTATTGTATACAACTGTATTTGATTAAGAAAGAAAAGTTACATGGAGACATGTCTGTCTATTTGTAAATTAGTTTTCCTTTACATTCCCGAGAAAAGACAATCTATATATAGTTAATTAGCTCAAAACCTAATCAAATGTCTCATAATTATACAAATGATTTCAGATAAGCAAAATGTCACGATTCTAATCACAACAAATGGTGCAATCACAGTTCTTTTTTCTAATTACTGAAAAATAGAATTCAACCCTGTTTTTAATGTATGCCAGTTACTCTTTTGACTGATTTAATATGTAAAAAATATAATGTTTTGACACCGAATTATCGCAACATTTACGATTTAATAGAAACCAGTAGTCTTCAGGTATATTTGGCAACATTTTCCTTACTTCACTTCACACTGTACAAGACCCAAGAGACATTCAAGTAAAGTGTTACTGTGTGCATTTATGAGCGTAAAAAGCTCTAGAAATGCAGTTCGTGAGGCTATCAATGAAAGTTAAAGATTAGCCATAGATTTGATTGTAGTGACCGGGAAAACATTCTTCCAAGAGTCTGTTCCACAAAACAAGAGTTCTTATGAAGAAACTGAGTGAAACTTAATTATTAATATTTCAATGCGTAGGGAATGCGTATGAGTCATTTTTTTATACGTTGTATAGTTGGTTTCTGCTTCAAAGATTAGGCTAGTGGAGTCGATGAATGTAGCATTTCATAACCCTGACCACGGCAATAGCCATATATTAGAGTGAAGCTAATGACGTTCTCTATGTGGAATGGAAATTAATTCATCAGCCACAAGGCCTCGTAGACGCTTTTAAACTCTATCAAGACAGGCAAGTGAGAATTGAACTGCTCAGATCAGCCTGCGATACTTTTTGGACTGATCTGGCTTTTGTAACGATAGATTATAGTAGGGTGAATCCGATACTTACTGGAGCGGTACACTGTGTTGACAATTTTACAGGAAGTTTAGCAATAGATTGCATAAGAATTCCACCCAGAGGGCTAGAGTAAGCTTGGAACCTAGTAGTCGTTCAAAGCAAAGAACGCCCATGAAATAAAAATACATCATGAATAATGAAATTTCAGTGTCTGTTTAGATATAGTGGAATGTTAAGAGTTTCGTTTAAGCGTATTGAATTTTACAAGGTATTTATATTTAATAAAAAAAGTTAATACCCAGAGTTGAATTAGACCAGGAAACAGTAGTATTAAAAATGCATATAAAAAGATGAAAATTTAACATACAGTACATTTAAGTCTAAAAGATTAGATCAGCCGATTACACTAACTTGATTTCAAACTTTCCGTATCTATGGCTTTTTTTAATATGACATATAAATATTTTTAAAAAAAGGTAATTAAATAAGCTCACGGCGTGGGGTGTGTAAACGATAAGAGGAAGGAGGAAGAGTATGAGAAGGGGGAAGAGTAGGAGGAGGGGGAAATTGAAATTGGTAATATATCGGTGGGGGTTGAATGAAATATATATTTTCTTTTCATTCCATTCCATATGAACTAAAAAGGAACATTTTAGTATGCAGACAACTAGTCACAATTTCCTATCTCTCATTCAAATGTCGGGAAATATTATTATATTATAGCAAAGCTTTCTTGATAACAAAGTTTCCATTTGTTACTATGATTGGTGTAAGTGCTGGCTTCTTTGAAGTTTTTTCTTTCTATAATTTAAAAATAATAATGATATAGTTTTTATTATTTAAAAAAAAAGTTACAAAATCAATAAACCGAAATAAAGGTATCGGAATTGGGTGATTTGCTAATGATATATATATATATATATATATATATATATATATATATATATATATATATATGTATAATTTGGCAGCAACTTTTCTTTCAAACATGTAGTGTTGAATGTTAAAGACAACATAGTCTTACATATTTTCTTTTAAATTTTCTCATATTCTCTAATGAGACTTTTTATTTGAAAATAGTTCAGAAATATGTAGTTTCCATACGATGACCTAGCGCTTTCGAACATCATTGTTCATCTTCAGGGTCTATATGATAAAAATCTACGCCATGCACGTGATATAACATCATCGCGTCTTTTGAATTTAAAAGGAATTTAACGTTTTTAGTTTGTAAAAAAGTAGCAACATGATTACGCTACAAGATAATTGGCAAATGTTTGTTTAAAAAAAAAAAAAAAAAAAAAATTTTTGACTAAAATATTGACCCTGAAGATGAACAATGATGTTCGAAAGCTCTAGGTCATCGTATGGAAAATACATATTTCGGAACTATTTTCAAATAAAAAGTCTCATTAGAGAATATGAGAAAATTCAAAAGAAAATATGTAAGACTATGTTGTCTTTAACATTCAACACTACATGTTTGAAATATATATATATATATATATATATATATATATATATATATATATATATATATATATATATATATATATATATATATATATACAAACGCACACAGTACCTGTCCCAGAAAATGGATGCACACATAGAAAGTCTATTTTTGTACTTTTACCTAGAAAAGAGAGTAATAGAATTCGTTTATTAATACAGGGTATTAATACAGGTGTACATATGTACATTATACAAGTCCAAGAATGATTTAATATTTCGGGGGTGTAACATTTTGCTTTAATAATAGCCTTAA
>OZ038491.1:98529673-98567173 GCA_964036315.1 Acanthosepion esculentum
ATATATGTAGAATTATAAATATAACGTATATCAAATTTAATAGAATTTCTCCCCTATAAAATTAACAATATTGGACGACAGCATACGTTGTTATTGATTTGGATATAAGAGGGTTCAATATTTATTGAATGCCGAGTCAGAGTTTCGTATTGTTTCAATAACGCATGTGTGATTGAAACATTCGATGATGAGATGACCCTAGTTATGTTTTGCATATTAATATATCTTACAGATAGGTGGATATATCATACTTGATGAAAATAAAGGATGAAAATAGATAATACAAATAATCTTCATAAATCTAGTCTCATAAGTTCGCATACCACGAAAAGCACTAACATTTACCCCGTAATAGAAAGTATCTAAACCTCATAAACAACTTTAAAAATTCGGACCTTTGATGAACCGTTGTGTGTAGACAAAAAGTTCTCTTAACTTCATATGAGGCTGGATAACAATTTTATACATTTCAATTAAACCAAATATCGATACATTTAGAGTAAACTTTCTTTCCCCTCATTCCCCTTCTCCTTCTTCTTTGCATCCCCCTCTTCCATTATTATATTAATATATATATATATTAATAATATAGCGTCCATAAATATTTAAAAAAAATTAAGCGTCCAGAAATCTATTGATACAAACCGACTGACGATAGCAAAAGGTTGGAACCAAGGTAGCGGAATCGACTGATCTCCTATTTCTTTTTTAATTTAAAGGATCTATATGTTAAAGAGTAATTTTTATTTTTCACACATGTATTCTTTTAATACTACTATTTCCTGGTCCTATCCTACTCTGACT
Organism: Acanthosepion esculentum; assembly: GCA_964036315.1. Classification (NCBI taxonomy): domain Eukaryota; kingdom Metazoa; phylum Mollusca; class Cephalopoda; order Sepiida; family Sepiidae; genus Acanthosepion; species Acanthosepion esculentum. The sequence continues at coordinate 98,530,478 of OZ038491.1, forward strand.
ATTAACCTTTTCAGCGTGTATATATATATATATATATAGATATATAGATATATATATATATATATAGAGAGAGAGAGAGAGAGAGAGAGAGCGTATGTAAATACAAATATAACAGTGAACATTAAAGTCAGCAATCAGAGGCTACAGGCTGTTTCATGCCAACACAATCAAGAGGCCTGTTCACTGTTATATATATATATATATATATATATATATATATATATATATATATATATATACATATATATATACATATATACATATATATATATATACATATAAATATATATATATATATATATATACATATATATACATATATACATATATATATATATATATATACATATATATATATATACATATATATATATATACATATATATATGTATATATATATATATATATATATATATATTGTTAATACTTCACCCGCAAGTATGCCGAAAAGCCCCTAAGATGCAAGAGGTTACTCAATGTAAAATAATAAGAGAAAATGGAAAACATTATGGAGAGAAAGCAATAAATATCAAATCATTACGACTGATATTTCTTTAATTTTTCGGAGGTAACATGTTAACACCTCCTGTATATTAAGATGAAAAGCATGCATTATTATTATTATTATTATTATTATTATTATTATTATTATTATTATTATTATTATTATTATTATTATTATTATTATTATTATTATTATTATTATTATTATTATTATTATTATTATTATTATTATTATTATTATTATTATTATTATTATTATTATTATTATTATTATTATTATTATTATTATTATTATTATTATTATTATTATTATTATTATTATTATTATTATTATTATTATTATTATTATTATTATTATTATTATTATTATTATTATTATTATTATTATTATTATTATTATTATTATTATTATTATTATTATTATTATTATTATTATTATTATTATTATTATTATTATTATTATTATTATTATTATTATTATTATTATTATTATTATTATTATTATTATTATTATTATTATTATTATTATTATTATTATTATTATTATTATTATTATTATTATTATTATTATTATTATTATTATTATTATTATTATTATTATTATTATTATTATTATTATTATTATTATTATTATTATTATTATTATTATTATTATTATTATTATTATTATTATTATTATTATTATTATTATTATTATTATTATTATTATTATTATTATTATTATTATTATTATTATTATTATTATTATTATTATTATTATTATTATTATTATTATTATTATTATTATTATTATTATTATTATTATTATTATTATTATTATTATTATTATTATTATTATTATTATTATTATTATTATTATTATTATTATTATTATTATTATTATTATTATTATTATTATTATTATTATTATTATTATTATTATTATTATTATTATTATTATTATTATTATTATTATTATTATTATTATTATTATTATTATTATTATTATTATTATTATTATTATTATTATTATTATTATTATTATTATTATTATTATTATTATTATTATTATTATTATTATTATTATTATTATTATTATTATTATTATTATTATTATTATTATTATTATTATTATTATTATTATTATTATTATTATTATTATTATTATTATTATTATTATTATTATTATTATTATTATTATTATTATTATTATTATTATTATTATTATTATTATTATTATTATTATTATTATTATTATTATTATTATTATTATTATTATTATTATTATTATTATTATTATTATTATTATTATTATTATTATTATTATTATTATTATTATTATTATTATTATTATTATTATTATTATTATTATTATTATTATTATTATTATTATTATTATTATTATTATTATTATTATTATTATTATTATTATTATTATTATTATTATTATTATTATTATTATTATTATTATTATTATTATTATTATTATTATTATTATTATTATTATTATTATTATTATTATTATTATTATTATTATTATTATTATTATTATTATTATTATTATTATTATTATTATTATTATTATTATTATTATTATTATTATTATTATTATTATTATTATTATTATTATTATTATTATTATTATTATTATTATTATTATTATTATTATTATTATTATTATTATTATTATTATTATTATTATTATTATTATTATTATTATTATTATTATTATTATTATTATTATTATTATTATTATTATTATTATTATTATTATTATTATTATTATTATTATTATTATTATTATTATTATTATTATTATTATTATTATTATTATTATTATTATTATTATTATTATTATTATTATTATTATTATTATTATTATTATTATTATTATTATTATTATTATTATTATTATTATTATTATTATTATTATTATTATTATTATTATTATTATTATTATTATTATTATTATTATTATTATTATTATTATTATTATTATTATTATTATTATTATTATTATTATTATTATTATTATTATTATTATTATTATTATTATTATTATTATTATTATTATTATTATTATTATTATTATTATTATTATTATTATTATTATTATTATTATTATTATTATTATTATTATTATTATTATTATTATTATTATTATTATTATTATTATTATTATTATTATTATTATTATTATTATTATTATTATTATTATTATTATTATTATTATTATTACTTTTGCATATTGTTTCATGCTTTGTATTATGTAGGGCCGGTTCCAAACTGCCCTATAGAAGATTTGTTTTGTAATTGATAGAACTATTTTTTACATATGGAATATTCCTACTAGGGTGATATTCTGGGAAACTTGTTTATATTACCTGGGAAACTGTTAGTAAAATTGTCCATTCCTTTTCTCACGACTCCCAGAGAGCCGATTTTTATTGCTACAATCTCAGTCTTCATTCCCCACATCCTGCTAATCTAAACCTCCAGGCCTTTGCATTTGGAGAATTTCTCGAGAATTTTCATGGAGTTGTTTATCTCCGATGGTACTGCTATGTCAATAATCATACAGTTGCTGTGTTTTATGATAATATCAGGTCGGTTGCCTTTTATTTCTCTCTTTGTTTGAATTGGAATATCCCATCGTTATTTTGTGTCTTGTTGGCGCATATACCATCTCTCAGTGGTTTTGATTTTGTGCTTTATGGATATCTTCCATTGAACATATATCGATACATTGTTATATCTGTTGCTATATTTATTCTTTGCTCTCTGCGGTTATACTGAGATAATATAGTCGAAAAGTTCGTCATATTCTACGCAGATCCTGCATTTGGGTTTAGTTCCATCCTTCATTATACGACAGAGATAGGATCTGGTTGCGATGCTTTGGTTCTGACTTTTCAACTCAGTGGTCCTCAGCTTTTTGCTTTCTTCTTCTTTTTCTTCTTCTTATTATTAAGAATATCTGTTCTTAAGGCATTCTTTTAAAGAAAAGTGCTTTTCGGATAAGAATTCGTGAAGTTGATGCCTGATGCCTGATGTGTGTTCCACAAACGAGAAGTCAGACAAAAAATCTGTTAGCATAATATATGCGCTTGAATCTTTCAATTTCATCTGTAAAATGATGAAACCTAACCGACAATCTACAAAGGTATGAAATTTCCACAACCGAGACGAGAATTTATTGATACGAATTAGACATTACCAAACAAAGCCCTGAAGAATGATTTTTCACTATAGTCTACAATAAAAGAAGATGAAAAATATAGAAATTTAAATAAATGAATAGATGATGAGGAAGTGATCTTTTTTTATAAGAAAAGTAAAAACAAATACACTCAATGCATTAGTCTAACTCTATTTTTCATCGTGTTGTATTTGTTCATATATCCGAATTAAAGAAGCCAGTTTTATTTAGCTTGAATGAATTATTAAGGCAACATATGTAGAATCTGTAATAATATATTAGACTTCCCGGATAAATTAACTCGCGGTGTATACATTACGTGGTTTATCAATACACGATTTCTTAGGAAAACGACTTCTGTCGGATATTTACAATCACTTACAATAAAAACAGAAATGGTGCGTAAAGGAATTTAATGCTAAGCAACTGTGCATTTTCCGTGTTTCTCTTGTTGCCGTCACTACTTTTATCTGAAATAAACAAGTGGAAACAAAACTTTTCATATTTAAATGGCAGGTCGTCATCATTGGTAGAAGTAAATGGAGAAAAGAAGTAGCTTTCGACATATATTTTCATGTTCTTTATATAATAAATGATTAACAAAAGAGAAAATATTCTCTTGCTTACACAACCAAAATAAGTCGGAAAAAATGTTAATAGTTTTACTGACAGTGTGTGTCTTTAAATGTGTGTCTGCGTGTTTGTGTGAGAGAGTGAGTGTGTGTGTGTGTGTGTGTTTGAGAGAGAGAGTGAGTGAGAGAGTGTGTGTGTGTGTGTGTGTGTGTGCGCGTGTGTGTGTGTGCAGGCACGGGCTTGGAATGCGCCAACGCTGCCAAGTGACTAAGTCCCACTAGGGGCAAGAGCATGGACATGTTTTAGCCGCCGCATTCTTCACTGAATTGAATGATAAGAGGACGTTTTAAAGGAGCTTTTGTAGTCTCTGAAAATGTGTCAACTAACTGGCATCTTGTCGCACCATGTGGGGGTAATCCTCACATTATAATATCTATAATTCTATTCAATAAAAAAAAAATATCCAAACGGAATCATTTTGAAGGAGGAAACACGTGACATTGGAGTTTTCCAGAATTTATGTGACGTATAAACATTTTACAACATATTTCCCCAAACGTAAATCGGTTATATGCAGATTTCATCATGGCGGAAATGCAACAATAAATAGCCTTACAATTCTCATTGTTTAAAATGAATCTAGAAAAATCAGTGGCTTTGTTTTGACGCAAAACAATTTCGTTCCCAATATTTTCTAGCGTCTGAGAATTTCCTGTAAATTAATGAATTTACAATAGATTACCTCATTAAATCTTCGTAAAAAAATCTTTATTTCCTTAAATTTTCCCTTGTCAATAGCAACTTTTCTTGGTTGTTCTAAGGATAAAATATTTAAACATAAAAAAACATACATATATTCTAAAAATGCAAGTTTTCCTCATGATTCATCAGCAGATTTGCTAATTTCCTGTTGAGATAATAACGTTAGCATTTTTTAGCTGTCTGTAATTATTCGTGATTTTAATCGAGTGCCCCTTTAAAAATTGCAATTTAACGCTGCAAGTCCATTTTTGTGACTGGAAAATAGATGATTGAAAACTGTTTATCTAAATAATTAAAATTAACAAAAACAATTTCATTCTTTTATTTTGGTTTTATTATTTGGTTAATTAAAGCTGGTGATTAGTTTGTGGTACAAGAAAAGATTAATTCCTCTCGAGAATTTACTTTTTTGCTTATTTTATTGCTGGGAAAGACTTTGTAAAGAAAATAAGGTAAGGTGAATCAGAATAACGAATTAGTTTTCGTTCAGTAACTCATTTTATAAGATTAGTGGCGACGTATTTCACGCAGCTTTAAGAGATACTAAAGAACGATGAATAATACAGGCATCATAAACAGTAACATTTTAATGGACACAACTGTTAGTTTTCATTTGTTGTTATTTATATTCTTCTTCTTATTATTATTATTAGTATACATACATACATATACATATATATATATATATATATATATATATATATATATATATATATATATATATATATATATATATATAGAGAGAGAGAGAGAGAGAGAGAGAGAGAGAGAGAGATAGAGAGAGAGAGAGAAAGCATCACGTAACAAAAATGAACTCATGATTCAAGCATATTCTGACACATACACACCTATGTATGTGGTTGATGTATTTAGACGTGAAGGGGCTACAACATAAGTAAGCCTTTTAATTTACAATTGTAGTTGACTGATTTTAGTACGTCTTAGCACATTATAGGTTATCTAAAGCCGAAACCTATTTCGAGGTTTTAGTAGTTTGCTGACAATAACCGGTGTTCCCAAGCGGTACTGACCTGGTTCTACGTTGCTTAACTTTGATGATCGAACGGCTACTAGCAGTTTCAGCTTGATTACACCGTTGCTTTGTCAACAAAGATTTGTCGGAAATGCGTTCATATTTCTAAAAAAATAGAAACAATAACAAAACCACAAGAATGACCAGAAAAAAAAATATTTTGCGTGTTTTTGCCAAATCATTTACATATAATAGAGAAAACATATCAGCATACATAATATATTTCTATTTTTCTCACACACACACACACACACACACACACACGCACACACACACACACATATATATATATATGTGTGTGTGCGTGTGTGTGTGTGTGTTATTGTTTTTTAAACAATGAATTTAAGAATGTTTCCCATGAGAATCGAACCCATAATAAAATAGCTGTCTCATCAAAATTAAGCAAAACCAACCCTACCCTATCCACTTCCCGCTGATAAGAAAAAGACATGATTTAGGTTTTATTTGATTTTTTGTATCCTGAGAAATTACATTTGTGCTGTGTTTACATTCATAGTATCCGTCCAAAACGAATATATTCTTATCAAAATGTGTCAGAAAATTCACTTAAAAAAGAAAGGTCAACTGTATTAAATCTTAATCCCAAACTTATTTTTAAAAAATTCATACTACCCGTAGAAAACAGTAATATTCTTGCAGGAATGAGAGACCCAAATTTTTTTAAACTGAAAAGGGCCAACCGAATTATGCCTAAATCTGAAACTTGAGGTTAGTTTATATTTATATTGGACAGAAACTTCTTAAATAAAGAGAAAGCCATGTGCTTATTAACAGATTCCCCAAGATAGGGACGGTCGGTTGTAGAAAAATTATATATAATAAAGTCATTTTTTGTGAGGAATAATCTATATAAACGAAGTTCCACAAGGACCGAGAGAGATACGGAGAATCGGGTCCAGAAATGAGATTCGTCCGAAATTTATTCCTGTCACATGGACATTCATCGCCTCACGGGAATACACCCACCTTACCTTGACTTGAGTGAAAACACAGCCACAAGAAGGATAGGGAGTATTGTTTTACAAAGCACAAGTCAGCAATGGGAGAGCTTAATCTTTCAATAGATGATGGAGACATTTTATTCACTAGTTGTTGTTTGAATATTCAATAAACCTGTTTAAAATTTATGAACAGTGTTTTTCATTTTATTGATGGAGTTCATATTCCAGCCCTGATTCTCGACGTTGTCATTGGACGCAAAGAAACAAATTAACAAAACCATAGACAAGAATTACACTTTCTTGCCTGCAGTACAAAACGTATATTGGGTCCACACTCGTTTTCGCCCTCAATCCGAATATCGTAATATTTTGTAAAATCCGATATCAACGCTATCGAGCCGACACATCGGCTTCAACCGAGGACAGAAACGGATTCCGTATGACCAGTAAGATCGCTGTACCTCAACAATACTAACGGATCTATCGACTGGAAGTGAGGAGAAGTGACAAGAGAGAAGAAATTAAATAGCATGTGGGTTAGCGAATTAAAAACCGGATTGATTAATATGGAATCGATTCATTGTGCCTGGGAAATCTGTGAAAAACTTTGCTATTGCGTTTTCTAGAGTGTCTGGGATGCTGTTTATGCTTTACAAAATTTCAGATGAAGCTACATGTATAGTTAAACAATTTTTCCTATTTTCTTTTTATTTAATCAGTGACAAAGAATTTAATTGTTTCTTTTTGATTCTTAGAATAAAAGGTGTAATTTTTATCAATTTTACTTCAAACGTTCTCATGGATCAGATGTTCTCTCCGTGATAATTTCAACATTTTCCGTAGAACAAGATCTATAGTGATTTGAGTCACCTTTCCATCTGTGAGTGTTCTAAAGTATTCAGTAGCATATAGAATTGGTATTACGTAGAATTTCGGCACATTTTAACTCTTTCTAATGAAGGATTTCTGTTTCTTGAAACATCGTTTAGCTTTAGGAATGCTATCTGAATTCGACCTTAAACGTTTTCAAGTATCCGAATATTTCCGACATAAGCCTACGAAAAATGTAACACTTTTTTTCTGCGGAACCGATCTAATTCCGATATTATACTTGGTTTATTTTTATTCCAGATATTCATTTTTAATTCAAACAATTTATTTTGACTTGATTACTAAGATTTTTCGGAAAATGATAGTATTGTTGTAAATTGAATAAAGTATAATAATGGATAAAAATAAAAGGAAAATGAAATACATTTTCTCATGATGCTAATACTAAGGGAAACGGAAATTTTATTATGCAACTTGTCTTCGCCAAAGGCTGATTAGGTGGCGCTGTTTAGGTTCGATAATGGAGAAATTATCTCTCAATTTCAACCCGCCTTTGCTTCCAGATGTAATAGAAAATAAACTATGGCGTCCCCTACAGTGACACGTTCATTTCTTGAACTCAACCATTACAACCAAGCTGATCCTCGAATGATTAAGTAAAATGCATCAAGCCATCACGTCCGTATCGGTAAGATTAAAATAATTACGGGGCATTACATTTGTTGACGGCTGGGCGGCATTATTTGCCTGAAAGTTGGCAGTGTTGACAGCCAGCCGCAATCAGGCCTCCAGTCCGGAGTTTTTTGCCTTGATTTACTACCGCTGTCATCAATATTACACCGACCCAACCTCTTTAGTGCAATGAGTGTTGACGCAGGGTTGACAACCTCGTGGCTGAGCAATTTCTCTCATCTAAAATGAGGAGGAATACAGGTCTACCTATTGCTCAAGGGGCGATAACCACGCCCCAGTAAACCTTCATTGGCTAATTGTTAAATCATCCCCCAGGTAAGTATATGTAATATCAATCATCTTATATGGCCGTAAATGGTGGAAAATTTCCTCAGAGATGTTGAATTGATACGGTTCTCTTGAAGAATACTGAGAACAAAATGAAAAGAACATGTGTAACAAGGAATATTACAAAATTTCTGGGAACATACTGAGGAAAGAGTGCTTACAAAATTGATACCCACAGGGCGTACTGAAGGTAAAGGAAACAGAACGAAACAATAGGATACCTTCAAAAGAAGCCTGTGTAATTAGAGAGAAGAAAAGGGACGGAGAATGATTGTAAGTGAACATACATTAATTAGCTCTAAAAATAGGAAGTCATAAAGAACCATGATACTGTACATAAAAAGAAAATATTTTTGAGCGTCTTTCTTGGAAAGAATCTCGCATCAAAATAATCTTTAACATCGTTAATTGCCCGAAAGAGATGCTTCATTAATACATTGGCTTTAACGTTATAGCTAGGACTCGGACACAAACCCACATAGAGAAAAACCTCATCAGTTTACATGTATGCATGTATTTATGTCACAATCACACAGGCGCACATATACATACACGCGCGCAAATGCTTATATAAGTATGTGACTCTGGTATGTTACACGCATATAGACATATGTACGGAGTTAGCTCTCTGTGTGTGTATGCACAAACACGCGTACGCGCGCACACACACAACATATATATATATATGTGTGTGTGTGTGTGTGTGTGTGTGTGTGTGTGTGTGTGTGTGTGTATTTAGGCAGCAATCTTTCTTTCATGCACATTTCATTAAAAACGTCAGACAAAGTGCTTTTATTTAGTTTTTTTATACAATTTCTCATGCGATCTAATATTTTTTTTTCTTTTCGGATGATAAATTATATAAAAATTGTCCTAATGTTCTTTTTATCCGAGGGCTTTCGTGTTAAACATGTTGTAGTGTGGCCTATATAATTATTTACGAAAGTTGATTGTTGAAGAATATAATTCCTTAATGGGCATTTTAATTCGTAAATATTTATTTGCCCTGTTTAATTTTGTTCACGGAGCTGAATTATTATTATAGGCCACACTATAACATGTTTAACACGCAGACTAACTCTACACCTTTCTCACAATAGCTCAATTACATCTCATTTAAATATTCATGGAGACGTACCAGACACTATTCGGAACATACTTGTCGACAACACTAATATAATAGCATCATTCCCATGCAAAAAAAAAGGCTAAAAATAATGGAAGCCTTATAAATAAAAAAACAAACAAACCAACACTTATAATATTAACTTTGAACACGGACATAATATCTTGACCGTGTTTTGAAACAAAAAATGAAAACATTTTATAAATCATACATATAACAAACTATTTCAAATTTTAACATTTAAAATATAATCCTTGAAAATGGGTAAACGTATAGCCGAAAGCTCTCGGGTAAAAAGAACATTCAGACAATTTTAATATAATTTATCATCCGAAAAGTAAAATTATTAAATCGCATGAGAAATTGTATGAAAAGCTAAATAAAATCACCTTGTCTGTTGTTTTTAATGAAATGTGCATATATATATATATATATATATATATATATATATATATATATATATATATATATATATATATATATGTAACGACTTATACCCACAGAAGAAGAAAATAGGCTTAAATAGCAAGGACATCATTTTACCTTTAGGAGACATTGACGAATAGAACAAACTAATCAATGATACTTGTAAATAACAAATGAGAAGGGAACATTGGAACACGATTAAAATAGATTTTAATTGTAAAAAAAATTAACGACTTAAAACAAAATAAAATGTTCCAAAAAGAGAATAAAATAGAAACAAAATTTACTCATATTCACGAGATTAAGTAAAAGTAAGGAATAAAGAATTACGTTTGCTTATATACGTTAGGCTGATACAATTTAGCATACACACCCTCAAGAACTCTATGACGATGGACCGAGCGAGCTCTAGGTAACATAGACAGATATTGTCACTGTAATCGGCGACACAGTCAGGACTGTCATATAAATGTTGTCCAATAGAAGAAACCTGCACAGATTGAGTGATTCTTTTCATATAACTGACCACTCGATAGCAAATAGGCAGTCACTTGCTGCGTAATGCAAGTTTGCAGCCTTTGATTGGTCCGTCTTATGTATATCGGATCACAACGGCATTTAAATTTACGTGTCTATATAAATCTATTCTGAAGATAGGTAACCGTTCTTTGACGTGGGATGGAATATATATATTTATACTATTCTTTACAATTGGAATATATATATATATATATATATATATATATATATATATATATATATATATATATATATATATATATAGTAATCCGTTGGTATAATAGAGGCGAGAATAATTAACACAACATAGAATTTTTAAATATGTTAAAATTGATTCACAAAAGGGCGCACAATATTTATATTGATTAAATAGAGCAATTTTTCTTTACAATTGGAATTAAGATGCATTTAGTAAATCCCATTCGTCTCCTCCTCCCTCAACTACATCCATAATATGATTCCATTAACGGTTCCTTATTCTGCGCATACCTTCCAATAAGTCCCCTATAAACAGTACACTACAAACTGATAACATAACAGTTTGAGAGTCCTGCGTATTTTAGAATTAAAATTCGTTGGTGAAAATAGTCATTTACTAAAGGTATTTTAATTCCAATTGTAAAGAATAGTATATATATATATATATATATATATATATATATATATATATATATATATATATATAAGGCTAAAATGCCAACCAACCTCACAACCCGGCTGTCGACCGTAAGGTCTCTTCATGAATGTGGAAGGATGTATAAAACAAAGAATCTACTTCAATATACCAGAACACCGGAATTGTGAGTGTAAAAGTATAAGGATGGGGGAAGGTGAGGGAGATGAGAAAAAATGTAAGTCAAGATGAGTGGGGTGATAATTAATTTATTTAGCGCATCCGGGTTCATAGTTAACTAAAATGTTTACTTAAATTCTTGCACCCAGTCATAATCTCAGTTCTCTCATTTAGTAAAACACCTTTATCGGGATATATGGCAATGGCCAATTTGTCTCTACACAAGGGCGTCTGCATTAACTCTCTCTCTGTATTTCCAGACACAATAGGAATTCTTGGTGTCATTTCTATGGCTCTTCAACCTAAAAGACGAAGCATGATTTTAAAATCTCTTTTTGAAAACATCCTCTGTATATTTTCATGAAATCATTATTATTGCTGACTTCAGTAGTGTAAGTGATACCTTCTCTGCAGCACTCAACATCCAATGGACAATAGTTTTTTTTTCTGCATTTGCATTTATTCTTTTCTTCCATTCCACCTCTTTCCGTCTTCAACATTCTAACGTTAATAACATTTTCCAAGTTACCGGTGCAACTTTAATTCAGTTTCACCGTGTTTTCATTAAACAGCTTAGCTAATTAGAAGTTGTTTAATTTTTCGGAAAATGCTGAACTAAAATATTTAAAAAAATATCATTCCAACCTTAGTTTTCAACTGCAAATTAAAGTGGTGTGGGGTTAAACCAAATCGTGTTCATGCTCCTGGATTTACGTTTAATCTGGGTATGACGTGTGAAATCAAAGTTGGTAATATGCTCCTCCTCTTTCAAAGATTTCTCATACTCTTTTTCTCTTACAATTAAAAATGTCATTTGTGGATTAATTTCTTGAGATACTCTATTCTTGGGATGTGCCTGATTACCCCCACAGGGTGGTTTGACCTGTTATTCCCCTATTTGAGGACAGCATTCGGTTTTATATAAGACGAAACGCTACCAGCAGTGAGGTCAAATTCGACATCCAAATATTGGACAGTTTTCATGTCCACCTCAACCCTAGTTTTGACGCCTTAATGTCTCAAAAAACTTCTTTTGAGTTCGTATCGTTCGCCCTTGTATTATCATGAACAGTCCTTATGCCATCATCGCTGTATAATCCGTGGATGTCTATATGGAAAACTTTATTGATTTTTCCCCACTATATAAATGAGCATAAGTTCCGAAACTTCTGCCCCCCCAAGAGATCCTTAAGGAATGTCGAAGCCACTATCACGGGATTATTTTTTTACCAATACCTCTCCAGAATCAAATAACACATTCTTTATATAGTAGAAAATAAATTCTAATTGTTCTGGTTTAATGGTTACAAGTTGTTTTTTTGCATAGTTCAATGGTTCCGTGAGACCTTTCTCGGTAATAGATGGATAGAAGTCACAAACATCATATTTAATACCCAATCATACTAGCTATTAGTACTGTTAAACTAAGTAATACACTCATTAATTTCTTGACCTGCATAGCTACCCGCAGCAAAATCATAGGCCTTTTGAATAAAAATTGATAACACTGTGATATTGAGCACTATTCTTTTGCTATACATTTTAGACGCAGCTGTATTCTTTTTTCCATATACATTTCTATCATTATATATAATATATATATATATATATATATATATATATATATGTGTGTGTGTGTGTGTGTGTGTGTGTGTGTGTGTGTCTGTGTGTGTCTGGGTGTGTGTGTGTGTGTGTGTGTGTGTGTGTGTGTGTGTGTGTGAACGCGCCTTCCCGGCCTGATATTTATGATTACAATGTTCTCCGAAATGTTATTCATTTCCCAAAACTTTCAGTACCGTATGAAATCGTATCCAGGGCAAGGAGCTAGTGGCAATCATCTTCACCGTTCTACTTATAAGGATGTATGGAGAATGTAGTTATCGGTAAAGCAATGAAGAACAGCCGTAGCAAAACGAAACCTGCCAAAAGAGAAAACGTGCAAAGACAAAAGAAAAAAATGGAAAATAAGGCAGATATCTAATCGTATAAATAACCTGAAGTACTCAATTCCTGTGGAAAATAAAATGAAACTAAGAGAGCCGTAATCTAAAACACACACCAAAGAGCGCTCAGCGACTCTGATCAAAATCGAAATTTCTCTTTTCATACTATGGAATCTTACCATCACTACAGCGTGATACTCAATATATGTATATATGTATGATGCAATGAGAGAATGTGTGGGTACATGATAAATAATTCTAAAAATATTCCATATATCGAAATTTTGATCTGATATTTTCATTGCAACATGTTCGCTCTACGTAATTCGTATTCGACACTGAATTATGTGCTTTAACATGGGCGACATTTATGTCGAATTTTGATATTTATTGTAGCACAGAGCCCCTGAATGAGGAAAAAAGTTACGAATGGTGACTGAGTGCAACGAGGACGATAGAAAGAAAACATATCGAATCAGAGGAAGAAAAAAAAGATTATTACCTCAATGGAGAGTAAAGAAGAAAAAAAGTCAAACTGGATGCAGTGAATTAAATAATGAACAGAAAGCAGGAGTCAGATAAATATGGAAGATAGGTCTTGTATGGACTGAAAGTTCAAACGCTACGCCTATACAAATTTAATTATCATGATAGGCGCACAGCAGACATTTCATTTCCAAAAGTGCATCGCTGACATTTACTGGCGAAATTGCATTACAGTGTCACATGGTCAACATAAAACATGCACTCTGTCCCAAAAGACGACGAATTAGTCACTATAATTTGGCCTAGAATTAACATAAATGTTACAAGGCAAAAAGCTCCTCGATTCTTTTATATCGGTGTCAGGTGGAATTCTCAGATAAAAATCTACCACACGATCAGGAAACTGAGAAAATAAGACAATGCCTGGATAACCTAACGTTGTTTTGTTTTTGTTTTTTTATCTACTGAGACACTTCCTAGCGAGACGACTGCAAAGTGAATGTTACAGCTCATAAATACTTGTTTGCATGCCTGTATATCCATCTATGGAATCCATAGCTCAATATATACTGATGTATATCTGCGAACATTTTATTTCTGACTGGATAGTCATTATCGAAAACTGTTTCATTCATAGCTCTCTTGTTGGTTAATTGTCTTTTTCTGCAATATAAAATTAATTTTGGGGAATATTTATTCTACTCAGCGTAGTAGAAAATATTTATGTAGATGTTACAGCTGTGTATGGAGACACCTAAAATATCCGAATGACCACAGCCTGACAGCTGGCCTCACTTCTGACAGATCAAATGGGCAAAAACTGTTTTGTAATATTCACTAGCTTCCAAACTGTTTCATAATATTCAAATGTTCGACAAAACTAAGGCAAAATAAAGCTTACTTCACAATAAGCGGAAATTCAGGATACCCACGATCTTATATGATACTGAATTTCCGCCTATTGTGAAGTAAATTTGTAATTTCAAAGAGGCTTCTTGCTTGGAACAGCTGTTGGTTCTTATGTTCATTCCAGACCTAAACTGGAACTCATAAGAACGTTCATTCGCTATAGACAATTCCCAGGTTCTTTTAACGCTCCAAACAGTTCTTGGCTCCTCTTGCTATATTCTGACATTCCAAGAGCGGAACCTGTCCAAATATGGAATGAACATATCTGGAACCAAACTTCAGGTTCAAATATTGATAGTGCTCAAAAGTATCTACGCCTCATTGTCTGTAGTTTTTATCCCTAAAATTCCATTCGCACAGACGAAATGTCGCAAACCTCTTCTTAATTTATCGCTGTTTTCGTGGTAAATGTTCTCTCGCGTTACATATGTTAGGTCTAATTTTCAATACATCGCAGCTAATAGCCAGCAGATTACATATATTGGGACAAATCATCTCCATCACCTTCGTATACCTTTAGTAAAAAAGAAATTACATTCAGACAGCTACTAAATAAAACCTTACAGTGTGGAAAAAAACCCTGAGTGGGTGCTTTCCCAATCTATACAATCTTAAACTATTAAAGGCTAGGGGCAGCTATTAAGTTTCATACATATCTTCATACATTTCACATCTTAACTAATTATCTTAAGTTCATGAAACAATCTTTTTAATTTCTCCTATAAATTGAGTTGTTCTCGTGCTGAGTATGACGATAAATTAAATCTGTCACTAAGGCATTTGATTAGGAGATTGGAGGCTTGACATGCGGGGAACCACCTCTTCAGGGACGTTGTTCCCATGTACACACTAACCCGTGTGGTAGCACCTGTTACTATCCCAGCTATGAGGAAATAGTTAACCCACAAACAAAAATCAACAGTACACGTTTATAGTGAAATGATCAACAGTACATTTTTATTGCAAGATGACAATCAATACAACATTACATACAATTTTATAGTAAGATCTTCAGCAATAGGTTATTTTATTAAAAAAAGAAAATTACCAACGACATATTTTGTTGTGAAATTACCAACAATACATTAAAATAAATTAACAATAAAACATTTTATCAACTACAAGCTATATAACTAAACGACATATATTTGCCTTAAAATGATAAAATTATGTACAAAATATTTAGATTTTGATATTAAATATTCTGTGGAAGTTGATATATATATATATATATATATATATATATATATATATATATATATATATATATATATATATATATATATATATATACAGTAGCGGCCATAATATATGGAACTGAAACATCAAAGACATAAATATGTGTATTACTTAAAAAGTAATGCATGATTAGCAATGAATTTTTTACCGAATAAAGATTAGGGTGTAATGCATAAATATTATACAAAGTTACAAAAAATTTATTAATAGTTTTTTTTTAAATAAAGATTAAATGGAACAAAGGAAATAAGCTACTGGACAAAAGTTAAGGAATGATGTTAATAATTTGCATAAACTTTTAATTTATATTTGTAAAAAACTCGATGGAGCTTTTCAACAATAATTAAAAGTTCATTTATCATTAGGACTTTATTTTTAAGCAATATGGCAAATTCTACACGCAAACCGCTCTCTTTTGAAGAAAAAAAACTCATTATCGCTAACTATCAAGAAAAAAAGTCAATTTCAGAAATTTCCGATTGTGTTCATAGGTCTAAAAGTGTCGTTCATCGTGTAATTAGCAGGTATAAAACCGATAAAACGTTAGATGCAAAACCAAAAACCGGCAGACCTCCAAAAACATCGCAAAGATCGAAGAATTGTTAGAATATCTACAACAAACCGTTTTGAAACTGCTACATCAATTGCCCGTAAATCGAATGAAGAGACAGATAATAAAATCTTAAGGAAAACGGTTACTCGCAGGTTAAAAAATGCATGATTGCATTCCCGTATTCCAACGTCGAAGCCTCTCATTTCAAAGCCAAATCAAAGGGCACGCCTGGAGTATGCGAGAGAACATGTTGTTTGGACTGACGCACAATGGGATACCGTTCATTTCAGTGACGAGTTCAAGTTTACTATATTTGGTTCTGAGAACAAAAATTGCGTACACCATAGAACAGGTGAAATACTGTCTTCTCAATGTGTCAAGAAAACTGTTAAGTTTGGTGGCGGCAGTGAGATGGTGTGGGGAATGATTTTATCTGCAGGAGTTGACCCTATCATCCGCGTACATGGCAATATCAATGCTGAGATTTACAAAAGGCTTCTGCAGCAGCATGTGGTACCTTGATTACACCATAATCTTTATGAATCTCCTATTTTCATGCAGGACAATGCACCTTGCCACAAGGCTGGGAAGGTTATGGCTTTATTTGAAGAAGAAGGAATCGCCCTAATGAAGTGGCCACACCAGAGCCCCGACCTGAATCCAATAGAAAATGTTTGGAAGATAATTGGAGAAAGGGCTCAGAAAAGAAACCCGAAAAACCAGGATCACCTACGGGAGTTATTGAAAGATGAATGGGGGGGAATTACTGTTGATTTTTGCAAGAAATTAATTAGATCATGTGGTCGACGATGCAGAGAAGTCATTGAAAATAAGGGGATGTTTACCAAATATTAAATTTTGTTGATATTCTGTTCACAATCAAGTATTAACAAGATCGTTCCTTAAATTTTGTCCAGTAGCTTATTTCCTTTGTTCCATTTAATCTTTACTTTAAGAAAAACTATTATGTAAATTTTTGTAATTTTGTATTATTTTTATGCATTACACCCTAATCTTTATTCGGTAAAAATTTCATTGCTAATCATGCATTACTTTTTAAGTAGTACACATATTTATGTCTTTGTTGTTTCCGTTCCATATATTATGGCCGCTACAGTATATATCTATATATATCTATATATATCTATATATATATATATATATATATATATATATATATATATATATATATATATATATATATATATATATATATGTGTGTGTGTGTGTGTGTGTGTGTGTGTGTGTTAAATATTTCCTCCCAAGCAAGGCGGGAGTGCCACTAGCAAGCAAGTGATTACAGAGATTAAGAGCAAGAGTAAAGAGGGTCGTTTTTAGAAAGGACACAGAGATGGACGGTGATGAGGATCAAGGTCTCAGAAAATTTCGATTGGCATTATATTTGAAGATTTGAAGATTATAGCTACGAGGGAAGTAAGTGAATGGAAGGAAGTTCCACTGTCGGGAAGTGTGAGAGAAGAAGATGTTCTATTAGAAGAGGCGGTTAATTTTAAGTGTTTCGACAGTGAAAGGGTGGGGCGGAGATGATAATCGAGTAGCATACTTAAATTCATGTAGTTTGGATACCAGTAAAAGTAGCCCGTAATAGCAGTTCTCGTGAAATTATTTGTAAAAATATGCGAGTAAAGCCGCATCAGGTCTGTGAGAAAGTAACTGTATACGAGATGACAGATCAGAACCTATCACATTGCATATCCGTCTCTGGATTTTGTCGAGGACCTCGAGATGGACCGCAGGGTACCAGACTATATATGGCAACAGTATCCAATGCAAAGACTAATTTTAGTTTTGTAGATTTAGAGGATGGACTCAGGCGATAAAAACCTTCAGGCGCGACACAGAGAACCAACTATACTTGCGGTTGATGAAGCTATTGTTTCAATGTAGTTGTTCCACCTCAGGTCAGTGGAAAAAGTGAGACCAAGCAGGCGCAGAGAGACGCTCACGTGGAGTTGGGCATCAGCCATTCTGAGAGGTGCCAGAGAGGGTTCTCTATCATGGTTAGAAAATCATAATCAGCAGCTTTTTAATGAGTACAGAATTCGTAAAAACATCTACATTCGGACAAATGTCCTCATCTTTGTTGTCCTTATACCCAGGTTTCAGTCGTTATTCTTTCAAGAATCTCTCAATCATGGTAAGTTTGTTCTCTCTGCATAGATGACAGTGACGCTTGAAGTTTATGAAAACACCAAGACAGAGTATCTTTTATTGTACAAAAATTAAAATCAACCTATTAAATGTGCATCCAAACACTAATTTGTGAAGTCGAATTTCCAAATAAATGAACATAGACAAAAAGGTAATTATTCTAATTATTTATTCGAAAAGGCATTTCATTTCACCTGAAATTTGACACGAGTGTGTCAACCATTTCAGTTAGTATCATGTGATACCTTCTTTTACATTGATTATTTCAGCCAAATATCTTTAACCGTTGGTCAGTCTCTTACATTTGCTGTTGTGTATTTTTGCCACTTTACCTTGCAAAACTCAACCAGTTGAGAAGCGTTGGAGGGAAATATGATATGAACCGTCAGTTTCATGCCTAACCAGATTATTTTTACTTCAGTAAGATCCAGATTTTGAATAGTCCATTGCAGAGTGTGAGTCGTCTTTTCTTTAAACCAATGCTTGGTAGATTTGCTAAAATCCGTGTTTACTGACAGGAGATTCTGATCCAGAATTTTTAATAGGACTTAGAATTCATGTTTCCTTGGATAATATGGCATCGTGCAGTTCCAGTTGAAGAAGAAAAACACACACAGAAATTTAATATGTCTACCACCACGCTTAAATGTTGGAATGAAAACCTTCGTTTCGTAGGTAGTTTTTTCTTTGTTTTTCTCCAAACATTGCAGTTTTGATTGTGACCAAACCAATCTATTTTTGACGCATCAGACCAGGAAGCGGACTTCATGAAGGCCTCAGATTTGTCCAAGTTCCCTTTGGTAAGATTTCGGGCAGCTTTATTCTTTATTGAAAGCAGAGGCTTTCTTCAAGCACCCCTATACTGAATGTTATTTCCATTAAATATTCATTTGATTGTAGACACGTATAATTACACTAGATGCTTCCAGAGACCTTTCCAACTATCACGGTGGGATATATGTATGCACTGTTACATGATATATTATTTTTTTCAGTATTTCTTGGTAATAGTTTTGAAGGGCGTCCACTACTCGACAGTGTTGCGATCGTGTTGAAGGGCATCAATTTGTAAATTGTTTAAAGTGGATGCATGAAGCTGCAATCATTTTGACATCATCTTATAAATTTCCCCAGGATGGTGAAAAGTCAGTACTATCTTCCTGATGCTATCTTATATCTCCTTTCCTCTCGCCATTGTTGATTTGCGAGTCTATACTTTGGCATTGATGCAGCATAGCTACTTCCTTTCTCTTTTAATCTATGTCACTCGTTATGGTTCATTTGAAACTCTATGTATAAAAGATCTCCAGTTTGAAATCTGAAGATTTCGCGGATTGAGATACACTTGTGGAAAACCTTGAAAGCACAACGGCCGAAACGTTTTCATAATTAGATATTAGTCCGAATATATATAATGTAAATAATATATCTTCATCACAAAAATTCAGACAGTGTACATATATTTAAGCAAATATATCCTCGGCTAGAAAGCCAAGACAACACTCTTATCTTTTCTCCCTTGAGGTGTGTGATATTCAGAAATGGTCATGGCGTCGAATGTAATATGAGTCTAATAGACCTCATTCTTTTCCTAGTATATTTATAAGATTAAAAATCCGCAATTCAATTTGGTTTTGGTTATGGCTTGGAAATCCCGTTATATTCATAATCATGAGTCAAAATGTAGAACATAAAGAGTTGAAATGACTTTATCTGCTATTATCAGAGTCAAATTAGGAATAATACCTCTTACCTATTTCTAACCGTTGATAACATCGACTACTATGTCTTCAAGGTCTCTAAATATGTCGAATCGGACGAAAGGCAGGTAGCCATAAAGTTAGATTAATTTTAGTAGCTTTTTAAACGATCGCCATCATAAAACCGCATGTATATTTTGAAGTCAATATATAACTTTTATTTATTAAGTGGTATTGTTGGACATATTGCATATTTATCAACCATCGTTACACGTCCGACAAATATATTTTGTCAGTATATTGGCACATGGTAGTGCACTACTATGACTAGACAGTTTGCAAGCGGAGATGAAATCCGGTGTTCGTTACGCAGATTTGAGTATAGGAAGCCGTTACCAATTCGCTAATGTAGCCTATAGTCTGCTATAACAATTGCCATAAATCTTATATTCATATATATATATATATATATATATATATATATATATATATATATATATATATATATATATATATATATATATATATATATATATAGTCAAAACCTAATCAGCTAGACAAACCTACCATGGTTTCACTTAGGCAGATCGTAACGGTCAGCTGACCCTGACGATCTGGCTAAGTGAAAACTTGGTAGGTTTGTCTGGCTCATTAGGTTTGACTAGGTTTGCTCTACGTTTGTATCGAGCTATTTAG
Organism: Acanthosepion esculentum; assembly: GCA_964036315.1. Classification (NCBI taxonomy): domain Eukaryota; kingdom Metazoa; phylum Mollusca; class Cephalopoda; order Sepiida; family Sepiidae; genus Acanthosepion; species Acanthosepion esculentum. The sequence goes on from OZ038491.1 coordinate 98,551,903, forward strand.
TTAGTTGTTTAATCGTATGTTTTTTTTTGTCTTTGGACCTTGAACCTGTATCTGTGCGATTATTTTCGACAGACTTTCATGTTCCTGGCTCTTTCTTTTTTAAAACCTTTTTTTCCGTTCGAGATTGCTTTAACTATTGGTAAATCAAGAATTCGAAGGTTTTTCGACACGAGTATAGTTACATACATATATATATATATATATATATATATATATATATATATATATATATATATATATATATATATATATATATATATATATATATATAGATGCCTTTGTTTAGTGGCTTATCAACTCCTTATGGGTCATCTAATGTCGAAATATAATATTCTTGGGGCAATAGTAATTTTTGTACCTAAGTATATTGCTGGCATTTCTCTTTACTAGGAAGATATTTTTCTGGTATTTTACTATAAAAATGTATTTTTATGCTTTCATAGTGTGTGTGTGTTTTTTTTGGGGGGGGAGATCACTATTTGACAATAGCGGAGACCCTAAGAAGTGAGATCACGCCGGGTAAGGGTGGATCTGGTAACAACAACAATTAAGAGGTGGCATCACGCTACTCAAAACTTACTGATCAGAGGTCTCGCTGCCGGATATAGTTTATTGTCATACCCAGTATACTTGGAAGGTACAGATTAAAGTAAGTGCCATATTCAACAGAATGATAATCTTCAATGTATAATGTAAATGAATAATATTAATTAAAAAAGTAATACCATTTTATGTAAACCATTTTCAAATACGCTCTGATTTACAAATTACTCACACGAATATAATGTTTAATCCAATAGGGCCATAAATCAAAAACAGATATATTGAACAATATTGTCAGCCCATAATGCTAAATTTAAGTATACAATTTTGATAAACTAAAATCCTCAGTAGGATTCTACTAACCTGAAACTTATTAAAGATAAAAATGTCTAGGGAACACGTAACGCATTTCATATATGTTGCGAACAATAATAAATCAACGAGAATTATTAATGGTGTCTGTTGGACAGATTGTTTCAGAAATTTCTTAACTTGATTTAAAACTTTTAGAAAATTTGACTTTGTCTTACGTTATGTAACATGAATGCCATTATATTGAATCTACGGATATATATTTTGTTTGGACACAACAATACTTCCTATTTTATCTGAAAAATTCGAAAGCTTGTAGGACTTAAGTGAATCCAACAGCAAGAATGACTATTTCTATTTCTGCGCAATTGCGAAATATCTAAGCATTTCTGGGCAGATTAGGAACTGGTGTGTGAAAATGGATGGATGTAGAAGCGAGGGTTTGGCAATAGTGTACGGGCTAAATAAATACGGCAATATATCAATAAGTAAATTTCAAATCTTGGGTGGGATTAATTTGGGTTGTTCCAATTTGACTTGCTGTCAATCAGTGTTACGATTGCAGACGACATCTATTTGCATTTATAGAAGTTTAATATACGATTTTCTTTGGAAATAAGGCCTAGCTTACTTAAAATATATATTTTAGTGTTTAGTCATAAAATGTGCTATGATGATGTCGTTGGTTTACAGAAGAGACATTGGGTCGTAGGTTCATTTGTTTTATTTGTGGCGTCTTCCTGGTGATTGTCAGAGTTTTCCTGGTCTATACGACAGAAGTGACAACGTGGGTTAGATATTTGGAGATTTGAAGAGCAGAAGTGAGGTGTTTTTTTTATGACAGCGAAATTTCTGTTTAAATTGTTTTATTTAATGGCAGCGAATTTGATCGATTTCCATGATCAACTGGGATTATTTTCCAGCCACTGTAACGTTGCCTTTCCGTCGACACATTCTGTGTCTCCGATGTGTTGAAAGATCCATGTAAATGACTCCGACATATTTACAACTAGAACAAACACTATGCCGTCAGAAGAAGTGACGTAAAAGTTTATGATGGAAACTTTACTTAAGCTGGTGGGCTATGGTGTGCCGGCGACGTCCCAGCTAAATAATGACAAGTTTAAAGGCGATGGTTGGAATACGATTACAAATAATATATAAAGCATAACAGAAATAAATAAAAAATAGAAATTCATGTCGAAATAGAAAAGTGCGATTGGACGGATAGTATTGATGGGCTCTTAGTAATGAATCTGATCAGAAAAGAAGAGTTGATTGATTTTTCACCCTGCGATCAACCGAATTCACTGACAAAAATCCCACAAGCGTCATCCGCATTTTTTAATACACGACAGAAACATATTCAGGCTTCTATTATTGGTAAGTTATTACGTGAAGTTTTTAATTAAATACTGATTACTACTTGCAGAGAATTAAGAAAAAAGTGCATATACATGCAGAGGTCTGCTTCATTTATAGTGTGACCCCTCGATCGCTTCGTGAAAAATTAGATTTTTTCTTGTACCACGTGTATATTTCAAATCCAGTTTCTGAGTAATACAATTAGGCATACCCTAGTCAAATATTTTAGTGCTGGACATCATCCTAGACATGACGTATAGCAAGTAAACGGTTTTCATTCTTTTCTGTATAAAGTTACTCTGAAATGTTGGGAAAATCACTTACCTTAACATAACTGATACGAACAATTATATACTGTACTTTTATTTTCGTTCACTACTGAAACTATCTAAAAAAACTATGGAATTTTTAAAGTTATGTTTACATAGAAAATATCTTTCGCCACATTAACAGAATTTTGATCTTCACTCCGTTTTCGAAACTTCACTTCAACATTTTAGTCGCATAATTCCCAGCTTTAAATATCAAAAATCAAATGTGGACAATTCTTCATTCTCTAGTGATTGTTAGTTTTTTCTTTCTTTTTATGTGCCGAGTCCATTTAGGACGTAGGAAATCATGGTTCTCCACTTCCCTCTATCACCTTCTAGTTCTCAATAAGTTTCGTCCCTCTGACACCTCCCGCAGACCACGTTCTGTCATCCACTAGCTTAAGCCCTCCAGGTATTTCATGCGTTACTTTCATTTGTCTCTTTTTCCTTTTATTCAACCTGTGAGTATCAAATTCTCCAGGCCCTCCTTTTTCATTAGGTGTCCAAGAATCTTCAGCTGCCTCTTCCTGATGTTAAGTATAAGCCTCCTCCTTGTTTGCATCCTCTCCAACACCTCATCTTTGCTCACACATATACACAGCATACTTCTGTAGAACCACATATCCGTCGCCTTGAGACTCTTTTTATGTTTGAGGAAACTGTCCAACCTCCACTGACATGAAGGATGGAAGATGTCACGTAAAAACTCTGTACTCTTTTCTTTGTTACCAAAGAGATCCTCCTCTGTTTAATATATTTTCGCTAGTTTACAGATTTATAGATATTATGAGGAAACAATGCAAAAACAAATTCTAATTAAACAACACTCTATGAAGTGTTCCTAGAACTAAATGCATTTACCCCCGAAAATACTCCTGTACTAGACAAAATAAAATACTTTGATTTTTTAATTATTATTCCGAGATATATGTTATATTTTTAAATACACGAATACTATATTTATGTTCAAGGTAAGTGTAATAGATGGTGACACAAAAAACGGGAACTTTTTAACAATCCAATAAAACCAAGAGTGATGGAAGAAAAATATATAATTCATAGTCATTGAAAGATTAAAACATGCCATTTCAGAAACAATCATGGAATTTTCATATTTTTAAAAATTACGTCCTGTAGATGGCGTCCTCCTGTACGAATGCATTCTTGAAATCTGCTGTTGAGATTCCTCATTGACTGCTGCATCATCTCAGCTGGGATACTGTTAATTACATTCACGTTACTAAAATGCCGAAATGTTTACTTGCTCAAGGTCACTGTCTCGCAGTGCTGCTACTTGCTCATGTCTGGCAATACGTACTTCAAATATTCCCGTTTTTTTTAGATCACCCTATATTTTCTTATATTAGTAAGACGTATTGCATATTTACATTGAAGGCAATTCGTACATTATTAATATCCCAGATCTTTTCAATTAAATATTATATAGGTTATTGGAAAATAACAGAAAATATATAAAATATTCGCTTAATTTTTGATATGTTCATAAATGCTTGAGCAGCCCTTCTGTTATAAGAACTAATGTTACGCACCCATTATATTTTGATTAAACAAGCTATGATACTTTGATTGCATCTGATGTGTGTATGGATGAAACATCTCGCTTAGTGTATTCAAAATCATTGGATAAATCATAATGAGAATACCTGAAATGCTTTTTAAGAGACTTCCAGAATCCCATTTTTTGAGATTGTGTTGTCATGTTGCTTATTAAAAGAAGATAGAATTCAGCATTAGAAGAATTTAGAAAACTACGAAAAAGGACACATGGCACAGTGGATAAAGTCGATAGTTAGATCCAGTGACAGGACCGAAAGAGTGTCAGTTCAATACCCGGTTAATGTCGTGGAAAACTTTCAGAGGGAAATTAACAGGAGATAACAGATAACTGACATCCATTAAACATGGCACTTGGAACTAGAACAGTCTATCACAGTGAGCGAAATAAAGGGTTCAGTTCGACATTCCAACCATCTGAAGAAGGCCAGAGCGTACAACGGCCGAAACGTTGTAATAAGTATGGCGACAAAGATGGTGACAATAGCCCGAATAATGTAAATAGTGTACATAATACTTCATTTCAAGAATATAGACAGAGGGATAGAAGCATTTGAAATAGGTTTATGTATTTCAGTAGACAATATGCACCTCGACCTCATTATAATACGGTTCGCTTCCAAGTTTATACAAATGTTTAACTATATACATAAAATAAAGTACCAGTATGTTGCATAAATTGGTAATGTACAAAAGTTGACCTTAATATATCGGATATATTGTGCATTTACTAATTTAGATCTGAGTGTATGAGAGACATGATCCCAAAATATAATAAATGCAAAAAATGGCGAGTTACATCTCAGTGATATTTTTTCTGATAAAAAAAAAACTCAGGTACATTATATTTTAAATCATTACACCCTACGAATGGTGGGAATGCCACTAGTACGCAGGAGAGTGAAAGTGAAAGAAAAGACGTAGAATAGGGAGTATTGGATAAAGGACAAAGATGAATGGGATTCAAGAATAATTAAAACGGTGATTGATGTTGAATAGAAAATTTTGAAGATTGTATTCATCAGTGAAGCAAGCAAAAGGAAGGGAGTTCCAAAGGTGGGAAGTGCGAGGAAAAAACTGTTGGAGCAAAAATGGCTGCTGCATTTAGATATTTCAAAGGTAAACGTGTAGAACCCAGATGCCAATCTAGTTGCACGCCTAAATTCATGGAATCGGTAAACGAGGGAAAAAATTTCGCCAGAGTGGTTACAATGAAAATATTTATATAAAAGAGAGAGGGAAGCCACGCCGCACCAATGAGAAAGTTTTTGATGTCGGGATGGATTATATTAAAGATCTTTCTTTTGATTATTCAATAACTTAGAGATGAATAGCAGCAGCACCAGAACTGATATGGTAGCATTATCCAATGCACGGACGAATGGTAGATTTTTAAACATGCAAAAGATAGCTTCCATATTTCTTGCCTAACTTTCGGGAATGTGGTCAATATCAAAAACATCAGCAGAAATGTTAACTTATTTAAAATTCTCATCATCCGCTAAAGCAATAGCATAGCAATATCTCGTCATTTCTCAGAATGCATAATATATATTTTTTTAAATTTAAAAAAAAAACGTATGAATTAATACTGTTCGTTAGATAAGTGACAGTTATGACAAGAATTTCGAATGTTAAATCTGTACAACGGAAAATATATAAAGATGACAAATGTAAAAATAACTGCTCGTAGAATATTTATGAGTGGATATAACTCATCAGAAAATGTATCGCATTATTTGAAAAAAATGAAAATGTTTAACAAGATAGTTTATCTTAGTGGGTAACTTTTAAAATTTTTTTTTCTTTGTGTTGCCATGAGGTGAAGAAATTTAAATAATATGGATATTTACATTTAAAGGCAGGTGACCCTGACTTTTCTTCTTTAGATCCGAAATTATATATATATATATATATATATATATATATATATATATATATATATATATATATATATGAATTTAATTAAAATTATTTTTTATGCTTGTAAATGCGATGTGAAGAACCAGGAAAAACCTTTTTCCTGGGAAATAAAATACAAAAACTGGACCCTTCATATTGTCCGATTTTTAACTTTAATTAAATTAATATTCACTTTGGTTTGACATTGGGCTCTTTGGATTACAACCATATTGATTACCAACCTTTTCATTACGCATCAATCAATCTATCTATCTATCTATATATATATATGTGTGTATATATATATATATATATATATATATATATATATATATATATATATATATATATATATATATATGTATGTATGTATAGAGGTATATATATATATATATATATATATGTATGTATAGAGGTATATATATATATATATATATATATATATATATATATATATATATATATATACATATGTATGTATAGAGGTATATATATATATATATATATATATATATATAAAGAGGGATAGATAGATAGATAGATAGATAGATATTGGTCTATATAAGTATAAATGACGTATCACCGATATTGAAATGATTTACCTATGAACATATTTAATATTAAACTATATATATATATATATATATATATATATATATATATATATATATATATATATATATGTTTATTTGGCGTATTGAAACTATCAACCCCAAAACCAAACCCACTTCATAATGGCTAAGGAAGTGGCCGAAAGCGCTGGGGATAATGGACGGTACGGACAATTTTGTATTTCCTCACTCACACCAAACAAAAAAGAATTATGAGAACACGGCATAGTTGGCATAGTTGAGTAGAGATTCTTTGTGATTTTTCGTAACGAATATTTTGTTTTCTTGGCATTCTACGATGAAGACCGGCATCATTCACATTTCATCGCGCTGCAGACGTGAGCACATTTATTTCAAGACCTGACATGGGGTCCTTCGTAAACAGCAAATATCACAGTACTGCTTGCTCTTGCAGTTATTTTTCGGGGACGGATAATTTATAGTGCGATGCTTCATATCAATGGGCATCCATACAAAAATAATATGTCGCAGTGTAGACCCATCCATTCCAAATGTATTTACAAGTTTTTTGTAGACGTATTCAATAGTATAGTTTGATTTTTGAAATTACTGGGAGCTCGATTGATCTTGGCATAACTGTTTTTAATTTAGTCTCTAACTGCACCCTTTTGCTTAGACAGAAGTCATCTTTAACATATAATTATTTTTCAAAATTATATTTCAGTTCAATAATGTCATTAACTGTTATTGTTTGCATGAAAATATGATCAAAGTATCTCACGTAAATATTAGGTCTGTATCAAGTATCAATATATAACAAGTATGGAATGTGGGTAGTCTATCTGCCAAAATAGACTACCCACAATGCACCACTGACACGTATATATAAATAGCCGAGAAAAATAACAGCACTCGTGGCCTGATATATATATATATATATATATATATATATATATATATATATATATATATATATATATATATATATATATATATGTATATATATGTATATATATATATATATATATAACTATGAACCTAAAGAGCCAGGGAAGCCTACCTAGATTTCACCTACGCAGATCGTCAGGGTACGCCAGCCAAATAGATAAAATAGGACCAGAATATAAATAGCCTACAACATAAAACAACCAGACGTTTTCCAGACGATTATAATTCCTTATATATACACACACACACACACACACACATATATATATATATATATATATATATATATATATATATATATATATATATATATATATATATATGCGATGAATAGCTATATATATATACATACATACATACATACATTTGACGAATCGGAGATTCATGTTGTCTTGCGTATTCTGGTGGTGTGTATAATATATATATATATATATATATATATATATATATATATATATAAATATAATCATACCCATATGTGTGTATATATATATGTGTGTGTGTTTTTGTGTGTTTGTGTGTGTAGATATTCTATGTTGAATACATAAATTTTGTTATTGTCGCATATATGCGTTAGAATACAAAATAGTGTAATTGTTGTAGCTGTGCTACTATATTTCTACCCTGAGCTGAAGACGTGTGAGGAAATCATTATATTCGCTCTTGACAAGCAAGACGGCCGCTGATTTGCTGTTCGTTTACCTCAAAATGTGACAGCGTCAAGATCTCATCAAAGCAAAACGTGCCTAGATTTTCTAATTTTCTAACGAATTTATTTTAGCCTCTGTTCATTTGTTGACAACGAATGCGAGTTGTTCTAGAATATGCGCCAAAATGTCTATAAAACGATGCTCTGTTTTATTCGTTTCTTTTTTATTTCTAAGAAATTAAGTGTCGGCCCATCAAAAATAATCTAATTTGGGATCATTACATTGAAGCCCGCTTTCTAGCACTGAACAACACGCAAATATGATGTCATTAGAGGTAAACTCAAATCACACGTATTGACGTGTGTGTATAATGAGTAAACGGGGGATACTCGACGAGTATACGCTGCTGAAAATATTGATAATTATTTCAGGGATGTTGAAATTACTCTTCGAATCGAGGTTGAAAAGGAGGAGGAAAAAAGATAATTTCAGTGATATATTTTAAATTAGGTTAATTATAATAATAATAATAATAATAATAATAATAATATTAGCATATATATATATATATATATATAGATATATAATTGAACATAGAAATCAACACTTAGAGGCGACAGAGTTGCCTGACGATTGCATCTAGCATGAAACAGACTGTCGCCTCTAAGTTTTGATTTCTATGTTCACTTTTATATTTACACACGCTCTATCTCTGATATTGAGCACTTTATCCCATACATATAGCACACTTTAAGACTATATTTCTTCATATATATATATATATATATATATATATATATATATATATATATATATATATATATAGATAGATAGATAGATAGATAGATAGATGTATAACTTGTTGACAACACCAATTTCAACCAGCCAACATGAAACACAATTTATTACGAGTGTAGCAACAGCAACGAGTTGGATGTCGTTTAATTTTATACCATTTTACATTACTAACAATTTCTGCTTAGCTCATTTATATTGGGACGGTTGTTTAGCAAAATGTCCATAGCTATAACGGATAAGTTTGAAATATTAATATAATTATAATAATGCGCGTTCCCGAATGTTTTTTCTTAATCGCCTTTAAAAGGATCAGAGTTAAATTATTTTTCTCTTTGTAATTTACCTCTAGCTAGTAGGAGACCGAATGTACTTAGGTAGAAAAGCAGTACAGCCTCGTCCTAGATGAATTTCATGTTAACATTAATAGAATGATTAGAGAAATAAAAATGATTATTAGATAATATTTTATATTATTCAATGAATCATGTATTAATGAATATATGCTACCTAAATTTGTATATATATATATATATATATATATATATATATATATATATATATATATAGCATTAATATGTGCTATATTTATGAGATAATGTGCTCAATATCAGAGTAAGAGCGTGTGTAAATTATATATATCTATATATATATATATATATATATATATATATCTATATATATATATATATATATATATATATATATCTATATATATATATATATATATATATATATATATATATATATATATATATATATATATATATATATATAGATAGATAGATAGATATTCTGCGTATGCACGAATAAAATTTGCTTTAAAACAATAATATAAAGAACGACAGATATTTTGTGTCGATGAATTTATTGCATTTCAATGTTTAAATATGTTGATAACTTGGTTAGCTATATATATTGTTGTGGGGATCTCCCCCTTTTTACACAAGATGGTTTCGTCTAAAGTATACTTATTCTCACAGAGTGGAGATACGTTGAGTACACCGGGTGTTCACAAAGAGATACATTGAGATAAGGTTGAGATACGTAGAATCCACAGATAGAGAGATAATTAGGGCTTCACTTACAGAGACTTGTTGTTGAGTCTTGACTCAATGTTGAATCTCGCCTATTGCATGGAATAATAATGCAACACAAAATGTACTTGGAACAAGAATGTATTATAACAAGAAAGTGTACACAATAAGTACATATAGTATTTCTGTATATTTCTGGGAAGACGTTCCTGGAGAATGTGTTGACTAGTCGCAGTCGATCAGAGTCTCTAGTTGGATCTCGTGATTCCTTTTTCCCTTCTCTCTTCCGGTATCAACCATTATTTATATAGTTGGTAGTCACCTATGCAGATTAGGTGGATCCCACCACAACACTTGTGCATATACTTTCTACTAACCCGTATTCGTGGATTACTAATTTTCATTTCAAGTTTGTGTTCTTACGTTTCAATACACTTATTTTCCTATTTCAATTACTGGCGTTGTTTATGTATTTGTACAGGATTCCCTCCCCTGAATCCACAACAATTTGGTGACGAGGACTCCGGACCCACACGGAAAAAAATTCACTCGTCACCACAACAACAGGATCTGCACTTCTCGGAGATCCAAGAAAAAAACAATTTCTGTTGCCAGCGTCCACAACGACTGGGCGGCAAATATTTACGAGAATTTGCGAGGATTTTGCGTGACCACCGTAATTAAAAGGTACTTCCTCAAAATAAGGAAAATTGCGGTTTTTCGTAAGACACTTATCATGGAGGATTTTAAAAGTATTTTGGTAGAACTTGTAAAATAAGTAAGTGAACAGCAACTACAACTCCTAGAAAGACGGCTCGAATTTCAGAAGGAAAATCAAGAAAGACAGCTCGAAATTCAGAAGGAAAATCAAGAAACAGTTCGAATTTCAGAAGGAACGTCAAGAAAGACAGTTCGAATTTCAGAAGGAACATCAAGAAAGACAGCTCGAAATTCAGAAGGAAAATCAAGAAAGACAGCTCGAAATTCAGAAGGAAAATCAAGAAAGACAGCTCGAAATTCAGAAGGAAAATCAAGAAAGACAGCTCGAAATTCAGAAGGAAAATCAAGAAAGACAAATGCAACTCCACGAATTAATATTAAAAGTAACGGGTAACACACAACAAAAGAATATTGAAAAAGAGGCGACTTTTTCCCAAGACGCAGTTTGGAACACAATAGAAACATTTAAATACTCTCTAAAAGATTATAAAAATTTCGGGGACTACTACAGACGTCATGGAGACATTTTCAACATTGATTGCCAAAATTGGACGGAAGCTGAGAAGCTACGTTTATTACTCAGGAAATTGGGAACAGAGGAGTACACAAAATTTGTGGACTATATTCTACCGAAAAAGACAAACGATCTGACGTTTGACGAGGTAGTTACATGCCTTACGGAGCTCTTCAGTCGAAAGACCTCACTATTTCACAAACGATGGATATGTCTCAACCTCGTAAAAAGCGAAAATGAGGACTACTCCACGTTCGCCGCAATCGTGAACAAATATTGCGATGACTTCAAGTTGATTCCGGACAATTTTCAGTGACTTAATTTCGTACAGGGATTAGTCTCAGCCAAGGACAGTAAAATGCGCAAAAGAATGCTCGCGAAGCTTCAAAACGAGCCTGGATTAACGCTACAAAATTTGTCAGAAGACTGCCAAAAATGCTTGAGCATAAAAACGACTATGGATATAGAGGAATCGGGAATAGCACACATACGAAAGTTCAACAAAAAGTTACGTTTTTCACCCCCTGAAAGAAAAAGAAAGATTTCATGATAAAAGAAAATTTACAGGGTATAAGGCGATTAATGACGGAGATCAAAGCAAATATACCCCCCATCTGCATGTTATAGATGTGGTGGATTACACAGGAATAAAGACTGTCGATTCAAATAAAAGAACTGTTCAGCTTGTGGGAAAATGGGACATAGGCATCTCAATGAAGAAAGAAAAGATACACTAGTAGGGTAAGAACTACTAGAATGGACTACGAAGAAAAACTAAACACAAGAAAATACGTGGAACTCGAGATCTTAAATAAGAAGGTAAAATTACAGTTAGACTCATGATCGGATCTAACTATAATTAATTTACAAATGTGGAGGAAGCTAAATAGACCGACCATGATGCATACACAGAAAATCGCTAAGTCTGTTACAGGGAAGCGTATCAAATTTGAAGGAGAAGTAATTCTAAACGTAAAATGCCATGGAAAAACGAAAAAAATTAAGATATTTTAATGAAAGACACTGAAAATTTGGTGGGTACAGATTGGATGCAAAAGTTTGACGTATGGAATTTACCTATTAGCTCATTTTGTAATAAAATAGAGTGCGAGCTGTCAGAAGCTACAACATTAAAAGAAGAACTACACAGTCAATTCCCCGAAGTATTCTCGAGCAGTCTGAGACGGTATAATAGGTTTGCAGCTAAAATTGAACTAAAGGAAAATGTTCAGCCAGTATTCAAGAAATAGCGAAACGGGCATTTCGCAACCATAAAAGAACTTGACAAGAGAGATTTGTACAAACTGGATTCCTTTCACAAATCGAATTCAGTGACGTGCGGCATCAGTGGTCTACGTAAAGAAAAATTCCGGAGAAACCCGTGTTTGCGCAGATTTATCGACTGGGTTAAACAAGGCTATCAAAGATCATCACTACACATTGCCAAGCCCGGAGGAAATATTTACCAAGCTAAACGGTGGTAAGGTATTTTCTAAGATTGATATAAGTGAAGCTTATCTTCAGATTCCATCAGAAGTAGAAAGTACAAAGATTTTATGTATCAGTACTCACAAAGGACTTTACAAATTTAACAGATTTCCATTTGGAAAAAAAGTATCACCGTCACTCTTTTAACAGACTATGGATGTCATGCTCATGGGACAGAACATTGCAACTGCTTACTTAGACGACATTTTGATCAAAAGCGATAATGTAGAAGAACACGCAACACATAATAAAGAAGTCTTAAAAAGAATTAAGGATTTCGGTTTTAAAGCGAAGGAGGAAAAATGCGAATTTAAACAAAAGAAATCAAGTATCTAGGCCATATAATCAATGAAAGTGGCAGAAAACCAAATCCAGATAGGGCATCTGCAATAAAAAATATGCCTAAGTTGCAAAGCTTTCTTGGTCTAGCGAACTATTACGGTGAATTCATTGAAAACATGCACAAATTGAGAGCTCCCCTCAATGAATTATTGAAAAAAGAGAACAAATGGAACTGGACGGAAGATTGTCAGAAAACCTTCAAGGAGATCATAAACAAATTAACGTCTGATCTAGCACTGGCGCATTTTGATCCCAAACTGGAAATTATCATTACTAGTGACGCAAGATCACACGGTGTGGGAGCTTGTATATTACAAAAGATGCAGGATGGCACAAGGAAACCTATACTCACGCATCTAGATCGTTGTTACCAGCAGAGAGGAATTATTCGCAAATTGAGAAGGAAGCGTTAGGCATAATATTCGCCATAACTCTCTTCCACAGATACATATATGTAAGAGAGTTTACTCTTCAAACTGATCATAAACCTCTTCTCACTATATTCGGATCGAAAAAAAAACTACCAATTTACACAGACAATAGACTTCTGAGATGGGGAACTATATTATTGAATTATAATTTCAATCTAGAGTTCCTACCGTCAAAGAAAATTGGTCATGCGGATGGATTATCTAGATTGGTACCTGCAAAATGCGAACCTCTGGATGACTCTGTAATAGCGGCTTTGCGAGCCGAACACGAAATTAGTAAAGTGCTAAACAATACAGTAAGGGAATTACCAGTGACCTTGTTAGAAATCAGAAGAGAAGCGGAAATAGATGAATTCATATGAAGTACAAAGAAAAATATAGAAGAAAGAAATCTAGCGGACAGTTTTTCAATTTGTGATCACGTATTACTTTATAATGAAAGAGAGGTCATACCCAGATCTTTTCAAAGACGAATTCTGAAGGATTTTCATCTAGGACACCCAGGGAAAAATCGGATGAAAGCTTCAATGTTTCCTGTACTGGCCTAATATGTATAACGCCATTACTCAAATGGAATAAATATATAGCGGCTTTGCTCCGGCAACAAAGGCACCACCTATCATACAGAAACCATTGTCTAAGTTGGACAGACCTTGGTCTAGAATCCATGCGGACTATGCAGGACACATAGATGGATATTACTACTTGATCACGGTAGATAACTTTAGCAAATGGCCAGAAGTTTTCAGATACAAATACCCTACAACGGAAAACACTATTAATTGTCTACATGAGTTGTTCGAAAGATTCGGCGTGGTAGATTGCCTTGTAACGGGTAATGGTACCCAATTAACCTGGAGCGACATTCAAGAATTCTGTGCGAAGTCAAACATATTAAAATAGCACCATACCATCCACGATATAACGGGCAAGCCGAAAGGTTTGTGGACACGCTTAAAAGAGCCTTGAAAAAAGCAGATGATGTACCAACAGAGAGAGCCATACAACAGTTCCTACAAGTCTACAGAATCACCCCGAACGGAAACACACCATCTGGCCTTTCGCCAGCTAAAGTGATGTTTGCCAGCAAAATGCAGTCTGTTTTTGATAAAAGATTACCCAGCAAAAATAAAACCGGCATACACCGATAGTGCCTATAAGATCCTTCAAACCAGGCCTACGGGTCTATTTCAGAATATTTAAGGATACCATGGTATACTGGGAACTAGGTACCATAATAAGCAGACTGGGGAATGTTCTGTACACAATCCAAGGCGAGAGAATTCACGCACAGGAGACATATCAAACAGATACAAAAAAGACGGGTAGAGGAGCCAAGTTCGACACCTACGGAAAATGAAGACTCAATGGAGGCGATCATTGAGGCATTTGAAATTCGAAGACCACAAGTAGCCACGGTGATTAGAAGAACAAGTAGGAAAAAAATTCACAGAACCGCTAATAATAGACCATAAGCGAAAAAAATATTAAACTCTCCCCCCCAAAGAAACTAGCGAGGGGGGTCTTGTGGGGCCCTCTTCCTTTTTACACAAGATGGACTCGTCTAAAGTATATTATTCTGACAGAGTGGAGATACGTTGAGATAAGGATGAGATACGTAGAGTCCACAGAGAGAGATATAATTACGGCTTCACTTACATAGACTTGTACATATACTTTCCACTAAGACATATTCCTGGACTACTAATCTTCATTTCAAGTTTGTATTCTTACGTTTCAATACACTTATTTTCCTATTTCAATTA
>OZ038491.1:98572173-98582173 GCA_964036315.1 Acanthosepion esculentum
CATTAGTAATTCTGTGTTGCACATTAGTCAATTGAAATTCTGTTTCTTAGGTATGGTGTCGACAATACTACTGAATCAACTTTCTTTAAGGGTTCATTCAAATATCTTGATGGTCGAACCCATTACTACATATTTTCATTCAATTCTTTGTCAAATCATTTTTTCTATTTTATTATTATTATTATTATTATTATTATTATTATTATTATTATTATTGTTGTTGTTGTTGTTGTTGTTATTTCAATTCACCGAACTCACTACTAATATTTATTTTGCCGATTTCTGTATGTACTATAGTTGTTAGAAGGCTAACGTTCCAAACATAAGGTAATGGAGCGTATTTTAACATAGGCGATTTTCCTTCATGACATATAGATAATTTTTGATAATTTCTGAAAACATACTCGGAGTCTCCTCCAACACTCGGCTTAAAATTTGTTTTAAGAATCTATTCGCTAGTATTCTCTGATTGATTTTTCTAATTGGCTGTGCTTGAACGAAATCATGATCGATAGTGACAGCTTACAAGCCTTATTTATCTTGTGAGTACGCCAGATTATGCACTCTCTCCCAAAAAGTGTAAATAAGGTGAATGAAGTTTGAACAGTAGATGCTGAAGAAACATAAATGTGCTTGGATCTGAGAAGGCATTTGCTACAGTGGTTAGCTAGCCACACAAACAGTCCAAAATACTTTATAACACGCAGCATCCAATTACTCAGATTTCAGGTGCAATAACCTTCTTATTCCGAAGTATTTTATTTCCCTTGGGAGGTATTTTTTTTATTTTAGTTTCCTTTGTCATCAGCTTGGTTGAGTAATTGATTGGGTTCGTTTTTACAGTTTATCAAATTTTGCAATCTATTTGAAACCAGACAATATATCTTAGATTGTAAGAATGCATTAGATATAATAATGATTTCCTGATACAAGTCCTTCTACTTAACCCATAGCTGGGAGGATAAGAGGTGGGTTCATAAATTTCCGAAGGTTATTTGTGCGTAAGTGAATGTAACCAACCCAACTGGAATTGAACCTCGTCTCTCCAATTTTCCAATTCCGCGCTAATATCCATTATACCATCCAAACCTACAGCAATTGGTATTCCCAAATGGTCATCAATCTTACTCCTGACCAAGCTCGACATTGCTTAACTTTTGTGATCATACATGAACTGGTGTTTCATTTTTTTTCCCGAAAGGTTCATGAGATTGGGAAGCATTGGCAAAGCTGTACTCCCGCTCATCCCATGTGTATATTTTCTAAGGAGTTATTTGAAAAATAATGTCCGATTTTAGAATAAACATTTCCTGTTCTAATATATTATTATTATAGCAACATAATTATATATTATTTCGTCGTGATTAAAAACACCGTCTTTGTTAATTGTATACCGATCTCTATTAAAATTTAATTTAAAATATTATACATCCCTTATATTTGAACATGGAAACAAAAGAAGATTGTATATTTTGCATGGGTTAAAGCTTGATAATCATATTTCTCAAATTTCTACTAACATTCACAGAGCATGTGTGTGAAGAATCCATTTGTGATTGGATACTACGGCTCTTGTTTCTAAAGTTCCACCTTTGCTATACAAGCTTTGATGACAAGTTGGTAGAATTCGTCCATCTGCAACTGACAATTAACATCTGAAAATAATATTCGAGCAATATTCACGTCTAAGAGTCAGTGAAATGTCTCAGAAAATGACGTCATCTTTTCACAAATATCGGATCATCTGAAGAAAATTGGAAATGTGAAGAAAATCGATCAATCAGTTCTATAGGAACTCAGTGAATAACAAAGCGTTCGAACGTTTGAAGTATGTTTGAGTCTGCATCTGCGAAATTAGAATTATCCATTTATTGACCGAAGAGTAAACAGTCATGAGAAATGGATCCTTTTTGACAATCGTAAAAGATCGACCGATCATTATGAAGTCCACAAACATTTTCCAAATCTTAACTAGGAATATTATGGTGACGGAGTGTTGATCGGCCAATGGCGCTATCCATTATGGCTTTCTGTAATCTAACCAGAGCATCACTGCAGAAGTTTACTACCAACAAAAGAGTGACTTGCACATTCAGTTATAACAAATGTAACTGACACATTTTAATGGATGGTGTCCAATAGCTCTTCAAGATAAAGCTCGGTCATATATTGGCAGTATGTCGCTGCAGAAGCTTACCGACTTGGGATATAAGACTTGGCCCCATCAACCATAATCCCTTGATCTCTCGCTGACACCCTGCTTGACAAAATTTTAAGCCAAAAGATATTCCGTTGCAAAAAGATAATATGCTAAAAATGTAATAAAAGATAAAATTTAACGTTTTATCGTAATGACACCAATAAACTTTTGACTCAGTGGTAGAAATATATAGATTTTCAGGGTTCCTATCTTGAGATTTAATATATTAATACAGTAATAAATTTTGATGCTAAAATTTGACATGAATTTTAGAACTTCCTAATAATTTATAATAATGAGTGATCGATTTCATTTATGAAATGTACGATTTATCATATTCTCTATGTCAGCATCTCATTTGTAGTGACGCAATTTGTTTAAATGATCGCAATCCTGCTATAAGCGTTTTCCCCATATTTGTCCGCCTTTCTCTGTACTTTTAGTGTCTAATGCTCTGAAATATGCGACATATTACGCCTCCAATATGGTCTGTGTTTCGTGTTTTATCTCGAGACAAACCGCATGTAATCGAAAGAATCATGACAACGAAGAACTGTCACTAATGGCTTTAGTCAATATACTGCATCCTGCTGCTTGCTGCGTCATGAAATAAACACAAGCTGTTGGGGAACGACTTTTTATTCATCATGTAAAAGGTTGTTCATTCTCTTTCTTTAAGTATACTTCTTTCTTTCCGGTGTTTTAAGTCATTGTTATTACATTTCTCTCCGATTGTCCGTCTACCACATTTATAAAACGTTTTATTCATTTTTCAAAACGTTTTTTTCGTTCTTTTTATTTGTACATTATTTCTTTTAGTTCACTTGTCATTTATATTCAAACATTCTTTCATTCCTTTCACAAGTAATTGTCCCAACAAATTACGTATGCATTTCCGTTTTACTTCCAAAGGATTTTTTTGTATCTAATTAATCAATTGTTCATTAATTAATTATTTTTCTTATCTCAATATTTGTCTTTCGTTGAAATAGAATTTACTGATTCTATTCTTCAACTATATTTCTTGTAGCAATTTGCTTTCTTTTTTCTCCTTTGTTTTCTTGTTTTTTAATTAAACAAATATTCTCTTCTTACTCTAAGAAATGTATTCCAAAGTTCTTTCTAATTAAATATTCTTTCTTTCATTATGTCTTATTTGGATGGAGGTTGATATGTTAATTCTTTAACTATTCTACTTGATATACTGTGTCCTCCTTTTTGGCGATTTTCTTTCTTATAGTGTGAGAGTAGTTTGTTTTTGTTCTTTAAAAATTGTCATTCTTTCATTCATTCTCATTTCTTGTTTGGTTAATTTGTATAGTGTTTTCTTTTTTCTTTTGTTTGTTCTTTTTTATTTTGGTTCTTTGGTGCTTTTTTTTTCTTGTTTCCACTTTTGTTCGGTTTTCATTCTTCATTTTATTCTTTCTTTCTAGTTTTGTCTGGAATTTCTTTCTTTCCTTTCCTATGCATTTCATTCGTATCCATTTTCTTTTTCTTTACAAGCTTTCTCATTTTTGATTGGTTAATACATTCTTTTGTCATTATTACTCGCATTCGAGTTGGTTGCTAACTTTCGTCTTTTTTCCTTCTTTTTCCTTCCTTTCCTTTTTTCTTTCTTTCTTTCTTGCTTGTTTGTTTTTCATTTTAAATATTTTCTGTTCATTTTATTTCCTTTCGGCTTGGCTAGCATTTCCTTCCACTCATTGTTTCTTTTTCTGTTTCTCTTTCCTTTATGTTAATTAATGTTTCCTTTTTTTCATTTTTATCTTTCATTCGTTACTTGTCTGGTTAGTTGATATTTTACTATTTTTTTCTTTACATTTTCAATTTTTTTTCGTTTATTCCTTTCATTCATTTATAGTTTGTCTTTATTTATTTCTTATCTTAATTTATTCAATTTATATTTCTTTTCTTGGTTGGTTGTATGGCATGATCCTTTTTCTTTCTTTCTTTCTTTCTTTCTTTCAAACTTTGTTTCTTTCTTTCTTTCATTTTACTTTCTGTTTTTTCATTTTCCATCAAATACTTCGTTCATACGTTATTGCTTGTGTGTTTGGGTAGCATATTATTTCATTCACTGTTTTTCTTTTTCTTTCAGATATTTCTCGTTTGTTTGGTTATCAAAAATTCTTCCTTCACATTTGTGTACACTTGTTCCCTATTTCTTTCTTTCTTTCTTTCTTTCTTTCTTCATATTTGTCTTGTTGGCACATTACATTCTTCGTTCCCCCATTGTTATACTTTTCTTTCCTCTTCCTTTCTTTCTTTCCTTTTGTTCAGTTTCTTCGTTCATTCGTTTTTACTTCCTTTCTTTCTTCAGTTCTTTCTTTGTTTCGTACTTGCTTGTTTTATCATTTTAATGTTTTGCTCTAATTTTCTTTCTTGGATGTTTTATCTCGTTTTTTCATTCATTGCTTATTTTATCTTTGCTTTTTTTCTTGTTACGTTCCTGTGTTCTTTATTCGCATTTATTTACCTTCATTTCTACTTGTCTTTCTTTCTTTCTTAGTCGCTTTTTTTATTTGTT
Source organism: Acanthosepion esculentum (assembly GCA_964036315.1). Classification (NCBI taxonomy): domain Eukaryota; kingdom Metazoa; phylum Mollusca; class Cephalopoda; order Sepiida; family Sepiidae; genus Acanthosepion; species Acanthosepion esculentum. The sequence continues at coordinate 98,576,901 of OZ038491.1, forward strand.
TCTCATTTATTTTTCTTCCTTAGACGTTTTCTTTCTTTTTCATTACATGCTTTTGTCATTCATTTGTTTTGTACTTTTTTTCTTTACATTTTTATATTACTTTTTTTTCTTTATATTCCTCCTTCCTCTTTCCATTATGCCTTTTACTTTTCTCTTTTATGTAGGTAATTTCCTTCTTCTTTGCATGTGAGATTCTGTAGTTTATATTTTGTTTCCTTATATATTAATGTCCATTTTTTTCTATCTATTGTTATTTATTTTCGTTCGTTTCCTTGTTTGTCTGTTTGACTCCTCTATATGTTCACACATAATTGCAACCTGTGAAAATTTTTGCTTCAGATGTTGTCCATATTCAACATCTTCTCTTCGTTAAATTCCGTTGCGATGCGGACAAATTCTCCTTTACACCGGCTTTCATTTAATCTTCCAAAAGTGAACGCAAATGTCTATTTTTGATTCTCTTTTCCCTCTCTATCTCACCTTTTTAGTCACTCTTATTTATTATTAACGTTAATTGTTTCAACGTCACATATCTTTTCCCCACCGCGCCTATACTCTTACTTAATTTTTATACTTTTCCCTTTTGCATCTATTCTCTTCCTGTTCACTGATTTCGTTCTCTTTCTTTCTTCCTATTTTCCCTCAAACATAATTACCCCCGGTAACCTATTAGCCGACTCGGCTTGTTATTTTGAACACAGATCAACGGTTTCAAACAAACAACAAATAAAGTTCTGCAAGAAACTATTAGATGCCTTCAGGTTATATCTTGTTTTCGTTGCAATCCTTTGTTTATGAGATACAGTCACATATTACGCTTATCATTATAAATATCAGTTGGGATTCCTTCTTCACGCCTACAGTCCAGCCTATCACAATGATAATACATTTGTTGGAGTGTTTTTGTTTTTATATTAGGATACTAATACATTATGGCTTACATGCCGATAGACTGCCAAAATATATATTGGTAATTACACTAACCTGCGCACGCACAAACACATACACACCCATATATATATATATATATATATATATATATATATATATATATATATATATATATACACATACACACACACACACACATCTATATATATATATATATATATATATATATATATATGTACACGCTCAATTTAGAGTTGAATCAATTATTTTTAATTTAAAGAAAAAGTAACGTATCGATAGTAATGTCGATATTTTCTGTCTTTTTTTTTCTATTTATCTGCCGTGTCCTTTGAGGGCATGGATGATCATGGCTCTCCACGATTTCTTATCCTTTATTGTTTTTACTAAATTATGTCATTTTTTTCTATTTTGAAAGCTTTTTCTGCCGGCCGTTTACACACGCTTATTTTTCTTCTTCTTCTATGTGCAGTTTCCGTTCTGGGCGTTGGCGATCACGTCTCTCCACAATATCCTCTCCTTTGTAGCGCTTAGTAAATTTTGTCTTTTTACTATCACTCCTAATCTTTGTTCTGCCAGCCATTTATACATGCTCGATAGAAAGTTTATTCAGCGCATTCTATAGTCTATCCTACTTTCAGTATGCCTCCTAAATATAAAAATTTCTATGCCCTATTTTTTCGTTACGTGATTTGCAAATTTCCCCTGTTACTTTCTGTTCTTATGTAAATATCTCTTTTTTGTTTTCATTTCTCTAAAACTTCGTCGTTGGTCACATGTCCAATCCATGGTATGCTCTGCGTCCTTCTGCAGAACCAGATTTCTATTGATTCAAGTCTCTTCTTCATCTATGAGTGGATTGTTCAGCATTAACTTCCATATAGGAGGACCAATATTACATAATACAAGCACACTTTTGTTTGTTACTAACGAAGTTTTCCTGTTTCTTAATACTTACTTTAGCTTTTGAACGACATCTTCGCTATAATCCACTTAAACTTACATCCTTTGTTAACTAACATACTCACGCCGGCCTTATTTCCAAGGTTTAAAATAATCTGCGATTCCTTTTTATGCAGTCACCAACAGATGCTTGGTTACGTTCTCTTTGATCTCGTCCACATACTGTCTTCGTTTCATTGCTGATACTTAGATTTTAAATATTCAGAAATGATGGACTCCGCATAGATCGGAAATTGGACGATGGACAGAAGTTGGTAGACATGTGTGATATTGTGATTTTTCAAAATCAAAATAATTGCTCAAAAATCGAAGTCTGTTCAACACTTCTACGCGGTGTAATGACTTGCAAGCTTATTTCATTTGATCAATTACGACTGAGTGTCACGACTAATCTCCGCTTAGTATTCCATATACCTGGATACTTTTGTGATATTTCGAATACTTTCGTAAATCTTGAATCACCAATGGTCGATTTCCCGTTGTTGGTTACAATCAAGCCAATCCAGAATCTTGATTTCAAAAGCAGATTCAAACATTATTCGAGAAAACAAGCAGGAGTCCAGAAATAATTAATACCTTTAGGGACTATGCACAATCATTTTCAGCGATGATAATTTGTTGTTTTTTTTTTTAAATCTAGTACGGCGGGCAATTCCGTGTTAGGAGGTAGTATAAGGCTGAAGCTTATTCGGGCAAAACCCTGTGAGAAATGCCGGTTATTTTGCGCATTGTTACATAAAATATACTTGCATGATAATAAAATATGAACTCAGAATAATAGGCATCGATTATACGGAAAAATCTTTAAAAATAACTGACATTTATTGGAATATTAAGGGAAATCTCATTAATTGACAACTATCTCACTTCTATTATTATAGTCTTATTTAATGTCTTTTCTTGAAAGATGAAACTTCGCAGAACATTAAAAGACTGGTACATAATAATCTTAAAACAACATTAAACGATTCCCGCTTCCAACTCACTATGGAAAGAGTAATCCGATTTTTATATCAAAATATGTATCATCGACTAATTATCGACTCTGATCATACACGATGGAATCGTAGTATTTTTACGATTATTAGCAAATGATTTATCGCGCAAAATTATATAAAAGACCAGATGCAATACATGTTTCAGCCGTTATTTTATTTCCAGTTTTCTTCTTCCTTGCTTGGCATAAATTATTCATTTTTGGTAATTAAGTATTAAGTCAAATATTTTCCAAATAAATTTGTTAAAATTATATGAGTAGAACAGTTATAAGTCACGCTATTTTAAAATAAATCACCGATTTGCTGACAACGCGACAACTTAATATCAATGCTACAGTTATCGTTTGTAAATAAATGCCAGGCCCAAACATGAGCGATCATGAGTGATCACAAATTACTTCTTTGTTGTTAAACCATTATTTAAGGAAAAGCTGGTTGCATTTCGCACGTTTTTGAATTGCCATTATAGTAATTAAATCCTATACATTTTTCAACCAATAGAATCCCATCTGAATGTTTGTTTGATAAACAAACAATACTGCCAGGATACATGCTGGCGTAGTTGTAGATCTGTAACATGTTATTCTTAGACCATTTAGAAAATAACAATAAGAACTCCATTCACCACTCCCTCAAATTCGAGAAAAAGATTTTCGGGTTCCAGTGTGAAAGTATCTTCTCACTAATAAAAATGTTGTATTCAAAAACTTTACACCTCTATTGGAAATCAGATTTTGTACCCTCCTTACGGATATAATAAAAGAAGCCTACTACTTCTCGTGGATCAACACAATTTCGGAGGTCAATTTGATTTACACTTGCAAACACACGCACACACCCATCCACACGCGCGCAATGAACATTTTATTGTCATTGTATATTTCTGAAAAGAATATATAAATGTTATTTTAACTGAGGTTCTGCTTCTACTTTTCCTCCAGGGAATAACGTTTATGTGTTTCATTTAAAAGATGTGTTGTTGTTGCTATATATTTGGAATCCTGACGCTCAGTTAGCAACAAAAACCTGGTTTACGGATCCAGTCACCACATCCTAGATTAGAGGCTACGCAAAAATAGAGAACACATGCCACTCTACTATTTAATCGCTGTTGTGCGGGACAAAAGTGATGGATTACAGCCTTTCCGAAAAGCATTAGTGATAAATCCATAGCTGTGAACTAGGCCAAATTTTAAACTCGGCATTATAATTCTACTTTTGTGTACTTATTATCCTTATGCTGCATACATATAGCTGAATGAAAATCTCATTATATTTTGCATTATATAAGTCATTGTAATCTGGAAGGTCACAATTGTTATTCAATTTATTAGATTAAAGAATAACTAATAGTAATTATGAGGATGATACGTTTCTTTGCAATTGTAGTAACCGTATGGCTTTCTTAGGATTATTTCAATGTAGCTATTCTACCAAGATTACTCATTTTCAGATACACGCTTAAAAATATAAGATATGCAGAAGACACAGTATTGATATCAGGCACAGAAAAAAATAACTAAAAGAACTCCTACAAAACGTACCAAAGAAAAGCCAGGATAAAGAGTTAAATCTCACCTGTTAGAAGAGAGAATTTAAGGTTGTCTGTAAAAGAAATAGTCCAACATGCGAACTTCAAAATGGAGAAAACAAAATTAAAAAAGTGCAAAAGTTAAATATGTAGGAAGTGTTTTAACGGGTGATGGAAAATGCGAACCTGAAATCCGAAGACGCATTGGGATAGCGAAAGATGCCATCCAAAATGTAAGCATACTATTACGAAAGCAAAAAAAAAATTGTCATTGCAAACAAAGCGAGTTTTAGACTGTGATGTAATATCGGTACACTTATAAGATAGTGAATGCTAGACCCTCTTATAACATATGAAGAAGAAACTTGAATCAACAGAAATGATTTACTACAGAAGGATGCTGAGAATACCTTAGATTAGAAATGTGAGCAGTGAAGAAGTTTTAGAGGGCATGGAAACTTATACGAGGCATCAGAAAGAGTTGGAATTTTAACGGCACACAGTAAGAAAAAATATTTGAAATATTTGAGACTGTCAGGTCACGCAGAATGCCAGAAAAGCAGAAGAAAATCAGCGCCTAACATTTCTAATGGGATTGTGTAAATGGTTTGCAGAACCAGGATTAAGACTTATAGCCACAAGACAAAATTTACAAAAGTCTAAAAATAATAGTATGTTGTAGAGAGCCATGCTTGCCCGCGTCCTGACAGGACAGGACACATAGAAGTATCTTAATATTTGTCTTTTACACCTGAGCCATTTTAGATCGCGTAATGTTCAGAACACGTTTTAGAAAATATTTGTTTTGTAAATTATGAGAAGCTTCCAACTGTAAGATATCGAAATATTTAAATACGTTTATATATGTTTAC
>OZ038491.1:98589673-98612173 GCA_964036315.1 Acanthosepion esculentum
TGCATTAAACAGACGAAAATGGTTCTTACAATTGGAATTAAGTTACCATTTTTACCTACAAATTTAAAATTCATGAGTAAAAATGGTCATTGAATAATGGTATGTTAATTCTAAGTGTAAGAAAAAATATATATATATGTATATATATTCCAAACATATGTTGTGGTATTTGCAGAATAAACTGTGTGAAAAATTTCGAAAATGCTTGAAAATCACACCACGATCCTAATCCTTGTGAGTGAAATTTTGTAGAAGTCATTCACAGGCTGTGGATTATTGGCCTAGCCTGAAAATCCAGTGTCATTTTGTCCGACAATTTGACCGTTCAAATTCCGATAACGTCTGATTATGGGATATCTTTCAGAAAGTGTAACTAAAATTTGCACAGTATAATCACAGTATAACACTCAAGTTGCAGAAACATGTAAGTGCGTAACCTTCCTTACACAACTTTGATTACCTATATTATTTAGCAGATACGAGTGCTTAGTAACGAGCAACCAGGTATTGTGCACAGATACACACAGGCACACACACAAACACAGACGCACATATATATATATATATATATATATATATATATATATATATATATATATATATATATATATATATGGTATAAGAATGACAATAGGAAAAATTCCCTACCCCCTTATGGACCTCTACACTAATATAATTATAACTTTTTGTTTCATATATATTACTGATAATAATTTTAATTAAATCGTTTTACACCCATACTTATTCTACACGCTCTACGATCCAGGAATATCTAAGAAAAAGTTGATTATAAAAGGCTATATTAACATTCCTTATTTTTCTTAGAGGAGATCACCACTTCTAAATTTTAATCCACAAAACACGTTCGTTGATTACAAAATTAATAGTTCTAACCTCAACATAAATACATGTAATTCAACTCTAGAAATCTTATAGTAAACCAAAAAATAACATTCCCAATTATTACTAGAACTAATTCTACAATTTTTACCTACTCAAATGTAATATTATCCCCTATCTCTAACTCCCCCCTGCCTCTCCGTCTTAGGACGCTTGTGAGATGATGAGACCGAACTCTTGACCGATGTTTATCAGCTGGAAAAAAATTCCACAGACCAATCAACACCCGGTCCAATCATCACCAAACTGTTTTCAACAAGCACTATTGTTTCACTCCGACACCTATATATTATATATATATATATATATATATATATATATATATATATATATATATATATATATATATATATATATATATATATACACACACACACATATATATATATATTTTTTTTCTTCTCGAACAAATGGAAAAAAGGAAGTGACGTTTCACATACGGCATGCCTACAAGAAGGATTGTTGATAACCATTTTCGACTCACTCGTCGAAGTGCAATTGAAATGCACTGAAACCAAGTTGTATCTTTGTAGTGAGTAAATGGTTTTGTCTATATGATAATATTATAATAAATAAATTATTATCTTCTACTATCGGTATCACGCCCTCTTTTGTTAATGCTGTGAACGTTGGAATTTATATATTACTTTCGTTCTCATCGCATCGGATATATATATATATATATATATATATATTCCGTTACAAAATAATATGCTCATATATATATATATATATATATATATATATATATATATATATATATATATATATAAATGCAAAATGTCATTTTTTTCAATTTTTACACTCCCTTGCAAACAAGTGAACGAGGAAATCTAAGAGTATTATGAAAACTATATAAAATATTCATCAAAAAGAAAAATTGCTCCCCAAATATAAATATATACATGTATATATATATACATATATATATATATATATATATATATATATATATATATATATATATATATATATACATGTATATATATACATATATATATATATATACATGTATATATATATATATATACATGTATATATATATACATATATATATATATACATATATATATGTATATATAAATAAAAAGGAAAGAACAGTAAGATATAAAATCCGGTGTTCTTATAGATATTTTTATTTTTACACAATAGTGCTCTATGTAAATTTAAATTTACAGAGCATTAATATTATAAATTAATAGATTTAATATATGGTTTTACCGCTACACAGTGATGACCATGTTTCAGAAATGGAAGCTAAAGCCCCTGAATTTAATTTTGTTATTAAACCAAAGACATTAGTTCCATTTCCTCATCAAGCGAATTTTGGAGTAACTTACTTTTTAAAATTTTTTTTAAAATTTACGGTTGTTAACGGCACAGGAAAGATTCATAGTTTGAGGGTTTCCAAGGTTACCGATAAATCCATTCATCTAGACAAGGGGTGGTAGAGGGTTCAATTTTTAATTTTCGTTGTCTCAGTTAATAGTTACATTTGAAAGCGGGGTTATGTTTAGGGATGGGTAGGGATGTATCTTTTAACAAATTCTGACATCCGCTAAATTCATGTCATCTGGGTTTATTTCTAACGGCAAAAATTCTTATGGTATTATTTCTATTTGTATATTTAAAGATTTTGAGGGACTGTTTAGGTTAGAATATGTTTTATCCACCTTTCTAAAAAGTTATTTTTAATATTTAATATACTATACTCCTAGTTAAAAACCAAGTAAATGTATTAGGATTACTTACAGTATTTAAAATTATTTATTCTTATCGAGTATAAGTAAATATTATTTTATTTTATTTTATTTTATGTAAACTTTATGACAATGACGGCAAAGGTGGTTAAATTATTTCACTAATTCAATAAACTTAGTATTATAAATGTATATATGTATGTATAAAGGACATTTAATGTTCAATATTATATTCTAACTTATTAATTTCACATGACTTTCGGTGTTCACTTGGATTCTTTCCAGTGTTTGAATTGCTTTGAGAGAGGTGTTATGGTTAGAGTACGTTTTATTTAATTACAATTTTAAAAGATATTTAGGTTATAATCTGTTTTATTTAATTTCAATTTTAAAACATTTTTAAAAATTCTACTTTCAAATTTAACTTTTTAATTTTAATCGGCTATATTTCTTTATAAACCAAGTAAATGTAATATAATTATCTACATTATTTAAAATTATTTATACCCATCAAATATGAGTATGTATAATAATCAGGTAATTTTTTTTTTTTTTTTTTTTTTATAGATTATTTAAAGATTATTTAAAGAAAACTTTTGGCAATGACGACAAAAAATAGCTATTTCATTTCTCTGATTCAGTAAATTTTTATTTTTTATAAACTTAGTAATATATAGTTTCTCATGTATGCATAAAGGACATGGGTCATTTAATGACCTACATATTCTAGCTCTTCTTATTAACTTCCATTTCACTGTAGGTGTTTTATTGGATTCTTTTAGGTGCCAAAAGTACTTCGAAAGAGATGTTTGACTTTTATACTTATTTATCCTAAACGAGGATTGATGTTGGTAGAACCTCTTTTTGAACTCATGGCTAGTGCAACCTATATAAATTTTTATGTTTTCAGGGTTTTCAACAGAAGATATATTACATTGGTATACTACTGATTCTATGCAACATTTATTTTGTAAAGGACAGTTTTGAGGGTTTCTACAATTACATAATTTTTGTTCACCCTCATTAGTTGTTGTTTGTATTTTTCCCTTGTCTACAATTTTTTGGTTCTGGTATAAGTGTTTATTTAAGATATTAGTATTATGTTTCTTAATTATCTTTTCTAGGTTATCAGTACAGCTATAACTTAATTTTAGTGTATTTCTATTGAAAATGGTACTAAGTTTACTTCCACCGGGAATTTCTATAATAAAGCTCTAAAAGATAGTGGCTACAAAAACCTAAAACTAACTTATATTAAAAATGAAAACGGTAAACATAGGAAAAACAGAAGCAGGAAAATAATTTGGTATACACCCCCATACAACCAAATGGTAAAAAACAAATTGGGACAAAAATTCCTTGAATTAATACTCAAGCATTTTCCCGGTGGAAGTAAACTTAGTAACATTTTCAATAGAAATACACTAAAATTAAGTTATAGCTGTACTGATAACCTAGCAAAGATAATTAAGAAACATAATACTAATATCTTAAATAAACACTTATACCAGAACCAAAAAATTGTAGACAAGGGAAAAATACAAACAACAACTAATGAGGGTGAACAAAAATTATGTAATTGTAGAAACCCTCAAAACTGTCCTTTACAAAATAAATGTTGCATAGAATCAGTAGTATACCAATGTAATATATCTTCTGTTGAAAACCCTGAAAACATAAAAATTTATATAGGTTGCACTAGCCATGAGTTCAAAAAGAGGTTCTACCAACATCAATCCTCGTTTAGGATAAATAAGTATAAAAGTCAAACATCTCTTTCGAAGTACTTTTGGCACCTAAAAGAATCCAATAAAACACCTACAGTGAAATGGAAGTTAATAAGAAGAGCTAGAATATGTAGGTCATTAAATGACCCATGTCCTTTATGCATACATGAGAAACTATATATTACTAAGCTTATAAAAAATAAAAATTTACTGAATCAGAGAAATGAAATAGCTATTTTTTGTCGTCATTGCCAAAAGTTTTCTTTAAATAATCTTTAAATAATCTATAAAAAAAAAAAAAAAAAAAAAATTACCTGATTATTATACATACTCATATTTGATGGGTATAAATAATTTTAAATAATGTAGATAATTATATTACATTTACTTGGTTTATAAAGAAATATAGCCGATTAAAATTAAAAAGTTAAATTTGAAAGTAGAATTTTTAAAAATGTTTTAAAATTGAAATTAAATAAAACAGATTATAACCTAAATATCTTTTAAAATTGTAATTAAATAAAACGTACTCTAACCATAACACCTCTCTCAAAGCAATTCAAACACTGGAAAGAATCCAAGTGAACACCGAAAGTCATGTGAAATTAATAAGTTAGAATATAATATTGAACATTAAATGTCCTTTATACATACATATATACATTTATAATACTAAGTTTATTGAATTAGTGAAATAATTTAACCACCTTTGCCGTCATTGTCATAAAGTTTACATAAAATAAAATAAAATAAAATAATATTTACTTATACTCGATAAGAATAAATAATTTTAAATACTGTAAGTAATCCTAATACATTTACTTGGTTTTTAACTAGGAGTATAGTATATTAAATATTAAAAATAACTTTTTAGAAAGGTGGATAAAACATATTCTAACCGAAACAGTCCCTCAAAATCTTTAAATATACAAATAGAAATAATACCATAAGAATTTTTGCCGTTAGAAATAAACCCAGATGACATGAATTTAGCGGATGTCAGAATTTGTTAAAAGATACATCCCTACCCATCCCTAAACATAACCCCGCTTTCAAATGTAACTATTAACTGAGACAACGAAAATTAAAAATTGAACCCTCTACCACCCCTTGTCTAGATGAATGGATTTATCGGTAACCTTGGAAACCCTCAAACTATGAATCTTTCCTGTGCCGTTAACAACCGTAAATTTTAAAAAATTTTAAAAAGTAAGTTACTCCAAAATTCGCTTGATGAGGAAATGGAACTAATGTCTTTGGTTTAATAACAAAATTAAATTCAGGGGCTTTAGCTTCCATTTCTGAAACATGGTCATCACTGTGTAGCGGTAAAACCATATTTTAAATCTATTAATTTATAATATACATATATATATACATATATATATATATATCTATCTATATACATGTATATATATATATATATACATATATCTATATACATGTATATATATATATACATATATCTATATACATGTATATATATATACATATATCTATATACATGTATATATATATACATATATCTATATACATGTATATATATACATATATCTATATACATGTATATATATATACATATATCTACATACATGTATATATATACATATATCTACATACATGTATATATATATACATATATCTACATACATGTATATATATATACATATATCTACATACATGTATATATATATACATATATCTACATACATGTATATATATACATATATCTACATACATGTATATATATATACATATATCTACATACATGTATATATATATACATATATCTACATACATGTATATATATATACATATATCTACATACATGTATATATATATACATATATCTACATACATGTATATATATATACATATATCTACATACATGTATATATATATACATATATCTACATACATGTATATATATATCTCTTCTACCAATAAAATATTTCATAAACAATTGACTAACATCAAGCAAACCCTTATTAATAACGGTTTTCCTAACTATCTAGTTGATAATGAATTTGATAGATACTTCTCAGACCTAACAAGAGATACACCAAGAAAATTATCCGCAATTAACCTCTTTTACAGAGGACAAATGCATAGACAATACAGCATGGATGAAAAGGCCCTTAAGTCTATAATACACCATAATGTGTTTCCTGTTGATTCCAACAAGGCCTTAAAACTTAATATATATTATAGTAAATTTAAAACGTCTAACCTGATAATGAGTAATAATCATTCTCCAGTTGCTGCAGTTGTTGATAGAACCAATGTTGTGTATGAGTTTAAATGCCCCATGGAAGAATGTTCTTCTAATCCACATACATATATTGGATTTACAACCACCCGGCTCTCCAGAAGATTGACTCTGCATTTAAATAATACTAGCTCCATTAAACAACATATTAAGTCACATACTGTTTCCCTTACGCAATCTGATATACGTAAAATACTTGTAGAAAATACTAAAATTATAGATAAACATACAGACATTAGACGCCTTAAAATCTTAGAGGCATTACATATTAAAAGAAAAAGACCTCTTATTAATCGTATAGATTATAATATATCTGGTAATATATTGCAATGTTTATAATATATTTAAATTTTGTAGCGTATTCTTCGATCTTTTGGCTTGTGTATTGGAAATCTTTTTCACGCTGTCACATGATAAAAATCTACGCCATGCACGTGATATAACATCATCGCGTCTTTTGAATTTAAAAGGAATTTAACGTTTTTAGTTTGTAAAAAATAGTAGCAACATGATTACGCTACAAGATAATTGGCAAATGTTTGTTTAAAAAAAAAAAAAAAAAAAAAAAAAAAAAAATTTTTGACTAAAATATTGACCCTGAAGATGAACAATGATGTTCGAAAGCGCTAGGTCATCGTATGGAAAATACATATTTCGGAACTATTTTCAAATAAAAAGTCTCATTAGAGAATATGAGAAAATTCAAAAGAAAATATGTAAGACTATGTTGTCTTTAACATTCAACACTACATGTTTGAAAGAAAAGTTGCTGCCAAATTACACATATTTTAATACATATATCTACATACATGTATATATATATACATATATCTACATACATGTATATATAGATACATATATCTACATACATGTATATATATATACATATATCTATATACATGTATATATATATACATATATCTACATACATGTATATCTATATACATGTATATATATATACATATATCTATATACATGTATATATATATATACATATATCTATATACATGTATATATATATACATATATCTACATACATGTATATATATATACATATATCTACATACATGTATATATATATACATATATCTATATACATGTATATATATATACATATATCTATATACATGTATATATATATACATATATCTATATACATGTATATATATATACATATATCTATATACATGTATATATATACATATATCTATATACATGTATATATATATACATATATCTATATACATGTATATATATATACATATATCTATATACATGTATATATATATACATATATCTATATACATGTATATATATATACATATATCTATATACATGTATATATATATACATATATCTATATACATGTATATATATATATACATATATCTATATACATGTATATATATATATACATATATCTATATACATGTATATATATATATACATATATCTATATACATGTATATATATATATACATATATCTATATACATGTATATATATATATACATATATCTATATACATGTATATATATATATACATATATCTATATACATGTATATATATATACATATATCTATATACATGTATATATATATACATATATCTATATACATGTATATATATATACATATATCTATATACATGTATATATATATACATATATCTATATACATGTATATATATATACATATATCTATATACATGTATATATATATACATATATCTATATACATGTATATATATATACATATATCTATATACATGTATATATATATACATATATCTATATACATGTATATATATATACATATATCTATATACATGTATATATATACATATATCTATATACATGTATATATATACATATATCTATATACATGTATATATATATACATATATCTATATACATGTATATATATACATATATCTATATACATGTATATATATATACATATATCTATATACATGTATATATATACATATATCTATATACATGTATATATATATACATATATCTATATACATGTATATATATATACATATATCTATATACATGTATATATATATACATATATCTATATACATGTATATATATATACATATATCTATATACATGTATATATATATACATATATCTATATACATGTATATATATATACATATATCTATATACATGTATATATATATACATATATCTATATACATGTATATATATACATATATCTATATACATGTATATATATATACATATATCTATATACATGTATATATATATATACATATATATATATATATACACATACATATATATATATATATATATATATATATATATATATACATACATATATATATACAGGCATATATATATATATATATATATATATATATCAAACAAATTGAGGTTACATATTGAGGCAGATATAGTGACGATTTTTTAAATGGCAGATAGTGTGTTTTGTATATCACGCAAAATGGCCATTGCGTTTTGACATGTGTTCAACTTCACTTTGTGAATGTGAACTCACGTACCTTTTTACACGCAACCATGCATGTATATCCACACTATTATGTCAGACTATGGATGTATGTTGTTGCTTGATTGTTTAAGATTTTGGAAACTTTCTTTTCTTAATTATCCGTCTCTTTCCATAACCAGTTGTTATATTCACAAACAAATAATTCATCGTCCCTACATTTTTTCCCCTTCATTCCACTCCTTTTCTTTTTGTCTCATTGAAATGTTATGTTTTCTTTCCATTTTACGTTTTTCGATAACCATTATTTTAAAAATCAGTTCTGTTTAAAAGTATTTCTTGAAATATTTAATAAAAGATTTGATTATATTTCTTTCAACAAAAATAATCATGTTCCTTATTCGATATTTAATTATAGCAACATAAACTATAAGTTATAAGTGAATATTTCGTTCCTTCACAAAAGTTTCAAAAAAATGAATAAAATATACTTCATATTATCGCTTTTTCAAACCAGCAAAGCTTGCTAAAGGAAAAAAGAAGGAATCAACGTGATATTTTAGAAAAGTTCACTTTAACATTCCATATATCACCATTGTCGACATATTTTGAATTGTTAATGATATTTTTGTGGGCATTATTTCCATTTTTAATTAGTATTTTAGATATCAAGTGTCTAGACGATATTTTTTCCGATTTAGAAGTATATTTTCTCCTATGAATAATTTATGTTTAGTTTATAACATTCATAAATCCTTTTTTAAGATATCTAACAAAGCAAGTGAAACTTACCCATAATCTTAACAAAATGTTCAATCGATGATATTTTTTATCGCATTATAGTTTTACAGGTACTTTTGAATTAGTGTTTAACAGCAAAATAAAGTAATTAATGATATTGAAAGTTCTGGTATAGATATTGGAGTTCATTCATTGTATATTTATATGACTTTCTTTAATAAGGAACTATATATTTGTAGCTGTAAAAGTATATTGATGACCAATTAGTTAATTAGAACATGCTTTACAATCGTTGTGCTTTCAGTACATCTCCATTTCCTTAAGAAGGAACTGAGTGTGAGATCAGTGGAAATAGGTTTATTATAGAATGGATATTTTCATTTTAAATCGAAGATATATTTTCTATAATAAAACCTTTTCTTTTAAACATATCATTTTAAATAGTTACCCTGGCTATGTTCGAATTGATTATTCTATCAATCTATTCTTCAAACGAAAAATCTGATATTAATAATAAAAAATAAAATAACAATGCAGCAATAATTTTAAGTTATATATATATATATATATATATATATATATATATATATATATATAATGTTATACAATATTATGTTAAGCAAATACACAGCCCCCCCCTCTATTTAATCAATTTAAAGTCCTGAAATCTACTGCAGATACGGTTGTGTGTTTGCTCGGAAGTTCTCTTCCAACACTTTACTTGATCCATCTGGAATATTCACACCAAAATTCTCCCGAGTGATATGCGCATAACACAGATAGCATTTCCAAACTAGTCACGCCAAGAAGAAGTGACGGGTTCCCAGACGTCGTCCTTGAGAAAAGTGCTCTCGAGCCGGCACCATTTCTCTCCAAAATCTACTACAACTGGCTCGATTCTTTCAAACTTATTGGAAGTCCTCTTCTGTAGTTCCTGTTTTGAAGAATTCTGAAGAATCACTTAACCATTTATATTGTCGCCCTTTAATTTCTTACCGCTATTCCGGCAAAATATTCGATGCTTTAATGAACGCTGAAGTGGTTAAGTATATTACTTGTCAAAACCTCCTTTTGAACAAAGCTTACGTTTCGCCAGGTCTACCGCTGATGTATTAACGGCCATCACTGAAGATGTATATCTCGCTCTTGATAATCACGGCAAAACTCTAGTTGTGGCTCTAGATATATCGATGACGCCTGACAGGGTTCGGCACCTTGGTATTCTACGCACGCACCAGACCTACGGTATCACATGATGAATATTTGATATAATCCAATCTTTCGTATCAAATCGTGAAATGAAGGTCGCTTTGAATGGCCTCGCTCTCAGATCCTTTCACACGAACGCGGGTGTTCCCCAAGGCTCTGTCCCTGGACCTACATGGTTTCTGATCGTCCTCAAGTATCTCCCTGATATCATCAGTTTCCAACTAGGTATTTATGTAGATGAAACTAACATTATCCCCTGTCTCAACAGAAAATATATCAAACCTGAAACGTAAACCTTGCAGATTCTCTTGATAAGGACCTCCAATCAGGAATTTTTTAATAAATGCTTTGCTTGACGAGCTTGAGAAAATAGATGGAGGAATATTGTTTGCGAGAAATAACAAAAGGACGAAACAGGAGGGAGTGGAGATCCATGATTACCTATGTCCAGAATGGACACGGCATATAAAAGAAGAAAAACTGTTTAACTGCGTCGGGAAATTGCTTGCAAATTTTAACACCCCCCAAAACAAAAATACTTTCATTTACCCACTAGAGGGAACTTTTCTGCCTGCCATTAGCATGGTTGGAGAGTAACACACTGCGCCTCCTTGTCCTAACGTTTTCAACTGACTTGAAATGGAGCGACTACATCGAATCAATAGCTGCATCTAATGAACAGAATGTTGGGTGATTGTGTCCTGCAAATTTTTCTCGTCAGAATCCATCTAGCACATTTGCAAATCTGCCATTCTTTCGTGCATTTTAAACTCATATCTGGTCTGTTGCTGTTGCTATTAATCTCAAGATTCTTGACGAAATCCTCAAAAGGATCTGTAATGTAATATTTTCTGGCCTGGCATCTCGACTTCAATCACTTTC
Organism: Acanthosepion esculentum; assembly: GCA_964036315.1. NCBI lineage: Eukaryota > Metazoa > Mollusca > Cephalopoda > Sepiida > Sepiidae > Acanthosepion > Acanthosepion esculentum. The sequence continues at coordinate 98,601,585 of OZ038491.1, forward strand.
TCACCGACTTACCGTGGTTTCTTTCTGTCTTTTCTACAAATATTTTCATGGTAACTGCGCTTCCGAGCATTTTTCTCTGGTGCCCCGACATCTTTTGTCTTCTAGAATCCTATTCGTCTTTTGTCCTTTCCTCAACCCTCCCTATACTGACTCTTTTCTTTCACTTTAACACTCCTGCATACTAGTAGCATTTCTTCCGTGATTAGGTTGAAATGGTAAAATGAAAGAATATATTATATATATATATTATTAAAATATTCTTTATTAGAATAGATTACAGTAAATCATTTTTCGGAACTATAATTGTTACTTTCTAGGTGATGGTAGATAACATATAATAAACATGATTTTTGGGGGAGATTTTAAATCAAATCGTTACCTCTTTTGACATTTAATGGGTCGGTGAAAAATATACTTGTGGGCATGTCTGGATTAACCAATATCAGATCTAAGCTAAAATAAAAAAAAAATAAAATAATTACAGCGGGGGAGGGAGGTGAGTTATTAATTCATGTCTTGATAAATTGAGACTAGACAAGTCAGCTGCGAGTATATTATAGTCAAATACAGAGGTCAGATTTGGTGAAGTAGACATAGAGTTACCTTGAACAAAAAATTATTTTTAAGAATTTTCAAAATATTTTTTCTACCAAGTAAACTTCTTAAAGGGACCGGATAGGGAAAGGTATAAGAATTTTTTTATGGAACTTTAATATACCATGCTAATAATATTGAATGGACTCTAAGTTGATAAACTCTAATAAAAAATTGTGTGGGCCATTATATACTTATAAAATAATGGCTATGTAACTGTAATACGTGAAATATTTATCAAAAATTATTTTACCTATATTTTATTGTAATATTTATACAGTGCCTACATAATACCGGTAATTCATTTCGTAGGAGTTTTATTAATTTCTTTTAAATGCCAAAAAATTTAGAAAGGTATGTTCGGTTACGGAAGTGATTTTTGTATGGTTTAATTATAATGTTCTAATAAAAATATTAATTAATGGTTCATAGATATAAGGTATTAATTGCGTGTTTCTAAAAAAACGTATTAATTATAGATTTTAAAATATAGTGTAGTATTACAGATCAATAATTCTACTCTACGCATTTTACGTTTCTAATTATAACACATTAATGAATTCCGTCCTATTTTTGGGAGTCGGTGGTAAAACATAAATAGTATATGTTGTTTTTCTAAATGTAGCTTACATGTTACACGAGGCAGAATATATGCGGCACCCAGTGAGGATCGAAGTACTATTCAGTAGTAATTAATTTAGAAAGACAAGCTTACAAACCATTCCACCTTGTCGAAGATCCCTAATTCTAGATATGATGTTCCTGGATGTTTCTCACGCTCCGTTGTAACGTCGAAGTGGCATGCCGAGTAATTCCATAATGATTAAACTTCAAAATGACAATCTCCACTTCAATTAACACTCGTTTGTTTATACTCGGTTACATGTTGCAAGCAGTAAGATTCAATTACAAACCCGACTTAATATAAATTTCTAGCTGCAAATGGCTTACTGCTGACACATCATTAGTTGGAGATGTCTTTTCGTTTCAGGGAATTATCATATAAGGATGTGGAATTAGTAAATAACATTAATATATTGGTGTATGTGTCAGTTACAACAAAATTATTATATGAGCTGAGAAAATCTAACATACGCTAATGGTAGTTTCGTCTAGCATTTCAAATTGAAAATAAAAAAATAATAATTAAAATCTCGTTTTATGTTCTTAAATAATCTCATCAGATCGAGGCTATTATTTATGGATGATATGCATGGCGACAAAGCCGTTGAAAATATATCAAAACCGTTGGTTGAATACAACGTCTTTCTCAAATCAATAGACAAAAATGACTTCAAGCAAATGAAGATTGTAAGTCTTAGCGATGGCCATCCTTAGTCGATTCATGTAGACTGGCGGTACAGAATTACAGATAAAGTACTATACCAAATACTAACACCTGCATAACTGGTGGATTTCCATCGAGAGTAACAGCTAAAATTGGTACCAAATGTAATTCCTTTGGTTTATTTTGTTTTACGGCATATCACACACAATGGGTCATTTCATGCCGATAATATTTTTAGTATAGGTACGTAGGAATAAGATATATATTTTTTGTAAGAAATCAGTTTCTAGAACAGGTTTCATTGACATATTTTTGTAAAGAGGTTTTTGGCCAAGAGTCAAATGTATTTCTGGTAATATTTTTTTTTTTAAATGTATTGCTGTTATTTTTACAATAAAAATTTATTTTTATACTTTCATAGTGTTTTAACCCCAGTGTGGGGGGTTACGTATTTGCCTTGAGCTTGGACCCTAAAAGCTGCTACCACCAAGGATCAGGGTAGACCTGGGAAGAGCAGCAATGAAGAGTTAGTTCCATGCTTCTCAAAACCTCCCGTTGATACTGCATGTAGTTTATCGTCATATCTAGGGCAGCCAAATGTAATTCGAAGAGAAAATAATATGATAGTGAAGATGAAATCGTACCGCACTATTTCAAATAAAATGTTATTAAAAAAAAAAACTCTTCATCGATATTGCAAGGAGCAGTAACATTTAGTGCTCTTGAGAATATTATACATTTACAAATGTGCTATTCGTCCTTGCATTGAAAACTCATATATAGTATGTCGCACCTGCTGTTAATCTCGAGATTCTTGACAAAATCCCCAAAAGGATCTGCAATGTAATCTTTCCTGGCCTGGCATCTCGACTTCAGTCACTTTCTCATCGACTTGCCGTAGCTTCTTTCTGTCTTTTCTATAAATATTTTCATGGTAACTGCGTGTCGAGCTTTTTTCCAAGGTGCCCCGACATCTTTTGTCTTCTAGAATCCTATTCGTCTTTTGTCCTTTCCTCAATCCTCCCTATAATATTTTATTTCACTTTAACACGCTTTAACATCCCTGCATAATAGTAGCATCTCCACCTTGCTTAGGATGAAATGATAAGAAGAAAGTATATATATATATATATATAGAGAGAGAGAGAGAGAGAGAGAGAGATTTTAAAAATAATTTCATTATAATAGATTACATTAAAATATTTTTCTTAATTATGATCATTCCTTTTCAGTAGATAACACATAATAAAAATGATTTAATGGGGAAACTTACATTCCCCCAAAAATGTTTAATATCAATATTTTATTAAATTCATCCGAAAGCAACTTCGGTGGCTTGGTCAAAAATTGCCGAAGATGTCTATATAACAGAACACAACTACTATTGCCATTACATTTTAACATATTTTAACAGCTAATATTACCATTAATATTAATCAGTTTTTATGACGGACATATATATTTGTGCTCGTAAATTTTTGTTTCTCATTTCTTTTAGTTATGACTCTTTTAGATATAGTTTGCCGTTAATTTATTTAATACGTGCCAGAACCATATTCAGTCATAATGGCTGTTATGACTCTTTTAGATATAGTTTGCCGTTAATTTATTTAATACGTACCAGAACCATATTCAGTCATAATGGCTGTTATGACTCTTTTAGATATAGTTTGCCGTTAATTTATTTAATACGTACCAGAACCATATTCAGTCATAATGGATGTTATGACTCTTTTAGATATAGTTTGCCGTTAATTTATTTAATACGTGCCAGAACCATATTCAGTCATAATGGCTCAACTGATGCAGAAGATTGACGTTGACACTTCTTTTTAAACATTTCAGGGTGCACGGAATTATAATAATATCGATTGAGTAAATAAAGTTATTATGAAATCAAACAAGCTAGATCTGGAGCCAAATCTTAGATTTCGGCACTGAACGTTGTGGATGAAATTATATTCAAGGGGGTCATTTTTTAAATTTTTAGCAAATAACGATAATTTTAAAACAAATAACATATAAGATAAACGGGGCTGTTTGTGCGAAATATTTCCGGTAGGAGGTTGCCATTTGTCAGGTATTTCCAGGAGCGTAGAATTATCTGACCATATTACAATAATTTCCTCAACAGATTGTACCACAAGCATTATTCAGGGATCCCTAATTCAAAGAAACGTTTAAAACATAGGTCGCTAAATTATCACTTTCTAGATATGATAGTGTTCAAAGGAGTTTACTTGGACTTTTCGGTGTGACTGATTTTCTATTCTGCCGAATCTTTCCCACATCTTCACAAGATTTACACTATTTCTATTCTAAATGTTCCGATGAGCTCCATTCTTCATTTTCTACAGTTCTAAACTTAAATTCTTGGTCACGCCATGCTGAATCGACTGTGTTTAATAAATCCAACTGCCTCTGTATTCAAATTTTAAAGAGAAACTTCCATTCAGAAATTTTTTATAACCAGGAAAATTATGGAACAAATACGTTTACGGATTAAACAATAACAATCTAAAATTATTCAGGTCAAGGCTCGATCAACATTCAGTTCGTATATTTCATAATTCTCGCGTCCTAGCACCTCCTCTTCTCCTATATATATATATATATATATATATATATATATATATATATATATATATATATATATAATATATATATATATATAAATATATATATATATACATATATATATACACACACAGAGAGAGAGAGAGATAGTTAATATCTCATTCAGTAACTCTCTACTTTGACTGGCCCTGCTGCATTGTTATCCCGCCGAAGCGATTATGCATGCCTATATTTAAAGCAAAGAAAGTAGATTTAGAATAGAGAGAGATTTCTGATCATTTTCGGTCATGATTACAACATACTTTATTTACCATTTATTTAATTAAATTTAGTAAAGATTATCGAATTCAAGTCTAAATCTAGGCTGAATAACGTATGCATATCGACCATTACATAGGAAACTGACATAGCAATATCTTATTGTTTTTGTTTAAGTCAATCTCGAATTGGGTTGTATTAATCTTTGCCTATTTCGATGCAAAAATTAAGTTGAAACTTAATGTTTGCACTCTTAAAGTTTATTAGTGTTAGATTTCTCGAAACATATTACTTTTAAGTAAATAATACATTTTTTTTATAAAGACAAATTTATTTGAAATGGATTTAAATAAAGATTTTCACTTTTTAATCCTGTCAGAGATTTTCCGTCTTACTTTATTTTTCCATAAATGTACTGTTTTGTTTTTTTGTAAACCATTGTTATTATCATAAATTAATTATTTACTCTTAAACCACATTTGCATCTGCACCCGATAATTTTGACAAAGAATGATTCATTTTAAAGTCAGTTTATAATTTATTCATGAAATATTAATTTCGTTTTAATACACTTGTTAGTTATTGCGCTTCTCCCATCATTATTCTACAAATTTATGTCACTAACCGGAAAGAGAAATATAAAATAAACCCTGGCAGAATTTGAACTGCTACCAATAAATTTTACTATCACCGCTTATCGTTGAACATTTGACCACAGATATTTCTCTTGCATACATTGCTATAATAAAATTATATTTCTACTTCGATCTGCATAAGATGCTAGGATCGCATTGTTTTATTGCATTGGTAATCTCAGATATACTCTATTTTTAAATTTTGTAAGTTAAGCATTTTCTTCATTATAAGATGAAAGAAATGCTAAACCTGTATCAATAATAATAACCTTCATTAGTCTAAGCAATGAAACACATTATAAGGTTCCTTTTAATTGCACAAAGATTTGAGAACATATTTTAAATTAATGTTCTATCTTAAAGGAATAAAAATAAACAATAGAAAATCGAACATATTCCTCATTTAAATCATTCGACCACTTATGTTCGTTACAAAATATGATTTTCGTCTGGAAAAGCTTACCTAATATTAGATCAAGCCGAAATTGTTATTAACTTCAAAGAGAAGCAAACCGACTAGCTATTATTCATTCCCTGCAAGAATTGCTTGATGTAATTTTCGAAGATCTGAAAGATATGTCCGCCCTTCTTTAATTTTAACTTTTAATGGTTAAAAGAATGCATACATAAATGAAAAGGACTGATGGCCAGATCACGTTGAAACATCGCTTCCTCTACGATCCCGGAAGTCAAGCAACGTCGATCATGGTTAGTAATTTAGAATATATTTTTTTTTTCCTTGCTTTAAATAACCTGCAAACGTTGTATAAGCCGTGGGATATGAACGAATCAATCGGAAAATGAAAACAAATGATTCAAATCTTATACTCATCATTGCCAACTTAATTTTAAATCGTCTGAAATGTTTGCTTTATATAACGTGGCGTCTCTTTTTACTTAAAAATAACTGTAAACCTAGACACTTACCCAGGTTATAGCCGAAAACCTTTGATTAGAAATATAATTCTAATGCATAGGAACTATGGATGATAATTAAATTTCTCAATAATGCTAAAAGAATCAATTAGGAAATGATTGCTTTTTCTTCATTATTACAACATACTTTATTAATCTTTTTATCCAATCCCAAGTGCCCCACAATGTAGAGGGTTACTGAATGAGAGTTTAGAAGCGTATATAATGAGTACATGTTAAAACGATAATGAATGGCAATAGACATGAATACGATAAAATTGCAGTGATCGGGCCATAATTTTCCAAAGAGTTTGTTCTACAAAGGAGCAGTACTTGAGATGTAACTGTACACATGGAAATTCCGTCTCCAAAATGGGATACAAAGGACATTGATATTTATTCATATAATCAAGTAACCGAACCGAAAATGATCAGAAATCTCTCTCTATTCTAAATCTACTTCCTTTGCTTTAAATATAGGCATGCATATTCGCTTCGACGGCATAAAAATGCAGAAGGGCCAGACGGAATAGTAATAGTGATGCTGGCTGGCATAGATGATTTCGGCATAAAGAAGATTACAGAAATAATAAACTAGGTTTACAACAATGGCGATATAACGGAAGACCTAAGTAGATCTATTTGTATTATATTGCAATGTGAATCAGACAGTATATATCAAAACGTTCCATGAAAAATCCGAGTTGGAGTCACTCAGTAATACATCCATCAAAAGAGTTGAGGACTTAAAATATATTGGATCTCATATCATAGATAAAAAAAAACTTTAACATCCGCAAAGCATGTGAATCATGTAACAAACTTCATAAAATTTAGCGGTCGAACCTTCCATCCTCTTTAAAATTCCTAACATCTCGAACACGGATTGAACCAGTCGTATTGCATGGATCAGAAACTGTTCTTCTCGAACGATGACTGTATGGAACATATACAAATCTGCTCAGAAAAATCCAGAACATCAGTTCAAGATCCGATGCGACGCTTCACACATTTTACGGAGAACAGTGTCCAATCTCTCTTAGGCTCATACAAAAGCAATTGCAGTTTGCCGGCCACTGTTATCGTGCGGGTCGGGGGACGTCCCATCATTATTTCTGTTGCAGCCATCTGAAGGTGTCTTCTGGCGAATATTGAGTTTCCCAGACTCTATGGCTCGTGATTCAGCGTTGGGCATTGGGGATCTGGGGACAGCGATGCTGGACCGAGTAGTGTGGAAGGGGATTTTTAATAGAGTTCCGACCAACCAGAAGGCGGTCAATTGATAATGATGATGACTTTCATAGAATTACCTAAGAGACCAGGCGTAAATGAATAGAACTGCATTGGACAATCAGTCTAATAAGCCACATAACAAAACTCATCACCCGAATTATGATAAACAGAGGGCACATCAGAATCAGACCGGAGATAGGACAAGAACGGCGGGGGTTCGTCAAAGACACTGGAACAAGGAACGCGATATTTGTTTTCAGAATGATACCAGAAAGAGCCATAGAAATGCAGAAGGAGGTGTGTTTGTGCTTTACAGATTACGCACAAGCATTCGATCTATTACCCCACAAAAGTCTATCAGAACTGATCAGCAACATGGGCATATTTGGGAAAGGCATTAGAATAATCAAGAACCTATACTGGCAGGAAAAAACACCTGCGTGCCGATAGAAAAAGAGTTCCATTTACACTTCAGTAATAGTTCAGTTGACTCATCAGACATTATCTTTAAGTTTCCGCTGTCATCTGAGTGCAAATTCAGAATCTATTTCGTAGTAATTATTCGTTATAATTTCGTGTATTCTTTAACTTTGCAAATACCTTTCGTAACTCAAGTAGGTCCCGTGAATGTTTTCACAGATGTCTAATTAACAAACACCTCATTCAGAAATCTACAGGTCCTGTGAATGTTTTCACAAATATCTAATACAGTTAAATCTCATTCAGAAATCTGCTTGCCTACTAGTGAAAATACTAGTGAAATATCAAATTATTTGCTTACAGGATGTCCATTATCTCTGTTAATATTCTTTAAATATATGGAATTTAAAAGATTGCGCGTTGATGGTTTGTAGGTTGCTGCTTGAACACGTGGAAGCAATTAAATACGAAACATACAAAGATTTGGGTTTCTACTTTCGGATTGTCGATTCTGCTTTTTATATAATCTGAAAGAAACCAGTCTACCGTAGAAAGAAATGGCAAACTACTGCGGGAAAAATATTTTGCCTCGTCAATCGTGTATCGAAAGGCACATGATCGGTCAAGCGTCTATCACTTATGATACTTAACAGACTGAATGAAGAACGTCAAAGAAAATGTTTATTACTTCATAGGTAGAGGTTTCGGGAGAGACATGCGAACGGTATGCGCTGGAAAGTAGAGGGAGAGTTCAGTTATCAGTGTACCGGAGAAACGAAAGTGTACCTGCGGGGATGTATTTCACACCTGCGCTACATCTTGAAGTAAGGCGGGGAAAAAGAAAAAAGAGAGGAAATGTTTGCCTTTTTATAGACTTGAACTGCAGCGGCTAACGGCGTTTGACGAGCCAAGTAGGGGAATAAATCTTGGTCGTCTTTATGCGCCAGGAAAAAATGTATTTTTCTTTTATTGTTATTATTAATTATTTTTTATTTATTAGTTTTATTTAATTTTCCCACAAATGTTTGCATCACTTTCTATTTCACAAACAGAAATTCTATAAGACGTCTTTTCCTTTCTCTATATTTCCACAAGTGCAGCCACTTTGTCTGATGAGTGTTGGTATATCCATGTATTTTTCTTTTGTTTACTTCATATTATATGATTTATACTTAAAAAATTTAATAATTACGAAGTTTAATTTTTAAAATATACATTAAACAGGCGTCACTTTTTAAGTGGCCATAAAGCTGAAATATTAATTAATCACGCACTAGTATGGTACACACGCATATTTAAATAGTTGTACCAATTATTTTCGCAACAATATTAAATATCAAATGTATAATGTCATCTATTATACTTTTGTTATATATCGTTCTTTCTACAACTAATGATGAATTTTTATTTTTATATAAGCAAGCCTAATATTTTTTTTAAACTTATTTAAATTTATATTTGATTAAATTATCCCATCTGAAAAAATGTTATCTGCATTATGATGTTCTACTCGATACTTTCGTCTCTTCAAGAAAATTAGTAAGAGATTATATGTGTTTATACTTTGGGAGTAATCTAATATGTATTAAATTATCTGACTTCTTTTCCCGGAAGAAGTTTGCGATTTGAATTAGTCTCCACACGCACACACACAACACAAATCAACGCATGCACACACACACACACACACTTACAAACACAAGCAAAACAAAAATACACACACACACAGTTGCCTTTCGTTGTAAGGAGTGCGTTTTTGCATAAAATCATTTGGTATACATTTAATATATAAAGTGATAGTTATTGTCCGAAAAGCGGGGATGAGGAGTTATCATTATTTAGTTGTTAAATATTGTTATTTTTTTACTATTTTCTACATCTTTGTTGTTTTAGTCACAACATATCGGCCGTTGTGCCCACCAGCGATCATCCGGTGTGTATTGATTTGGATAACATACAGGGAATTTCGAAATGAACTACTGAATCTATGGCTGTTCTCATTCCACTATACATGTTAAATAAAGAATATAGTCTAGTTCTTCTATTATTTGGCACTGTTCAGTTATCGCTTGCCCGTTTCCATTTGGTTCACACTGCCCGTCCCATGGATTGAACTCACAACCAAATTTACAAAAACACTTTTCCACACGAGGTCACTGTGTCCGTAGGAGAATTTCTAAGTAAGTTTCGAGCTTCAAATTCCCTGTAGGTTATCCAGATCGATGTACACCTGAGAACGGCCGGAGGACACAACGGCCGAACCGTTGGGATAAAAACAACAAAGATGAGGATAATAATTCGAAATTAAATATTATAAATAGATGGACCATTCTGTATCTCATGTAGCAAATAGATTATTTGTTTATGTATCTATTTTCTTTTCAGTTTTCCTTCTCGGAATTTCTTCTCTCATTACCTCCTGATGGCGTCATGAAGCGGAAAATTAAAATGTCAACTTTTAATTAATTACGCTAACAGCGTATATAATTATGAAAACCAAAGTAGAGAAATTGCATATCTTACTTCAGGTTGGTGATGCTCTTTTCAGGTTCGAATATTAAAATGACCCATTCAATACAAGAATTTTTCCGTGAAAATGGCAATCGAGCATCAAGAGGCCTGCCACATCCCGCCTGTGAGGGAGAAGATGGAGAGTGGAAAATAATTCG
>OZ038491.1:98617173-98629673 GCA_964036315.1 Acanthosepion esculentum
TGTAAAAATGCCTGCTTCAGCATTATTGTTATTATGGTCATTTTTCTTCTATTTATATCCGTAACTGGTTTGGAATTAGTTGTACTTAATTTCATATTAATACTGGATATATTAGTTTGTATAGAAGTCGTATACTTACAAAAAACCTGTTGAGTAGGTTCAAAAAATGAAAATGATACGTAAGACAAGGATGGGACTTCTATCCAGATCTTTGCAACCTCTACAACTAGGCTAAAACCAAGGTACGTGGAGAACCTAGGAGTACTTATTATCTTCTGAGTAGGGGCCGTAATTTTAAATATGCCAAATAATCACCTATTTTAGAGACTACGCCCTCTGATCCGGCAGCTCAAATAAGAAGCATATTCCCGAAAACCGATTATATTGTTGATGGCTGACATAAGAAAAAAAACTACAGAAGCTTCTAGACAAGCTATTAAAGGAAAGCGAGAAGAAAGGATTAGCCGTTGACGCTAAGAAATTAGAAAATATATTAGTCATCAAGAGAAAAAAAGACAGTAGCAAATTGAGAGATGTCAAAATCAAATAAGTACAGAAGATTAATTATTTGTGAGGTGTTTTCATATGGAAAATGGAACATCGAAATCCGAACGCGTATTGTATTGTCGAAAGTGTATTCTAAAAATTAGAAAAGTTTGAAGAACCTGAAAAATGTTGTTAGAAGTAAGGAAAAGTTTTATTATTATGTGATATCAAACTTATATAGAATCTTGTAATATCACTATGAAAGAAGAGGAAACTGAAGTTAACAAAAATCTAGTTGTACAAAAGGATAGTTTTAAGGTCAACGTAGAAGATGTGGAGGGAAACTGAAGAGACACAGCACATAGAAGAAAAAGTATACTCACCCATTTCCCATCCGCGTTACAACCTAAGTCGCTAAACACTAACCGTTACACATCGTACCTAAAGATATTCCGATAAACGCCAACAAAAATCACGCCCACTATAAAATATCGTAAAGCATGTTTTATAAAATTCTGTCTTAATGATCTTCATATATGATAAGAATCTGTGCATATGAATGCGAAGGAGAATAAATTGAATCTATTTGTCGGTATCTCCGCCTACGGAAGATTAACACTACCATGAGATAATACGCACCCCCCACTCGCCCCCAAAAAACTTTGAGTGAAGATATTTATTTTTTTCGGCTCGAATGTAATACACCGAATCTAGGCTGCCGGAGCGATATTCTGAGCGCCTGTGTCCTATCTGATCCGGATTGTGGATCCGATTTTTAATTCAAACGTCTAATGTCCAAAGGTGTCCCTCCACTGGTCTGGAAGTCTTGGGCTTGACGTTCCCATAATTAGATTTATCAGCTTACTTTTCCGTTCTAGTTTAGGGTAGACGAATAGGACCGCGTCCCCTCCTTCATAAGGATGGCTTACCCGTGTCAATTAGAAACTTACATTTTCTACTTTGACCACACACAAACACACACACACACACACACACACACATACACACACACACACACACACACACACACACACACACACACACACACACACACACACACACATATATATATATATAATTTATTCGAAAATTATAGCATAAATATGTTATAAAATTACCACAAAAATAGCCATTTTGTTTCAACACTTCTGGTGTCATATCAAGTGATGATGTTACCAGAAGTGTTGAAAGAAAATGTATACTTTTGTAGTGATTTTATAACATATTAATGTTATATTTTTCGAATAAGTTGTATTTGCTCTATTCTGTACTGAGCACACTTTTAAGAATAGTATATTTTGGTTATTGGAATTTATTCCGTATGCACCAATCCTATACTTGTATATATATATATATATATATATATATATATATATATATATATATTAGAGCCTTCGCTGTTATATTACCAGGAATTTTGAGCCGTTCGTTTTCCTACTCTTAGATGAATTGAACCCTACACCTCAGGCTAACGAGTTATAACTACAGGAGTTTAGCATAAGGCACCTGGTATGCTAAAACTGTGTCTCTTCAAAGAACTGAAAATAATCGACGTTCCTAAATTTCTCTGATCGGACGAGAAACGCTGTATTCATCGTTAATGTATCCTCTGAGGTTAATTAAATTACAGTGTTATGATTGAATACTTACTGATATTTTTCACTGTGCGTAAACATTATATGGCATGATTTGTTTTGTAAAATGCACAAATAAAGTTGCATCACATTTTTTCTTTGACGCAGACTTATTTCCTGATGTTTATTCTCTTGATGTTGTCCACCTGCCGTTTCCTGTTACTTCGTACGTTCAGCTGTTTGTCTCCTAAAACCAATTTTCAAATTAGGCGTCGAAACTACAGTGCTTCCTTTGTAGTTAAGACGTTATTTCATTAACTCACAAGTTCGAGAAAATCTCAGTCAACGAGTTGTCGACTGTTTGCCGCAGGTTCTTTTTGCGATCTTATAATTACCTCGTTACTACTTGAATTCCCTCCATCAACCACCACCCTTAAGAACCACCCAAAAAAATAAGAACAATCTCTGTATATTTATAGACTCGAAACATCTAGCCGGTTTAAATATTTTTTTCCGATTATAACTGTAATATACAAATAAGAAAATCTAAATTTTGTTGAATCTCTAGGGTGAGGAGTAATCATTACCTATATTATTATTTTAATTTTTCGTGTTGTGTCCTCCCATATTCATCAGGATGATCTCATGGGACAAATAACGATTGCATTAAGACGTTGGATAATGGATTTGGTGATATCATAATTGTGAGTTCAAACGTTGGCCAGGCAAGGGCTGTTATCCGTTAACCAATCCATCTTAGTACTGACCGTAAGTCAATCTCCTATATATTTGAATTTCAGATAATATCTTCACATATGAAGAAGGAACTTCACTTGACGGTGGCATGGTTCTCCAAAAGAAATCTGACAAATAGGATGTTTTCAAAAGCTATAAGTATTAGAATAACTGTTGAGTATTTGAATAACTGTATAGGACACATAGAGAGGTAATATTGCTTGCTTTCGGCTAATTAATATTTTTTGGTATTAAAATGATGTACGAAACCTGAAGAATGTTATACCGACATGAGATATTGAAAGTAAGAGAATCCCAACAAAACAGTGAGTAGTCTATTTAAACATTAAATGCCTAATTGTAGCACACAGAAGAGAAAGTATCAAAACATGAGACAATGAGGGAGACAAAGAAGAAGAACAAGGACAACAACAAAGACAACAACAACAACATTATTATAAGTAGTAAGCTATCAGGTATCCTTGACTGGATATCATCTGGTAATATAGTTGATCCAGTGAGAATTTAACTGCTTGCAGTAGGGAACACTTGTTTGTTTAGATTTCTACCCGTTACACAAGAGCAAAGCAGAGTTCTATATACGATGGGTGGCTTAGTAAAGCGGAATTTAGACTTGAAGGTCACTGACTGTTTATGTCAATACACATGTTATTTGCGACATGCTTACAAAACATTACTCCACACTGAGGCACTTAAAAAAGCTCATTTTTTTTATCTGCAAGAGAAAATTAAATCCATTATATATCATTGAAAAACAATCGAATCACTTCGACGGGAGAAAAAAGTAAATCTGTCGATAAACTGTTGAAATGTGAATATGATAAATCAAATAGTATAATAATTGTCTTACTTTATCTTAAATATAAAACCAAAACGATGTTTAGAAATGTTATTATTGTGAAAATGTCATTACGTGAATATACGGTAACTATAACAACGAGATAACAATTTGCCAATTAAGTAAACCGTTTCTATTGTGCTATTGGATACTTTCTTTGGACACTATTTTTTTAAGATGAAAGGCAGAGTTTTTGAAAATTCGTTCATCTTCTCTCATAGAATTTCAAACAAACATGCGATGCTCTGAACCCATCTGACTTCTCTTTGATTTCGCTCGTCAATTAGTTGGTGTTCTTTAAAATGTAAGCTGAATCAATGTGAATATATTCACTTTAATGCTTAAAAAAATAAAATAAAATCCTGCTAACGCGTGCATTAGCTTTCTTTTCAGTTGTATATGTGATCAGTCTATATTCATGAAGAAGAGAACCACATGCACAGACGCGCACAAACACACACACTCAAATTCTAAAAGACACGCGCGAGTAAGTTCACGCACACACACACACACACAAACACACACACACACAAACACACACACAAGTGTTTGTATGTTAATTTGAACGAAAACATGTCAGTACCGATTTTTCAAATGGCCGATAAAATTCTAATCATTACTGTCAACACTATATAGTATTTACCGTTGTATATTTATTAAGTTATATCTTTTGTGTCATGCTCTGTCAGGGACTGGGTGGAAAAATCGACGTATGATGGTAACTTTATGAATGTGTATTTCACTTACACATTGTAGAAGCCTATCATCAGGATATAATAATTATCATTATAAAATTCTAATCATCACTATCAACACTATAGAGTATTTACCGTTGTGTATATATTAAGTTATATCTTTTGTGTCATGCTCTGTCAGGGACTGGGTGGAAAATCAACGTATGATGGTAACTTTATGAATGTTTATTTCACTTACACATTGTAGAAGCCTATCAGCAGGATATAATAATTATCATTATAAAATTCTAATCATCACTATCAACACTATATAGTATTTACCGTTGTGTATTTATTAAGTTATATCTTTTGTGTCATGCTCTGTCAGGGACTGGGTGGAAAATCAACGTATGATAGTAACTTTATGAATGTTTATTTCACTTACACATTGTAGAAGCCTATCAACAGGATATAATAATTATCATTATAAAATTCTAATCATCACTATCAACACTATATAGTATTTACCGTTGTGCATTTATTAAGTTATATCTTTTGTGTCATGCTCTGTCAGGGACTGGGTGGAAAATCAACGTATGATTGTAACTTTATGAATGTTTAATTCACTTACACATTGTAGAAGCCTATCAGCATGATATAATAATTATCATTATAAAATTCTAATCATCACTATCAACACTATATAGTATTTACCGTTGTGTATTTATTAAGTTATATCTTTTGTGTCATGCTCTGTCAGGGATTGGGTGGAAAATCAACGTATGATGGTAACGTTATGAATGTTTATTTCACTTACACATTGTAGAAGCCTATCAGCAGGATATAATAATTATCATTATAAAATTCTAATCATCACTATCAACACTATATAGTATTTACCGTTGTGTATTTATTAAGTTATATCTTTTGTGTCATGCTCTGTCAGGGACTGGGTGGAAAATCAACGTATGATAGTAACTTTAGGAATGTTTATTTCACTTACACATTGTAGAAGCCTATCAGCAGGATATAATAATTATCATTATAAAATTCTAATCATCACTATCAACACTATATAGTATTTACCGTTGTGTATTTATTAAGTTATATCTTTTGGGTCATGCTCTGTCAGGGATTGGGTGGAAAATCAACGTGTGATGGTAACTTTATGAATGTTTATTTCACTTACACATTGTAGAAGCCTATCAACAGGATATAATAATTATCATTATGAATTAATTGATTTATTAGTATCTTTTCGGTTCAGCTATGAAGAAATTGTAATGTTAATAATTTTGCTGTCTGCTCATAAACAGATAAAGAACTCCGAAGAACAGAAATACACAGAAACTCAAAATAAGCATTCAACATAATTACCAACAATTTATTCCTCTTAAAAAAAATTGCACTAGTAATATAATAATAAATTACTTGGGTAAACAGTTAATCAGTAGCTTCTGCTTAAACCGAGAATGATGAAATATCAGTCTCCGAAGATATTTCAGCATTCACGACTTAAACAGAATCTACTTTACATCTCTTGTGTCATGTTTATGTGACTGCGTGGGGCAATTTTTAGATACCTAGCTGGAATCTTTTCCACCTGTGTTGGTCGAATTCTCTGCATCAGGGAAGAGAGGACCCCAGATGAGGTTATGTCAAGAGCAGAGTCTCGTCTCGGGAAACAGTTAACCGACACCGTTTAATGCGGGGTCAACGAGGAAATGTTGGACGACCCTACGGGCTCGGATTATCACACATTAAACTCGGCCTTTTACCACATCCTATTTTGGGGAGGCTGGCAAATATCGTATTTGTTTGGAAATTATGCTCTGTTGCATTTTGAGATTGAAAAGAAACGAACTTTGACCGCAATTATATATAATATCGCATACAAAATATATAACAGCATTAATGATTAGACGTAGGTGTAACTGAAAAATTTATTGTATCTATTGCCAAAAGATTAGGTCTTTCCCAACTTCCCTCTTTTTTTTGACTCCTCACATCCCCATTAGTCTAACACTCCCAATGGCTAATTAGGTACAACCACGTTTTTTTTTAATTTCCTCAATTTCTATTTTCCCCGTGATAGAAGTTATTATCCTCGTTTTTTATTGTTTTTTTTTTGTTTTTGTTTTTTTGCCTGATGCTTTAGCATAGGCTTGTTTCGGCCATGGGGATATAAAACATGGCCACATTGCATTCAGACGCGTCCTTGTCGTCTGATGATCGCGAAAGCATTATAACAGAATGAGCATTTGTTAGGATTTGACGAAGGTAAGATTTTGGTGATCTGTCTGGGCTTTGAGCACTTCACTGAGAGATTGGTGTTTTTCTTTTGGTCAGTGTTACGTTCTGTTTTCTTTCCTTGTTCGAGATTTTTATGATCTAATGTGGTAGATAATCTGGAAATTGTCCGTTGGTCGCAACAATAATGTTGGTATTCCTTAGTGTGTGTGTGTATATATATATATATATATATATATATATATATATATATATATATATATATATATATATATATATTAACTGATTTAAAATATGGTATCTTCGCTACACAATAATAACCATGTTTCAAAACTGAAGCAAAAAACTTTAAATTTAATTATATAATTACATTAAAAGCATTAGTTTTGTTTCATATGAAACAGAACTAATGCTTTTAATTTAATTATAGCGAAGAAACTACATTTTAAATAAGTTAATTTATAATATTTATGCCCTGTAATTTGACATTGAGCACTGTTTTGTAATAATAAAAAATAAAAATATTAATAGGAAGAACGCATTATATATATTATTATTATTTCTTTATATCTATCTATCTATCTATCTATATATATATATATATATATTCATAAATATACAGATACCTATGTTTGGAATGTGACTAAAGTTACGTTGTTCTATCAACTCAATAGGCACGAAATATTACTTACGATTAAAAAATAATGACAATATAGTGTCTCTCGTGGGAGGAATGTTAAATTATACCGAGATTCAAAGCTTAATTTTAAAATAAATTGAGTATAATACTAAGGGTCTAGATAGAGAAAATAGGGTGTAAGTACATGCCATTATGAAAAAATAAAAAAGCAAGTTTAAATTTTAAAAGAGGAACGCCGGGTAGCACGTTAGTGATAATAGACGTTAAAATGGTTAAAGGTGGTTAATCAATATATAACCTAAAATATGGGAAGTGAAAGCGAAAATTGGATAATATATTTATCCAGAATTAAAATATTTTAAGAGAAATCTCTTCCTATGATTATAACCTAGCATTAGTTCCTTTCGTTTATTAAGTAGATTTATGTCAGTTATATTTTTGAGAATGGATTATTTTTCCAGCAAACACAGGTTACATCGGTCGCCATGGTCGAAAAAGTGTGGAATTTGGGCGACGAAATCCCAATTTACAACCGGTGTGTAATCATCAGTTTTAATATCCCAGGAAAATTTAGAGAGTAGTGTGGCATTTGCCTATTCTTATTGTTAAGAGTCATTTTGTGACGATAAAATCTCGTTTTCCAGTTATTTGCTGTTGAACCGAAATAAAACTTTGATTTGCTATCATGTCTAATATAGATTGCCAGTTTTATCAAATTTGATGATGATTTTATCAGTATTAAGTTACTTGGAAATGTCTATTTTCATATTCCTCTGTAGGTTGCTATATTTGGCTGTGCATTTAATTTTATTACAGAGAAGAAGTCTTTTTCAATTTCTAAGAGAAGGTCATCGCTAGGTGGTGTTTTCAGGAGCTTAGATCCAAAAGATTAGATTCACATTCATTGTGGTGTTCTCTTTTGGCAGAAAATTGTTTACATCATATTCTACTCATCACATTGTCAATTTTCTGTAATAAACTGACTTCATATTAGTTCCTTATATATATATATATATATATATATATATATATATATATATATATATATATATATATAATGACATTGAAAATGTTCTCGCTGATCTTTCATGAAAAGTAATGTTTTATTTACAAAAATTAGTAAGAAATATTTCAATGAAAATATTGTTCATTGCTACACACTATTTTTCCTACCTATCTGGCAGCATTTCAATTCATTTTTTAGCATCTTCATAAGAATGAAGGTGGTGCTCAACAAGGCCGTGAGCCATCGATAGGAACCAGTGATAATCGGACGGAGTTTTAGGACTTCCCATTTAAGCGTTCCCAAGTAGGTTTTCACCCATTTTTAAACATGTGGTCTAGAGTTGTCATGTTGCAAAATCACTTTCTCTTGTATCTGCTCGTATGGCGTCAGGTTTTTCTTCAATGCTCGGTTCAAACGCATCGACTGCTGTCGATAGCGATCTCACGTCATAGTTTCGGTCGATTTGAGAAGCTTATAATAAACTACACTCAGCTGATCACACCAAATGCAGAGCAGAAGTTTCGAACCATGGATATTTGTATTCGCCGCCTATATTGATGCATACCCGGGCTTACCCACGATTTTCTACGTTTAGGGTTATAGTAGTGAATCCACTTTTCATCGCCGGACATGATAGGATGCAAAATAACCATTCCTTTTCTGCCGTAAAAGAAGCTATTTACAACTGACAAGACGCAGTTCGATATCTCGGCTTTAATTCAGACAGCACCCAAGGTACTTGCATTTTAAAACGTTTCGAAACTGTTATGTGATAAGTTCCTAATGATTCTGCAAGTTCAGCTTGCGCCTGGCATGAATCTTCATGAGGTAATACCTTCACTTCTTCGTCTTCAAACTTTATTCGGTGCGCCAGAGCGTTCATTATCTTCAATATTAACATTATTTTGAATCGTCTAAACCAATCTGTTGATTCCGACATAGCATGGTCGCCGTAAGTCTCAACAAGAATTATCTGAGCTTCGGCTGCTGATATCTTTTGAATAACGTAGTGCAGAAAAAATTCCCCCCAAATACACTTTGTTTGGCATGAAATCTGTCATGATTGACGCTATGAAAAACAAAATTGTTTACACTTCAGCGAAATGACATACACTGAATTTCAAGCTTGCTTACAGTACTTCTATATAGATGCGTCACCGTATGAAACTACACGCCATCATTTGGAAACAAGGAGAACTTATTCAAGTCCTAATATATATATATATATATATATATATATATATATATATATATATATATATATATAACTATACTCGTGTCGAAAAACCTTCGAATTCTTGATTTAACAATAGTCAAATCAATCCCGAAGGGGAAAAAAGGTTTTAAAAAAGAAAGAGCCAGGAACATGAAAGTCTGTCGAAAATAATCGCACAGATACAGGTTCAATACCCAAAGAAAAAAAAAACGATACGAGTAAACAACTAACTAAAGAGCTCGATACAAACGTAGAGCAAACCCTGACGATCTGCCTAAGTGAAACCTTGCTAGGTTTGTCTGGCTCATTAGGTTTGACTATATATATATATATATATATATATATATATATATATATATATATATATATATATATATATATATATAAATTAATTGGATAACTATATATAAATGTTATATAAAGTTTTATAAACGAAGAACAGTGTTGAAGAAAACGTGTATAACAAATTGTAAAATGTATTTGTGACGCGTTTCTTCCGTTTGTACTTCATCAGATTGGGTCTCTTTATGTTGGCGTTTCTAAACAGGCGCACAAACATGAGACGATGTGTATTTCCGCATTAAGAAATCCTTTTTTAATTACCGAGGCAAATTCATTTAGACACTTTTTCTTTATTTTTCGTTCATCTTTTTTATTAAATCTCCTACATTTTGCTAACCGAAAGTCATCCAAGAATGAAAAACTTGACATTAATTTACTGTAGATGAAATAGAGATTAAATCACTTAACCGACATTCTCCTGTGAGTGTAGTGATTTTCCCAGCATAGCTAAGATGTGGCACAAGGCCGAAAGTAGGGGAACCCAGTCAGAATCAAACTCACTACTCAGTGGTAATTTTTCTAGCGAGACAAGCTTGTAAACTATTACACCGCCTCGAGGTGCCCATTTTCTTGTAAGTGTATGCGAAGACTCGACAGGTTCTATCCACCTATAGCAGCAATACTCCATTTTTTGTCCTGATCCAGTTTTGTAAAGGCAGATTCAGTTACTTATTGGAGCGGTACCGGAAAACGAACATTTTCCCAGCATCTTAACGATAGACCATACGTACGAGTTCTACTTGAGTTTTGGTTTGAGCTTAAGTCCCAATATATGTTCAAAGTGATTAGTGATATTCTGGGTCAGATCGGCGATGATCACTAGTTTGGTTGTTGAGACAGTGAATGTAACCAGTCATTCGACCCCCCCCACACACACACACACTGAGCAAGATCAGCATGCCGTTTCTAAATTTCTGGCGGAATGTATTGCATCATAGTTCTCTTTTGCTCACAAAGGGTTCCCATCTGACCGTACTATACTGTGAAGTCGATGTATGCTTAGTGCTGTCTGTATATATATGCCTAAAGGTGTATGTGCTCTTGTATGTATGCATGTATGTGTATTCCAGTCTGATAAAAGAAAGAAAAATGAGTGTCCATTCATTTTTCTGCGGAGCTGTATAAAGGCTGTCTTTTTCGGGTATTATTATCTCCAACTGATGTCTTCTCTAAGCCTATGATACAAATTATATATGAATAACGCAGATGGCTGCATCATATAAAACATCTTGACTTTTTACTGATCATTAAATAAAAGAAAATCAAGCCAAACAAGTCGTAAGTATATTTTACTTCCACCATGTAATCACTCGCTTCATCGGCAGAAAATGATGGCGGATATTGTGAAGTCTCCAAATACTAGAAATAAAATAAATAATTGTCGATGAAAACAGAAAAAAAGAAAACATCCTGAAATTGTGATACGCTATTCGTTAGAAGTTCCGTGGACATTCAATTCCAAATACATTCATGAATATTTTATAAGCTACTAATATTGTAATGAAAGCAGATGTTAGTATACACATTTGTTTTGTGCTACGTACTTTGTTTAAAATTGATCAGCTGGATGAAATTTACCCAAAAGAAGAAGATGCAGAAGGCTATACAATCCCATCATACTGAAAGGACGCTGTTCATTCGCTCATAATTACGGTAAGAGCATGCTAAGAGGTAATAAGATAATATTTTAAAAATCTGCGACAGTCTTATATAGGTGAAATTAATGTACATGGTTTATATGAGGCAACAATATGTAGAATGGTGGAAAAGTACAGAGTAAGCAGATTTGATGACCAGAAGACGAACAACTCTTTTGTTAAGTCGGAATGACTTTACCGCGATCGGTCTGGAGTTCCTTCAGAGTCTGGATGGTTATTTAAGACATAAGCCCCGTCTCGATGGTGCTTTGCGTTTGGCTAAATTGGAGAAATGAAGTTTTCTTTTTAACTTTACGATATATTCCGTATTGTTAGAAGCTGGCTAGCACTAATCAATGCAGTTTTAAGGTAATCAATGGCAGACAGTTAGACATTGACACCAGTGAACAGATTAAATGCAATAATAGCATGACAAAATGCACAAATTAGTCAATATGCTGTATCCCTTCATGATTTAGGAGATCGTCTTTCTCCTCAGTTTCACGTAGTTTTTAGATCATCATCATCATCATTATCGTTTTCTTCTTCTTCTTCTTCTTCTTCTTCTTCTTCTTCTTCTTCTTCTTCTTATTATTATTATTATTATTATTATTATTATTATTATTAGTAGTAGTAGTAGTAGTAGTAGTAGTAGTAGTAGTAGTAGTAGAAGAAGTAGTAGTATTTTATTTCATTTCATTTCTGTTGTACACACATTTCCTTCCAGATCCCAACCATAGGCCTAATTTCTCCAATGGTTTCATGACATTTTCCACTGATCAATTTTGAAAAACGAAAAACAAAAAACTAAGATTAAACACATTTTACACGGACAAATCTCTCCATAATGTATGATACGAACTTGTGAATACGCCTTTTCCTATTTTCATAAAGCATGGGCTACCAGGAACCACTTCAATGGGTATATCGGGCACTTTTCCATCAATTAAAGCGCTCCAAATACAATTAGAATTATTGATGCTTTCATGTGCCATATTTTTAAGATTTCCACTTCAAGATCCTTGTATTTTTAAAAGATTTTTGAAGATGTTTATTGAGAGATTACAATCTGCAGGGATTG
>OZ038491.1:98634673-98657173 GCA_964036315.1 Acanthosepion esculentum
AAGAAAAAGAATTCCTTGATCCGGATTATACTAATTTCGGAGAACGTATCAAGTGTGTCCTTTAGGCTTTACTAAATAAGACTGTTGCTTTTCTAATTTGAACATGATGACTGGTTTTTAAACAAACTTTTGCCAGTTACGTAACTTTAATTCACTTTACATTACACTTCGTTTTCGGTGTTATTACACATACACACGCGCGGACGCACGAACACACACACACACACACGCATATATATATATATAATTTAAATAAAAACAGACCCCTTTAAGGTTCCATATAATAAATTATTTCACTACAGCCCTTTTAAAGGACCGCGACCCCTTGTAAAGGACTGCGGATGATCCGCGGTCCTTTACAAGGGCTGTGGTGAAATAATTTATTATATGGAACCTTAAAGGGGGCTGTTTTTATTTAAATTATTAGCTCTGATTTACACTGCGATCTCTGGATTTTATCCTCCTTGGTTCTATCCATACGGATTACCTAGTTTTTCGTAAACTAAATATATATATATATATATATATATATATATATATATATATATATATATATATATATATATATATATATATGTGTGTGTGTGTGTGTGTGTGTGTGTGTGTGTGTGTGTGTGTGTGTGTGTGTGTGTAAAGAGAATTACAATAACATGGACCGATTTTAAATGTGTATTAAGTTTAAGTATTTAATAATCTTTTTCTATTTCTTTGAGATGTGGCGGATGTTTGGTTACCATTATTTTCAACTCATAATTTCACATAATTGGGATAGTGACTGGTGTAGAATTTCAGTATCAGTTTTCTTTGTGATGTTGTCAAATGTAGGTCGGAGGTAGCAATTTGGTCCTAAATTTAATTTTGGTCATCTGTTAATTAATAACTAGATAGGTTTATATATTTGATTACACTTTTGGGTACTAGAATTTTTTCCTTGTTATAACTTACAGAGCTTTTTGGTGTAAGTTGATGTTCGTTGGCGATAGGTTGAGGTGGTACAGTGCTTCATTATATTCCGGTTCGGTCAAGGTGATTTTTAGTGCCAGGTTATATTTGAGGATTTCGTTATTTAAATGTTGGATGTTATATTTAGCTGATTTTATCTGTCATAACGCAAGGTATTTTCTGAATGTAATGGTGTTATTTTCCTTGTTAGTTGATCACAATTTAAACAATATTTATTTCTTGTATATTATTCGCCTGCTTTTAGCTGAAAAGGCTTTTAATTATAGCACGTAGTGTTCTCCATATGTTTTAACTGACATTTCAGCCTCCTGATGGATATTCATTAGACTCAAACTTGACTAACCAATGAAAAACTTACTTTTGTATTTAAACATGTGCAACAAAATAATTCCTATATTTGTCTTGATAATGTCACTCAGCTATCTTTTTATTCAATTTGGTCCTTTACTGATACCCTCTACCTGAAATTAATTTATTTATATATATATATATATATATATATATATATATATATATATATATATATATATATATATTATTATTATTATTATTATTATTATTATTATTATAAAGAAAAAAAATAAGAATACATGCCAGTTACAATTTATTTGCTTAGAACTGAGATTTCAATCCTAATTCATATGGCTGCCAATATCCATACAATTAAATGGATAACTATCTTTTCCAGGCAACAACAAGGATATATATTTTTAAGTTATAATTCATACACATAATTTGAAAGTTGGTAGGTTTCAAATGGGATAAAAGAAAGACGAAAAAGTATATGTAAATATCAAACATCACTGTATTATTGGGACCTTCTGGAAAAAGGCTCCAAACCAAAAGTGAAAGAGAAAATCATATCCAGGGCTCGAAAGTCTAAGAATTTCAGAGATAAATTCGATCTTTGCATGATGGTGAAAATACTTATAATTAAATACAAGAACCGAGAAGAATTGCTAAAGCTTCGCAATGAAGTTATCTTCAAATGCAGGCACAGACATCGATTCAAAGTTTCAAATTACACCTAAATTTGTGAGATTTGTCCTTGAGAACTCCGAAATATGATTTAACACTAACATGTACTAAATGCATGTGGTGGTCAATATGCAGGATCAATTGTGTTTGTTAGTATATATATATATATATATATATATATATATATATATATATATATATATATATATATATATATATATATATATATATATATCAAGTATGTGGTGCAGTTCAATATTACATCAGTCATTCATACAAAAAGCAGATAGTGAATTTAATGATATAAATGGCGAGAATACGTCTTCGCAAACAAATTTATTAAATACATTAACCCCGAACCTGTAGATGAATGATATGATCCTTGTTTTTAATAAATTCCAGTTGCATACGGTACTTTTTACGACCTTTCGTTTGTTCATACAGACATCATCAGGTATGGAAATAGATTTGTTTTTTACTTCCAGGAAATAACAGGACAACGAAATATTAGATGTAATCCGAAATATGTTTTTTAGAAATGTGTTATTGTTTACTGTAAGAAATTTTGGAGCGTGCGGTCGCAAACCTGAGGGTGATTTTTTTTAAATTTAAGATTGTGCGTTTGTGTACTAATATGGTAATAGGCGAATTCTTTTTTAGTAGTAGGTTTTTCAGTCGATGTGGCATGAACTAAATTGTTCAATAACTAGAGGAAACTCACAGTTATTATCCGAAAGTTGCACGTCGGATCAGTTCTTTAATATCAACTATGTGGTGCAGTTCAATTTATATGACATGAATCATTCATACCAATGTGTGTGTGTGTGTGTGTATTTTTTTATAGCTTTGTGTTAATTTGTTTGTATATGTGTGTATATATGTATATATATATATATATATATATATATATATATATATATATATATATATATATATATATACACACACACACACACACACACATACATGTGGGTGTGTATATAACTATGAGGATATATTTGTATGTATGTATTCTTACGTGTATGTATATAAGTATATCTATGTTTTAGATTGAATGTAGGTGTTGATGGGCAAGACGGCAGTCATCAGTGAAGATGAGGTAATCAATATATATATTTCAATTCTTATTACTATGTTTGTAGGAATATGTTGTAGGTATTTATTTATATATATATATATATATATATATATATATATATATATATATATATATATATATATATATATATATAACTGTAGTTTACTGCTACAAGCAAGCAGAAACATTTTTTCTCCCGATGATGGCCATGTTGGCCGAAACTAGTGGAGGAATCTAAATGAAATAATAATAATAAAAGCATAATAATATTAATCTACAACCTAGTATGTCTGAAGATTTTAATTAATTTTTATCGTTCAATATATATATATATATATATATATATATATATATATATATATATATATATTAAGACATTTTTAAGTTTAACATTCTTTTTATAGATACAAATATTTAAGTAAATGCTCTGTTTATAATAAACAATATTAAACAACATTTAGCGGCATGAATATCTTCTATGAAAATTTCTCGGATATGCAGGCCGGTAAATGTTGTTTAATAATGTTTATTATAAACAGAGCATCTACTTAAATATTTTATCTATAAAAAGATTGTTAAACATAAAAATGTCTTAAAATTATTGTCGGACTTTGTCCATTTCAATATATATATATATATATATATATATATATATATATATATATATATATATATATATATATATATATGCATATATATATTCATTGTAAGTGTATATGTATGTATGTGTGTTTATGTGTGGGCATATATATATACATATGCATATATATATTATATATGTGCATATGTATAGGCTTGTGTGTTCATTTACATGTAGATATTTTTATGGGTGCACATATGTATGTGTACCTAATTCTATGTTTATATATATGTAGATGATTATTTATTTGTGTAAGTATGTATATATGTAAGTATATATATATTTATACATGTGTGTATAAATGCATATGGATGTATTTGTGGTTATATCGAGATGGGTAACTAAATGCTTTTATATATATGTGTGTGTGTGTGTGTGTGTGTGTGTGTGTATGTGTGTGTGTGTGTGCAAGTAAGTAAACTTGTCTGGAAAAACCTTAGGTTTTTTAGCTTGCAAATGAACAAACCAATACTCAAGGAATAAAAAAGAAAGCCCAAGGAACATATAATTGAGACGAAAATAATTGTTCACAATCCAAGCTCAACGTCCAAAGAAAAAAAAAACTCCAACAAGGGTAAAGCAAAAGTAAATAAGTTATGTGCTCAATTTACTAAGTAGGGCAAATCTAACTATCCAGGCAAATCTACCTAGGTTTCACCTACGCGGATCATCAGGGTACGCTGATTTATTATGTTTTTTTTTACCTTTATTTTATTCTATTCTATTATTTTGTTATTATTTTTATATTATTATTTTTATCCTTATTATTTACATTATCATTTTACTATCTATATTATGAAGGACTGTTTATCCTTAATTTTGTTAACATTGAATAAGATCTTCTTATTATTTATTTATTACTTATTTATAAAAATAATTTTGAAAAAAATATCTAATGAAAAACAATATGCGTATATATTAATTTAAATAATTATTTACATCATTTTTCTAAGAGTAAATATTACTCAGGATGATATTATTATTATTATTATTATTATTATTTTTTTTTTTTTTTTTTTTTTTTTTTTTTTTTTCCTTTGATTTCTGGTGTGTATACATTTCGTTCCGGGTCCGGCCCAGGAACCGAAGTTTAGAAATGGCATCATGACATTTTCCACTGACACTAAGAACAAGAAAAATAAAAGAAAACATTTTAGAGATAAAGCCCTTTGTAACGTGTGGGCTGTACTCGTGAGAATAACTTTTTGTATTTCTTTAAGACTTGGGCTTCAAGGAACACCTTCACTTAGTCAACTGGCATATTTTCTAATCTAATCAACTACAACAGGTATTGTTGACGTTCCGATGTGCCACATTTTTGATATTTTGATTTAAAGGACCTTTGACAGGTTTTTGAAGATCTTCGTAGATACAATGCAGTCCGCAGGGACTGCCCTATCAATAAGAAGGCACTATTTTTTGTTTGTGGTCTCTAATAACAATGTCTGGGCGGTTAGCTTTGATTGTTCTGTCTTTGTGCTTTGAGAAGTCCAATAAAAATGTAACAGGTCCTATCTCCTTAACCGAGTCTGGGTGGTGTTCAATACCACTTTCTTTCAGGTTCCTTTCCGTAGAAGATGCAGATTTTCCAGTGCAGATATAGACCCACTCTGTCATGCTGGGTTTTATATTCTGCTACAAGATGATCAATTGTTTCTGGGTAATTATCACCGAACCTGCATTTTGGGCTAATACAATATTTTAATATATGTGATTGATAATGTCTAGTTAACAAGCACTGACCCTGTGCAGCAAAGATAAAACCTTCCGTTTCAGCTTTTAAACCTTCACTATGTAGCTGCTGATGGGAACGGCGTTTGTCTACACCAGCTCGTTTGGCACGGACATACTATTGACCATTCAGCGATTTATCTTGCCATCTTTTTTGTATCTGGTCGGTTACATTTGTTTTTGCTTTTTTTATGTATTTGCAGCTTCAGTGGGTATATTGTGCTTTACTTGTATTGCGGAATCCATTTGAAACTCCATGTTGAACTTGTTGACTTGTGTTATTACGGATTAAAGACGCTTACTACTTTCATGTTCTTTGACACAAACGATCAGCCAGTCTTTTGTAGTTTCCAAGTATCTTTGAAAGCCAATTGTTGTAGTTTTGTATGACAGTACTAGTTCAACTAATACTTTGCCTCCTTCGGATCTGTGCACATACAGACGATCAACATCAGCTTCGGGAAGATGCATGCGGTAACAAGTGAGAATATTTCTCGTTTTGGCGTTCATTCGCTTAATGTCAGCTGTGGTCCAGTTAAGGATGTTAAAGCTGTATTGCAACACAGTGACAGCCAATGTGTTTATGGCTAATATTCTGTTTGTTTGTTTTTTATTTTTTAAAATTTAACTCGGTATTTAGTACCAGATGCACACTCATGTAGTACTGGTTTCCTACCTTCTCCTTCATTTGGGTATGTTGTATACCATCTTCTTCGGTAATTCCTAGGCACTTATAGGCTTCTTCTTGTTCGAGTTCCCTAATTTTTATGACAAAATCTAAATCTATTGAGGGTGTTTCTATAACTCTCCCTTTCTTGAATATTACTTTTACACATTCATCTAATCCGAAGTCTATGCCTATGTTGTCACTGAAAGATTTTCCAGTATTGAGGAGACCCTTCAACTCATTGTCGTTTTTGGCAAAGAGTTTGATATCATTCAAGTAGAGGAGATGATTTTCTCTAGTTTGTAACCATAGCTACTGTTGTTTAGTTCAAGGGTAAGGGTTGTTGTTGTTGTAGTTGTTGTTGTTGTTGTAGTTGTTGTTGTTGTTGTTGTTGTTGTTGTTATTATTATTATTATTATTATTATTATTATTATTATTAATGATATTTGTTAATAATGTAAATGTGCCATAAATGCATGCTTAAAGACAGTGTCCAGAAAATGTATTCATTTGTGTTCTAAATATCGTTGGAGACATGAGTTTTTTCTTCCTATTTTAACTTATTTCTATTCTGTTTTATTTCTCTTTTTCATTACCTATCTTTCTTTCGTTATCTTCGTCCAATTTCCTTTTCTACTTTCTTACAGATATCCTTGATAAGTAGGGCATCATGTCTACTCCCCCACCACTATTTCGATATGTCTCTTTCTACAGAGGTATATAAATATATTTCTCGTTTTATTTCACCCCTCCAAATTTTGTTTAACTGATCACTTTCTAAATACACATCTCACTCTCACTCCCCCCAATTCAGATTTATATTCTGATACAAATGTGAGCATAAATTAATAATTAATAATATAAAACCATTTTTACTGCCTGGAATTTAATTTTTATCCGTTTAATTGTACGGGAATGGAGGTTCTGATCAATTAAGATCGAAATCTGGATTCCAAGGACATAACCCCCATGTATTCTTAAAGTTGTCTTTTTCTTAATAGTAATTAATGTTTGCTCTGTTTTACATTAATTTCTCTGGATTATATCCTCTTTGAAATTATCCATACGAATTACCAAATAATCATTTACTCTCTCTCTCTTCCCCCCCTCTCAATATATATATATATATATATATATATATATATATATATATATATATATATATATATATATATATATATATATATATATAAAATCATTATTCTACAACGCGAATATGTATGTTTTTATCAAAAGTAATAACAAATATTTTCGCTAATCTACGCCAAGGAGATGAAAGCCTTGTTTTGCAGTCATATTTATATTTTCAAATAAGACAGGAATATTTCAGAAAGCAAGAATAGTTTAAAAACAAAAATGTTTATTATAATTTATCGTTTAAGCTAGGACTTTATTTTTCAAATATGTTTTTATTATCTCTAATATCTTTTTTTATGAAATTCTTCTTCTTTGGCATTAAATCATATATTCTGAAAAATTCTATGTGATCTGTACGTCTAACTTTTAGCAACATTCATCCCTCATACTGATGAAATTGAAAAACGTCAATCGCAGGTTTACAATATCAGTTATTTTCTTAGAGTTACTAAACCCAATATTTCGATTAAACATTTACTTATAAGCGATGAAGGATAAATAAATGCTTAAATTCAACGCAAATAGATTAGAATAAATATACGTTAATTCCTGCAATCGATGTTTGACACTATTGACTAAGCTTAGAAAATTTTCCAATTTCATGAATATATTTTATTATCGAAGTATCATTTGTATGGAACAGTTTTCTCATGCACTGCGCTAAATATGTTTCTGAACATCGCGTTGCAGAAGCTCAATATTTACAGAATTGGTATGCCATATCGATGGGATATTCAAGTGAATCCCCTTTTCGAAACCTTTCTAAACTTTGAAAGCTTTATTATCGTCTACTTGCTCTCCGGGTCTACGACCACATACTTATTCTACACGTTATATTGTCCGGCAATAGTTCAAAATTAGATCATAAATGTTATAATAATATCCTATACATGTTTTATATATTTTTCTACTTATATTTAATTTCTAAATCAAAACGGTTTTTTTCCTTAAACCTGAATAACTTATATATTCGACATATCAAGAAGTAATCACCACTTTTAAATTTATTAATTTACAAAACACTTTCATTGATTACCGAATTATTAGTGATAACTCCAACCCAAATATATCTAATTCAGCTTTAGGTTGCTATTTTTTTTAATAGTAAACCCAAAAATAACATTCCCAATTACTACTATAACTATCTCTAGAATGTATACCTCCTTCATCTTTCATATTATTACTATCTCCTATTCCCACCTTTCCTCCCCTAACCATCACTCTTAGAAAGCTTGTGACATGCTGTGCCTAAATTTTTGACTGTTGTTATCGGCAAGAAATACTCTCAGGCTAGCCATCATTCAACACCCCACCCATCTTCTACCAAACTGCTATCAACAAGCACTATTGTTTCACTCGGTCACCTTTTTGCTTTGTGAATATTTTTCTCAAACAAATGGAAAAAGGAAGTGACGTTTTACATATGGCTTGCTTACAAGTAGAATTGTTCATAACCATTTTTGATTCTCACCATCCGAGGTGTAATTAAAATGCACCGAAACGAAGTTGCATCTTTGTAGTGCGTAAACTGTTTTCTCTATATGATCAAATTATAATATATATATATATATATATATATATATATATATATATATATATATATTGATGTCAACACCCAGCGACAGTAATCTGTTTCATGTTTAAATGTAATCTTCAGTTTACGTCAGTGTCGAATGTAGATTATTTTAACCATGAATGGATGTCCATTTATATATTTGCATACGCTCTATTCCAGATATAGTGCACATTTACCCATGAATACAGAACATCATTCATGTAATATCATTAAGAATAATGTAATGTAAATGATGCTGCGTACATGGTGAAGAAGAAGATTAACCTCGCTTTGCAGAAGAGGAAGAAAAAAAGAAAGTCTCTTTGCAGAACAACAACAACAATAATAATAATAATAATAATAATAATAATAATAATAAGAAGAAGAAGAAGAAGAAGAAGAAGAAGAAACGGATTATTTCTTTGGTGAGCAGTCAAAAGTTGTTAGAACACGATTGTATTTTCCTTTCATGCACCGCCGTATTACAGTTGTTATTGCAACTTCGGATCAATATAATTTGCAGTTCTTTTCCAAAATTCTCTTGAGGAAAATATTTCAATAACCTCAAAGACTGAAAAAAGACTTACATCACTATTTTTACAGAGAAAGTGAAAATCTGATAAAATACAATTATGTGCTTAAAAGTGGCAGAAGATGGCGAACGTGTTGTTTAATCAGTATGAAGAGAGTCGATCAAACGGCAAACGTGTTGTTTAATCAGCTTTATATCTGAAACGTAAAGGTAAAAACCGTATTTTACATATTATACTAAAATACAATCTTTGTTATCAGATTTTTTCACATCCAAGTTTAAAGGTTTAGTTGGATGATGTGAAACATGTCTTTCCATAGCTTCCTTAAAATGAATATATCTGAATTACCATAATTCAGAGTATTTTCACTCGTAGACTTACAGCCACCCAGCACAATAGAACTGCCGTACTATGTAACCCATAGATTCTGGGGGAAGAAAACGACTATTCACATTTTCTGGGAAAAGGCGAGGTCAAAATTTCATCTCGATTCACTGATTACACATTAATCGTCTAATACTGTACAAGTATATCCTTCAAAATTCAATCTCGCTTCAGGATAGTTGGGAAAATGCTTCACCGCAGCTTTTTTTCGAGAGCCATACGTTCCTCTAAGTGTTCACATTAACTGTGTAACACGGCATATGCTATGGGAACTAAGTTATTGTCAAAACATTCTTTTTACTCTTCGTTATGGTATCTAGACTTTTTAAGGTAAAGCGCAGTACTAGACTGACGTCATGATCTCATCAATTTACAGTTGAATTTGCTCGATTTAACGTTAATTTCTATGCTAACATGTCCTTTTCACGCATTTCTTGCTTGTGGAAACCCCTTCCGGCTCCATGATTTCCGGCCAATATTTATCTACAAAAATTTAAATAAAATGTCAATCACAGTCTTCTGTCTTCCTGATCACTCTTTTCTCTTACTCATTAATGTCTATGTTCCTTATTCTTCCCCACCCGGTAACACTTTGCGTCTTAGTGGCTTTACTACCTTGCATAGGGTGACACCGATAAATAATTTTGTACCAAAAATATTATTCGAAATTGTCTTATTTTCTGCGTTAATGATATTATTTCATCCTGGTCTTTTTAAAATCAACTACTGGCTGACCAGGTTTAAGTGAGAGATTTGCGGTCGATTCATCACCATGATTTAAGCAAATTTAGAATTAATTACAAATATTATATTATCAAGAGCGGAAGAGAGAAAATGATATATTAATATGGTTCGAATTAGAGGTACCCCCACCAACCAGAACCTGATTTAGGTTCTAGAATACTTAGAACACACTCATTATATGAACATTGACCATACTATATTTGGAATGTTTTTTTTTGTACCAGTGATATTTATAAGAGGCAAAGTAAAGTAGGCTTTAAGAGTGATTGAAGAATCTCATCCTTAAACGTGTAAATACACACACACACACACACACACGCACACACACACACACACACACACACACACACACACACACACACACACACACACACATATATATATATATATATATATAACTAAATAATCGTATATATAAATCGATGACATTGGAATGGTCAGAATTTGTATTTCCGTATTCGAATTGAACATAATTTATCGGTCTGAGTTTCAACCGAAATAAAGGCCATAAATTTTTAGTAAGTGCCCTTCAACTTTCATCCTTAATACTTTTAAACATCATTCACGTAAAACCGTTTGAGTCCAAAAGAATAGCTTTTACCCTATCGGTCGCATACTGGTTTACCTACGAAAAATAGCCATAAAAAACAGCATAAAAATAAGATTCTGCGCATGCTTAAGACGACATACATTAGTGTTGACATTCAGTTCAGAGGTCAGAGACCTCCAGATTCGTCAGTACAAAAAGCGATGAGAATTGTTTGGGTGAAAAAATTTATTGACTTAATTCAAATGGAAGATGGAACTTCTACTATCTTGGCGTAGTTTTAAGCTTAATAAGCACGCTGCTTATATAACTACCTCTCTGAATATTTATACGCACAACCATCACTCTTTCTCCCTTTTCACTACGCATGCACATTTTTATATAAACTCGTATGCGTGTGTATGTGTATTTGTGCGTGTGTTTTTGAGAAACATGTAAATCTCTCTCTCTCTCTCTCTCTCTCTCTCTCTCATATATATATATATGTATATATATATATATATATATATATATATATATATATATATATATATATATATATGTGTATATATATATATATATATATATATATATATATATATATATATATATATATATATATATATAAATAATGTATGTATGTATACCGGATATAACTGGAAAGTTGTCCATATTTTGTAACAGCAAAATTGTCCAATTCTTACAGTAAGCTTTAAACCGTTGTATCTTAGAAACTATAAACGCTATCTTACTGGAATTCTCAGAGGTTTTATAACACTATTGAACTCTACATTTTGTAATAAGCATGTATAATTACACTCCAAGCTTAACAGAGGAGCCGTGATGAATTTGATCATAAACGAAAATGACATGTTCCTCATTAATTAATCAGAGCATAAGTATCGGAATCTCATGAAGAATTGATATAATGTTCAAATATATATATATATAATTCCAGGTTCATTTTCCAACTATTTTCTTCCAGTCTTAACTTAAATGGGCGGCCTGTTTATCCTTTTGATTTCTTACGGGACGGCGTACACACAGACCTCAGTCATGATCTCCTCTACAGGGGGTCTTACTCGAAAGATTTTTCTGCGAATTGTTGAACCCTTTTTGAAGATTGACTTCATGTTAAATGTAACACAGATCCTTTTTATTTTCTCCGATAATCCCTTCACATAAGGTAAACAGGCTGAAACTGTTTTCTGGGTGCTGTTATCCTCTTGTATCATCCTATCCCAGTTCGTTGGAGCTGCTGCCATGTACCCAGGGTAGTTATTACGTTGTAGGATACTGCCTATACTTAACATTTCCTGTTCATATGTTTCTGGGTCGCCAGTTTTGCTCGATGCTGTAAGCAGCAGACGACCCATTTTATGGATGGTGGAATTTGAAGTTGAGCTACTCTCCGGTGAATGTTGAGAATGAAAGCATCATCATACTACCAGCTGACAAATGCAATGCAACTGTAATGATGGACAAATCAGAATATAGAGGAAAACGGGAAGACCTCATTGCGAATGGCAGTTACGGTAAAGTAAAGAAAGATCCTTCAATGAAATCAGAACGCAGACTTCTACAGATCCTAAAGTCCTGATTTTGCTGGTAAAATTAAAAATGTTCATGAGGATGAGGGGGATATAAAAGGTGAGTTTCGGTTACAATCATGTACCAAGAAAAGCAGAATATCTGGGAAAATGTTTACGCATTGCAGAAAAGGAATAACATTATATTTCGTACTTTTATCAAATTTCGATAACACTTTCTACTATAATACGATATTTCCTCGATAGATGACATTAAATTGACGGTCCTTAGACAAGACATCTGAAAATGTATGTTCCAGCAATCGCACTGGACACTTTGGTAAGCGCTGTCTTAGCAGTAGTTCATCGTGCTAAATGTTTCAAAGAGAAAGGCCAGTAATTTGTGCCTCGTTTTTTTACTGTAGACTCCAGAGGTAAAAATATATCTGGATCTATATATTAATTAATTGAATTTAGCATTACAATAGCTATACACGTATTTCCTTTCTTTAAATGTTTATAATTTTTAGCGGACTATGTATATGTGTATATACATACATATAGAGACTGACGGAAATAAATAAAGTGAATTTGGCATTATTTGAATAATTTATTCGGGTTGTTTTAAGGTTAATGGAAGTTCGTAGAATAAAAAAAAAGATTTAATTAAGTACTTCATAGTGTTCCTATCTATTTTATTGTTTCTAGGAATAAATTCAGCAAAAACTAACCGATAAATTATGAGTTCTTTTAATTCTCATCAACCATTATGAATGATTTTTTCTTTTTGTTTTCAGAAGGTTTGGTCTATGTTCAAATTATGCTGGAAAATCAGTTCATCTGTTCCAAAATTTAGAAAACAACCAGCAAATCATCATAAAACTAAGTTTTCTTTTTTTTTAAATTGTACATAATTGATAAATATCCAGTCAATATCAGGAAGCACGGTGTTAGCACCCACTGAATATAAAATTCGCCATGATAGACTAGGCCAATATCTGTCCTGGAAATTATGAAAATTTTACGGGAAGAAAACAGCAAGAAACTGGTATGAACATCACCGATGCCAGGTTACAGTGATAGGATCTGTAAAAATGTTATGGCGATTAAAAATACACAAAGACAGAAAAATCAATGCTAATCACACAGACATCGTGATCAAAGACCACAAGAATTGAATGGCCTTTCTTATTGACATAACGGTCTCTACAGGCTGTAATATAACTTTGTAAATCTTCAAAAACTATCAGAATACAAGGATTTTGATGTATAAATTTTAAAAAAATGTGGCACATGAGGATATCAATAATTAAGCGATTGGGTGTAAAACGTGAAAGCTTCTCACTTGCCGTCACAAGCAGCATCGTAAGGCTGATCGTTTGTATGTGTCCAGACCCGAATGAGGCAGAGCAATAGTTCAACTAGAACTGTATTACAAAAAACAGCACGTGATCTTCCAATATACCTGGAAATTACTGAAGACTGGATTAGGAACTGTGACAAAGAACATGGAATAAATAAATAAAAAAAACCTTTGTTCAGTAATTAAGGAAACCAACAACTTCAAAATGGAATTTTAAGTGGGTAAAGAAATGCATATAGACCATAATATACCTACTGCATCGGCAAATAAAATAAAAAAAGATAGTAAAACAAAGGAAATGTACCAAATACAGAAACGATAGTAAGATCTGCCTTTTCCTAGTCAATACTCTAACTCTACTAAACAAGCTGAGGTAGGCAAACCCCTAATCATCAGTGGTTGCGTAGTACAGGGTTAGACGCTGAAATCGGAGGTTTTATGCTTGCTGCACAGGACCAATACTTGATAAATCGAAATTACGAAAAAAAATGTGTTATCCCAGAATGCAAATTCGGTGATAAATATCAAGACATAATCAAGAAATAATTGATCATTTTGCATCAGGTTGCGCGGTATTGGGACCCACTGAATATAAAAGCCGGTAAGACATAGTGGAACAATATTTGCACCGGAAAATATGCAACTTCAACGGAAAGACAACTGCATGAAGTTGAACAACACCCTGACCCGGTAACAGTCATATGACCTGTAAAAATCTTATGGGATTTTACAATACACAGAGACGAAACAATCAAAGCTAACTACCTAGACCTTTTCTCAGAGATCACAAAAAAAAAGAAAATGTTTGCTTATATAGATGGCAGTTTCTAAAGGGTGAAATGTATCCTTGAATATATTTAAAAAGCTATCAAAATACAACGATGTGCAAATTTAAAAGAATGAGGACATCAATAAATCTAGTTGTAGTCACAATCCCCTGATGGATTGGAAACGGTACCGATAGGCTCATTGAATTGATTCCTGGTAGCCCAAGAAATACACACAATTCTACTCACAAGTACAGCTCACACATTACGAAGAGCTTTATCTATGTAAACTAATTGTTTCAAACTTTTATGTTTTTATTTCTTTTACAAATATATACAGTTTAAAATGTCATGAAGGCATTTTGACCTTAGGTCGCTAGTTGGGACCCGGAGGTAAATATGTATACAAGGGAAATCCAAGGAAATAATAATCCTAATGCTACTACTACTAATACTACTACTAATAATATTGATGTATTAATTGATAATATATTCATAACGAAAATATATAATATTCAATGATATCGTAAGGATCCGTAAAAGTTTAAAACCAGCTGGGTATTCTTTTATTTCTCCTTTCAAATATCCAATACTATGGACCATGCCATAGCTTCATATCCCACTAGTATTCTAATAATTATAGCCTTACATAATGATGATTTACTTTTATTAAAAAATGAATTTAATAGCAAAATAATAATATTTACGATTTTCTTTAACAGAAAAAATATGAGAAAGAAATGAAGATTCGAAACTATATTTTCATTCTAAAATAAAAGATACATCCTAAACATAAAACAAATACTTAATACTCATTACAAATACTTCCGCTTTCCTGTAATATATTAAATTAAATTTAATGAGAAGTCCTTGCAGTTCTATTATATTAGGATTTTCTATTGACTTCATCAGGAAGCTATATCTTTTTCCCAAGACAGTTTACTGCAAACAGCCCATGTAATCACAGGCGAACCTTGAACTTATCAAATATTTACGTGCTCCTGACACTATAACCCTTGGGTTTGCCGAAAATACTATCACGATTCAAAGAGAGTCAAATGCCCTTACTGTAGAGGCTGTATTTATTCATGTGAATAGTTGGTTGGAGCAATTGAATAACCTTTCGGTATGAAGTGGTGGACATTTGGAATTTTACAGACGCCAAACTGAATATCCACTTCCAAAGGAGCCTGTCACTAACTGATTTTCAGTTTTTATGCCGGATATGATTCGATTCCATAAGCGAGTAAATACAGCTTAAACTATAATTGATATGTAGGGACAACATCTGGCCCCGATATCTCTCGTCATCTATCGTAACTTGCTTTATCAGGGGAGTGGTCACAGCGAAATATTTTTAAATATATTAATTTTCTCCTAGGTGGGCCCAGCGGGTAGCATCAACGTTCTATCTGCTTATGTAATTACAGGTGTTTTCTTATTGCCAAATATGGTAATCTGTACATATTACCATTTGTATTTCTTATTAACGAATTTACTGTAACTAAAAGGAATACGTTAATATTCATATTCGTTCAGCGTCTAGAATATATTCCGTTTTCAGAAGGAGGTCGAAGAATTAAGAGAAGCACTAGTTTCGTATAAAGAAGCTAAAATATTTAATTCAACCAATATACTAATTTTCTGGTCGGAACTCCCAACATTAAGGCAAAAAAATTTACCCTGTCCGCGGTATGACGATAAACTCTTTCCGGCAGCAACTTCTCTGATCGGGAGTTGCTGTTATTCCCAGGTCCAACGTTCCTGATAAGGCGCCATCTATGGGGAAATAGTTAAACCAAAAACTGAGGTCAAAACACTTTGAAAGTAGAAAAATATTTTTAAGTTAAAAAACAATACCAGCAATACATTTTTTTTTAAATAAATAGATAATTATTACCAGACACATTTTCGTAAATAAACAAAAGTATTACCAGCAATATATTTTTTGAAAAGTAATTACTAATGCTGAGGGGAAATATGCTAAAAATACTTTTAACCATCTTACATACTTTAATTGTCTCATATTCAACGCAATACAATAAGTTATTTTTTTAAATAAATGAAAGAAAGACATTAACGAAACGAGATACCTTACAGTGCACCCCAGCTTTATCTGAACTACAATTGAAGAGGATTTATTTATTTTAACATAAAAATGTGTTACAACTAGTTCTAAAACAATAGGAGAGTGAATTAATACAAAACAACTTCATAAAAACTTGAGACGGGAAGCAGGGATTTATTTATAAAGTATAATGACTACCACAGGGAGAAACTTGGAAGAATTCAAATAAAATATTATAAGAACGCATAAGTTATTTTAAAAAAAATATATTTCCACAAAATTCTTTAGCCGTTTGCAGTAATGAGTCTGATCATAATTTCAAATGTAAAATGGATACTTCAAATAAAGTGAAAACAATTTACCAAGGTAAAAATCTATAGAAATGCCACTAATTGCTGACTCATTCAACGTATATTTGCGTTTCTGTTACTGCTACATTTAATCATTCGAAGACAATAAAACGAAAAACGGTATTAGAAGCAGAAATGAATAGACGGCTTATCTTGCCGCGTCTGATGTAAAAAAATAATAAAATGTTCAATTTAAATTAAAATAAATTCAGCTTTTCCCCTCGGTGTTTTCATTGTAATCAACACTACCACCTTTACATATATAATTACATCAATAAAAACATGATCATCGCATGGATATAGTGTGCTATTTTTTAAAATATACCATTAGTGTTCTCGTAAGGATTTACTTAAATTCTTCCAGCTTTCTTCTGTGCATTCCTTATGGTAAATATTAAAGTGTAAATACCTCATTAAAGTTTCATTTATTTTATTATTTTGTTTTGTATTAATGAAATATTTTATTGTTTTAGAAGTAGATGAAAGAAATTTATGTTAAGGCACATAGAACTTTGTTTTAGATTGTAGATGTTATAGATTTGACAAGTAGAATATTATATATTTATTCGTAGCACTCGGTCATGCATCT
This sequence comes from Acanthosepion esculentum, assembly GCA_964036315.1. Classification (NCBI taxonomy): domain Eukaryota; kingdom Metazoa; phylum Mollusca; class Cephalopoda; order Sepiida; family Sepiidae; genus Acanthosepion; species Acanthosepion esculentum. Next base: position 98,652,276 of record OZ038491.1, read on the forward strand.
TTTCATTCATAACTAACTATGACGAAATTAGCCCGCATTAACCGCTTTTTAGTAGATTAGATATTACTGAGAAGAAAAGAGGTAGTATTTTCTAATTATTAATCTGGATAAATTAAAATGTATATAGCAGTTTGGTTCTGTGACATTAATGTTTCATTGTTGAGTTGTCACCAAACTTACCTTCGTTTAAAATTTTGCATTTGCAATGAAGATATATATATATATTCATATTTTAAATGATGTTAATTTTTGTAGGTTGCTCTCTCTATCTATATGTGTGTATGCATACCTTTATATATATATATATATATATATATATATATATATATTTGCAGCATATTTATATCCAAACATGTTTCATGAAATAATATAGACACAGTCAGTTTGTTATGTGCCATGAGTGACACAGGCTTAGGTAAGCATGTATCTTTCGATATATGACTGACGAGGCAGATTATAGCCCTTTCTTTCTGTGGTTGATCAGTTTCCATCCAATCCTATAGCACTCAGTCTGTACTGCTATTTACCCATAGATGAGTGGAGAAGAAGAGGGTTTATACTTTTCCCAAGGGTATTAGCACATAAGGGAATATCATTGATTCGACTAGAATTCGAACTCGACTCTCCGATTCCTCAATCCGAGTTACTATCCATTACTCCACCGACACATTATGTCTATTTATATTTCTAATGATGTTGCCAGTTCTCGAATCTGTTTATTGATGTTAGCATATAATTCATAAAGAAGGCGTCGTAGATTTTCCCTACCCAAGTACTTAACATCAAGAAATTGATCATTAGAAAAATAAATAGGCATAATATGTCTATATTATTCAATGATATATATATATATATATATATATATATATATATATATATATATATATATATATATATATATATATATATATGTATATGTATATATATATATATGTATGTATATATATATGTATATATATATATATATATATGTATATATATATATATATATATATATATATATATATATATATATATATATATATATATATATATATATATATATATATATATAAAGAAGAAATTAGGTTGAAACAGAATTATGGAAAATAGCATTGAAATCAAACTTGAAAAAAATCAAATAATAACAAAGAAATCATGTCAGTATTCTTATAACAATTACAGCTCACGATCCTTTTGGTGTTATTATCATTCTTATTTTTTTTAATTATGGTTTGATAAAAAATTAGCAACTATTTTAATTTAAGGAGTTGGATCTGTACAATACCAAGGCAGTAGCTTCTAATTTTACCGGGTATTTTTCTACTTTCTATTGTTGAATTTAATTTTGTCTTCAAAAAATATATCCTTGGAAGATAATGGGTGTAAACCTTACCAGTTCATTCAGGAGATTTTTCGATAATTACGCTTCAGGTATTTTGTTTTGCTAAATTTGATTTCCTATTATAGCTTATATGTGTTCACCAGGAAATAAATGACAGATCCATTCCGGGAAAAGAATGTATGTTTTCATGGCGTTAAGTCTTTTTATACTTACGCGTTATCAGACGTTTTTATTCGATTCCTAGTTTATGAAGCCACATCTAAAACAGTCATGATTTTTGCTATTTTGCTACAGTAAATCTTGTCCTTCTTCTTGAACATGTAATATTCTATCTAATATTTCTTTCATGGTAAATGCAAAACATTAAAAGAAAGCAAATTTAGAGACAAGTAAAATATTGAAACATTAATGCTACAGAGTCAAAATGATATATACCTCGTAATTTATCCACATTAACAATTAGAAAATATTACCACTTTTCATCTATGTAATAGTTAATCTACTATATAGCAATTAATGCAGTATAATTTCCTCATAGATAAAGAAGTAACTTGAAACGACAGAAAGATATCTTTATTGACAAGAATGTCATTGACTGATCAGATGAGGAAAGATTATGCGTTAATAAAAATAGAAATACGAGGTTACTTAGAGTTTAATTTACGGTTACTTTGAGTTGGAATTACTGAGGAAAGACGGTCTGGAAAATTTAAGATTAGGGGAATATTCATAAGAAAAGTGTCACAGAAGGAAGCGATAAATTGCTTTTTGAGTTCTGAAATATTAAAAGAAAACAAGAACAATTAATTATGGCAAACAGTCATATTTTAGTTAAATCAAAACGGAAATGACATTATCATATGAACTCTAGAGCAGGTCTATTTTGGAAGCTTGGTATTGCACTCATTTTGAAAGTTGCGGTTTGACATGATAAATAACAGAAAATATGTGTTTTTTTTTCTAAATCGTTACCGTTTTTCATTGATTGAGTTCAAAAAATAAATTTTAATTTCATTTCGGTTATCGTTGAAAGGTTTTGCACAGTCCTATTAAATTTATCATTTACTGGAGCTTTAAAATTGTATATGGGCAAGATGCTTGGCATAAGGACATTATTACTATCACTGAGCCAATTAATTAAGGCTTCATTTACTTCTAAAGGAAATTTTACAGAACAATTAACCTATATATTGATGTAATATATTATACAATGTTAGTATGTAGTTTTATTGGTAGTAGTGCTAGTGTGATTTTTAATAAACAATGCAAATTTAAAACATTTCGTCTCCTAATTTGTGTCCACCATTATTATTATGTTATATACACTTATATTGTTTTTTATTGCTTATGATCTAAAAAATAAGGCAACAAATCCTATTAAATGAGTAACCTTTTTTTATAGTCTTTACTTATCGAATACTGTAGAAGAAATTTGCATATTCTGCTTGTAGTGATTCATAATTAGATTTCCGATTTGAAAATACTATCTATTTTATATATCTAATGCAAAAGATATAAGCATTATTCCTGAAATAGTAAAATTTTCAAGTCAATTAGTAACCAAAAACCTGCAGAAGTTCGTTATTTCTGAACATTTTTCATATTAAACTTTGAATGCTATGAACCTAACTTTTACTGGCAAAAGCACATCAACACACAGTTTTAAAACTGTGTGCAACGGTGACTTTCTAAAGTACGTGAAAAATCAACCTACCCTAATGTAACATTTCTCCTTCTGCATTTGGTTTGCTTCCTCGAACAGATTTCTGAAATAAATATCGCATTTCTTGTTCAAGTGGATTTATGTTCTTTCATATGTCAACTTTATCGGATGCTGCATAACAATGAGTCCATTATACATTTTAACATAAAGTAAAAAATGGTTCTGGTTTAGCCTAATGAAGAGAAAAAATGGACAGTTTTAGACTGGCAAGATCAATCATTAGATCTGAAACAAATACAGCATGCATTTCATCTCCTGAAGAGGAGACGGAATGAAGAACGCCCGTCCCACCACGGAACACACAAGAACTGAAAGGGACTACGTTAAATGTCGGGAAAAATCTTCACATATTGATAATGCAACACTTTGTTGATGTCAGTGAGTTGAAGGCTTGATGTTGTTATTGCAAACTAGTGTATGCAACCAATTATTAAATATTATTTACCTTATGCCTATTTATTCCTTTATTTAGTTCAGCTAAATATTGGGTGATCTGATGCAAAATAATATGTCCTCGGCTGTTTAATATACCTAAATGTAAATATCGGGAAATGAAAGCTGAAAATGTGAACACTTGTCGCATGTACATTTTTTGATCTTAAACCCGAATGTCTTCAGTAGACAAAAAACAAACAAACAAAGGAATTAGCTTTCACGTTCAAATACTTTTGGAAGGAAATGTATATGGACGAAATGAGAATACTTCAAACTGTAATATTGGAAGATAGCTTGGTGTAATGGATAAAGCGATTTACATACCTTTCCCACGTGTATTTGTGCATAAATGAACCCAATTGGAATTGGAACTCGTCTCTCCGATTAAAAATTCGTGCCGTTATCCATTACATTACTCCACCATCTACGCTTACAGCACTTGGTATTCTTAATCGGTCATCCATCTAGGCACTGACCAGACTTGACATTGCTTAACTTCGGTGATCGTACTGGAACCGATGTTTCAACGTGATGTGGCCGTAAGCCTGGGCTACTTTCTGCTCAACCCATAATCACCAGACTCGACTGTGTGCAAACGTTTACTAAGCCTTGTGAATAATAAACTATTCTCAACATTTCCTGACTTTGATTATATCGCTATTAATCAAGCAGATCCTTGAATCTTCCTTATTTCTACCTTCTTAGCTAGGAACATCTATGTCGTATCCACGGTGGCACCCCCCATTTCCTTCGTATTCTTTTGATAAAAATCAAGTTCTAGCCTGATATATCCCCCCCCCAACCAGGACTATTTGTGGAACAAACTTCTGTGAGAATGATTCCGTGACATAAATCTTGATACTGACAAATTTTAAAAGACAGCCGGCATTACTGCTCTCAAATTCTCACTGACAACTAAATAGAAGGAGCAAATCTTTCATCTGTATCTCCCGTTCAAATACTGTAGATTTCTCACTTATAGAGTATGTTAAGAAACCAATTTTTAAGTACATCGACGATCAAACCCGTTTAATTTGATGACGTTATCCTAAGCGCGTAGTAGGGCAGATTTCAATTCCTTAGCGATATTTTTTTCTCTTATTTTCTTTCTCCCTGAATTTTGCAGCTCGTGTGTCGTCACATGTCTCTCTCGCTGGAAAACCTTTTAATTATTTTCGAAACCCATTTCATGATGAACTTAATGTTTTTTTTTCTTTCTTTATTTCCGATCTCATTTCATGTAGAGGTGAACACTGTTCATCAGTTTTCCCCAGTTTCTTTAACTTTGCAATATTATTTTTATATTATACATCTTTGTAACGATTAATATCACTTTATGTATGCGTAGAACTAAAACAGTAAATCCCAATATCTATAATATACTTTTTTTAAATCTTTTCATCAATCAAGGCAATA
>OZ038491.1:98659673-98672173 GCA_964036315.1 Acanthosepion esculentum
ACACATATATATATAAACTATTGCGGTGTGTTTTCAGATACCATCATGTTATATATACGTGTGTGTGTGTGTTTGTGTGTGCGTTTTTCTGCATGCGTGCGTGTGTGTCTGTACATTGTAGTTTTGGGGTTGGTCGCGCTCGAAATTTCAACCAAGAACGTAAATATAAACTAACTTACTTCAAATATATATATATATATATATATATATATATATATATATATATATATATATATATATATATATATATTGTGTGTATTTTGGCAGCAATATTTCATTGATGCATGTTTCATGAAATAAAATAGAATAGTTTTGTATATTTATTTTAAGTAAGTTCCTTTCATATTGTCTGATAAGCTCAATAACATTATCATTGAAAAACGAAAGTAAATCAGCATATATATATATATATATATATATATATATATATATATATATATATATATATATATATATCACAGCAATAAACGTATGAATCTTGATATTACTAGACATATTAAAAACGGGCAAAGCAACCGGTTTCGCTGCCGCTCATCAGGTTTACAACGGGAGATTTAATTTAAATTAAAACACACAGAAAATGTACAATGAAAAGAAAATGTGGAGGAGGAGGGAGAAAAAATATATGAGCAAAAGGATCTGAGGCAAATGACAGCGAGCCCCAACAAACACTCACGTTGTTTTCACAAGGAAGGCTTGCGGGACCCGAAGTAAAGTGCCTCCAGCACCTTAAGGTGAAATAACGAGTGTGACGGGGACAACACTGTGAACGGGTCAACACTAAAATTAGCTGCCCAAAATTTGCTTTTTAATAAGTGCTCACATATGGCGGACCTGTAGGTGTTTGGGACGAATCTATTCAACGGCAAAGTGTGGTTCCTGATTTTGGTAGGAATGTGCTGTTTAAATCTCATGTCCAAGCGTTGTGTCGTCATTCTTATGTAGTCAGCCCCGCAACTACAACCATATTTATAATTTATAGAATTAATTTGATGAGGAGGGAGGACGTCTTTACACACTGGACGAACCATGGGCCGGGTTTGAAAAACTATCCGAATCTCAGCAGAGAAAAAAAGGCGACGGACCCTTGATGAAATTTGTCTAATCATACTTTCATATTTGGTTCCAATCCAAGGCAATCTTAGATAAACCGGGCACCTTTTAACAACACAAAGTTTGGCACTTCTGAACTCCTCACTTTTGTTACGGATGACCGAATGAACAGTGTTAGGTGGATAACCTAGACCACATAGGGTATCCTTGACAAAATTGATCTCATCATCCAAGAAGGACTCTGAACAGATTTTTACTGCCCTATGACGGAGGGTTCTGATAATGTTTATCTTACGTTTTGTGGGGCAAAAGGAGTCCCAACGTGTATACGATCCCGCAAAAGTTGATTACCTGTAAATAGAAGTAAGAAAACTTGTTGGTGTTCGATGTACTAATACATCCAAGAAGGCCAATTGATAATTGGATTCCTTCTCAACGGTGCTGGATGGATACCATTTAGAAAAGAAAGAAACTGATCGGCCTCAATATCGTTGCTGAATAAACAAAAAGTATCATCAACATACCGATGATATAGTTGAGGACAAAGTACATTATTCCGTATTATTTCTTCGTGAAAGCCCACAAATATACGGGATTGTATACGCGTTGCGACTCCTTTTGCCCCACAAAACGTAGATAGATAAATAGATAAATATATATATATATATATATATATATGTATATATATATATATAGTGTGTGTGTATGTGTGTGTGTGTGTGTGTGTGTGTGTATGCCTACTAATCGTCTGAATATCGCCAGAGTGTGAACATCGAGAATCTACTCGGTCTGTCCTTTGTTATGTGTTGGCATTGTTTTGCTCTATGTATTCTGTAGTTGAGCAAGTTACTTTGTATGTAGCTATTTTTATTTTGGCCTGTCATTCATTATGTTCTTGGCTGAACTGTTAGATGTTTTGCAAGTAATATCATTTTAGGATTTTCAGCAATTTATTCTCAAACATGAATCAAAAACATCAAGATAAGCCCAAGAAGTCATGATACAAATGTCCGTGTGTTCAGTTGAAGATACTTTGGAAAGCAAAGTTGTTGATAACGCTTTCACATTCCTTCTTGGTGATCCCAGGCATCTTATCAGTGAATGCTGATTTCAATGCCGCAATAGGTCGAACCTTAGACAAATAGATATTGTCCTTGTGTAACCAGAAGAAGTAGACATCAGGGGTTTAAGGTCAGGTGAGTGGGAAGCACATTCCAATTCAGGAAATCGGCTGATAAGACGCACCACAAAATTTTCACGGATCCGTGCCATTGCTAACATTACGAATGTGAGAAGGACCACCATTCTCCTGGAACCACTGTTTCTCCTCATCAAGGTTCTCACGACCCTCGATCTCTCACCAATTATGAAACTCACTGTAGTTACGCAGATACTTATATCTCAAATGATATCAAAACTTTTGAAACATACTGTATTTAAAATAATGCGTATTGACTCAAGTAAACTTCGCCGAATTCAGGATAGTTTCAATCTTTACACATTTAGGAACTGACAGAATATATTTTGCGGAAGACAAACCTTATTCTTTGCGGTGAGAATGACTTTAAAAGAGTGGAAATAATAAACAAATCGCGCCAGGACAAAACATAAAAGGGGAGCAAGGAAATTAATTCAAAGGGAAAACAGGAAAACAAAGAATCAGTAAAGAGATCAAAGTATACATGCAATCGATAAAATGGGGTTAAAAACCGTCATCATTCACGTCAAATTTCATTCTGAAATATTTATGGGACAGAATATCTCCCCTTTTCTTTTGCCGAATAGCACCGCGCTTTGCTCAAAGGCATCACGTTCTTATGAAATATAAAATGCAATAGAATTATCAAAAATGTTTCCTTTATGCTTCACTTCATAGTGTTATAACTAAAAAACAAAATGTTTTTCTCATTATAGCAAAAAGCATTTGCCCAAATGGAGCATTATTTATAGATATTTAACATTTAATCTTTTATAGGAAGGTCTTTTTTTAATAATTTCCAACTAATAATTGTATTTTTTCTTTCTCTCCCTATTTGTTTTTATATTTATTTAAGCTGTTTGATATATATATATATATATATATATATATATATATATATATATATATATATATATATATATATATATATATATATATATATATATATAGTGTTTTCATTTGAACATCGTCCATATTATTTTTCAGGATTTCTTTTTATTTTAGTTCTTGGTTCATCTCTCGTTTTCTTCATGAATAAATCTTATATTTCATACACACTTTCATATATTTCCTTCTTTACTTTATTTTGTCGGTATCTGGGTCTTCATTTATATTTAATATTCAAATATTCATTTAAATTTCCTTTCATCTTTATTACAACTCTTGTTTCACTATCTTCGATTTTACTCTCGCTCCTATTTTATATCTTTGCAGCCATTAACCATTTTTCACTTTCTTCATTTAACATGCTTTTTACCCCATTTTTGTATTCGCTGTTGGAGACCTTATATATATATATGAGCTAATTATATTTACGTAATTGTAAAATTCTTTATGAGCATTTCGTAAGTTATTAACAGGGGTAGTCATGGCAGCTGGGCAGTTGGACACCGTACCCAAACAAACTAGGTATATTTAAGCATAGTGCACATAAAGCAGGTCTAAATTCATTCATAACTGGAAGTATAAAATATTCTAGTCTAAAGTGCCTAATGCCATAGCCTATTTCTGCCATCATTCAGCATTAGTACAGAATAATTTACCCCTGGCTCCAGTGATGCGGTGCACTTTTGGTCCTGCCTAAATTGCCTCCGAACAACCAAACTTCAGAAATGGGGACATGCCCCCGATCTTCTTGTCTGCTCCAGTCTTGAAGATCTATGCATACTTAAAGAACTAGAAGTAATAATATAACAGACCAACTCCGTATGGTGTAGCGACTCGCTAAGAAGCATATCTTACAATCAAGAACATCTTTAAAGCCAGCATATCAGACGGCAATTAAGCTAACTCCTACTATGAGTTATTGATTGGACCTTTGGAATGTTCTGGAGTTTGAGAGTCGTTAGCTCTTTCCATATTCTCGGTACTGGAAGCTCTACTGGCTACCGTTTGATCTGGATTTTTATTTGCACGGGACATACTTTTCCTCACTTTTATCTTTTTGATTGCATCTGGTCCTCTGTAGGCGGAGATTCCTTTTCGCGAGGCATGCTGCAGCCATATGCGAAAACTAAATCTCTCGTTGCGTTTTACAGTTTCAATTATTCCCAAATTTATTTACAAGTTTTAGAAATTGTCAATGTACAAAATTTGTCGCAAAAATTGTTGGTCCCGCTCCGGCCATGAATGTTTTAATATGTTCATGGTGTCGGACCAAAATGGTATGTCGTGTGCTGCATCCTCTAGGAATAAAGTCGAAAAACGTGACACACTGACATACTGACATCCGCATTTACTTATATATAGCCTTAACGTAGTTTTTCGTTTATGAGATGAGGAATTGTCATTATCCTTGCATCATTTCGAACTGCTATTTTCCAATTGGTTTATATATATATATATATATATATATATATATATATATATATATATATATATATATATATATATATATATATATATATAGAGAGAGAGAGAGAGAGAGAGAGATAGATAGATGTGTGTGTGTGTGTGTGTGTGTGTGTGTGTGTGTGTGTGTGATTATAGACACGACGTGCACATCAAGTATTCAAATATCTCTTGAATATTGTGATATTCTGTTCATATGATGTCAATTATTTTCTTTGTCCTGCAGAATTGCTGCTTCCTTACTGGATCCGAATATTCAACACATGACAACAATATTACAATAGCACATGTATAAACCACAAATATAACCACAGCTGTGGACTTCTGGACGGTGGTCGATGCTCCTTGGATCAGGTAGTGAAGTGAAGGCCACAATTCATGTGGAAAGAATAATAACTAATAATAGGAACAAAATATCACAGTAATAGGCATACATGTATTCTAATCAGAATTAAAATTATGATTATTCATAATTTCGAAAATTCGATCATGAAAATTAATCGACACAAATTATCTATGCTTTTAAACAATAAAAAAATTATATATATATATATTCTGTTTATTTTTTTATGGATACACTTATTTAAGTAAATGATCTGTTGCTTAATGTTGTATCCTCAAGGATACTCGTCGCCAGGTTGTTGTGGATTTGAGTTAACAAATATATTACCGAAAATCGGTAATAAAATAATATACAAACGAGCAAGAATTTTAAGTCCAAACTGTCAGAGCTGATTGTAGGGGAAAAAACTATACTTTGACAAAAACAATACCTGCTTTTATTTGTACTAGGAAGAGTCCATTATTGTATTGGTACTTTACATAACACTTAATTAAACAGAATCAAACCTAATATCCTAAAGCCAATTATATTTAAATAATATAGCTTTTGTTTTGCCTCACAAAGATACTTATTTGAATAATGCTTGGAAAAATGAAAATAAGAAAAGGAAAAATTAAAAACATTATAACAAATAATAGGGAAGATTTGAAAAATGGGAAATTAGTCTAAATACAAGTTGATCAAAAGTAAACACGTAACGAGATTTAATCAATTGTGTTCAAGCATTGGTGCGATCTACATTTCGCACTGGCATAACCTGCATTATATTAAGTCAAATCATGGTAACGGGTTAAGTGGTTGGAAAAGCTGACAAAACAAGTTCTCCATCAATGGGCCATCGATGCTGGGATTGGATGTAGTAAAACTACTGTACCAAATTTCTTGAAAGACACTGAAGCATACTAAATGAAAATTACAATTAATCGGCTCAATAAATTACTTTTCGGGGTTGAACAGTATTATATCCAGTATTGTCGGGCAAGACACTATGTCGATAATTGAATCTAATTAAGGACCTTACGGCTGGAGATTGTAGTTGAAGCACAACAAAACGTCATCTCCGAGAGATAGACTTTAGAAATAGTAAATATCTTCAAATTTCACACCTCCATACACACCACCAATTAGCTCGGTTAGACCATGCTGAGAATCGCCAAACATGGGACATAGAACAGTGCATGATTCTACTCTAAGGGCACGATAAGGATATCGCACCGTAGACAATTCGTGCACGACAGAGTTGAGGAGGTACTATGAGGAACGAGGGTGCTATCACCTTCCAACGAATAATGTAGCTTCAGGTTATACAGGACATCAAACCGCGGCTGATTACATTGCAATGTTGGATAGAGAGAATACTTATTGCCTGAAGGCTATCGATAGTGTGGAAATCACTGGATCTTTGAGCAGAACAACTCAAGACTACATAATACACGGGGAGTAAATGACTTTTTCATGGCGTTAATGTGATTCTTTTGTACTATCCAGTTTGTTCGCCCGACCTGAACCCAACTGAGAATATTTTGGGGTTGATGTCAAAAATATTCTATAGAAAAGAACTTCGATTCCACACAGTGTATGATCTTCGAGAACCCATCTTCACCACATGGAATAATATTCCATCCAGCCATCTGCATAGAAGGTAATATTTGATGTAATTCACAATGCCGGCTGTGGAACTTACTACAATGACATATTGTTGGGTATTTCTCATTCTGTTTAAGACCTCAGTTCATGTTTGGTCTTAAGCTTGTATACGAGTATTTGGCCTAATTTACCAGTATCAAAATTGTCACTATTCAATGGTAAGAAAGTTTTAAATTTTATTTTTCCTTTTTTTATATTCAATTTTTAGGCTGTACTCAAATATGCGGTTGAGAATTACAAAGCAAAGGTATATTTTTTCTATTCTCACTGACGTTAAATTTTTGGCTAGCAGTGTACACGCGCGCGTTCTCTCTCTCTCTCTCTCTCTCTCTCTCTCTCTCTCTCTCTCACATACATACACACACATATGTGTGTGTGTGTGTATATATATATATATATATATATATATATATATATATATATATATATATATATATATATATATATATATGGAATAATTATATATGCATTTTATATATCAAAAACAGATTGAAAAGAAACATTTAGGACAAAGTGTAAAAGATTTTTGTGACGTTTTTAGGAATTCATCGAGTTAATTGCAACCTTACAACTTTTGACAATTGATGTAGCAGCCATAAAGTATTTACGGATTTGTGTGTCATTTAGGAAAATATATTTACATATTCTCCTCTATTCAACTGAATTTTGGTAGTTTGTTGGTAAACGGTTTAGCATATGAGAGAACAACAACAATATTCAGCCCAGTCTATTTCTCTCATATATTCTCGTTAATTAGATTTAAGTAGAATTATATCATGTGTTCATTTTGTTTACCCTGCTTTAAAGGTCGTATTTTGTTTGCTGAACCCGGAATATCGACAGTAACATAGCATAATTAGAAACTTTTATATGATTTTATATAAGGAGCATTTATAACCTGTCCTTTCACTTGATTTTCTTTAAATATTTTCATGGCAGTTTTTCTAATGACGTTTTCTCATTGTTATATGTGCCGAATAAATTAAAACATAGTACAAAATTACCAAATAGGCCCCATCGTTTTAGATTTGTAATAAATAGACATGACCGTAAATTATATTCTTATAATAACTATCCTTGGTTGTTGAACTTCATTCCGATTTCATATATTTTTACGCCATCTACGATCTTCAGAGCTTTAAATGTAGGTATGTCCAATATTTCACTAAAAAGTGGTATACCTTGACGACAAAAGGTCCCCAAATTGATAAAACAATTTTTAACGTTTAAATATTTATGTTCTTATTAAAGAGGAAAGACCAAAGTATTTTCTGAATATTTTTTCAGATTTTTTAATCCTTCCTATAAATGTTAAAAATTTTATTAAAAATCTTGTTTTTTTTTCGAGTCAAAAAATTTCATAAAATGGAACTTTGTTAGTTAAAAAATCATGAAAAATCAATTACACCTTTTTCTTTTGTTATCTTAGGAAATTTAGAATGATTAAAGTATACTTAATGTAATTTGAAAGAAACATTACTTACATTTTTAGCAGAAACTTTTTTAAGAGAGATATTTCCAACCGTAGTCGTTCCTTTTTTAAGGAATTGACAGGCGTTAATTGATGTACGTCAATATATTCACAACTTACTGCACGGAAATTTATTGGATGGTAGCGCCAAAGTGATATAATTCGTTCTAATTTTAAGTGAATCTGGTTAGTAGATTTTTTTTTTTTAAATTCACTTTCAAATTTTTTTTTTTTTTACCTTACGTTTGAGGAAGAATTCTGCACTGAAAATAACATTTAAATTATGAAAGAAAATCAAATTTTACAAGTAAAAATAAAACAGTAAAAAAAATACATTTTTTTAAATTGAGGTTTATTATTTCAGTCATGAAATATTTTTCTGAGAATATAAAAATTACATGAAACACCACGGGTTAACTTAATGAAATGAGATTTTATTTCTTTTTTATTAAGGCAGATTTTTTTCTATTTATTAATAAGTATATGGCAGTAATATGAGTTTTATTTTATTTATTAATAAAATTAACATGCTATGTTGGTTTTGTTTTGACTCAATAAGTATTTTTTAGTTTGAGTAGTAGCGAGCTAACTCCAGAAAATTTAAACTCCAAAAATCGTTTTAATTGATAATTTGTCGTGTGGATAATAATTCCAAAGTAATGTACAATGAATTTATGCATTCGATTTCAAACTTGAAAATTTGGGTGGACTTCCAAGGGCGTTTTTTTTTTTTTTTGTAATTGTAAATAGTCGATATTTTCTTTTATCCCACTATTCGATTATATTTGAATAGAAAAAGAAAAAAATTGAAAATAATACGACGATATTCAGAAAACTTGACAAGCGTTTTCTTGTTACTGAACGAATCAAAGCCATTTCTGAAGTAAAAAAAAAAAATTGCTTCTATCAAAGGAAACTACTCATGTGACATTATTTCAACAATGTGCATCCGTACTTTCGTTGTAGACGATTTTAAATACAATTTTGGAATATTAAAAATTATTTTAAAAATAATTATGGTTGTCAAATTTTAATAAGCTTTCAAATTTATGATCTTTAAAAAGTAGAGAACATAATATATCATTTCCATAAGGTTGCAGAAAGAACTTAATGTATAAATATATAACAACCTTTTGTCATATTGTGTACTTAAAATTGAAAAAAAAAAGAAAATTAATGTAAAAATTCATTGTTCATCAAAAAAAATTTTTTCTTTCAGATAATAATTACCTTCGTATATATTATTCAGAAAAGCCATTAAAAACTTTCTTAATTAAATATTGTCTTAGTTTTATTGGGTTTTGTATTTTTACAATTGAGGTAAAAGTTTGGACAATTTCGGACATTTTTTTAACAAAAAACTCGATGATTTAGATTTTTCAGAGTTTTGTGCATTTAATTAAAAAAAAAAATTCAGGTTGCAAATAAAAATTTTTTTGTGTTTTCATAAAATTAAGTTCGAGGGGGGTAACAGATATAAAAAAAAATATTTATACCATGACTTTCAAAGAGACAAACATTTCTAAAATAAGTTCATTCATTTCTGAATAAGTTCTGAAGTTTTCATTAAAATCCAACAAGTAGTTAATTTTTACAAGAATTTCGAAATTAATGTGTCTTTCAACTGACAAAAAAACAACTAAAAAAAAAAAACGCTAAAAAGGTCAAAATTGGACATACCTATTTAAATGCAATGTCCGTCTTCATCATCTGCCTTTTTTAAACCCTGTTCTTTTATTGCCTTTCCTCCTCACTAACATTATCTCGTCTTTTTTTACACTCAGTTATACATTTGCGGTCTTGCTTAGGAGAAATAGTAAACATAACGTCACTTTTAAAAGATTAAAGAGATTATTTGACGCTAAATCAACTCACAGTATTAAGTATAATAATAAATATTACGCCTAATTTTGTTTTACATATTTTTATCTAAATTGCTTTTTAAAATAGTAGGGGTGACGGCAGTGGCGTAGCTAGAGTAAACGTCACCCGGGGCGGTCCGCTCAAATGTCACCCCAATGACCCCGATTCACCCTCTGTTGAATGGTTAGCTGTAGCTAAATTTTCATACATGCTCTACCTCTACTTTACTCTACTGACCGGTACGTTACTGTTTACATGTATGATCCAAGACAAAATCCAATACCACAAAAGTATCAGTTCAAATGAAAAGAGTTTTAAAATGCAACTGTTCACTTTCAGAGCAACTAAATACAAAACACGGCAGTACACAAAAGAATGACATTCGGTACTATGGCCTTAGAATGAATGTTTTCTTGTTTTCATTGTGGCAAACTGGTCAATGACATCGTCAAAATATATTTGTCTTGTAAGCTCGTTTTCAATGGACAGTACAGCCAGATCCGACAGTCTCGACTGGCTCATGGTTGACCGCAGGTAATTCTTTATAAGTTTCATTTTGGAGAAACTTCTTTCAAACGATGCCACAGAAACACATATTGTCAAAAAGAATCTTAGAGTCAGCGTAAAATATGGCAATGACTCAACAAAGTCCCACTTGATGATAAACTGCAGGAACTCCAAGTTTATTTCGGCTGCTTGTAGGTGTCGCCTTAAACGTGGAATTTCTAAACAAGGTTCTTCTTCAGACAGCTCATCATACACAGCAGTGAGCTTGGCAACAGACAATTGTATTTCTTCGTCTTTGGCACAAATAATATGGTCTGACTGAACGGCACAAAATGTCAGAAAATGTCATTCGCTGCCTTTCCTCTGGTATCCAACTCGATATGGAAACAGTCCAGACACTCTAACATTGCTCTCTTAGTGTCCTGCTGCAATGACAATCCAGCATCTTTTGGCTCCTCTCATGGTATTCTTCTCTTTCTTCTGATTCTCTTCTCTGTAGGAATATCAAGTTCTTCACATTTGGCAAGTGCTTACTGTCAACAACATTTGTACGGAGCTCTTCCAAAAAGACCTTGAGAGCCCTTAATTTGGTAGCAACCATGTCCAGAGTAATACCTGGTGTTTGCATGTACTTCTGGTCTAAGTTGACTTCTTGTAAAATGTCACCCCAGTAAAACAAGAAAGAAATGAAAGAAAAATCGCATATAGCTGGCAACAGATTGTGCGCAGCGCCTCTTGACTCGTCGCTTTCTTCGACACCACATAGGGCTTCAATGGCTTCCACAAACTGGTTAAACTTCTGTATCACTAGCTTCACAGCGTCAGCAGGTGCACTCCAGCGAGTTGTAGACAGTCTCTTCACTATTAGACCTGTGTATTCCACTAGCACATCCCAGCGATGGGTCGACAGAGCAAAAAAAGTGTACAGCGCCTCAAGACTTCCAAAAGACTTTAATTTTTAAGAATTTTTCGGAAAATTGTAAATCAACTGCATTCTTTTAAAGGTTACCTAGAGAATTTATGCAATTTTTTTTTCTTATTTGGATGTTATTATGATTTTAATTTTAGTGATAATTTAAAAAACAATAAATATTTATCATTAGTACCAATAATGGAAAATTAAGATAAACATTTAAAAGAATCGTTTTTGGAATCGGAAAATAGGCACAAATTTTTCCGATTCCGATACCGTTTCCGATACCCCCAAAAGTTCCGATTGTTCCGATTCTCGATTCCGATTAATCGTCCAAACACTAGTAGATATATTCAAAAGTATAATACTCACTCAATGCAAAATTGTATCTCAGCGAATTGATACACACCCAAGACTGAAATTGTTGCACTTTTGGCTTCGTATTTCGCTTTGTTGTTATTAATGATGCAGAGTTAAAACACCAGATCACCCGATAAAATGTTACAACAATGTCTCTTGTTAGTAACCAAGATTGTAGCAACTGAAACACATGAAAGCTGAAAACATTGCTATTTTTCCTACTCAAAAATTTCCCACAATTTATTAGAAAATTTCTGACGGGGGGACAAAACTGGGGCTGTCATTAAATTATTTCTGTGTGGTGATATGTCCGCCTGCGAAACCCTGTGTCTCCACCACTGTTTTCAGACTATATGGCACTTATCCTGGTAGAAAAATATTGTTAGGGGTGACATTCTGTCACCCTACCTGTACTGGCACCCTCGGCGTTCCCCCCACTTTAGCTATGCCACTGGATGACGGTAGGAATAGCTGTTTTCACACTGTAAATAATCTGCGTTCATTGACTAAACGCTTAATGTTATTCTGTGATGATTTTTCTGTATTTCTTTAGGAATTATGCTTATAGAGTCCATTAACTCTTATCGTTCAGTTTAGTAGTTCACCCTACTAGTTACAAATGATAGTCATATAATTGTTTTTATATATCTGCAACTGAAATGCTATTTTTGTAATTATGTAACGCCACTGTAATGTCAGATTAAGGAATGTCTTCTCTTAGACGTAATGAATTCTTTCGTTCGACCTTATTTTCATTCATTGTTTCGAGAAATTTGCATATACAAGGGGCCAA
>OZ038491.1:98674673-98677173 GCA_964036315.1 Acanthosepion esculentum
GATCCCCCTTTTATTATCACCAGCATTCACACCGCGATAATTCATATATATATATATATATATATATATATATATATATATATATATATATATATATATATATATTGGTTATTGAAGTCAACACTCAAAGGCAACAGGCTCTTTCATACTAGACGCCATCGTCAGGCCGTTAGATTTAGATTTTTTATCCACTATTTATATATATGAGTCAGTGTTGCATTGTGGGTAATCCATTCAGATGCTTATTTTGTCGGCGATGGCTTGATTATTTATTTATTTATTTGGGTTAATTTATTTTATATATTTTTATTTTCATTTTTTATTTTTTATTTTCGATTTTCGTTGTTTTATTATCGTAGTGAAAAATTGCTTAGCAAGCTTAATTATTAGTTTGTTTTTGTCTAGTAAGATAATTAAACTATTTATTCGTCCAATTATTGGATTGTTTGCCGTAGTCTGTTCTGTTATTTTGGCAGGGGACAGTTTTTATTTTATTTATTATTTTATATATTTATTTGGATTGATTATTTGTTTTTGCTTATTTATGTGTGTTTTATTAGTTCCAGCGGTTATTTTAGCGGGACCGATTTCTTAATTTCTTAAATTTTACTTGTGTTTTTCTTATTTATTTACTTACTTTTTGAATGTTTTATTTTGTATTTTATATTCACTCTATTCCCTTTCCGATTTTTTTATCCAATCAAGCACGTATGGTCCAGTGAATAAAAGCGATGGTTGAAGTAATTTAGTAACTTGATCCTAATAGTTGTGTGTTCAATACCTGCACAGAGCAGAGCTTAACAAAACCTTGCTGAGTTGAGATATTAAATGGAGAAAACTGAAAATGAGATATCAAGAAAAGTGAACTAGGAAAATTTTCGTCCGGTGGAGGAAATAAAGAATTCCGGAAGAAATTCCATTCATCTGAAGAAGGTCGGGATCTACAACGTCTGAAACGTTGTGAATATGGCAATAAAGATGGGGACAACAGTACGAACAGTGTAAATAATGTAAAGGATTCTTTCAATTCGAATATCTGAATACACTTCTTGACGAAATGACTCCTGAATTCTTTAAAGTTATTTTTTTAATATACTATGGACATAAGGCTATATTTCATCGTTTACGAGAGAAAAAATGTATTACAAATTTTCACCTACACATAGTATTTACCAAACATTGAATCTTGGATTATTTCTTTTGCTTTTTGCAGAATTCTATTAGAGAGAAAAAATCGATTTCCTTGAAGACTTCAAAACACCATGGTTTAGTTTTTTGGTTGAAAAAAGTTCCGGAATTATTAAGTAGCCTGAGAGAATGGAGAATATATTGGGAAAAAATAAGTTAATCTCGAAATTAAAGAAATAATTTTATATTTTCCTTCTTCAAGAAAACTTAAAAATATTTCCAATACATGTGATAATAATTAATAACATCATTCTCATGTCAAGGTTGTCTTCATTGTCAACTGTAAAGAAATGAGTTTAATCAGACATTGTTGAACATATTTTATAAGAAATGAGGATTTCACTGAAGGAGAGTTGCGTAATATTCAGTAGTAAGAATAAAAAAATTGAAATGTTTGAATATGCGATTTACACGGGATAGAACAGTTCTATAAGGAAATATTTCTGTCTGTATTTTTGATATAAGGTTTTGTAACTATTTATAGTGTTCGTATTGTTGTCCTCATCTTCATTACCATATTCACGATGTTTCGGCTGTTGTACGCTCCGAACGGTGGACGAAATAAAGTGTTGATTCGAAATTCCAACGTACATCACCTGATAAATGCTGGAGCGTACAATACTCAATACGTTGTGTTAGTTGCCGTAAACATGATTAAAATAGTGTGAAAAATGTAAACAGTGTAAAAAGGAACTATATCTAAAACTTTTCGTTCTCAAACTGTATTTATTCTAAGTTTTCGTAAAATGTATTTAGAGGTCATGAATTTATACAAACATGATTGACGATCGACAAATTGTCGTCTAAATAACGCAAAAAGGGAAACAGCTCTGACTATTTTACTTATATATTATATCAAATATATTTACCAACATTGCGCAAAAATATCGTGAAATACTAAAGAGCAAATTTAGTCAAGAGAATCGCCATTGGCTTTGTGGGTTACCTCACTTGACTTTACTAAGTAGCCGTAACTAGTGGGCGCTCCTTTAACCTATCAATAGGTATTGATATACTCTCCCATTCTATTTCCCTTCATCCAACTCTGGCTAAAAGATGTAGTCGAACGTAGTAAAAAAAGGGGTGGATCTTCACTTGATTTTTAATGTATTAATTTTCTCCCATAATTTCCCTTTCCATTCTTCAACCACACAAATACATATTCTCATGTTTAAATGATTTCTTCTCTTGCCATTGCATACTGTTGTTAATACATACATTGCAGATTATTTTATTTACTGTTTTGTGTTGCCATATTTATTACTCGGTCTCACATTTTGGTCCACAAAGACATTTACGAGAAATTTATATC
>OZ038491.1:98682173-98887173 GCA_964036315.1 Acanthosepion esculentum
CCTAGCCACGTGGTAAAATGGTATGACACAGAATTCCACACTAATGACTTGATGACGATGCAGGACCGTGATGGTTTGTGTGATAGACTCACGAATGTCTTATCTAGCTCGACCGAATACATACATACATATATATATATATATATATATATATATATATATATATATATATATATATATATATATATATATATATATATATATATATATATGATGAAAATGTGGAAAAGACAAAGCAAA
Organism: Acanthosepion esculentum; assembly: GCA_964036315.1. Lineage (NCBI taxonomy): Eukaryota > Metazoa > Mollusca > Cephalopoda > Sepiida > Sepiidae > Acanthosepion > Acanthosepion esculentum. Next base: position 98,682,414 of record OZ038491.1, read on the forward strand.
ATCCGAATATGTGAGTTTACTGTTTTTTATTTTGTTTTTTGTTTTTCTGTTAACGTTAGACGTTTCGATCTAATAGACCATCTTCAGGACATGGATATTGGAGACATATTTATATTAAATTTAAGTTAAAATGAAGAGACGATATATATATATATATATATATATATATATATATATATATATATATATATATATATATATATATATATATGTGCAATTTTATATATATATATATATTAATTATATTAAATATGCGAGATACTTATTCGAAAGCGGTCAATATCACTTATAGTTCTAACATATTTAGTTAGATTAATGTGAGATTGAGACCCTGGGTTTCACGCTATTTGCGATCGTCAGACAAACTTTTGTCTGACGATCGCAAATAACGTGAAATCCAGGGTCACAAACTCACAACAATCCAACTAAACACACACACACACACACACACACACACACACACACACACACACATACACACACACACACACACACACACACACACACACACAAACTCGAATTCTAATAGTAACCGAGCTATGCAATTGCAGAATCCACGATTGATGTCCATTATCAAACAGAGACCCATTTTATATATGCTATAACTTTTCAAATGAGAACCCAATGAATATTAAATTGTATGTGGGATCTACTAGAAGACCTATTAAGGATCGATATTACAATCACATATCATGTTTTACTAATAAAGGCAAAACGCAATATGACAACACTTCTAAATACTTTTTGAAACTGAAGGAGGAAAGCAAAACAAATAAGGTTAAATGGAAAACCTTAAAACAAGCCAGAACTTGCAAATCATTGAAGGAACCTTGCTTTTTATGTTGGCAGGAAAATTATGTATTACTGAATCGTTGAAAAACAGACAATAATTAAATCAAAGATTTGAAACCACTTTTTTTGTAGGCATATTAAAGATCTAACATTACAATCTTGCTAAACTTTCAAATCCATCACCCTAATCGTTTAAAATTATAAGTCACCTACTTTGATATACTTTCTACTAATCTATCTTATATTCTTAAAACGTTTTCGCACATATATAATACTAGTAATAGTATAATATATATTGATTTACATCCATACTTATTCTACGATTCATACACTCCGACAATGTGTCTAAATTTGCTTTTAAAAGTTATATTACGATCCTATACATTTATCTGCCTTTGTAGTCATACCTTAAATTTTTAACTAAAACTTATTGTTGAAAAAAACAAATAATTAAATAAGAAAAATTCTCCACCTCTTAATTTATTTACAAAATAAATGCATTTATTACAAAACGAGCAGCAATAATTACAGCCTCATATAAGCCATTCAGTTACCAAACCCATTTCCAATTATTACTATAACCATCGTTTGAACTTCTCACTCCTTCCTCGTTCATCGTCTTACACTCAGCCACTCCCACCTTTCCTCCCTCACCATTTACTTTTAGGAGGCTTGGAAATGTTGTACCTAAACACTTGACCGTTTCTGCTGTTTTAAATTCTTCGGGTCATGCCAACAATTTAACACCTCAAGAATTCGTCACCAAACTGCTATCAACAAGCACTATTGTTTCACTCTGTCACCCTTTTGCCTTTCCTACATTTTATTTGTCCTTATACGTCCCCTCTTAAAATTTACATTTTTTTCTTTTTTTCAATCAAATAGAAAAAAGTAAGTAACGTTCCACGTGCGGTCTGCTAACAAACACAATTGTTCATAACCATTTTGATTCTCGCCAGTCGAAGTGCAACTAAATGCACAGATACGAAGTTGCATCTTTGTAGTGAGTAAAACTTTTGTCTGTATGACGAAATTATAAAAAATAATTTTTGCTCTAATATCGGTATTGAACCCTCTTTTGAATTAATGCTGTTAATCTTAGAATTTATATATTATTTTCCTTCTCATTGCATTTGTATATATATATATATATATATATATATATATATATATATATATATGGCCTCTCATTATGCTATATATATATATATATATATATATATATATATATATATATATATATATATATATATATATATATATATAGCATAATGAGAGGCCACGTATACTTTCTTGATATGTATATAATATCTGGATAAAATAAATGAAACAAAATTAGGTGTTTTTTTTATGAAAGTATTTATTTCTGTGTTTTTGTATATATTTATTTATTTAATATTTCAGACCACCTAGGTCTTTCCTCAGAAATCAAATGAGATACTGACAGTATCTCATTTGATTTCTGAGGAAAGACCTAGGTGGTCTGAAATATTAAATAAATAAATAAATATATACAAAAACACAGAAATAAATACTTTCATAAAAAAAACACCCAATTTTGTTTCATTTTTTTTATCCAGATATTATATATATATATATATATATATATATATATATATATATATATATACACTCACCAAATTATGGGTTTATAGTGCCGACTTTTTGAACACACTGTTGTATGTCTCAGAATCCTGCACCACGTATAGATCCAATATCAGTAAACTAGATGTCTTCCCCTAAATATTTATTCGCGAGATCAGTATCTATACTTTATAGGTACTTGAGTAGAGGTGACAGTAACATTTAACTGTTTTGACAGTGAAATGTGTGGAACTGAGATCTTAATCTAGTAGTTCGTTTAAATTTCATGTAATTTGATATCCAGGGAAAGTAGCTCGTCGGAACAGTTAGCGTGGAAATACCTGCATATGAGAGAGGGAACCTCGGCACGTCTGTGAGAATGTGACTGTAGACGAGAAGTCAGATCAGGACCTATCACCTTGCATATCCGTTTGTAGATTATGTCGAGGACGTTGAGACGAACAACGGGGACACCAGGCCATATATTACAGCAGAATTCCATGCAAGGGCGGATGGTTGATTTATAGATATGAAAGATGGACTCAGATGGGAAAAAATCTTTCTGGCACGACAAAGAACCAACTTTTCTTACGGTAGATGACGCTATTGATTCAATGCATTTATTCCACCTCATGTCAGCGGACGTCGTGAGAACAATCAGGCGCAGCGAGGCGGTCTGGTAAAGTAGGACATCAGCCATTCCGATGGGAGGCATGGAGGGTTCTGAGAGGTATAGAAATTAGATTAGTCTCGTTTTGAAAGCAGTAATGTTTACAAGCCATTTCCTGCCCCAGGCAATAACAGACTGGAGGTCCTAAATGAGACCTGTGGCCAGGTTAGTTTTGTTAACGATGCCAGATTTATTATATATATATATATATATATATATATATATATATATATATATATATATATATATATATATATATATATATATATATATATATATTTATATATATATATATATATGATAAGAAATATAGTTTTAATGTATGCTATATGCAAAAAGCATGAAGAGAAACTAACAGCTCCTGAGAAAAATCTTCCTTGAATATTATTAAAAAAGTGGCCAACGAATAAATATCAGAATGTGGAAAAAACTACGTAAAAATGATTATATTTTCCGTGTATCACATTATGCAACTCTGCGCATAGTCTAGCAAAGGTAATATTGTATAACTTGTTTTTTAGTCTATATTTCTCACCTATGCAAAAACTGCCGTAATCATTATCTCCCTCATATATATATATATATATATATATATATATATATATATATATATATATATATATATATATATATATATATATATATATGTCTGTGTGTGTGTGTGTGTGTCTGTGTGTGTGTTTGTGTGTGCGCACGAGCGCTTTTACGTATGCAGGTGTGTCTTTTTAGTGTGTCTTACTTTGAGCTTAGACTAATTTCCTTTATTCGTTTTGCTTGAATAATCCCATTTCTCTGAGTTTCACCACTCACCTGCCTCGATTTTTTCATCATACCGAAATGACTTGATTGGATTTTTATTTTCTCTTTTCATTACATTGATATTCTTATTGTGGTGAATACACAGCCTTCTTCACTTTATCTTAAGACAGCCTCGATGGAATGTCTATCTCTTAATTCATTTTCACTCCTATCCCCAAATGCTTCAATAAAAGTTACAAGACTTTCTTAACTTTTAACTTACAGCCTCATCAGCACGCGCTAATGTCTCATTGTTATATCAAGTATTCCATTATTGTATCTCTTGCCACCTCTTTATAAAAGCATTTTGTTTTTTCTGCATAGAATATTCTTTACTTATATAACTGTTATATTGAATAAATGAAATAAATATTCTAATAAAGTTTTAAAGGAAAACCTGCAGGAATATTAGGCAAAGAGTAAATATTAATTTATTTCCGAAGCACTTCCCGTTAGTGAGAGTCAATTTTAAATTCGAATGTGTCGTCTTAACTAACTTTTCCTTAAATATATCATTACAGGTTATAAGCAAAGGGTATATACGGCAGTGTTCCCAGTAAATGACAGTAAATTGACAACAATCAATCTTCACAGCCACCCACATGACTCGGGATTCAGGGGACAAGTCTAACAATGGGAATTTTGTGGGATCTTTGAAGTACTCTTCGTCTCGACTTCTTTAAAACAATCAAAATTTATATGCGAATTCATACGTCTAGCAGCACTAACGTGCCAATCAATTGTTGATCGAAAAGTGGCTTGCTCTAGTCTGTAATAAAATGCAGATCCCAATCGTTACAGCGCAAGACAAATTACAAAAAGAATAACAAAGGAATTATTTTGGGAACTCGCTTGGTCTGTGCTAGACAAACCGCTATAATCACATGAAATTGCTCCAACAGATTATTACATTTTGCGATCCCTGCAAACTTCTTTGTTGGTTGAAACGTTAATTAAAGTCAGATTCAAGAGTTCATCAACAAATATTTCACATTAGAATCTTTGGACATTTGCTGAATATATATGGAAAGAAGCCTAATATGATGCCAATTAAAATAGTGGTCAATTTTATTTAATAATTTTACCACAACCAATACGTAATAATGCCACTAAGAGACAATGGTTACTGGAAGTGATAATAAGAACCGCTTTCTGAGGATATAGGACAATAAAAGAACAGGTTTCAGCAAGACAGACGATGGCGATTGGCGTTGCATTTACATTTTTGAAGATTGTAACAGAAAACGAAACAAGAAACAGGAAATGAATTCCACAGGCTAGAAGTGCAAGAAAAGACACCCTTAGAATATAATTCTCACTAGTTCAACAGTAAAAGTTAAAAATATCCTCATAATAATTTTCATGAAAATATTTTTAGAAAACAGTGAACTCACGTTAACACAGTGGATAGATGACCCAAGTCGAGATGTCAAGTCACAACAGATAACATTACAGATGTTTCCTTAGAATTTTGTGAAGAATCTTGAGATATATAGCCGGATCACCAGATCAGATATGGCAGTAGTATACAATGCACGGACGAATGGAGATATGATTGACTAGAATTTTGCTGCACTTAACTTTTTAAAGAATAGAATTATTAATTAAAAGCGGTAATTATTTCTGACTTAGCCTAATATGAATGATTTTAAATTTAAAGTAAAGAAAAAGTAAACATGAATATTGCAGGAAATATCGCGCATCTTGCGTTTCAGAAAGTAGAACTCTAACGAACAGCAAAATTAAAGTCGGAAATTATCGGAATTAAAAAAAGAAGAAGTATGAACGAATGTTGGAAGAGAATCACTTTATTTTCAAGGTTACGTATGAAAAAAAGTAACGCGAAGAAATAACGGAATGTATTGAAAGCAGGTGCCAAGTTGCAGCGTAAGAGAAAATTAAAATTTTTCCTTCTATCAATGAATGAAAAAATTCAACAAGCCATGGAACATTTAAGAGAGAGAGAGAGAGAGAGAGAGAGAGAGAGAGAGAGATAGAGAGAGAGAAAGAGTTACCTTTTAAGAAGCCCGAAAGGGAAATATCTAAACAGTGCAAAGAGTGTGATCTCCAAGAACACCTGAAATGTGTGGAATATGTTCGAAATAATGCCGAAAGTTTTGCTTTAACATAAACAGAGACGGAAAAAGTTATAAAACACAAATCAAATACTATCATATTGCATCACATGCACAGTGAATATCAGATGATTTTCCAAACCAAAGGATGCTTTGTGAATCATTACGAATGACAATATCTTATTAATAACACACATAAGTTGCTAATAAGCGTGTTCCTACATTATCTGTTTATTAGAGCTGGTGCATTATTTTTACAACTGAAAAAAAAAAAACACGGAAAAATTGTAGATATTAACTCGCTATCCACATGGTAATACTCCAATATGAATTATTGTTTGGATATGACTTACAGGCAGTGAACTTTAAATCAAAATCTTCGAACGAATGACGAGTGAATTCAGAATTGAATATATTTATGGAGAATGATATATTATTAAAATTTAATATCAAACTAAAGTATTGGACGCTCAAGAATTCATAGGCCCGAATTCTAAATTCAGTTGCTTGGAATGACGTATAGGCAATGGACTCTAAGACCTATTCTTCCAACGAAACAAGAGTAAATCTGGCATTTTTTAATATTTATCAAGAATGATATATTGTTGCAATTTACTACCGGACAAAAGCATTGGACCCTCATGAATTCATATACTTGGATTCTATATTTAATATGAATGTTGAGATGAAGTCGTCATTCTTAAGTGCAAATCAATCTACATTCTTGAGAATCAAATCTAAATATTGGATTGAAATAGACTTGTCAAACATTTGTCAATATCTCTTCTTTGAGCAAATGAATTTGTTTCACAGAAGACTAAAATTTATGATGAATTATGAAGTATTTTTCTGTGTAGTGTTTTCTTTTTCTTTTAATTATCTATAGTTTGGCGTTGAAATTGAAAATGGAGGACGGATTAATTTCAGTTATTTCTTAATTTTTTATTCCAGGAAGAAGAAAAATTATGTACAAACAAGAAAAAGATACATGACATTTATGGAGATTTTGTCAAAGCTGAAAATAGTGTTTGGAAGCAGTTAGTTAAATTAAGAATTGGAAATTTTGATAGGGAAAAATAATGTTCTTGAAGACTGGCAATCATTGATGACTGACGAAATCAAAACGGTGGGTAAAAATAAACCAAGCATTAAGACACGGAATATCACAGAGTTATCTGGGTGTTTCGATTTTACAACCAAAAATAAGGGAGTTTCACCTCTGCGATTCTCTCTTGAAAGTAAAAAAATGAGCTACTCTTTAGGAGAACGATCTGAGACGATGGATAATAAATTTTTAAAATACTTTGGATCGAAAACTGTACCTGGGAAAACGAACGCCAAGATGATAATTTTGAAGATAATAGTGTGAATGTTGTAGAATCCAAATGGGAGTGTGTTGTACGATCTCCTTTCCCAAAGACGGAAGTTTTACTCAGAAAACTACTGTTCATTCATGAACCAATTTAATGTCGATGGAAAGCGTCAGGAATTGGCTATAGAAAGAGTATTATTTCCATCTGAACAAAAGCTAACTCACGCCTCTTTGTAGAACCAGCTGAAATTTTTACAGTATGGCATAGATATCGTAGTAAACCCACCTTAGTTTCTTTGGACTACAATTCCACTCGATTACAACACAACTCTCTTAACGTGAACAACTTAAATTATATGGGTGGCTGTAATGCAATTCCGACCACTTCATCAATCAGAATGATGCCAAGAACTGGACAAATGGAACCATGGCATCGCCTGAAATATAACCAAATATTGTTGAACAAATTGACGCTTGTGGAGATATGTGCCAATATATAAAATCTACGTAAAAATACCCAAATACTGGCTTTGAATTTCACTGAACAAATATATTTCGTAGATATAGGAAGGAAACTTACAATAATTTCCAGATTGTCAATTCAGCTCTGAAGTTTGAAAACTATATTCTTTTATATGAAGATTGTCGAAATTACTGGACACTTAGTACCTTGCATATGTATTCATCCTCTTGAACCGTTTCCACGTTTGCTCACGTTACAAAATTCGATCGCTCAAACTGTTTGATGTGGGGCAATGTTAATTAATAAAAACAGAAGTAAGGTTTCATCAAGAAATATGTGACAGTAAAACCTACAGTAATATAAGAACGGACTGATAGGTCATTGCAAATAGGGGTGAATCTGGTTTAATCGTTTTACCACAAACCTGATTATAATATCACTAAAACGAAATAGGTTTCTAGCAAGGAGAGAGAGTGAAAAGTCTTTAATGAAGAGAAAGGATAATAAAAAACATGTTTCAGAAGGATAGGATTTCCGTTGCATTTAAAGTTTGTAAGATTGTACATGTCAGTGAATTCATAAACTGGAAGAGAGTTCCACAGGCGAGAAGTGCAGGAAATCGTGACACTGCTTCAAATATAGCGAAATGTCGTGAATTAAAATGGTGCACGTGGTGTTAAATAAATCTCCGCTTTCGCCCGAGAGATTTGAGAGTTGTCTTCGTAGAAAACCATGATATAGTCGCATAATACATGTTTTTAGACTTCGTGGTAATTGCCCATAATGTGTAACTCTCTTAAAAGGCATTGCCATACTCGGATGCTGTGGGAAAATGGACATCGCATATATATTCGACACATTTGTCTTCTGATGTGTGCAGTGCTACAAAATAATTCAGCAAAAACAATCATCTTAAAAGGGCATGGAGTTTATCATGAAGATTCGGTTTTCATGATCTTAGTTGATTGAAATGGAAATGGTGAAGTACAAATTTGCCAGACAGTAACCAAGAACACGAAAACCAATCATATTATATATGGAACTATCTGTGTTTATTGTTAACTGTGAGAGTGCTGATTACATTTTCACACCTAGGTGGCGCCATCATAAAACATATGACATCAGTATGACACATAAATAAACTCGTGGTAAGAATTAAATATTAATATTTTAATTTAAATACTAATATTTAAAATGTTAGTATTCATTATATCTCATCACTTGATCTCCCTTTGCTTTGTTTGAAGATTGTTATTTCATAGCAAATATCAATATACAGCGATATATAGGAAATGTGATGCCAGTATGTGATGGGTACAAGAGGTGTTGTACTGAAAACGGACAAGAGGTAAGTAAAGCAAAGTTCCATTAAGCGGTAAATCTTGTAATAAAATTCTACGCCATTTTTCTGTAAAAGAAACATACATATTACACATTTCGAAACTTACATATTACACATTTCGAAACAAACATATTATACATTTCGAAACATACATATTACACATTTCGAAACTTACATATTACACATTTCGAAACAAACATACATTTCGAAACATACATTTTACACATTTCGAAACATACATATTACACATTTCGAAACTTACATATTACACATTTCGAAACAAACATATTATACATTTCGAAACATACATATTACACATTTCGAAACTTACATATTACACATTTCGAAACAAACATATTATACATTTCGAAACATACATATTACACATTTCGAAACATACATATTACACATTTCGAAACTTACATATTACACATTTTTAAACAAACATATTATACATTTCGAAACATACATATTACACATTTCGAAACTTACATATTACACATTTCGAAACAAACATATTACACATTTCGAAACTTACATATTACACATTTCGAAACAAACATACATTTCGAAACATACATATTACACATTTCGAAACATACATATTACACATTTCGAAACTTACATATTACACATTTCGAAACAAACATATTATACATTTCGAAACATACATATTACACATTTCGAAACATACATATTACACATTTCGAAACTTACATATTACACATTTCGAAACATACATATTACACATTTCGAAACAAACATATTATACATTTCGAAACATACATATTACACATTTCGAAACATACATATTACACATTTCGAAACTTACATATTACACATTTCGAAACTTACATATTACACATTTCGAAACATACATATTACACATTTCGAAACTTTAAACAGAAGGTAAAAATAAATCGCAAATGATGAAGATAAGGACAACATCCCAAATGCATATTGATTCACGTATGTATTAAAATACATACGTGAATCAATGTCGTGCTTTCATACTCTCTTTAACTGTTAAAAAAGACTAATGCGGTTATAAATAGGAGAGAGTGATATCACAAATTTGTGTGTCTGCCTGCGTTCATGTGTTTATGTGTGTGTATTCCTAACTCGAATAGACACGGAATCTGTTAACATATGTGAAGAGTTTGTACTGTGTCAAATAAGTCCTTTGATGTACGGTCGGTACTTGAAAATAACAAAATTATATTTTATTCCGATTACGTTCAACTACTGATGCGACATTTTTAAAAAGGAAAGTAACAAAAAATCAATAGATATTATAGCTTTTATCTTGTTAATACTCCAAAGTTTAAATGAACATCTCTGTTGAAAAAATTTTGATTTCACTTGGCAAAAAAGACTTTACTGTTCAAAGGCATTTTGACAAACGCGCGGCTAGATCGCAATTAATGTTATTGAAAATAGGGTAACAAAAGAAGCGCTATTTTCAAGCCTTATTACACAATTTAATCTGATAATAATAAAGATGCCCTTTTGTGTGGGGTTTGGAATAAACAGTACCCTTTTCATAGTTAATGTTGGCGCGTGAATATTTGTTAATGGAAATATGTAGTTTCTTTATATTGTAGAATTAATGGTAGATTTGTGCAAACAAAATTTCCGGTCAAATTCACCATGAAAAAATAATTATATTTGATCATCTTAGTCTTCCAAAAAGGGATCATATCCCATTGTTTTCAGAATAGTAATCCGAAGACGGTTGAGTTTAGATGCTCATCCTAATCACGCTTTTTCACTGGCGCTCGTTCTAAGCCCACTCAAGTGTTGTTTGAAAACACTACAGGACTCTACCAAAAAACACTTCACCACAGAAAACGCTCTCTGTATATGCTGTGTCCCATCAGGACGTAGGCGATTACGGTTCTACCCAACTTCTTGTCACTTCAACTATAAGTAAATTCTGTTCTTTCGTTATTTCTTGTTCTGCCATCTATTCTCCCAAGCTCGTCAAGAATGCTGGGCGTTGTTTTCCTATGTCCCTCTTGCCCTCAATCCCATCCGTGATAACATATTTCCCAATCCTCCTTCCTCATTATGTTCCCTATACATTGCATCTGTCTCTTCCCAATCAGTGTTCTTTTTCGTTTCCATTTTCTCTAAAGGTTCGACGTTGTTCACATGTTCGGTCTAAATACTTCGCAAAAATGTTAGAGTGAACGGGAGAGAGAGAGTGTGTGTGTGAGAGAGAGAGAGAGTGAGAGAGGGAATGAGTGCGAGTGTGATAGAGAGAGTGAGAAAAAGAAAGAGATTCGGAGAGAGGGATAGAGAAAAAAAATATTCTTCCGTCCGGTAAGTATCCGGCCATGATAAAATTCCAAAAGTTTTCGAGATCTATGACACTCCGGTACTTAAGATCTCACACATATTATATTAGACTTATACTATATTATCTCCATTGTTTTTAACCAATCTAAAACACAAATCAAGATAACTTTAATCTCGCCCACTATTCAAATTCTATATTTCAATGATAAATATAACATGTGGAAACGCCAGCAGTGCCACGAAGGCACGTTTAAGATTTTATTTCACCACGAAATATTTGTCAGGCCTTAAAAAATATTATTGCAGGAAAAACGGATATATTAAATGCCAAGAGCCGGGAGGAAGAAAAATATAATTACGGAGAAGAGATAAATCGAGGAGAAAATCAATTAAAAAAGCACCGCATTCTTCAGTTGTGTTTTATGTATCATGGCACAATTCATCATATTTGTAATCGACTTCATATCATTTTCTATATTGTGTTTAGTCCGCATTATGTGGTATTACTGTTTCGCACATTTCAGGTATAATTTTTATTCCCTGGCAAGCGAGAAATAAAATCTACAGATTGTACGATTGAATCAATAACAACATTTGAAAGTCAACAGGTAATAAGAAAATTGAAAAGTTTCATTTAATGATACTTTGATAGACGAATAGCAATTTTGATCATTATGGAAGAGTTTCAAAGTTATCATTATATTATTAAGACGGGTTTAAATGAAATCGTGAAACAACTCAAGATTATTCATTTACATGCTACACTATGCCGAGGCTGTAAAATTCAAATACTGGTATTCTTATAAACAAAATAGTTTTCTCATTTACGTAAAAAATATTTAACATAACTTAAAAAGAAAATAATGCGAAACAACTTTTGTATAAAATCCGAAAGAACCAGGGTTGTCATAATTATGACATCAGTAGCTAAGGACTAGACATTCTAAAAGAAGTACGGAATACCAAAGATCAAAACACACACACACACACACACACACACACACACACACACACACACACACACACACACACATATATATATATATATATATATATATATATATATATATATAGCGAAAAAGTTCTGTCCGTTTTTAAAGGAAAAAAAGAAAACGCTTAACATCATGGGTAACTTATATTTAGTCTTCAAAGTAATCGCCATCGGCATCCAGCACCTTCTGCCAACGTGTTTCCAGCGGTTCAATGCCATTGCGGTAGAACTCTTTGATGCAAAGAAGTCCGTGAGTCTGCTTCATTGGTGAAGGATTCCGCACGAAGGTTATTACCCAGGGAGTGGAAGCGGTGGTAATCGGATGGCGCAATGTCAGGTGAATGAGGTGGATAGCACAAAGTCTCCCACCCAATTTGCTGTATGGTATCCCTGACCACTCGCGAAACATGCGGCCTGAGGTTGGCATGGAGGAAAAACACACCTTTACCATTCACCAATGCTTGCTCCTTCTGGCGCAATGCCTGTTGCACACGTTTCAATTGCTGCGAGTATAGGTCTCCAGCGACCGTTTGACACGTTGGTAGCAGTTCATAATGAACCACTTGACAACCTGTCCACCAGACACAAAGCATAAACTTGCGTGGGTGCATAAGCAGTATTGATGTGTGAGGGACAGCATCCTGAGGAGACAACCAATGTCTGGAACCATTTGGAGTTTCATACAGAACCCACTTTTCATCACTGGTAAGCACTCGATTGAATAAGGATGCGGTACGGTGGCGAGAAAGCAGTGATACGCAGGCTGCCACTCGTTGTCCCTTGTGGACCTCCAACAGCGTTTGCGGAACCCACTTGCTCAGTTTGTACGTCTTATCTAGGCGGTGCACTTGAAGCCAACCCTTTCATCGCAAACGTTTAACTGTCTTGCAAGTTTCCCACACGTTATACTACTGTCCTCTTCAATGGCTGCCCTCAGGACTCCGCCATTCAAGACCTGTGGACGTCTACTGCGAGGCTAATCATGGAGAGACAAGTCTCCCGACTTGAATTTTCGAAAACAACGCCTTGCAGTACATTCATCAACAGTACTATCCCCAAACGCTTGACATATGCGGCGACTTCATGCAGCTGCTGATAAGCCCACTTTTAAGTCGTAAAGCAAGCAGCCCCGAACGAAATCTCTAGACACTTCCATCCTTCACAATTCTGTCCGGCTCATAACTGATGACCGGGCACGGTGTGCCTGTTTTTTTTTTATAAGTCTGATGTTCCTACTTCCGGCTGTCCGAATTTGAAAACAATTGCTACACCCATTTCGTATATATTTCAACTTCATTCAATGTCTAATCAAAAAACGGACAGAACTTTTCTGGTTACGTTGTATATATATATATATATATTGTGTGTTTTTAAGCATCAATCCTTCATTTATGCATGTTTCATTAAAAATGACACGCCAGGTACTATGATAAAGCTTTTTATATATTTTATGTAGTGTTCTAACCAGTTCTTTCTATTTTGTTAGTGTCCAAACGTCCTATAATTCGAGCGCTTTCGGCCTTACCTTTAGCCATTATCAAGGATGATTTTATTTTTTCATTTTAATTTTGTGTGTGCGTTGGGTGTATATTTTTAGTATTATAGAGATGTTTTATTTTACAAACATAGTTAGCACATTGTGGCCGTGTTCGTAATTAATATTATTGAGTGTTGGCTTTTAAATTTTTATTATTAAGGCTTCCATTATTTTGAATGTTTTAATAAATTTCATCTTTGTTTTTTCAATCAAATTGAAGAAAATAATAGCTTTGTTTTTTTAATTAAATTCAAAAAAGTAAAATCATCCTAGATATTGGCTAAAAGTATAGCCGAAATCGCTCGGAATTTTAGGATATTTGTAAACTTCCTACACACTCTGTCCCAAAAAAAACATATTAAAGATATTAAAGGTTAAATAAAAAGCTAAATATTAGTAAGTTGTCTGTTGTTTTTAATGAAACACACACACACACACACACACACACACACACACACACACACACACACATATATATATACATACACACACGCATATACATATATATATATATGTATGTGTATATATATATATATATATATATATGTATATATATATATATATATATATAATCATTCTGATAACACCAATAAATTTGAGGACTATAATACAAATCTCAATAGTGTAAATAATAAAATCATTTCAGTATGATTTAATTAGATGGGAAAGATTATAAATATCTGAATATATCGGCTCATGTCGAAATTAGATTATTAAGTGAAAAGAATATAATCTTATATCTTAGGAAAAAGGAACGCTTATTATGCTGCCATGTATATATATTTTGTCAAGAAAAGAGTATTTCTATATTATCAATCTAGATTTTGAATCGAATAGAATCAATAATGTTCAAGTTGGGTTAAATTGATAGTTTACTTCTTATCGAACTGATTGACATAATCATCTATTAGAATCCTCAGAGATCAATAACAAACAGTTCATTGAGTTTTATGCACAAATGTAGCAGATGATTCATTCTTAAAATTTGAACAAAGCATAAAAATGAAAATATTTCATCTATTAGCGATATTAAACTTCAAAATATGATTTCTGCAAATATTTCAAATATCTGACATGAAATTTTCAGCTGTTTGATTTTGAACAAAAAAAACCTGGACCACTGAAAGAAATCACCTGTGCGCATGCGTGGAATTCCAATTTAAACAGCACTGTTGAGGATTTTTTTTCTTTCGGATTCAGAAGAGTTCAAGAGGGGAATTTAAATGAATACAGAATCTAAAATTTCAGCTTTGTAATATGATTGGTGATTTCACTGAAGAAGAAGCATTTCAAAATATGTAGTGTATATTTTTTTAAAAAGAGAACTTTTATCCAGCAGAAGATACGAGGTAATTATACCATATTAGAAAATATCCCCATTCAGTTTCATATTCTACTGTTGTGTTCATATTCTTTCCATCAGATTTAATATATACATTTGTTGATACTTTCTTTGGTACTTTTCGTTTCTCTCTTGTATTTAATTTTTATTTATTTTAGGATTGCGCTTCTTTCTTCCCCAGGTCATTTCTTATTCTAATTAGTTTTACTCTCTGATCCCACCATATATATATATATATATATATATATATATATATATATATATATATATATATATATATATATATATATATATATATATATATATATATATATATATATATATGAAGAAAGATGGATGGTTTTAAGGTATGTTATGCTTATGGGATAGAGAATATGAAAATATAAAAGCGAACATTGAAGTTAACCATCAGAGGCGATGGAATGTTTCATGCTAAACGCAATCATCAGGTGGCCTCATGATTGCGTTTAGGATGAAGTAGTTTCCCGCCTCTGAGTGTTGACTTCAGTGTTCGCTTTTAAACACACACACACACACACACACACACACACACACACACACACACACACACACACACACGCATACACAGACACACACACACAGAGACACACACACACACACACATACGCATACACAGACACACACACACACACAGACACACACACACACACAGACACACACACACACACACACACACACACACACACACACACACACATATATATATATATATATATATATATATATATATATATATATATATATATATTGGATAGAATATTAAATATGTTTTGATGCAGTTAATGCTTGAAATATAATAAAAAATGTTTACTGCATTAAATTACTTGTATATGTTTTATTCCTTTCACGCCAAGCAAGGCAATAATGCCACTAAGACGAAAGGAGTTACTGGGAATGAAAGAGGAGGAACAGTAGTTAAGGATTGGAAAGGACAATAAAAGAACAGGATTCAGTAAATCAGAACTTTGCGTTTATCGTTGCATTTAGCCTTTTTTAAGGATTTTGTGTCAGGGAAGTAAGAAACCGTAAGAGATTTCCGCATGCCAGAAAAGAAACTATTAGAGGAGAACTTACGTCTAGGTAGTTCGACAGTAATGTGATGAGACCTAATTGTCAATCTAGTAGCACAATTGTATTAATGAGATCGAAGTACCAAGTAGGAAAGTAATATGCATTTTTCAAATACAAAAATGTGGCACAAGGCCAAAATGGGATTCAGGTCGTTGGTGTTCAGTCTGTCTTATTTTAAACAAAAAATAGTCGTCCAAACATATCGATGTAATCCTTACACCAAAAGAAAACATTGTTTTTTGGGGGGGGTCTACAGAAGGTTTGGAGGAAGAGCAGATAGGAGTGGTAAAGGAGAGGATGTGGAGAAAGATAGTGGATCGATCAAGTCAAGGGGGTTACAGAAGATTTGGAGCGAGAGCATTTAGGAATGAAAGGGGAAAGGATGTGGAGAAGGGAAGTGGATAGATCAAGGCAACTGGAGATGTCGATTGACGTTACACTTAAATAGTTGGAGATTATATTTGACAGGAAAACAGGTATAAGGAAGGGAGTTCCACAGGCGAGATGTGCGAGACATGAAGATATTGGAGTAGAAGAGACGTCTATATGCATCAGTTTCAACGGTGAAGGGGTGGGAACGGGACGCTTAAATTCATGAGGCCTTGGAACCAGCGAAAGCAGCTCATCGGAGCAATTACCGTGAAAGTATTTGTAAAAAAGACAGAGCGACTGCAGAGGAGATGACAGATCAGTGCCAATTACGTTGCATATCCGTCTCTGGATCTTATCAAGAACCTTGAGGCAAACAGCAGGGGCTCCAGACCATATATGGCAACAATACTCCATGCAAGGGCGAATGGTCGATTTATAGATTTGGGGGATCGATTCCCGGGAGAAAAATTTCCTGGCTCGGCACAGAGAGCAAACATTCCTTGCGGTGGATGAAGCAATTGACTCCATGTATTTGTTCCATCTCAGGTCAGCGGACAGCGTGAGACCGAGCTGCAGAGAGGAGCTCTCGAGAAGTTGGTCTTCAGACATTCTAATGGGATGCAGGGATGGATCCCTGTGGTGGTTAATAGAGAGCAGTTTTGTTTTAGAGGCGTTAAAGTTAACCAACCAATTCTTGCCCCAGTTCACAACCGATTGAATGTCCTTTTCGAGACGAACTGCCAGGTTAACTTTGTTAGCATCACTAGATTTGTTTTTGAGGCAGGAGTAAATTGTGGTATCATCCGCGTAGATGCCGACTTGGGAATCTATGGCCTCAGGAAGATCATTTATGAATATGAGGAACAGAGTAGGGCCTAGGATGGAGCCTTGAGGAACAGATGCATTAGTGGGATAGGAGCTGGAGATGAATATCTTTCTACATCCACCACAATAACTCTTTACGAATTCCTTCCTAGTTCCCATATGTACAATTTGTACCAAGGCGGAAGTTCATCAGAAAAACATTCATGAAAATAGTTATGACAGACACGTTCATGTAGTCAGAAATTGACTAAATTTGATATGTCAGGTTAGAACCGTGTACAACAGAGGTCTTTCTTTAGATCTTGTCAAAAACTCGAAATATATAATTGAAACATCAAACCACATTTGGCAAAAATATTCAATGCACAGTCTAATTGTAGATTTATAAATGTGCAAGATGGATTATCATGAAAAAAAATGTCTGGTACGATAATGAGCGAACCAATTTTCCTAGCAATGGATTCAATATAATAGGTCCATTTCATATCACTTCAAAACCTGAGCACAAGTAGGGTCTCCTTGAAGTCAACATCAGCCATGCTGATGGAAAGCAGAAAAAAATCCTTCTCTGTCGTGATTCAATGATAGCAGGTTTGTTTTGGAGGAGTTAATATTTACAAGCCATAACTTCCACAGTTAAACACAGATTGGTGGTTACCAGTGTTACTTTGCCGGATCAATCAGAATTATTACTAAGACTGGTGATTTTTACTGTAATATTTATATTGTGTTAAATCAATGCGTTTCTCATCACACGTCTATGAATATGCTAATATCCTTGCGTGTATGTAGCTGTGCATATGCCTCACATTGCGACGTACATGAGCAGTCAACATATATGACGGTTATAAAATGGGAACATTCACAAACGAATTGTAAACAAGTGTGACGGCACTCATAATAATTACTGTAAATCATTAACTTTACATCCAGCAGTTTGCGACAAATATATTTTGTATTACAATTTTTGCAAAAGTAGTAATAAAATTCTGTATTCCATTAACGCTAGAGCACATATCACTTCCAACAGCTGATATACTGTTAGCCTACCGTATGTTTTCTTGGGAGGGAGCGAACGACACAATAGGTATAGCCTAATTCTGTATTTTGAAATAAGATCATGATGTCGGATTGTACGCCAGGTCGACTTGAACTCTGCAATTCTCTGCCTATTTATTATTTTATATATAACAGGAATGATATGAAATTCTCAGATTATTTATCACTTATATATTATTGAATTCAGCGTTGACATCATAGTGACAATTACCCACTTAATAAAATGAAATAACTCTCTCCAAGCCCACAAAAAAAAAATAAACAAAAACAAAAAGATCAATGCCGTAATGTCATCCGACATTGACTCGAAATTGACAACATAATCTTTTTGTCATTGTTCGCAACGAAATCAGGCTGAAATAAATATTGTTTCAGTATCTTTCTTCGCTATTTCTCTATAATAATTCCATTAAACTGCTCGAAATACAATCAGAAAACTCCAAGCGCCTATTAAATAATAATGTTATTAAAAGTTACGATTTTTATGAAATGCTAGGAATGTTTGCTCACTGTGTCGCGCTAGGCAATTTTTCTCGCTAGAATCTATCTTACGCATATATAAATCTTCTATACGCACATGCCCTGGATATTGATGTCACATCTGTTCTGGTGTTTCTGCTGTTAAAATCCAAAGAATAATCGATAATGTTATCGGTTCTTGCATTGCATCTCGCCTACAGTCATTTTCCCGCTTCCATAACTTCACCGTGCCTTTTCTATGAATATTTTCACTGTATTTTTTCCTCAAGAGATTTCGTCTTTGAGAGCTCAATTTTACGAATTTAATCGCAACAATAGATTGGCGCCTAGGTCATATCCTTTTACAGTTGAACTGACAAGGTGCAACAATAATTTATTTTCTTTCTCCTTCATGGGTATGACGATAAAATGCATCCGCGTCCTGGGTAAGGGAATAAAGTATGTCCAACAGCAAGGCCTCTGATCAGGAGGATGTGAGGAGCGTGGAACCACCTCTTAATTACTGGTGTTAGCACCTGTTGGGGTCCCAGCTAGGGGCAAATTGTTAACCCCTAAACTGTTATAAAATCACTATGAGAGCGTAAAAAATAGATTTTAATATCAGAAATATTTTTGGGGAAAGAATTGTTACCAGAAATGCATTATCACAAGCTATACATTTTTTGAAAAAAATATTACCAGCAATAAAAAAAAAATGTTTGTCGGCATAAAATAATTCATTGAGGTTGATATGCCGTAAAACAAAAGAAACGGAACCTAACCATCTTTTCTTTCAATTCTCGCTTGGGTAACTCTATTTCGGCCACTATTTCTAGTTAACTTGATCAAAATATAAATGCAATGAGTGTCGTTATCGTTTGTATTCTTAATGCCTGTTCTTTTGTTGTTCTCTCGCCTTAAGAATATTTTCTCTCATTCTTTGACACTCAGTAACCACTTGCGTCTTAATGGCTTTATCGCCTTGCTTGGTGTGAAATGATTTAAAAATAGACACCAAATATGTATTGATTTCGAACCCTCAGTACACCAATTGGATATGATAATATTTATAATATTCAAATGCCAGGTAAGTTTCAAATTTATATTTTATTTTCCTATAGCCGATTAACACCCACTGTTAAACGCGTTATTAATTATAAAAACGAAAATTAAATCCTGTTATTAATATACATTACTAGAAATAAGATCTTGTATAAATACAATTTCCAAAAAATACAGCATGAATTATAAAGACAATATAATATTAATTATATGTTTATAGTTAATTCCTATCGTTCTCTATGGAACAATGGAATATTTTGAAACAGCTTCCGACCGAAAGGTGACTAAGCGTTGAAATTGCAGTATTCATTCGGAAGTTCAAATTAAAGTTTCATTGTGAATTTAGATTCACAAGAGGTTCCAGCCACATTTTCAGTATAGGGCAATACGGTTTTAATTCAGAATTTCATTCTCCTAGAATTGTTGACAACCAAGGATATAAGATGCAATCTGTCCTGCTATTTTACTCACAGCTGGGCATATGCTTATAAAACATTTTATTCGTTATTTCTTTATACTTTAAACCATTAAATTACACAATTCCAAAAATGCGAATATTTACAATATGTATGAATATTCAACTATCATGAGCGCATGAGAAATGGAATATGACAATTCTGCTTATTTTCTGTGATTAGAGCCGTTCAAAACCTCAAAAATGTAAATAAATAAAGCTCAATAACCAAGTGTTTATCCCTTCTTACTGGTTGATCCTACATTTTGAGGACTTTAATTTTGTACTATTAAATGTTTATGAATAATTAAATGATTACTTATTCATGTTTATGTATAGCTTGACGAAAAGGAGACACGTTGACATTAACTGACAAAATAAACAGAAGACATATTTCCGCTTTTTCGGCCAGCTTTTGATCAACTCTCAATATAAAGAAAATTTAATTAATTTTAAATTGTTTAATCATAAACATAAATAACATTAAATGTAGGAAATTAGCTTAAAACTGAATGCATTTGTCATTGTAAATTTTTAAAAAGCCAGAGTTAGATAATAGGCAGTCTTAGTTTAAGTCTGGTAAATTCAAGAAGTAAAGAAAGTCCTTCTTTCGCATAGAAGTTTGACGTGTGGAACTGAAAGTGCATTTCTGAAATCCTAAAATGAAATGTCGAATGTGACACAAGGTATAAAATATGTTGACTAAGAAAGCGCTGTCACAAAAATGATTAACAATAATGCGTTGGTCACTCGCTAAATAAGCAATATTCTCCGAATGCTTTAACGTTGTTGTTTGACGTGATTAACTATTTAATTCAAATCTGACATGTTTGACTTTCATTCTGGTCTTTGTGAAAAACATATTAAACAAGGTAAACAACAAACGTAAAACCTGTCGCTACAACGTGATAAAAAAAGGTAAGAAATAGATACAAAATTATAAGAAAGAACACGTTTATGGACAAATGTAATGCAAGAGAAAAAAGAAGAAGATGAGAAAACATTAAAAGCACTGGAAGACACCAAGCTTGGAAGGAAATATGAAGAAAAAATTTAAAATAAAATAAAAAACCAAATGCATATGAATTGCGAAATCATTCAGAGTAAAACGTTAAGCGGGGGAAAAGGAATTGGAAAGACTCGGAAAACCTGAAATTATGCAGGATTTCAAATGGTGTAAAAATCAATATGGAGATAATGGAAAATACAAGTCCTTTAATTGCCTGAAGTAAAAACCCACTTTTTTCTTTCTCTTTTTGTTTTTTGCACAAATAACTGACATGGCCAAAAGGAACAGCATTGGATTTTTTGGCTTTGCTTACGCTCAGCGGTTTTCACGTGTTTCGTATGAGAAATAAATTGCGGCTTAATTTCTTTTATCTTCTTGCCTCTTAAATTGAATGGGATTTTTTTTAAAAATCCGTACCCATTTTACAATTAACATTTTGCCTTAATAGGCTAAGCGAAGGAAATAATATGGAATAATCGATTGTTAGTTAACTTGGTGGGTTAGTTAGTTGTATATCTCAAAGCTGCGACGGTTTTCAATTTGATTTTTACATCGAAATATCGAGAGATTTCCAACCCTGTACAAACGTTTAATAATCGGTGTCATCTATATTTTTTTTATCATTTCACCCCGAGAAAAGCAATAAAGCCACTAAGACACAAGGCGATAGTGAGTGTGAGAAAATATGAGAAAAAGAAAACATTACTAAGGAGAGAGAAGATTAAAAGAACAAGTATTAAGAAGACAGTAAATAATGATTGATATTCCATTTAAATTTTCGAAGATCAAAGTTGACTGAAATGCAAGACACCGGAAGAGAGTTCTACCATCGATAAGTGCGACAGAAGAAACTGTTAGCATAGAATTTACGGTTATATCAAGCCATTTCAACTTTAAAATGATGAGAGCTTGCTGCCAATCCAGTACTCCGCTTAAATTCATAAAACCAAGTTACCGAAGAGCAATGTTCATGAGAACAATTACCATGAAAATATTTATAGAAAAGCCACAGGGAAGCTACATTACGTCGGCGGGACAAGGACTGAAGCCAAGTTACCAGGTCAGGAGAAATGACATTGCAGCTTCTTCTTTGGATTTTATCAAGAATCTTTAAATATACAACAGGAGAAACATACTAGTTGTAGGAATAGTATTCAATGCAAAGTCGAATGGTAGACTCATAAATATGTAAAATAGATTATGGATAGAAGAATAGCATAGCACGTTACAAGGAATCATTTTTCCTACCAGCATACTTAGGAATTAATTCGATATAATATTTTCACTTCATGTCAGCAGCAAACGTTAGTCTGAGAAGGCACAATGAATCACTCTTCTGGAGGTTAGCGTCAGACATGTTGATGAATGTTTTTTTATTTTTATTGAATATATACGTAGCGTAGTAATTATCCGCACTGAAAGAGGTATCGCCAGGTTGTATTGAAACAGAGTCGGATTTTGCACAAACAGGCTTGGAAAATATAAAAATCCTTCTCTAATTCCGAACTAAATAGTAAGAATAAGTCTGATTGCGTTCTCTAGTTGTCCTTACTAGCCAATTTAGAAAATTAAACACATTGTCCTTAAAACCCTTTGTCTAGAGGACGAGAGCTTCATCTTTAATTTAGATTCACATGATTTCCCCAGCCGCATGTATCCACATTTTCAGGATAGTGCAATACGGTTTGAATTCAGGGATTCCATTTCCTAGACTGGTTGACACCCAGGGCTATAAGATCCAATCTGTCCTGCTATTTTACCCACAGCTGTGCATATACTAATAAACACTTTTTTTTCATTATTTGTTTCTACTTTAACCCATTAAATCTCACAATTCAAAAAATGCGACGGAATCTATAATATGTATGAATATTCAACATTGATGAGCGTACGATGTATGAAGTATAACAATTCTGCTTATTTCCTGTCATTAGAGCAGTTCAAAACCTCTAAAAGTGTAAATTAATAAAGCTCAAAAACCAAGTTCTTGTCCCTTCTCAGTGGTTGATACTACATTTTGAGAACGTTAACTTCGTACTACTAAATGCTTATAAATGAATAAATCATTACTTATCCATGATTATGCATAGCATATGGAAGATGAGACATGTTGGAATTAACTGACAATTTAAACAGAAGACATATATCCGCCTTTCCGTCCAGCTTTCGATCTATTCTCATCATAAAGAAAAATTAATTAATTTTAAATTGTTAAATCAAAAACAGAAATGTCTGAAGAAAACGTTAATCTGCTGAGGCCCAATGAGTCACTCTCCTGCAGGTTAGCATCAGCCATACTGATGAAATGTTATTACTGAATGTGTACGTAGCGTAGGAATTCCCCGTACTGAAAGACGGACCGTCACATCATATTGAAACTGAGTTTGATTTTTCACAAATAGTCTTGGAAAATGTAAAAATCCATTTCTTATCTCGAACTAAATTGTATGAAAAATGCTGATTCGTTTCACTGGTTTTCACTGCCAACCAGTCTAGGAAATTAAACACACTGTCATGAAAACCTACTTTTTTGTAGAAGACGAGCAGCTCTACCAGGCAAAACCTACATGTTGCAGAATTCATTGCCATATAGCGAGAAGAATCTGTTGAACTAAACCCCAAAAGGATTCTACTGATTTGCCTGAAGCATACTGAATCTTATTTTGTTAGATGTCATCCATTAGGTCACCTGTCCTTAGACTAATTCAATAAATGTAAAAAAAAGCGAAGTTAAAAATTTTATAAAAGCGAAAAATAAAACAAGTGATAAAATAGAGAAAATATTAAAAATGAGACAATATTTTACGTTAATTATACGTCAAGTAATGAATAAAAATTAGAAGGTAGAGGCAAAGAAGCGAATTTAATGATAATATAAAACTGAAAAACAAACAAACAGACGATACAGCACCATTAAAATAATGTATTTTAGATAAAAGAGGATTTCTAAAAGAACACACATTGTCGGTATTTGATTTTTGCCCAAATTTCCTTCTTGAATAAACATAGCCAGGATATGATAATTTAATTAATTTCAACTTACTACTTTTTATTCACTGACAAATCCGTTTGATAAAAGCCTTTTCCATAGCGATTCTAAAAGATAGAACTGAACTTAATGGATTCGATGCACTGTCAAATCATTATTCCTTTAAAGACATCATTAAAGTGGAATTTTTTTTATTTCGAATTTCGATTCTTATAAATATCTATTTTTCACGTCTGTTATTTTTTAGGTAGGTTCTTAAGGTTCAAAAATGTCTGCTTACTTCACGAACGTAGGACATTAAAATTATTTTTATTCTAATCATTTCACCGCTAACAAGGCAATACAGCCACTAAGTTGCAATTAGTGCGAAAGGATATGAGAAAGATAAATAAAAAATATATTAAAGATAGACAAATCTTAAAGAACAGGAAATAAGAATACAAAAGATAGCTTTTGGAATTTCATTTTCATGTTTGACGATCCAGTTGGCAGTGAAACAAGAAGCCGAAAAAGATTTTAAAAAATTAGCAGAGACCTTACGGTTGCATGTAGTATTTTTAACTGTAAAATGATGAGATCGATCTGCCCGTTCAGTACTGTGCTAACATTCGTGAAGTCGATGTACCATATAGTGGAAAGCTCCTCAAAACAATTACCATGAAATATTTAATTGAAATCCACGAGGAATATATATTATATATGATATACATATTTTCGAATATTTCAGTCAAGATGTATGATGTATAACTTTAACTTTTAGACAATTATCAAATGGATTCTAAAACATATTCTGTAAGTGGGAAGTAAAGAACGAATTCGAGAATTTATTCACATGAGTTAATGTCTTCCATTTTTTTTCTTTCTTCACGTAGCTAAATGGAAATTATTGTTACAGTCGTCGCTCACTCCGAGCGTGTTTAATTACATTTATTTTTAAAAAGAGTTCAGCTGATGTGTGGAAATGTATTAACAAGTAAAATTGACAGTTCAAAGTCAGTTATATCACCAGTGTGCAGATTAAGATGAAGTTTTCAACACTAATGTTATCCATGTCAATATCACCTACATTTTGCTGAATGCCGTATTTCCATCTTATTAGGCAACTGGGGGAAACGAGGCTAGTCACATATGTACAAGAAGGTTTATGGTTGTTCAAATAGTACCACCCATAATTTCAACAGATTATTTTCTTTTAGGTGTCTGGAAACAATACCACTTGTTTGGCTGGAAAACATTGCGCTCGTGTTTGTCCGTGTCTTCCACATTTTCCAGTCGCTCATTGCCTGAGCAGCAGAGAACTGGTTCAAAAGAACGAACCATAGACACGCCATAGGAGTAACGAGAAATTTTTAAGGATAAAGGCCAAGGAAAAAGAGAACTAATACTTAGAGTTTGTACTCGATAATCCAGTACTGGGAATTGCGTCCAGATGAAGTGGGAACAATTAAAAATTCAAATTTTAAAATTAGTAATTTTAAATGTTTTTAATCTATATTTAGATTAAAGTAAGGCAGAAACCATGTGAATTGAAAAATAATGTTTTAAATTCAGTTTGAAATAATTCCAAAACTTTGTGAATTGAGAACACATAAAAATACTGGTACATATAGACTACATATTTGGTTATTAGGGAGTATTTGACACTCACAAGACATAAATAAATAGAAGCATATGGTAACATCAATTGGATAACTTAACAAGCTTGCGAAATTTTATGACAGAAAAAGGACTGAGATGCGAATAACAATTGCTTACATTAAAGGATGGGAATTATGATCGCCCATTTTCAGATAGAACGAAACACATAAAGTATAAAAGTGGTTGTCTCCTTATTTTTTTTTACCCTTTTTACTAATACTCTTATGCCAATATTCCAAATGCCATTTTCCTTAATATATCAAGATGAATATATATGTATTCACTTCATAACTTTCAGTTCAGAGCAAATCGATAATAATTATTTGCACCCTTTCGCAAATTATTTGGAACTACCGGTTTAGTTTCCATTCTTTCATCATGCGGCCAGTTTTAGAGTCAGTGGAGTGATGGGTGTAATCGATATCTATTTTTTCTTCGGATTAGGTCATTTCCAGTGGTGTGCATTAATATGAAACTATTTTCGGGTGTATGATGAAATTTGTTTGGCTTTGAAAAATATTGCGTCATCTATGATTGCATCAGATTTCATCACGCCCAGACACTATTGTCTCGACTGTCAATTAGTTGTCCTATGACTATTGTCTGTGATAGAAGTTACTCCAAGGAAGCGTATGAAAACCTTAATGCTGCATGAACACGCTGACAAGTCTTACCAGTGAGCAAATCAAAGTACTATATATTGACCTGGAGAATCTCCTGATTTAAATATAATCGAGAATCTATGGTCAATCTGCAACGAACGATTTCGTGGAATGGACATACGAAGAACTAACATGTGTACTAGGTAATATTTCATTGGAAAAACTAAATAATAACGTAATTATTCTTTTTTTTCCAATTAATTTGCACAAGGGTGTAAGTACTATTGTATCTGTTCCATCAAAAAATTATAGCAGTAGTTAGAATG
Organism: Acanthosepion esculentum; assembly: GCA_964036315.1. Classification (NCBI taxonomy): domain Eukaryota; kingdom Metazoa; phylum Mollusca; class Cephalopoda; order Sepiida; family Sepiidae; genus Acanthosepion; species Acanthosepion esculentum. The sequence goes on from OZ038491.1 coordinate 98,709,508, forward strand.
TTTTAATAGTGAGCTACAATGAAACCAAAGACATTACACACTGTATTCAATAAAACGGAGATAAATAATTCACAACTAATAGAGGTCCTTGAACTGTTTAATTAATCCGTCCCCCTTATATCTTTTAGGAATTCACTGGTATCTATGATTCATTGATTACTCCTGGTATTATATAAATCGTATCTTGCTCAATACATTTTATGACAAAAAATGTATGTTTAATAGAATATTGAAATGGAAAATCTCTCGAAAGAAAAAGATCAGTATCAGAAAGTCAAAGCCCATTTCTAACCAAGCTGAAGCAAGACAATCACTTAATAGATAAATGTCTCACATAAAAGGTTTGAACAAGTAAGACTGCAATCTAAGATATGTAGGTGTAAAGAACTGATTATTAGTTATTGGGGAACTATTTATTTCTCTGGTTTATTTGTATAGGTTATTAAAAGAATTAATTTAATAATTATTCAAACTTTTTAAGTTGATTTACCTCACTTTCCCCTACTGGTGGTGCAGAAAATCTAAATAAATAAACGGTAAATAATGTCTGCCCGTCAGTTTATCTGAAACCCTCCTCTAGCTAGGCTCACTACATTGATATATTATTACTTTGTGGGATCAGGATGATCGCAGAATTTAAAACATGTCCTTCATCTGGTGCTTGAATATACAACATTGTGATTTGTGTCCGGATGAAGAGGGAATTTTTTTACATAACTGAAAAAAAATAATAGTGATTTTAAAAGTTTTAATTTATATTGATTTTAATATGACACAATTAGTTTGTGAATTTAATTTTTGTTTTTAAATTCAGTTTAAAATATCTCGAAAAGCTTGTGAATTGAGGAAATCATTTTTTTCATAAAAATGGCAAGGAATCAGAGAGGTTTCGTGTTGTTTTTTAATTTCACGGAATTTGTTATTTGAAGAAATCAATCTTAAACCTGAATAGGAAATTCGGCCCAAATTAGAAATTCGGCCAAAACTGAAAGTTCGGCCCAAATCGAAATTTGGGCACAAATCAGACTTTCGCCCCATATCGGACATTCGACCTATATCGATCTTTCGGTCGGAATTAGGCTTACAGCGAAAGTCAGAGTTGACCAAAATATTTTTATGTTTCCTTGAATGATTTGATGGTTTAAAGTTATTTCTTCAAAATTATAAGCTGTTTTCTAAGCTGGACCTGAGTTACCCTCTGCTGAACCGCGCTTAAAAGTCCGCAAGGGTTGCTGCTTTTAAGGTATTAATATGAATTTTGATAATTAGTTTATGCTTTGGTGAGTATTAACATTTGATGCCATTTCACGATAAAAGACTTCTGAATACCACTGGTGCTTCAGATAAATAGATTTATTTATATCTCTTACTCTATTGCTCCGTGTCCTGAAAAATAGCTGAAGGCTCGAATCAGGGGCGCTACATTCTCTTCATATATTTCACCATACTACAGTCGTGGTTTACAGGTAATATGCTTTCCATGTACGCATATTCTCAGTTTAAATATTAATCGGAATATTTAGTTATTGTTTTCGGTGCTGTTGCTTTTCGAATTTAGGTTAAGCTCGGTTCATTAAACTTTAGGTAAGCTAGTCTCGCAGTTAATTTATTTAGTTGTGTAGTCAATTATCAATAGATTAGGTTCTCTCAAGTTGTACTGCGTCGTTATCAGTGATGATATTTTCATTTCCCCATCTTCCGTTTGAATTTTTGTCTTGGAATATTTCACTTTAACACGTACGATACAATATATAGCGTCTCGGGCCAATCTCAGAGGCTTAGCCTTTTCCACATTTATTTAAATGTATGTCATCAAATAAAGGAGGGGAAATAGAGAAATGTGCACCGGAGAAAACATTATATTCCTGGGGATGGGCAAATCATGGATACAATTATCATAGCGTGAACAGCTGAACAATATCGGCATAGAGACACAAAGCCTAAAAGCAGTGATACTCAGTTCAATCTCTTCCCTGACATAAGATAAAATTTTTTAGTTAGCTTTTGCATAGATGTAACATTGAATTGTTTTTGTTACCTCCCATATCCTTTGACCAGCCATGGGTTACCACGATGCGATGGATCGAGAAACATGAACGGTCATCCGAACTTTGGTAATTATTATATGCATACTGCTGTGTAAATATCCGCCCCCGCATCACAAAATAATCCTGGTGGGCAGACCATTATATTCACAGACATTACTAGGTTGCTTATCAACAGTTATCAGTTGTGTATCACTTCAAATTTGATATCTCTCACTCAGTACATAATATGTGTAACCATGTGATAAATATGTTTAGATCGATAATTTACGATTACTTAGAAATAAAGGAGTCTTGCTGACGCTCAAACGTTAGCAAATTAGTTGAATATATATAATTAATGCCCTCGATTCATAATGCATTGCTTTCTCAATCAGTTGTAGTTTTATGTCTCATACCGGAAGGTTTTTACTAGATGCTTGGATGTTCGGGTAATGTTGTGGATGATACCTCGGTAGTATTAATCGGAGAGTCGAGTTCCAATTCCCGTTGGGTTAGTTTAATTCGCTTACGGGTTAATGGAAAACGTTTGAATGCGCCTCTTCTAATAGATGTGGATTAATCACTAAGACTTGTATTATAAAACATTATTATCTCTAGCAAAAAATAACAATTCTTACAATGTAAATATATATTCTGGTTTTCAGTAACGTGCAAAAGTTTAATAAGCCGTAGAAAATGAATCATACAAAATAGAAAATAAAAAAGCCAGAAAAGCTTTGTTGAATAATTTTCATTTGAACTTAAGACGTTAGTTTCGTAAATTACACTTCAGTATAATTACTGATTTTATTTGCTTTGTAATTGTGAAATTCGGCTGAAGTAGAATATTTTCACAATATAACTTAACAAAATGCAATATTCTCTTTTTATAAATTCATTTTCAGACATTGTAGATTCCCCTTCATACCAAATATACAAGTCAGCTACCTGCTGTAGCTGTTCAAAATACCGAAAGTTTTTTTCCAGGCTTTTTATCAATGGATTGTATATATCAGGGCCACCTGAAATCTGGAGAGATCTTGAGTTCCGATAGACATTTGGGCAAGGAGCCTCTTAGCCAGAATAAAAATTCATTAGGATTAGAGAGTTTTCAGGTTATCCTCGGTGATGATGGAACCATACCAGATTCATCTTGAAGATATTGAATGTTACGTGCCATTCCCCCATCTATTTCGTGTTTAGATTGATGTCAATGTAGAGATCAGATGCCAGGCTCTGGCCATTTTGATTTTTGGAGGCGCACCCACAGTATTTGTGTACATTGCAATTAGTAGGGTCTATTGATAAATATCTATTTTCGTATTTTTACAGACATGTACTTTAGCTAACCTAAAGAGAAATTATCAATGTTATATTTACCTATGATTTCTGATCAAAATATATCTGAACGGTTGCTATGGTGATAGAGCTTTAGTAATCAGGGTAAAGTCGCTTAGCCCAAGTTGACCCTGACCCTGTCGCGCGCACAGAATGTTGTCTTAGAAGGATAGTGTTTAGAGTGTAGTCGTTTCACAACACCAGAGATTCCATCAGTGACCAAAGCTTGTACAGCAGTTTTTAACCAAACACAACATTCCCGAGATCTCGCACCGCGTGTTATTTTCCTCTTCGAAATTCAAATTACACATTAAAGGACCAAAATTTCAAAACGTGGAGAACATTCAGGAGAATGTGACGAAGAAGCTGCTCGCTATCCTAACAAAGGAATTTTGGAAATGTCTGCATCAATGGAAAGTACGCTTGATAAAGTACGTGGCTTCAGAAGAGCGTTGTTTAGAAAGAAATTGAATGTCGAAATGATATGTGATGTAGTCTTAATATTATGACAAAGTTCCTGATACTTTTTTAATCAGTTCCCGTATATATTAACAATGCTATTTTGCTTCAATTATTGTTAAACGTGTGATATTTAAGAACTGAAGCATTGAAATACTGATATTTGTTAAAGAACTATAGTAAACTGCGCATCAAACCAGCTTCCATATTTTAACACCTGTAAGAATATAAAGAGTGCATAATCAATTACTGCCAAAATAGGTTTGAGCATTTTAAGCGCGAGGACATGTCATTTAAAATAAAGAATAAAGAAAATTGTTATCAATTTTGAAAATCCCAGGTTGAGGAGAATCTTCTATCAGCACGTAAAAAATATCTAACAATTCACTTACTCTTTCTTAATCTCTTTTTAGAATCTCGCCGATTGTAGCTCTCTACATCTCCCTCTCTCTCTTTCTCTCTCTCACTCTTTCTCTCTCTCTTTTTTTGCTCATTTCAATAATGATTGCACCTTTAAGAACCATTTTGAAATTCATGGTAAATTTCAGGCCCGGTGTGGTGAATCTGTGTCAATAAGGCCGCATGTTGCCTTGTAGTCATAACGTGCGGTCTTCTGCAAATTTGAGCTGTGCAGTGGAGCCAGACACCTTAAAAAACTCAAGAAACATTTACTCCATAAACAAAAAGTTCACAATAGATTTTCCTCTTTCTCAGCGATAACTAAATTTATATTTTGGACTTGTGTTACTGGTGATCAAATATACATTACTTGTGTGGTTTGAGTTGGCTAAGATTTCAAATGTTTTTTGGTGTTAACTTGAAACCATTAAGATTCTTCATATATATCATCGCATTAATATTATTATGCTTTTAACAACAGTCATTCGTGTTTACTGACTGACGAATCTGTTGGTTACGCCTTGCCTAATTTTTCACCTTCCCATTACTAACGATTTCAGTCGGCTGTCTTCGTTCTCTCATTTCCCTTTATCCAGGATAATAAAAAAATATATCGATAAAAATATTGTAAGCAAAAAATACATAAATACTATTACATACTGTATGAAAAAAATAAAATAATTTTTAGCTAGAAAGAAAATTCATTAGGACACGCTGCCATGAAAGTATTTATTGAAAAATAAAATAGAAGTAAGCCATGTGGCGGCTATGAGAAAGTGACTGAAGTCGAGCTGCCAGTTTAGAACTGTTAACGTTTCAAAACCGTCTGTCGATTTTGAAGAGGACCTTGTGATATATAGACGGAGTGTCAACAAGATATGGCAGCAGTATGCAGTGAACGGGCGAATGGTAGACTTATAATTATTCAAGATGCATTGTGATGAAAAAATTGTTTGGAACGGCACAGTAAAACAACGTTCTTAGCAGCAGAACTTGCAAATGATTCAATGGCTTGCTCCCTTGCAGGTTAGCCATGCTGATAGATGCCGAATATAGTTATTTTTCATGATAAAAAGACATATAACGTTATTAAAAATATTGCTAATAATTTAAGTGCGACAAGATTTATTAAACAAAGAAATCGAAACATGTTTTTTTTATTTATTTGTAAATACAAAAATGCAATCTACATCAACATATTTTATTAATATAAAATCAACAAAAAATAATATTTATATTCTTTATATTTCAATGTAAATACGTTCATAACTCGATGCTTTCATGTATTAATGTTATTAAATGTCCTATCCACAGAAATTTAAAATACTTATTGCAGTTTTTATTGCATATCTGAGATCTTTATTTGAATTCTTTTTTCTTTCAAATATAAATATATTTTAATGATGACGCACAGCAATTTAATGAATTAATATCTGAAGTGACTAGGGAAAACTTATTATATTTGATTTCATATTACTTCTTATTTTTTTCAGAGCGCGAGATAGGAGGCTTGCCAAAATACGAAGTGCGATGTCTTTTTAAATACTTTTTAAATTCAAACCCCTACACCCTGTGGAAGATGCTACAATATTCCTCTGCATTTAACTTGAAGAAACAATTACAGTTCCTATAATACTATCTCAAAATACTGATTCACTTGCTCGCGTTTTCTTCTAATCTTGTTCGCTGAGTTTCTTTCATAGAAGATCCCAAAATTACCCGAGCCCTCGGGTTCAAGCATTATAACTTTATAGTAAAAGCGCCAGAAATATGCGATTCTTTGGGCATTTCATGTTTAAATATACAATTGAATTTCTTCTTTTAAAAATAGATTATGCTTCTTGGATTATTTTGAAAAATTGAATGCACTTTCTTTTAAAATCTGAACTTTGAAATAATACGCCAAATATAATTTCATCTCCAAATAATTAAATTCAAATTTCTGATTCCAAGAAAAGTTTTTCTAAAAACAATCTTAAGGAGTGGGCAAAATAATTCAATTTTATTCAAGATTATATTTTAGCTCAAGTATACATATTGCCCAAAATATATCACTTCTACAAGAGAAACCATATTTTTCATAAAGAATCATCCTATATGAAAAGAGACTTTTTATGTCAAAATTTGAAGAATGTTTCAGGATGAAAACCAGCAATCCACCCGCAAAACAGCTTGCTTTATATGTGGTGGAATATGAAATGAATCGTCCACTCGTGGGCGAGGAAATGACCGTCAATGCAGACAGGCAAAACCCGCAAATTCTTGAGTAAACGAAGCTTGAGCTTTCAAAAGTAACTCCTTTAGCTATTATTAATACCGTCAATTATACACTAGACGGGACATATTCTGCAAAATAAACAGAATGGCATGTTCTTCCAAATGACACGGATACACCAGGAATAGCAATTGCATATTTTCATTTGTCTGCTAGACTAAAGACTGTGTGTACGCTATCTCGTGCAGCGGTGGAAAGAAATATAAAGGGGAGACAGGCCGCCCCCTAGAAGTAAGGCTTCAAGAACACCAGAAATCTGTAACATGACGGAAAATTTTGAAAATTCGTAAACTTAAGAAATCAGCATATATTCTAGGCCACAAAAATCTCCTGAGCCGACCAAGCATAGAAATGAATACAATATGGGAAACAGTAATATGGAGTGCCAGTGAAAATGCGATAATTACAACAAAAATTGCAATATGAGCTCTGGTAAAAACGTGATATGATAACAGCAAAAATTGCAATATGAGCACTGGTAAAAAACGGTTGCTGAAGAGATTAGGTTTATAATACACAGAAATTCTTATTCATACACAGATTTCCTCAAGGAGACATGGCACAGTGGTTAAAATCTTTGGTTAGATCCACTGACAGGTCCCAAGAGTTTGGGTTCAATACCCGGTTAAAGTCGTGGAAAACCTTCAGAGGGAAATTAACAGGAGATAACTGATAACTGACATCCATTAAACATGGCAAGTGGAACTAGAACAGTCTACCCCAGTGAGCGAAATAAAGGGTTTAGTTCGACATTCCAACCACATGAAGAAGGCCGGAGCGTACAACGGCCGAAACGTTGTAATAAATATGGCGACAAAGATGAGGACAATAGTCCGAAAAATATAAATAGTTTACATAATACGTCATCTCAGAAACATAGACAGAAACATTTCGTAAGTAGAGAGATTATTTACAAACGATGATGTTTAAAACATTATATATTTTTAATGCAAAGGAGTAAAACCCATAAGACACAAGGGGTTACTGCTCCTGGACGAATTAGGAAAAGAAACATTAACAATATGCTGGAAAAGAGAAGCGTAAGCAGAAGGACATTAGTTAGAGATTCATATTGTATTTTAATTTTGACATTGGATTTTAAGTTTAGTTTTGCAGATTAAAGTTGGCGGGAAGTCATGGAGCCGGAAGAGAGTTCCTCAACGAAGATCTGCGTAAGAAGAAACGGTTAGCATACAATTTACGGCTGCATCTAGCAAACTCAACTGTAAATTGATGAGATCGTGGCGCCTGTCTAGTACTGCACTTACATTCATAACTTCTACGTACCATAACGAAGAGCTGATCTGGACAATTACCATGAAAATATTTATAGAAAAGACACAAAGAGGCAACCTTAAGTGGGTGGAAATATGACTGAAGCCGTGTCGTCAAATCAGGAGCGATAATATGCCTGATACTTTTTGGATTTTATCAAGGAGCTCAATGTAAATAGCAGGTCTATCGAAACATACGAAGCAGGAATATTCTAAGCATGGACGAACGATAGATATACATATGTATGATAGATTCTGGGGAGAAAAAGTGTCTCGCACGACACAGTGAACCAACTTTTTTCGTAGCTAATCCGGCAATTGATTCAGTGTTGCTTTTCCACTTCATATCAGCTGAGAACATTAGTCCGAGAAGAAGCAAGGAATCATTTCCTGGAGGTTATCTTTAGCCATGATGATGGAAGAAAATATTTTTAGGAAAATCTATATTCCTGCTAACATGAAATCAAAAATTGGTTTTCCTATCTGTACACAGTCCTTGTAAATAGAGGAGATTTTTAATGAATTATATTTAAATCTAACTTATGCATGCTAATTTATAAATTCTGGTAGAATATCATTAATTTTCACGCGCACCCAAATATTAATCAGCATTGATTTATTCGTTCTTTTATGGATTATTTAAAGTCAGAAAATTGTTTTAGATTGTACGAAGCTTTGGAGATAATAATTATTTATTGATACAAGCCGTGCTAATTAACCTAAAGCTGTGAGAAGAGGAAGTCAATGCATATGTTACCAATGGTATTTTCATTCAGTGAAAGTAACGAAACCTACTAGAACAAGACCTTCCAGTCTCCAATTCTGAAACATCACCCCTAATCCATGCATACAGTACCTGGCAAACCCAAGCCGTAACCCATCAAGATAATGACTAGATTGTTTAACTTCACTGGTTTGACGAGAACCGTTGTTTCATTATGATATAGCCGTAAGTCATTTCTGCCTGTGATGTTATAAACTATTAATATCTTCCCTGGAATATCGCTTCTTCTCATTTCTGTTTGGCTGAGGCATCGTTGTGCAAATCTGCCGAAGTTTAGTCCACTCATGTACACTCGATTTGGGTTATTCTCATCCCCAAAATTGGGTCGGGGGTTAAAGAAGTATACGGCTGTTCCGATTAATAAAACGTATACTATTTTGTTTCTGAATCATCTGAATGCAAAACCATTTTTTTCACAAAAAACTGTTATGTTCAACACATGGCAAGGTAAATTAATTTTAATTTCGACATACCCACAATTGCCCCTTTATTAAGTACAGATGAACAAATATCAGTCTGTTATGTACCGTACGTGATAAACACGTAGGCGATCATGTATCTTTCGATACATGACTGAAGAGACAGTTATTTCCCGCAGTAGGTTGCCATTTCTTTCTGCCGTAGACCAGTTGCCACCCAATGCTATAGAACCCAGTCTGTCCTGCTATTTACAGATAGTTGGAGGAGAAGAACAGGATTTATACATTTTCGAATGGTAATAGCACGTAAGTGAATGTAATATATTCGACTGCAATTCGAACTCGGCTCTCTTATTCCACACGCCGCTATCTATTACTCCACCAATACATATGTCTAATCATACAATGACTTCAAAACAATTTATATGATAGTTTTCCAAGCGCAATGATGAAAGTATAAGGCACACAGCGAAGATCGATTCACTACTGAGATGGTTCTAGCTAGACAAACTTACTAAACATTACGCCGGCGATTTTCTAAGCGTAGCTTAGATGTGGCACAAAGTTTGGAGAACGCAGTTTGGTTTGGACTCAATATTCTTTCGTAATTGATATAGTCACGCCAGCGTTCTATCAATTACCCTACGTCGAAATGCCAATAATGATTCGCTAAGCGTAGTTTAGATGTGAGACAAGGCCGAAAGTGAGGTGCACCCACTGAAGGTCTATCTCACTATTCAGTCATAATTACACTAGCGTGACAAGCTTGCTAACGATTATACCACGCCGAACTGCCCAATTTAATCCGCATAGGCACTGAAACGTGATCATAGAAAGCGGTTGAAATTATTTCCATAACATAAATGTGACTTATGTAATTTTAAATGAGCAACTTTGAGTATTTCTAAGTCTTACGAATTAGATATCCGATAATTTATAATGGTAAGAAAAACAAATAAATTTGACTAAGCGCCGATTTTGTTCACGAAACAGGAGACTGCGTAGGTTTCTTCAAGCTGAGAGAAATGTGATAGCAGCTGAAGTACGAATTCTTTTCTAAAAGAAATATACAGAGCAATCTTGATGCAAATGTCCTAAGCCAGCAGAAAACCTCGCCGGAGAGAAACCCTCTCAAAGAAGAGCAATAAACTGAGGCTTAATTCTCTCAGGACCACGACATTGAGCATAAGAATATTTTAAAAACCTAGCCTGGTCTAATACATTTGAAATGACCACTACTGAAATGTTATTTTTTCTTACTTTCGATGGCAGATGTCTTCATGCCCTTTTCTATTTCTTCTGATTATTGTCGACATTATTTTCTGAGCAGCTTATCTCTTTAAGAGGAGAAATATTTGTAGATATTCGAGTACTCTATTTTTGCATTGACGTTCCCTCTGTACAATGCTCAAGAATTACTCGATGTAGAGTGTTACGGAATAAAAGGCAGAACTTTTGGTGATATGTGGGGAATATAACTGTTGACCTGCGAGTTGAAAACGTCAAGATTTTAGTGTTCAACGAAGAATGGTCTTAGAATCGGTACCACAAAGCCACGGTTAAATGTATATCTCCCCAATGGAATATGAAAGTAATGAGTGTAGTTCGCTACAATGTGTGTGGCATATCGGTTCTTAGTCATTAAGGATAGAAATGATAGAATTATGGAATGTAGTTATTCTGAATACTTTTCATGGCAATAATGAATGAGCAGCACGGGTTTTGTGACGTTTCATCTTAAAAAATCTGTTTTAGGTAGAAATATATTTCATCACTCACAAAGACGAGTTGAACCTTTTCGTAAAATAGTTCAAATTATCTCTGTGTACATGTTTTGTATATCTGATGAGAAAGCACATCCAATATGCTTTTGTTCCAATAGTGTATACATAAAAAATAAACATCAAAAACTCAAAAACCTCTGAACGAATATTTATCAAACTCATCCATTTCAAAATAATAGTAAATTAGTAAAATAGTTAAATATTTTTCTGCCATTTTTAATGGTTAGTTGTTGAGATGTTTGGAATATATGAAAATGGACTGACTGAAGGCTATATGACGATTTTCATATGGGAGGCAGGTACGATTCCTGCGGGAGGATGCATATTTTCTAGGAAATTTCTCGAACATTCCGGCCGGTAAATGTAACAAATACAGTTTAATTAAAACAGAATATTTACGCAACTAAGTTGTGTCCATATAAATATCGTATAAACAGAAAAGATATTAAAATATTTGTCGGATTTAATGCATTTCATGTAATATGACTGAAATTAATATGCAAATTAAATTATTGCTTTGGTGCAAAGGCCTTTTTGTAGGTGTGTTTGTTTGTTAATAAATTTGCTGTTTTGTTTATTTTTTAAATAAATATATTATTTTATTTCTAGGTTATAAAAATTCGTGTCGATAATCATACGATCCGGAATAATCATTTAAACATGTTCTTGTTGAATTGGTGTATTTAAAGAAATACACCAATTATTTCATAATAAGTATTGTTTAAAAAACGCCTGATAATTATGCAAGAACCCAATTATATTATATTAAGTGTTCTGAAATCTAATAAAAAATAGTTTTTTTTCTTTTTTTACATGATATATGTTGACAATTTTGTAAGGAGTAGGGTCTAACAACTGCTGAAAAACATAAAATAAAAAAAATTATTGAAAGATGGAATGTCCACATTGGAGATATGAAATGATCTTTGCTGAGATTATCGAAAAATAATGAAAGCTGTTGAAAAAACCGAAGCAAATGACAAGGTTTAAGACCTTCCTTCCTCGAGATGAACGTAAACTAAAGCGAGTTTTAGCGAAAACTTAACTTTTGACCAGCGCTCACACTTTGAAAAGGGTGGAATTGAGGGAGTGAAGAAGGATAATAGGTATAGAATAATTTGTGTAATGGAATCTGCAAAAACATCACCTAGGCATCTTACTCTCACTAAAGCGAATATTTTAAAACGTCAAAATCGGGTCAGAAAATACATGAAAATGGACATTTCTAAAGTAATTCTCACGGATGAACCTCGAGTGACATTTGAAGAAGGTGACAGATGGGTCAATGGATAGATTCTACCCAACTGAGTTGTGCCTTTGGAAAAATACATAACTAGTTGACAGTAGTTTTATGATACGTGTTGAAATTGTTAACCAAACAATTATCAGACCATTCAAAGCCGGTGAAGGACTTAAACGGAACAGGGCAAACTATGGCGATTTTAGGTACAAGACTATTTTTGCATAATACAATTCTCAGTCTAGCATTGAGCATAGATTAATTACAGGAGAGAAGATAATGAAATGGCACCAGCAAGACCTGATCTGAATCCGATCGAAAATCTATGGTCAATTGTGAAGATGAAATTATATGGAGGTAGCAAAAAATATAACAGCAACGTACACCAATGGAAAGCAATTAAAACTACAACGCCGCAAATTGAACCTGCTGATGTAAAACAAAAACTGACAAAATCAATTGATAATAGATTAATGGTTGTTATTTAGAAGAATGGCATTATATTAAAAATGTAATGGATTCACAGACTTCTCATAAGTTTCTATTATTTGTTCTGTTATAGGTGTTGATCAAATTTTGATTTTATTATTTTGTTATTGAAGTAATCTATGATTGTTTGGTAATAACTTCAGGCTGCAGCTTTTTTAGAATACATAAATTGACTTCATTAACTTCAATAAAACATATTGATACGACATATAATTTTAACTCAGACAATGCTTTGTCATAAAAATTGATTGTTTAAAATTTGCCATTTTTTTTTCAAAACCACTTTGAAGTATTGACGTTTATACGATTTGCTTAATAACTTCAGAAAGGATGGAAATAAATATTGACCTGAGACTTGAAAAGGTCAAGATTGTAGTGAAGAGGAAATAATTATCTTGGGATTGGGTACACAAAACAGCGGTTAGGGGGGAGAATTGGCTCGAGTGATACTTATATCTCACTAATGTAATACAAATGGAATTAGAGTTGTCCGCTACCTATTGTTCGCTTTGATAACATTCTGATCCTGAAGATAGACTTGGTAATAACTTCATGCCAAAAACCAGATTATTCTTCCCTTATCACTGGTCCAGTTAATACCAGTTATAATTGTTAGAATCCTTATTATTAATTCAGCAGTATTACATTTAAAATATTCGCCTTTCTTTGTACATTGTAAATTTTGGCATTGCTATAGGGATCGAAGTTCATGCCTTAGCAGGGAATATGTATACATTTTTTTTTGTTTATATGATGGAATTATCATTGCTTTTAAATTAATGCATATGCAATTTTGTTGATGTATTTTTTAAATAATAGCGTTTGATTATTATCAACATTAATATATAAAATCTGGCGTGAATAATAAGTATTGACATACGTTTTCCAATATCCATTGTTGTGACCCTCAACGGATTGACCTCGTTTCCTTGCTTTTACACAGATAAAACAGACACGTCTTTATTAAGATATGTCTTATTGAATTATTTAGCCAAGTTTTGTCTACTTTCTTTCCATTAGAAGTCTCACATATTTACCAACATCTTCTTAGTAACCTTATCAAAGGAAGTGAGAAAATTACCATGTTGATAAAAATTCATTTATTCCGAGTAATTTCAACATTAGCACAATGGCACCATCAGAGTGTTGTTGTTTTGTTTTTTCATACAGGCGTTATCGGTTCCTTTGAAGTGTTTCACCTTTGAAGCAGGTGAAAATACAACTGGAGACCTTACATAGAGATGGACTGATGTGTGGTTATGTAGGAATATATCGCGCATCTCTCTCTCTCTCTTTCACACACACACACACACACGCTCGCGCAAGCATATATATATACCCGTATATATATATATATATATATATATATATATATATATATATATATATATATATATATATATATATATATATACATATATATATAGGGGTGTAATTGAAGGGTGTTTATCAATTAAATATTTAATACGCTATTGGCAGTTTCATGTGCAGAAAACAATCTTTAAGCTATAGAGAGGAACAAAGAATTTCAAACCAACCAAGTGTGTGTAAGCTTTAATTTTATTCATTTATCGAGTCAAATTCGTGTTAACTCTTCCGCCGTTGCATTGTCGAAATTCCCAGATATAATTATTCCTTCTCGCGAGAATTTACACTATGTAGTAAAACATGGTAACGGATATGGCTTTATTCGTTTTAATAAATATTTTGGGATTTGCTCTTTCATATTGAGATCTGTTTTACACGCTGCAAATGTTGCGCATGATGTAATATTTTGCACACGGACTTGCTCATGCACATATATAGGTGTATGTGTTTTTATGTGTTTTTTTTTAAGTGTTGATGATGGTAAATAAATAATTAATTTAAACCTATGTTGAACCCATAGAGTAAGACGATTCTGATAGAATCATAGGTCCTAAAATGATTTTTATTGGCGGTCAAATTCTTAACAACACAAGATATGCAGATAACACAATGTTGATAGCAGACACAGAAAGGAAACTGCAGCAACTCGTACAGAAGTTAGTGAAAGAAAAGCAAGAAAGAAAAAGAAAACTTCAATGATAAATAGGTAGAATGCATAGCAAAAATAGAGCCCAACATCCAATTTACTTATTGGAGATAGCAAAATAAATCAAGCACAAAATAAGTAATATATGTGGGAAGTCTTTTAACAGAGAGGGGGAAGTATGACACTGAAAATCGAAGGCGCAATGGTAAGTAGAACGATACCTTCAAAAAGCTAAGCAAAGTATTAATATAAAAATATTTGTGAGAAACAAAGAAGATAGTACTGAACCGATATGTAGTATCAGTGCCACAGCAGGCAGTCCTAAAATTGTCGGACACATTTTAAAAGTAAGTATCATGGATTGTAAATAGGATATAGATTAGCAAAGATATTTATTACGCAAGTGATATACAAGAGTTCAATATATTATGTAAGATTTGAATTTATGAGAGGTCACCACCACGAAGAGAACATGCACGAGCTCGCTTTCTCATTTAAAAAAAGCACGTCATAACATATCAACTGGAATGGCTGCGATCTCTCTACGGAAGCTTTGTTTTAGTTCCACAATATATTTGGTATTCTATGTTATTTTTATAATACAGGATACAATCTGAACAACCTCCGCATCGATGAAGAAGTGACTTAAGGAAAAGAAATGTGGTTCTACAGCATGATTCTCATAACACAGACCGAATATTTGTGCAACGCGTAGTTGTAGACAATATAAACAAAAAAGACCCTGACGCGTAACATCAGAAGGACACTGATGAAGTTTCTCGGAATATAATGAGGAAAGAGGGCTTGGAAAATTTGATACTCACTAGACAGTTTGAAAGCAAGAGAGTAAATTTAATTAACGTATAACCTACCTAGCGAAATTTAGTAAATGGATGGTGCAGCGCGGTTGAGAAAAAATACCAAGATGTCACAAACTATTAAAAGCTACAAACGGCAGGATATTGTGGAGAGCCGTGATTACCAACGTCCATAAGGGATACGACACATAGAAGAAGAAGAAGAAGAAGAAGAAGAAGAAGAAGAAGAAGAAGAAGAAGAAGAAGAAGAAGAAGAAGACGCTCACATTCTGAAGGGACAACCATATTTGGAAATACGAATATCTGGCAATATTTATAATGCAAAGTAGAAAGCGTCAAATCTAACTTGTTTTGATTAAACAATGATATTGATATTACGTTTACCCAGCCTGAGTTAATTTTCTCATAACTTGCAGTTAAATACTTCACATTTGTCCCATTTGAAATAATAAGAGATTACATTCATTAGCCGCTAGGGGAACTGAATTCAAAATGAACGAATCCTAACGTGTGTAGATAGCGAAGCAGACATGATAAACTTGAATAATTATCTGGAAACCCTTCAGATGTAGCCCGTTATTGGCTGGAAGACACGTTTTCTGTCGAGTAAATGAAGAAAGATTCAGAAGTCTCGCTGTAAAATCCTTCGGATATTAATTTCTAATTACAGGGGAAACTAAACCGTTTGTCGATCTTCAACTAACCTTTCAAATATACACGTTTGATAAGATTAGCAAAACTTTTGTTTTAAAGTTATTAGAAAGTTGTATTACATATTAAAATTAAAAAGTTAAAATATAATAGAAAATAATGGATAAATTTATTTCCTATACTCTGTACTTTACGATCGTTTTTTGCTACTCTAGTAAGTATTTTTCGCTTACTATCGCATTCATACAAACTCATCATGTATGCTATTGGCTTTTTCCTTTCACATTTATTTTCATATATTTTGTCCTTTGAGTGAAAGTTTCTCTAGACCAGGGTTTCCGAGTAATTTTGGAGTCATCGAACACTATCACTGGCAGCATCTTCAATCGCCCACATAAATAAGTAAATATCCAAAAACATACCAAAATTGTTTCGTAAAATTTTCTTGCTCGTTCATCAACTGAATTTATGTTGGATTAACAAATGTTCAAGGGAGATAACAAATAACCTCACTTAAGCGGCAGCTGCTGCTGTTGCTACAGTATTAAAGCACATACGAAAGGAAATTTAACCATTTTAAAGTATACATTAATTTATTTTTATGGACAAGATTAGTTTAGGGATAGGGTTAGCGTTATAAGTCTTGAGAAAAAATAAAAGTTTTTTTGTTCATAATTATAAAATAAGAAAGAATATACACTCCTAGAAAGTAAATAAAATTCAACGTCTCTCATTATCTGATTTATCTGAACCCATTCTCTCATCAAAATGGTCTACAGTAAAATATTAGTGACATTTCTATATTTGATTCATCATTACCTACTTAGTACATCGCGGACAGACTTACTCTCTTTTAGTAGTTTTTTATTATATATTTTCCTATTTTATTATATTTATATCATTGGTTTTCCATAAGATATATTTTTGCAACGGTATTTTTAAAAATTATACACATAATAATTGTTTTCCATCATACATATTGTAACTTTTTCTACCTATTTCTTTATCACATTTTCGGATTAATTATTTAATGAATTTATCTTATTTTCCGTTTTATATTTTCATTTCCTTTATTAGTTCGTTTTGTAATTACGTTCCACAATGTTTATTTCATTCTTAAATCTATTTTGTTTATCTTGATTTTGTTTGTTAAGAGGATTGCGTTTAATAATCAATCGTATTGTTTTTTTTCCTTTCAAGCGGCGAGAAGTGCCTTAAAATCAAATGAATGCTTCACCTAATTGTCAATAAAATTTGGTGAGCGGAACTTTTATAACAGTTCCGCTAACCGAGGTTCATGCTAGCATGAAATCGCAATCATAGTTACTGAGGATTTAGGCGTTCTTGTCTTGTCCACCTACTGATCAATCCGCTCATATACTCACACACAGAATTTATAAGTTCCTTTTAAGTAGTATAAACCAGACGTTTGCTGCGTGAGTGTTGAAAAACAAAATGGCCTGAACAGGCGATTCCAACGTGCACTGAAGTAGATAAGCATGAGTGGAATAAAGAAGTTAGCCATTAATGATTAGAGGTATTTTTATATTCTTTTAGAATAAAAATCTAACTTAGAAAACGTTTCTCCTTAAGCCTACGTAAATCACCTTAGATTTCCGTCAATTATTTAATATGCCACTTGCGAGTTCTTCGGTTATAAAATAGCCGTGGGAATTGCATTGTAAGATATTTGGGATTAACATATTTCAAAAATATTATAGTAATTCTCATCTGTATGAATGCAGCTCCTACATATGAGTGTTACTATAATATCTTGTTAAATAAAAAGCATATACATTAAGGTAGAAAGTATAAACGAAAGAAACACACGGAAGAAAGAGACGATAATGTTCTCATATATTTAATGTCTCTTTCAGTAGTAAAAATCATGTTTGTGAATGCAGATCATATCATTGTTACTACAATATTTTTTTAAATAAAAGAATAAATATGAAAATATTCACAAGTGACAAGGCTTTCCATTTCGCTGAAACATTAAATGCATGAGTGTACAATGATCATCATCATCACACACATTCATACATACATACTTACACAAATTCAAAGTACACAAGAACAAGCATTCATTGGATAATAAATCAACTTGAAATAGAGAATTTATAAATCGCCGCTATGCGACAATTTTATAATCGTTATATTTTCGTATAGTAGATTTTGTGCACTTTTGGAAGAATCGGATCCCAAGAGCCTTCTCAGCTTAGTAAATATTTTCAGGAAATATCAGCTTCTAATTGGTCAATAAACACACAAGTGGGCGTTGCAATCCACTCACGCACAATATATTTTTTCCAGCGCGTGATTAAGTCAAGTTTCCCGCCAAATTCTTTTGAGCCTGTCACGGGATTACATTAGCTGTAAATAACAGACTCGAGTTCGCTCATTCACTCTTTCTTCACTCTTCTTGCTGCAAAATGTAGTCCCAGAGAATTATCGTGTTGACCATGCGGTCAGACGTTAAATAATATTTCCCGCGTTCACGTACGTACGAAATCTCACGAACTGTTCCAAAATACGAACATTCAACAAAAAACAAACACAAACGTTCACACACATACGAACGTTCAATCACAAACAAATATTCTCACACACATACACAATGTTAACTGTCTATGTGCTTTGTAATTTGTTGTTAATACATATATTTGTTTATATATATATATATATATATATATATATATATATATATATATATATATATATATATATATCGGTCTTGTGTGTCTGTTTGTCTTTTTTGGACTTAATCCAAGTTCAACATTTTCATGTGTCTGGACCTCTTTTCTAGCAGGAAATATAAAAGCACGTGTTTTCTTTTCATCTTCACCCACCTGTCCTCTACAAGTGCTTTATATTCTCTTTCTTTCATCTATTTCCTCCTTTATATTTGTTAGTTTCTTTCTTTCTTTCATTCTTTCTTTCTTTCTTTCATTCTTTCTTTCTTTCTTTCTTATCATTATGTATGCTTTCTTTTTCTCACTAAAATGAACTAACCTCCATGATATATATTTTTCTTCCGTTTTATCTTGCAAACAAAATGAAGTGGGACATTATGTATCTTATATAATGGCAGGGCGTAACGCCTGTACCAACTAACTTATTAATTTATTTACGATCAGAGGAAAGACAAAAATTATAATATGATTTAGTATTTGGACGATATTTCTCGGAATGTTTGTATCTACACACGTATACTAGGAATAATGTCGGCCCAGAACGATATTTACAGCATATTATAAACTCACGAATTAAAAAAAAAAATTATCAACGATATCCACTTGCAATAATTTAAAAATATAGCAGTCACCGTCTGTACAATTCCCATCGCCCGCTGGTTTCATAAATGATTAATGTATTTTATTTAAAGTAATATACGTTTCACCGAAATCCAATTAGCTTCGAGTATTTTCGTTTTAAGCGACATTAGTAGTATTAATTCAAGCAAAAGTTTTAATTCTACAATTTGATAGGTCCACAAAAATATAGTCAATTTTCAGGTTAGTGCTTTCGTCAAGGCTAATGTGTTTATTTTAAGTGCGGATTAATTTGTCGAAAAACGTGTTGTCCACTGAGAAGATATCAAAATTGGAGGGTTGTTTACGTGATTGACATAGTGTGAATATGTAAATAGATTTGTAAAATACCAGACATTTTCTAGTTTTTATTCCTTGAGCGAAAAACAAGGAGTTCGATAATTGACTCATTTCTTTCTTCTGTTTCTCTTTTAGATTATAATCGGCTGAATTTAATTTGTTATGAAATTTAAGTGAAGGAAGCAGTGATATCCAAATGGAAATGTGAAATTTACACTAACTTTAGAAAATTATAAAGTATTTGATTCATAGAAAGCTTTTGTTTATATGAAAGCATTACAAGAATTGAATAAAAGAGAAGATTAAGTTCAAATATTAGTCAACAGTCAGTTATGAGCCATCAGTGTAACACGCTTAGGTGATCATGAATCTTTCGATACTTTGACTGATTTTTTTCCGCAGTAGGTTGACATTTCTTTCTGCGATAGAACAGTTGCATGCAAGCCTTAGAATCAGATCTGTCCTGCTATTTATCCAGAGCTGGGGGGGGGGGGGAAGAAGAGGATTCATACCTTTCCCAAGGGTATTAGCAGGCAAGTGAATATAATGGATTTGACTGGAATTCGAGTACAACAGTTTAAATATTTGGTAAGTGTTGTATAAAAGGAAGGGACTTGCGAAACTGAAATCGGATTGGGATAGAGAACGATGCCTTCCAAATGCTAATCAATGAATTAAGAAACCAAGAAAACCCTTAAGAATCCAACAAAATAATTCTGGTCGTTATGCAATATCAGTCCTTTTGTACGACATCGAATGATGGATAAACTCTTGAGAGATGAAGAACAGATTTGAAACAATAGAAATCTGGTTCTACAGAAGGAACTCGATTTTACTATGGATCGAGCATGTGAACAACGATGAAGTCTTAGAGAAAAAGGAAACCAAAACGACACTTATATTTAACATTAAAGTGGGCTGGAGAAATTTGATCCTCGGATGATAGATTAAAAGCAGATGGACCGAGAGAAACAAGACAAAACCAGCCTAACGAGTTTGAGAAAATATTCTCGGGACGGTTTTTAGGAGAATTAACACAAAAAAAATTTATTAAGAAATACAAAGGACGGGAACTTGTGGAGAGCCGTGGTCGGCTAGCAGAGCTCAGTTATCCGTTGAATAGCAGGGTAGATGGTGGTCACCTGTTTAGGGTAGTGAACTTCTTAATAAAGGAAAACTGTGTATCAAACTGTAGAGAAGCCACGGATAGCAATAACTTTTCAATGAAAGCATAGCAACTCTGAGATATAAAGAAATACATCAAAGATGATATAAACTCCTTCGTCATGAAAGGGAATTCGCGCTTTAAATTTAAAAGCATCCAATAGAGCTCTGGCTGATATCATGTCCAACAAACGGAAAATCAGAGTTTTTCTTAAAAGATCTAATTATAGGCTTCTTTCCGATCAAATTTGATTAAAATCTGACCTTATGTCACTAAATGTATACATGTGTGGGTTCGGACGTATTGATGAAAATTATGCCATCGTAATGTTTGATACAATGATTTGAAATGTTCTAAAACTCTTCTGCCATGATACACCATACATAGATAGTACTCCTATCCTCAGTATTTAAGTTTAGTTTTTAGTTAGTTTTTATTCATAATGATTTGCTCAACTCGCCGTCACAACTTAGGTGGATTATAGGTTTTAGGTGGATTATCGGCAGGGATAAATTAATTCTGATTATATTACCGGTTTTTATTGTTATTTTGAGATTCACTTATTTGTCTGCGGGCCCGTTTGTTAAGTGCCATACGTGATACTTGATTCATGACTGACACCACAAAAGATATTCCCACAAGTAGGCTGCCGTTCATTTCTGTGGTAGACTTGTTGTCACCCGAGTATATATATCCCATTCTGTCCTGTTATTCTTAGCTGTGGGAAAAGAGATTAAATCATATTTTTCCGAAGAGTATTTGCCCGTAAGTAAATGTAACGAAACAGAAAAACTGGACAACTTGTGACGCGTTTCATTCCAATGAAATCTTAAACGACGAATCGCAAAGAAAACCTTTACTACTTTATCATACAATTTTAAACTAAATCTGGTAAATTACACAATACAGCAAATGTTTTCATTAAAATTATATATACAATAATTGCAATAATTGAAAATTATACAATACACTATTTGAATTAATGAAACAATATGGCAAGTATATATAGGATCTGATTTTATTCAGATGTAGTAGACCGGTTATCGGATCAAAAAGAGCAATCACTGAAGAATGTTTTATTTTTACTTCACTCTACTGCTTTTGAAAGAAAAAACAGTCATTCATCTTCCTGCAGATATGGTCTAAATAGTAGGATAGACCTGTTTTTTGTTTTGTTTCAAGAAACACTCAGACTTAAAGAAGGTAAACTTTGAAATCTAAATAATCTAAAATTCTGCTATTTAAATAAATTCTTTCTAAAGGCAATCACTATAGCTAGCGCTGGAGAACATGTGCCTTTAATACTGGGTTCCTGACCGTTAAATTACAAGGGATAATTGATTACATTTCCGCCAAAATGTCTACAAAAGTTTTGTGATTTATAAAAATAAATATGCATAGATTTTGTCTGACGTAATGTGGGAATTTCTTATAGATACTTGAATATATTTAATCGAATTTAAAAAACTGTACACAATTTTAAAAATCCTTATTTTTTAATTTTTAAAATTAGGCGTTTTCCTTACGTTTACTTTAATGTGTATGGATATCATTTACTTCTCTCTACCAAAAACACGTGGTCTGTTTTCTCTATAATTAACCCTATTCGCTTGTAGGCGATTTACAACTGACACAAAATGGCTGACGAATACCTTTGAGACTGAGAGTGGAGTAGACGACGGAGACGTATCAAAGATAACGCGGCTTCTTGATATCTGATAATACTAATATGATGGCATCAATTATTACGTGGTTCACGAATTACAGACACAGTGGAGCAGTTGTTGCCAAGTTAGTCTGGCAAACAATTCCTTTTTTTTTCAATCAAAGTTAATTCATTAGGTGCCTCACACCGGACGTTTTGTGCCTGACCATGATATTCATTGAAAATATCGAGAGATAGTCGAGTCAGGTAATGCGTCGCTATGGCTGGCCTCAAATCTCAATTGTGTCCATTACAGATTAGAACTAAGGAAAAAGATGACAGGAAGATATCAAATTCGTAACAATTAAATTTATCTATGTCCAGCTTGTACGTTCATAATTTTTCGCCTGGAGATATATGCTCTTCAACGTCGGGGCTCCTATTATTTCTAACTTTGGCATACATCATGGAATTCTTGATACCTTATCGACTCACATGTATGTACGAAAGATATCAACAACAATTATATTTTATATATGTTTCAGAATGACTTTTGTGATTTTATTTTGTAATTATTTCTTGATAAGAGCCATTTTAGCATTCTTTCTTTATATATTTTTCAAATGATACATTATTGTTTCCTTAATTGTTGTTTTCTTAATTATTGTTTCCTTAAATATTGTTTCATTAATTAATATTTTCTTAATTATTACTTTCTTAATTATTGTTTTCTTAATTATTGGTTCTTTAATTATTTTTAAAAATTAATGCATTCTTAATTATTGTTTCCTTATTTATTGTTTCTTTAATTATTGTTTCCTTAAATATTGTTTCTTTAATTATTGTTTTCTAAATTATTGCTTCTTTAAGTATTGTTATTTCTTTTGTTGCAGTTATTTGAAATTACTAATTTCTATTCCGAATTTAAACGTGTTCGTTTGAAAATTAATAAAAATAATTAGAGAGGCTTTTCGAGTTGAAACACCGGTTCTCTTGCAATAACAGAAATTAAACAACGTCGAGCCTGGTTCGAAATTAGATGAGTGACTACTTAGGAATACCGGGTCCTCTTGGGTGTACGGTTGCTGTAATGAATAATGACTCTGAACTAGAAATCGCAGAGCTAAGTTCCAGTTCCAATCGGGTTCGTTAGATTCACTTATGTGCTTGGGAAAGGTATAAATAAAGCTCTTTTCATCTCAAATATAAGTTAATTAGTAGAACTTTTATAAGTAAATCCTTAATATCTCCAAAATATTCTTACAATCTAAAATATTTCCTGGTATTTAATAACCCGCGAAAGGTCAGTTAGCCATAGCATTAATTCAGTCAATCAATAATAATAAGGAGAAGAACATCCTTAATAATGTAGGCAATAATAAATATATCAAAATAAATAAATATGCTTTTTAATTTATCGGTCGACGTTAAGAATGGGGACGATATACTTAATGACTTAAACCAAGGGATTTGATATTTGGTTGAAAACTAGAGATATTTTGTAAGGTACAACGATGAAGTTATCGACAGATGTTTAACTACCCATGTATTTATCAACCCTAGAAAATCCTATCAATACACAGAAGTTGACATCAATCAGTTTGGTGACTTTTATTCTCATGCAAATTATCACAGTAAATGGAACAAAAACTGAGGACAATGAAGATCGTAACATATATATCATTATATACAGCTTTGTTTCAGATATCATCACACGTACTTAATTTTTAATTAATATCAAATATTTATGAAAGGTGTCATGATTTATCATAATGCCAAACATATATGGAGCTAAATAGGATCAGTGCCATGAACAAGTATCTAATTAAAGGTAATAAAAAAGGTATGTGTCTAAGTGCTTCTGTCATACGTCTAGACATTATTGATAGTATTTCTCTAAAAAAAGTACAGCACATTCATAAAATTAAATATACATTCTAGTGTAAAAATTAACTTTACAGTTTCACTTATTTGCCTAAATCTATCCATTTCTCAATTGGAAAAACTAAGGAAGTAATATTTATATGAAATTTAAATGCTAACGATATAATGTAATAAACAATTTAATGTTACTTCTCGATTCATGACAAATATGTATATCGCGAAGCACGATCATTGCCATGAGAGAGGGAAGATACATACCAGCCTATATTATTTCGACAACGGAATATGTCATCGACAAAGTACAAGTTCAGTTAGCGTCTACCCAAAAAGCTCATGTTAATCTTTGTATAGAAAGTTTCTACAACTGATATCAAATCGGCACATAATCGCAGTCGATTGGAAGCCACACTTAATTCATTGTCGTTTCCGTTGATGGGATAGAGAGCAGCTTCTTCATTCTCTTGGATTCTCTCGGCATCTTGAAATCTAGGTCCGTTTTAGCGAGATTTGATTTTTGAAGAGAGAAATGTTGCAAGGGGTAAGTTCTAAGGAATATGGTGGCTGGGAAAAAACTACTGCACAAGACATGGTCATTGACGAAAATCTATGTGCTGTGGTGTGACGACCACGCTTACCTTACAAGGCAAGTGAGCGATAGCGTTATGAAGCATGCGCAAATGAGTTCAAAGACAATCTGTGCCAAGCAGCTATATTTTATATATTTTAGCAACGTTAGCAAAACAAGAGGCCCTATATTTTTTGAAAAGTTCTCGTATATCCAATGTCTAATATTGACCAGTGTGATTTGACTATTTACTTTACTTTCAATCGACATATACTTAATGTAATTCTGCTTTTCAAACAAACGTAAACGTTTTATCTGATAATAGCACGCACAGTCGATAATTCCTTGAAGCAAGTTATTTTTTCTGGAACTTATATGTTCCTGTTATTCTTGCTGCACTTCTGGTCAGATTCTCTCTGCAGTAGAAATTGCCGACAAGTCTGTAAGCTTATATAACGATTAGAATCTTCAAATGGATTATGCTCCATGCCTGTAGGCGGCAATCGCCCGTTATTCATTGACAAATGCTACCCTAAGGCGAGAGTTAAGTTAAAACACGCGTAGACCATGTTGAACTTCGACAAAAGAGTAAGGGCTTCCGGAAATGTTAATATATGAGGAGGGAAATTAATGATAGGTTTCATATTATCGATTATCTCCGCCTTTGTTTCGTATGCCTCTTTGCGAATACCTTTGTTTTGGTCTCAGCTATTGTTTAGAAATTATTCGTTGTAGACTGTCTGTGAATGCAATTGGTATATATGTAATTGCACAAGAAATCAGAATCTACTTGAGCGATAAATGTGTAGTCTGTATAGTTAGTTATTAGTCAAACTAATTATGGAGATGTGTCGGTGATTAAAACTTAGTAATAATAATAGAAGTACAAGGTGACCCAAAAAATAGGAACTTTATGACAATCCAATAAAACCAAGAGTGATGGAAGAAAAATATTTAATTCATAGTAATTGAAACCTTAAAAATACCATTTAAGAAAAACTGATGGAAATTTCATTTTTTTTTAAATTACGTCCTGTAGATGACGTCCTCCTGTACGAATGCATTCTTGAAATCTGCTGCTGAGATTCCTCATTGATTGCTGCAACGTCTGGGATACCGTGAATTTCATTCTCGTTACTAAAATGGTGAAATGTTTACTTGCTCAAGGTCACTGTCTCGCAGTGTTGCCACTTTCTCATGTCTGGCAATACGCACTTCAAAAATTCCCGTTTTTGGGTGACACCCTATATAATAGAAATATGAGTGGAGAGCTTATAAATTGCTGGTGCTAAAAATTGAATTGGGAAGGCGCGGACTAGCATGTCCCGTGAAATTAGAATAAAAACATTAAGAAAAACTATTTTAATAATGTATTTCCTTCCAACCATTAATTATGGGTTATATGTTAAATAAGACCGGATTGGGGTAACTGCCAAGCGTAGACTTTGAAATATTCGAATGCAAAACCATGAGAAATCAAGAGGTAAACAGACCAATATAATTTAGAATAAATTGTGGAAATTCATAGATAAAAAATACAGTATATAAATAATACAGTGAGTCATCAACGCCTATATTCTCAAGGGATATTTTATTTTAAATATTGTGAAAGATAACGTTATATAATAATAATAATAATAATAATAATAATAATAATGATAATAATAATAATAATAATAATAATAATAAAAGAAATAATATATATATATATATATATATATATATATATATATATATATATATATATATATATATATAAATTGACACTGAAGTCAACAAAAAGGCGACAGTTGTGTGAAAGATAACGTTTAACGTTACATTACGTATTTATAGTGTTGTTTATTAAATCGTATTTGAAATATTCCTGGCGGAGAGCAAATCTTGTTTATTATCTTTAAGATCTTTCGACCACGCAGGCACATACGCGTAATACGCACTGTTTAATATGAGAAAAAAATACGGTTTGTTTCAAATATGACTATCTACAATAATAACGTCCGACGCACCCCCCCACACACACACTCCCCCCACACACACACACTCCCCCCCCACAAATATATATATATATATATATATATATATATATATATATATATATATATATATATATATATATATATAATTTCTAGGACACATAATATGGACTTAGTAGTTTTTGGTTGTTCCTTTTAGTGTCATATCAATCCTTAGCAGTTTATCTATTTCCGAAGTCTAAATAATTTTTTTACAATTTTATTTTATTTTCGGAATTTAATTGTTCATTGAGACAAATCTAATAATTATCTTATAGCTAGGGTACAAGAGATGTCATCTATCAACTCAATCACTCTATTCGGTTATAGAACATGGTCAACTCCTTGTGATTGAAACGGTCTTTTTTCTTCTCGTATTTGTCCTGTAATGTTGTCCCGTCTTTTAATAGACGAAAGTTGTTAAATATCAAAATCATTTCCTTTTCAGTTGAGCAAGCCTTTGTCAGCCATGAGCTGGATAAATTGTTTGATTATTCCTGTTCATATTTGCGTTTATTTAGTTCTATTTTGAATGACATTACACGCAAAGTAATTGTTTTTTTATTCTTTCGTCTCTCTCGCTATTTGGGTAATAACAAGTTAAGGTTGGAAAAACTTGTTACAGAGAGAGATAGGAATTAGTTGAATAGCCTCGTCTCCAGAAGGCTCGAAGTTGACGATGGAAATTCTAGTAAAAACATGAGCAGGAATTTCTTGCTAGGCAAAGCGTTCATTTTCATACCATAAACTCTTTGATGTCTAGAAATTAAATTTACATAATCAAGCCTGAAAAAGTTATGGCGTTGTCATCTTTAACAGGCGAGATTATATTGATAAGATGACTATTATTTTGAATAACCTATGTTTAAGGGATTTGGTCCTGATATTACGTGTGGTAATACTAGTCTGGCTGAAGCGAGAACACAGAGATGGTCGCTTTCACTGTAAAAGAATAACCTAATCTACCAAGGATGTCGGTTCTCAACGGTCCAGAATGTATGGACTACCAAAGGTGAATAAGACTAGTTTAACAGTTCGACCTGTTTTATCTAGGATAGGATCTGTGTATCATGAGTTGGTCAAATAGTTGGCTGAACTGCTACAACCGTTATTTAATCATTTTTCAGTACATAATATCTCTGATTCTTTCCCGTTTTCAAATTCCATTAGAAGTTTAAAAATTGATTCAGAAAATAAACTGATGGAGTCTTTTGACATCTTCAGCCTGTATGCAAATGTGCCTCGTCAAGAGACCATTAATATATGTACGGATGCTCTTTAAAAAGGTAATTTGAGTCCGGCTAACATTCCTGAATACTTGTTTTAGAATCTATGCGTCTGGCGATTGAACGTATTGAGTTTAGTATCAATATTATATACCCAGAGAGACAGTGTTGCAATGGGTAGTCCTTTGGGTCCCATATTGGCTAATATTTTCTTAGGTTTCATGAGGGAATTTGTTTGATATGTTTGCTTTAAAATTGTATTGTTGGTAATTATGATTATTATGTTGATAATTTTATTATAAATATGTATAGTTGGTATTTTGTTATTTATAAAATATTGCTGGTATTGTTACTATAAAAATATTTTTATACTTTCATAATGTTTTCGTTTTGTTTGAGGATTCAGTATTTGCCTATAACTGGAAGCCTAACAGGTGCTACCACCCAGGGTAATGTGGGCTTGGGGATAACAGCAATTAAGAAATGGTTTCCGCTCCTCAAAATCTCCAATCTCCCGATCTGGACTAGTTCTCTTAATAGTAAATCGGCTAACTTCAAAGAGATCAAATTCGCAGGTGATCTCAGAAGTGGATTACAACCTGTTGTTAAAAGGGACAGGGGGAGGCGGTAAAAACGAAACCTCTGTCTTTGAATCATCTGAGAGAAACCATTTTAAATTCCATCAACATGGCTGGTGTTAACCTTCAGGCGAGAGAGTCGTTGCATTTTCTAAAATTAACGTTTATGGTGACTTGAAGCGGAAAGAACATAGTGAATCAATTGTTAAATCTGAAACTAAGAAAATTGGTTCACTATGTCTGTCTAGAAATTTCTCGCCAGAATCTATCTTACACTATTTACATTGTTCCGACTATCGTCCTCATCTTTTTTTCCATATTTATCACAATGTTTCGGACGTTGTACGCTCTGGCCTTCTTCAGGTGGTTGGAATGTCGAACTGAACCCTTTATTTCGCTCGCTGGGGTAGACTGTTCTAGTTCCTTGAGGACACATGTCTCACTGGATAAAGACGTCAGACCCAGTGACAGGACCCAAAGAGTGTGAGTGCAATACCTGGTTAATCAGTGGAGAACTTAGATAGGGGAATTAACAGAATATAACTGATAACATACATCCATTAGACATAAATAGTGTACATAATACCTCATCTCAGAAGTACAGTCAGATCTATCTTACGTATTTATAAGATTACCATTTGTCTTTCTTTAGATTATTTCTGACATATTTTGTTTGCCATATATTTAGAGATTCATGATAAAATTCAAAACAGAATTAGCAATGTTATTCGTCCTGACCTGGCATCAGGGCATCAATCCCTATCCCAGCGCCGTAACATAGATTCCCTATAACTTGCTTTTGCAGCTTTTCATGGTAAGTGTTCTGATCAACTTGCCTCTAGGGTACCTAGACTTTATGAATTAAAGCGCCGTACTGGATTGGCGGCAAGGTTTCATTATTTTACACTTAAAATGGCTAGATGTAACCGTACGTTCTATGTTAATAGTTTATTCTATCGCTTGTGGAACCCCTTCCGGTTTCAAAAATCAAAATGCAAAGTCATTTTCTGTCTTC
The DNA here is from genome assembly GCA_964036315.1 of Acanthosepion esculentum. Lineage (NCBI taxonomy): Eukaryota > Metazoa > Mollusca > Cephalopoda > Sepiida > Sepiidae > Acanthosepion > Acanthosepion esculentum. The sequence goes on from OZ038491.1 coordinate 98,739,180, forward strand.
TCAATTTTTGCTCTATTATTATTTAAGAGTAGGTTTTCTCATATTCTCTAACACACAGTAACAGTTTGTGACCTAGTTGCATTAATACACTGCTTGGGGTGAAATAATGAAAAAAGTCCTCTAACATGACCCAAACATTGTCAGATTGTCGCTACTCTATTACAATGATAGACGAGCTTCATTCTTTAATGTCATCAGTGTCGGTCTTCAAAACTTGAAGTTAATATTCCACGTACACGGCGTCAAATCCTCATTCTTCTCATATTCATCTGGTAGGAAATATGTTCCACTGAAATAGCATCGTCGACCTCTCATTTTGTGGAACAGACTGTAATCTTAACTTTTTCATCTCTCGGGCTAACCGTTGATTATATTAGATATCCTCATATATCGCAACTGTTACTCCTACCTATACACCCATGCAATAATATCATACATTAACATTCTACCTTGAAGGGCTCTTCGGTCTTTATTGTTTGAAGAATATTATATGAAAATGCTGGGTTGTGCGTCATATATACATATATATATATATATATATATATATATATATATATATATATATATATATATAACTAAATTGGTGTGAGCGTACAAAAATAAACATACGTATGTTTGTATTATGCATCAACACACATATAAAGTCTGTGTAGCTTTCTCTGCACATCCATGAATATATCGCTAACTACATTGTAAAATACATTGGACCACTGTAGAAATAAACACCTCACACTTCTCTCCTAAAGAGTACAATCATGAAAGGCGAAGAAGCTGAAAAGAACTATTAGTTGGTCGACTTCCAAACAAGAGTTGGCTTAACCCCGAATGAATTATTGTCTGAATGGCCGGTTGTGAATTATAATTAGATTCTGAGAGGCTGATAATTGGAATCTATTGAATTTCCTTGCTCAGTTTAACTCGATGCGATCTGATTAGGGTTTTCATTGCAAGGAAGGAAACAATGAAGAAAAGAAACAAAGAAAGATGAAAAATTAAGAATTATGCCTTACCATAATATTCAAAAGGAAAGCACAAAGCAGAAAAGATATCTTCAATCTTCAGACTCTGCCACAGTTATAGCAATGTTCATGTGTTTTCCGCTATAACTTGTCCTTGCTTCATTTTTTATCACTTCTAAATTCATTTATTATTCATTTACTTATATCAGTTTGTACACGCACGTATACAAATGTAAATAAAGTTTGAATACACCGTTTCTCTTCCGATCATTCTTCCCTGGTGCCCCGACTACATGAATTTCAGTTTGCTTCTAGACTGGCATCTATGTTCCACCAATTTACTTTTAAAATATCTAAAGGCAACGTCCACCTTTACTCCAAAATTTTCATTATTCGCACTTCCCAAGTGTGGAAATCGCTTACGTTTACTTGCTTCCCTGATAGCTACAATCTTCAGAAATTTAAATATAATGTTAATCTTCATCTTCTGTCTTCTTGAATCCCGTTCATCTTTTGTCCTTTCCTCAATCCTCCTGATTCTCAGTCATTACGTTCATTTTCACACCCTGTAACACTTGCGTCCTAGTGGCGTTTTGATTGCTTGGGGTGAAACGATTAAAAGAATTAACAATTTACCTGGTGGGTTGAGTGAATATTTTCTCCTCTGTGCAGGAGAGGTTTATTAATTTCTAAAGTAATTTATGTTCTAAATAATCTCTATAATTATTTCAACAGATGGTATTTTTTTAAATTTTTTTTGTTTCGTCTTATAGAAAGAAAAGGAAAAACAGAGCTTTGAGCCAAGCAGCTATTGACTATAAACTAAAAGAAATATATAGAAACATATATTAATAGATTGATGGCGGGAAAGAAGGAAATATTAAATAGGTGTGTAGATATGGCGACGAACATAGAGAGACAAGCGCCCGGACAAATTACGCCACAAATAACGTTCTTGGTGACGTGGAAGTAGGAAAACAATCTTGTTCAACCAAACCTAATAGTGTGCGACACGGCTCAGCGCGTCTTTAAGTACCCCTATCCTGATATATGTACTGTAAATCTTCAAAAGTTATATATACTTGATATAGGTAACGTGATTTTTTTAAACAAGTATATTATTTTAAAAAATAACATTGCTTTTTTTCTGGGAATTTTACTCTACAATTGATAAAAACACTTATCTTGTTTCACAAGGAAAAGAATAAAGAGCAAAGTTTGTAGACTATTTAAACGTGATCCCTGCGCCTGAAGAAATTCCACGGAGATTAGAAACTAAGCTGTCCGAACACGTCGTGCCTTTATAATCCAATCTAACTTCATATTTTATTTCTAATTCAAATGTATGGTGCCCATGTAAGTTTTGACATTTTTTATACTAAAGTTCACAAAATATATCGACCGAGAACCACGTCACTTATTTGTTTCTTTGATTTTTGTTTGTTTGTTTGATTATTTAGTAACATATCAACTGCTAATGGGGCATTTAATGCCGTAAATAAATTTTCTTGGGAGCATTAATAATTTAATTTACGAAAATGTATTTTATGTTTATTTATATTTAATGTTTATTTTCTTTTCTTTTAAACATATATGCTGGTAATTGTTTTCCATTAGAAAATATATTGCTATTATGTTTATATATAAAATGTATGTTTATACGTTCGTAGTGTTTTGACCCCAGAATGGCGCTAATTATTTATCCATAGCTGGGTCCATAACAGGTGCTACCGCTCTAGACCCGGTTGGAACTGGGAAAAACAGAAATTAAAAGGTGCTTCAAAACCTCCCGATCTGATATCATATGTACTTTATCGTCATACCTAGGACACCACCCAACTTTAATATTTCAGATGGTGAGGATATATAGGATAGATAATGGTTGGGAATAGACTGTTTGAGTGGAACTTTTCAAGTGCAAACCAAGGAAATAAGGACGATTTGACGAGAGGGTCCGATTTCTTTTACTAGTGTTCAGTCTTTGCAAGGGACAAGTAGCATTCAAGGTAAAAAAGATAAAGAAGAACAGTTTTTGTAGGTTTGTGAACAAGATAACTTTTATCACTAAACTTGTATAGGTTAATATTGTAGTGATATAATGGGTAATATGTAGCGATTTGTGAAAAGGAGCTGTTCGAACAGAAATCTCTTCTTCCTAATGTAATGTGAGGGAAATGAGGATGTTTCTCCTCAGTTCGCCTGATAAGTTGGGTCTCCGCTGTGAGGGTTTGAGTGGGTGGGCATAATAGCTCATTGTAGCTCCTCAAAATATTTCAACTAGCCTTAGAATTGCTGATAGCTTGATCATATCGTTATTTGGAAAGGACTTTTAGGATGTTAAAAATTTAGGGTACAATAAAACTCGTCATGGGTATGAAGGTAAACTGCATCCGCGTCCATGGGTATGACGGTAAACTGCATTCGCGTCCATGGGTATGACGGTAAACTGCATCCGCGTCCATGGGTATGACGGTAAACTGCATATGCATGCTGGGTACGGCGATAAACTATGTCCAACAGAAAGGCTGTTTTTGAAAAAAATAAGGTTGTCAGCTATACGTTTTTGGAAAAATAGTATTACCAGCTATACATTTTCGAACAATACATTTTTGAAAACCAAATATTTCCAGCAATACATTTTTGAAAACCAAATGTTTCCAGCAATACATTTTTGAAAAGCAAATGTTTCCAGCAATACATTTTTGAAAAGCAAATGTTTCCAGCAATACATTTTTGAAAACCAAATGTTTCCACAGCAATACATTTTGAAAACAAAATCTTTCCACAGCAATACATGTTGAAAACCAAATGTTTCCAGCAATACTTTTTGAAAACCAAATTTCTCCAGCAATACTTTTTTGAAAACCAAATGTCTCCAGAAATACATTGTTGAAAACCAAATGTTTCCAGCAGTACATTTCTGAAAACCAAATGTTTCCAGCAATACATTTTTGAAAACCAAATATCTCCAGGAATACATTTTTGAAAACCAAAGGAAATTCACTGAAAATCATTTTCAGCATCAAATGACCCTCAGGTTGGAATGCCGGTAAACAAAACAACCAAACCAAACAATAAAACATAATTATTATAAACATATTTATTCCAAATTATGGAAAGATTTTCTATTTTATATGAACCAATATTCTTCAGTTACATTTGGCAACACTTTTCCTTAATAACGTTCACCGAGTACAAGAGCCAAAAGCTACTCAAGGTAAAATGTTACTGTGTTTTTTTTTTTGAGCGTAAAAGCAAGAAATGTATTTCATGAGGTTAACAAGAAATGATAGCAAATAATCCTAGATTTGATTTTAGTGATATGGAAGACATCCTGCCAGTAGTCTGTTCCACAAAACAACAATTCTTGTGAAGAATTTTTCTGAGTGAAACTTAATTATTACTATTGGAATACGAAGAGAATTAGTATGAGTCATTCTTGTATAAGTTGTATGGCTGGTTCCTGCTTCAAATACCAGGGCCTCTGAAGCCAATGAATGTGGCTCGTCATACCCCTTTCCATTGGAAATAACCACAGATTTTTGAGACACTTGCAACGTTCTGTCTCTGAGAATGAGCTTGCAGACTAATAATAAATCTACCACCTATGTAGCAACCGCGTGTACGCTTTTGAACTTTTTCAAGACTGAAAATTAATGACAGAAGGCTAAAACTCAGATATGGCATTTTCTGTTTTAGTCAGGCATATCTAAGGGTATAATAGTGCGGAAGGAGTCAAGTACTTATTGGTGGCGTACTGATAACCGACAATTTTACCAGTACTTTAGAGATGTATGGTATGTAAAAGTATCCATGATCTCAGGTGAGAGCATAAGTTCTAATAGACATTAAAAACAGTGAACATCCTGTGGTTTGCGTATGCAATATAAATATAACTATAGATAAAAGGAAGCAAATCTGAGGATAATCAGGATAGATATCGATTGATTATTCACTTGAAGAGGGTTTTTTTTTGTAATGGTCACGGAAACAGATTTCGGGAAATATTGAATGAACCTTCTCCATTTCAAATGGAATTGATAGATCATGAGTGTGATTTGACTCTGTAGACCGAGCATGGCGTGTCCTGGATACAAATATCTGAACTTGTGAAGCTCAAAAAAAGGCGTTCCTCTGAATATCTGCCATGGAAATAGTAATAGAATAGTGATAGGTTCTTGATAAGCTTTCCAATCTCGGCCATGGAAATGATTCTAAATTCTATCAATTGAGAATTGGGCTGCTACATCACATAGATTTCAGCAATGCTTCATTTTTAATTGGTCTTACTAATTTACTGATAAATCCTGACAGAAAGAATCCAATTGAGATTAGATTGATACATGGACATGCGAATATTTTCCAGCAATATTAGCGCTGGACCGTATATATGAGTTCCACTTGAGGTTAGAAGTTAACATAAGACCCAGTAGACGTTCAAAGAATATTAGCTCTTTGAGAGTGCAACAAGCCATTATGACAGACGAAAGCTCATTGTTCGATCGGGGCTGATGAAAGAATACTCACTTTGTTTAACGGTATCGAATGTTACAAGTCAGTATTCTCTCACTGATTTTTTGGATTAACTTAGCGAAAAGACCAATTTTAAAACTCTGAAGAACTTCGTTTTTGAAGGTGGTTCACTATAGTGTGGTATCATCAGCATATAGTGATTCTCTAGGCTCAGCTTAGATGTGGCACAAAACCGTTAGTAAAGGGCACCCAGTGAGGATCGAACTCATTACTCAGTCGTAAATGATCTAGCAAGACAAGCTCGGTATCATCAGCATATATGTCTACTAATGGCGCGCTAATGTTTCTTGGAAGATCGGTAATATTTGTAGAAATAGGTGGGGACAGAGGAATGATGTCATGAAAAAATATATATAAATATGGCTCAAAATTTTGCGAAATAAATTTTAATGAATTGACAGAAACATCATATTGCATTCTGTCAAATTTCGCTCTATTTCTGAGTAAAATAATTATATTATACATTTAGGCCTGTTCATTCATAAGTCATCATCGCTTTCCATTCTCACACAAACACACACGAACACGCACGCCCTCACAGATACACACACTATATATATATATGTGTGTGTGTGTGTGTGTGTGTGTGTGTGTGTGTGTGTGCGTGTATATATATATATATATATATATATATATATATATATATATATATATATATATATATATTATAAAGAAATTCCCATACAACGAATAAAACTATATATATATATATATATATATATATATATATCACCTAATCAAGGCAAGAATTCCACACATACGCTGGGGTTACAGAGAGTGAAGGAGAAAGGAAAGGCTCGTTATATGGAAACCGTTGACAGGATAATAGCTGAACAGTGTTCAAGAAAATAGAAGAAGGCGATTGACATTACATTTAAACTTCTGAAGATTGTAGCTATCACAGAAACGGAAGGGAGTTCTACAGGCCGGAATTGCGAGAAAAGAATCTGTTGGTGTTGAAGTGACGGTTACATTTATTTATTTCAGCATTAAGAGTTTGGGACTAAGATTCTAATCTAGTATCACGCTTAATCTCACGTAGTCAGTAGGAAAAAGATCGATAGATTAGTAGCGATGAAAATATTTGTAGAAAAGACAGAGCAAAAAACCACGTGACATCCGTGAGAAAGAGACTGATGTCGAGATGCCAAGTCAGAATCGATTACATTCTAGATACCTCTTTGTATCTTTTCAATAGCCGTAGATGGTTAGCAGGTGCATTTATCCAGATATGGCAACAGTATTCAGTGCACGAACGAATGGTAGTCTTGTAAATGCCTGACACAACACAGTAAACCAACTTTCCTTGCAATAGATGCAGCTATTGATTTGATGTAGTCATTCCACTTCAAGTCAATTGAAAACGTTAGGCCCAAGAAGGCGCATTGTGCTGCCACCAACTATGAGTATAGTATTAGCAATGCTGATAGTGGACAGGGAAGTAGCTCTATGGTGATTATATCAGGACATTTTCGTTTAGGACGCATCATAATTTAGAAGACATTTCCTACCCCAGTTAAACACTGATTGGAGGCCCTTTTCAAGAGCTGCGGTTAACTTTTTCAGGTCTGATGGATTTGTTATTGACGCAGGAGTAAGTGGCAGTGTCAGCAGCATAAATGCCTACTTGGGAACTGACGACATCCGTCAGATCATTGATAAAAGATAAGAAATAGCGTACGACCAAGAATAGAGTCTTGGGTGACACTCGTCTTCGTGTGAAAAGATCTGGAAGTGAACCTGTTCAAAACGACCTTCATTTGATGATTTGATAGCAACGATTGGATTAAATCAAATACACTTTCAGTAATACCATATCTCTTGATCTTCGCCGGTATTATGGAGAGTTTGATATACATATTCACTCATGACCGTTAGCACAACTGTATATTGTTTGTCAGAGAGAGGTAAGATGCTTAACCCCTTCGGCATTTATTAAAGCCACGAATAATTTGCTGAAAAACGATAGGAGACTAATAGGGCGATAGTTAGAGGTGTCAGAATGTTCTCCAGAGTTCTTAAAAAGAGGAACTACTGTGGAGGATTTCTAACAAGCAGGGAAGTAGGAAGCAAAGTAGTAGTGTTTGGAGAGAACTGGAACCAGACCGAAAGTATATTTCTTTAGAACGACGGCTGATATCCCGTCACCTATGCTTGCCTTATTGGAGTCTAATTTAGAAATAATATCTGAGATATGTGGCGGGGTTATGCACATATCCCTCGGTAGAGCCTCTGTACTGAGACGGAAATCATGTATGATTATTCCAACTGAGTCGAGTGTTGAGTCGGAAGAGAATTTCCCACAAAGCGTTCAGCACCATCTATCGTAGATGTTAGCATAGATTGAATGGTAGAGGGATCGAGGATCCCATTTACAGAGCCGTCAGTAATCTCTAGAACCGAACTTGCGTGATACTCTACGTTGTTTCATTTTATCAGCAAACAGTAACTTTGCTACTTTGGGTAAGCGCTTGCACTCGTTACGAGTAGAGACAAATAGAATCTGTTGCAATCAGACGTGTCGCTCTGTTACAGCCAGAAGAAGTGGTTCCTCTGACTATAGTGGCCGTGTATGCAGGTTAGAACCAAGGAGATGAATGATGTTTAAATTGGGATTTCATTAATGGAATGAAAGTATCGATACCGGCTTTCACCCAGGAGGAGACCTAAGACGTGCATTTATGGACAGGATGTTTAAAAAATACATTCAAATGGTCGTCACGAATGGGCCTCGGTGACGAAGAGATAGCAAATCAGACTCAATATAGGCTTCTAATGATCAAGTTTGAGTGGCTTGGTGATAGTAGTCGTGGCTCCGGGGGCACCGTCCTATGGTTAGAGAGAATCTCAGTTGAGTTCCACCACGGAATTTGTGAGCGAGCTGCGCGATATTGAGTTTGATTTGCTATCTCTTCGTCACCGGGGCCCGTTGGAACAGTTGGTATGATGTTTGCTTGACACCCTAACTGTCAGTGTTCTCTGTAGTTCATGCGCACTGCTGATGAGTCCCAAATATAGGACGAAACGGCCGTCCAGTACTTTCTGCATTCTGTTGAGGTTTCGGACTCGATGAATTACTTAATTATATATATATATATATATTGGTGCGGTTAGATTAAAAGAGAATCACAGAGGTTATGATTGCGCACACAGGAATTGACGTCGACAAGTCTGTGGTGAAACTCTAGCCACCCTCTTTGCCAGGCCAAGAATTGGATCGTTTTTATAACATGTACACACCGATATGTCGCCCAAACAATTTCTTGTAGCCACGCCTTTTTCGACCATGTGTCCACGTGACTTCGTTTGGTCACGCCTCTTCTGGCATGCGTACAGGCAAGCACGCATTTCCTTACGCGCATGACACCTGTGGGCCGTGTTTATTCAAGGCTCAGGATATATATATACGTACTGTTAATTTTAGACCCCTGATGCATTTTTCTGTTTATGCTGAAACCAATTCCGATTTTCGTTCACTCTCTGATGCAGCGGAAATGAAATCAAATGTCTTGCTCAACCGGTATCCAACAATATTACTAAACATGCACATAATTCAAATCATATAATGTTAATGATTAATATACTGCGAATAATAATAATAATAATAATAATAATAATAATAATAATAATAATAATAAGTGCCTCCTTATTGATATGGCGGTCCCTGCAGACTGCAATGTGTCTTTGAAGATATTCGAAAAACTGTCTAAATACAAGGACCTTGAAATAGAAATCTCAAAAATGTGGCACATGGGAACATCAACAATTCCTGTTGTAGTTGGAGCCCTTGGACTGGTTGGAAAAGATTCCAGTAGGCTGATTGAAGGGATCCCTGGAAGTCCATGTCTCAAAGAGATACAAAAAATTGTTCTGACAAGTACAGCCCGCACTTTACGAAGGGCTTTATCTATGTAATTATTTTTTTAATTTTTTTTTGCAGTGGAAAGTGTCATGATGCCATTTCTAACCTTAGAAAGAAATGTGTAAACGCCAGATATCAAAGGAAATAAAAATAATAATAATAATAATAATTGTAATCATCACGCTGTCATTGACTCATATTTGCTACTAGCTTACATCGGATCAAAAACAGCCCATAAAACCTGTTAGTCATGGATAACTTTAGATTAACATATGACCAATAATGACCTTCTTAATTTCTTGGTGAGCCTCATAATATTATGCTCCCAGAATATCAGGTTGTCATTTGGAATGTACGTATGCCGTGCTGGAAAGGAATATATATTCCCACTGTAGAATTGGTGAAGGGTGATGAGAGCAGTGTTTATAAATAATTGTGAATTTTGATGAAATGAAATCACAAATACGAGAGGAGTAAGTTTGCAGTGTAAATTACCTTTGTAGAAACAAAGTGATTGATGGAAATTTTAGTTCAATCATCAATAGTCCGGAAGCCGGGGTTGTATGTTTTGCTGTAACAAATATTAAAAAACTTGAAAAAACAAAGAAGGAAGATGCATCTTAGGGGTAATGACGCGCTACTTAGATCTAAAAGAGGGCGGATGAATTTTGATAGAGGTAGAAAATCGTTTAGCATCAGAATGTCAGTCGTTGCATGAAAACGAAATTCCGTAACAAAAAAATTCAGCCTTGCTTGATTGTGTGTCGTAATTGGTTAAAATTCCGTCGGATCTAACGTGTGTTTCTCCTGCAGAAAATGATGCAGTTTCTAATTCTTTCGGAGTGCGCATCGTTTGCATTAATAAGATTTATCGAATATTTAGGCGAGAAGAGGAACATAGTATAGTGCTTAGAATAAACGAAGCGTTGACTCAGATATTGTTATACAATGTTTAAAGTGATAAAGATCTGTCGGATTAATTAATAAAACACTATTAATTTTACATACATACACACACGCACACACACACGCACACACACACGCACACACACACGTATATATATATTTCTTTATTTCCTATTTTTTTCTCAGTAAGAAAAGAGACAAGAAAATTATTGAAAGAACAAATAACCATGACATTTTACACATATGAACATACGCGCACTGACAGACTTACATTCACAGAGACATACAAACGCGAACAAACACTGAAATACACAAACAGGCACACAAAAAAGAAAAATCAACCTAACATCACTAAAAAAATGCATATTTTTAAAAAATTCATATAAAAATAACGAAAATGAGAATAGGTTCGTCTTCGAGTAGAAGTGTTGAATATAACATCAATCAGGTAAGTAACAAGTTTTATGTAATTATTAATCAATCATATATATATATATATATATATATATATATATATATATATATATATATATATATATATGTATTTGATATTTCAGATCGGCTCCGATCTTTCATCAGAAAAGGCTCTTTCAGAATTTTGTTTACATTAAGTAGCGCCCGTCGCGAGACGCGGACGTCACGTCATATGGAATGCAACTGTGTTTGAATATTTCTAACGTAAATTTAACTGTAGTAATATTTTCGATATTGTTTAAAAAATTCTGAACTATATCTAACAAAAATTTTTGTTTAACTATTGAAATATTTATAAAGATTTAAAATACCCAAGTCTTTATTTAACCCTAGGTTATATGTATTTAATTTTAAAATCCAGTATTTTTCTTCTTTTTATATATATATATATTTATATATATATATATATATATATATATATATATATATATATATATATATATATATATATATATATATATATGTTGAAACTTGACTAATGCATGGAATAATAATGCAAACACAAAATGTACTTAGAATAAAACGTATTGAAACAATAATGTGTACACAATATTTACATATAGTTTTTGTATATTTCTGGGAAAACCGTTCCTGGAGAATGTGTTGACTATGTCGCAGTCGGGCAGAGTCTCTAGTTGGATCTATTGATTCGCCTCCCTGTCTTCCGGTACCAACCATATTTATATCGTCGGTACTCCACTATGCAAATTAGGTGGATCCTACCACAACAATATATATATTGGGATATGATATTTTTTTATATATATTGGGATATGATATATTTTTATATATATTGGGATATGATATTTTTTATATATATTGGGTTATGATAAAAGTCGACATACACGTACATATACTTGCACGTACGTACAAATATATATATTCTACGGGTATTATAAATACGGTGCACAATATTATAAGACAGAAGTAAAAGTACATATATGTGAATATATATAATATGCAACGTTTGTAGCAGGACTGGGAGTTTCATTGAGTTCTTGCCACCTTCAGGCGCTGAACATATTCTGACGGTTATTGTGTTAACATTCTGTGAGTGACAATTCAAAACTGTATGTTAAAACCTGTTTATTTCATTATTGTTGATTAAAATATTAGAAATAATATTAAAAATATATATCATTCAAAATTTTAAGTTCGAAAGGCGAAGAATTAAAAAAAATATAAAATTAATTTAAATATAATTTAAAATTAAACAAAATATAATTTAAAATTAAACAAAATATCAAGGGAGAACAAACTCTCATTTTTGCATAAAATGCCATAGTTATATTAAATAAATTAAACTCAGTGTGTAAATATCAGGTTGCAAAAAATGATAATAGTTTAGGATTATTTTTTTGGATATAAACGTGCCAATTTTGTAAGTACGGTCGACCATACACGACATTATAAAATATAAGAGTGATGAATATAGTAAATTTAAAGTCAACATTTCTAAAATTTAAAAAAATATCAGATTACGGGGAATATTTTCTTAAATTTTTAAGATTACTGAGCACTTAACAATTGTATAAAATTGCACTGACCTCATTTTCTTAAATTACGTTATGCAGATAAAGACTCTCTATAACAACATTAAACTTGTCATCAGGCTGTCAACAGCTACAGTCGGGCTAAAAATGCATTTCTGTGATATTTTAAAAATAAAGAAAAGAATATCCGTTTAAAATCACATTAACCATATATTAAATCTGCTAATATTCCTCGAATAAAGTTTCAGAAAAGTATATTATAATTTTGAAAGATTTTTAATAAAGATAATTACATCCCGATGAAAGACCACTAAAAAATCGCGCCAATCAGCTATTTTACCAACAAAAAAAAAACAAGAAAAAAAATCTTTCCAGTCAACTTAAATTGGCTTTTGAAATTCAAGAAAGTATTTTGTTTATTGGAAATATTGAAATAAATCGAATTAGCTTGAAATTTAAACTAAACTAAGCTTAGCTATCTTCTTTTTTTCTGTTCTTGGGGCGGTATATATATATATATATATATATATATATATATATATATATATATATATATATATATATATATATATAGTATTGGCGCCGAATTTCTTTTCAATATACTGTAGAATTTAACATCATTACATATCTCTGTCAGGCCCCATTTTTTCTTTCTCTTTTATGTCGATTTTTCAATTATTTCCCCTTAATAATATTATTTCTTGGTAAGAAGTAACTGATTGATTTGCGTTATGTTTTATATGCTCAGGTGAAACGGCCTCATCAGGATACGTGATAGCATTCCAAATTTCAAGCTTTCGCAGTAAATCGTTCATTAATGCAAATGTTCTTTGGAATGAGTTTCAGTATACAACGGTTTAAATTTACTGGAGATTCACCCGCGCACTTCATCACACGAATGTTTTTTTAAAGCCTATTTTGTTTCTATGTTGTTTTAGGCTTCGAAAAACGTATGGGAGCATCATAAAACATAATATATCTATTCCCTTTTTGAATGATCTCTGACTTTCTTGTATCATGTCTCCATGTGTACGAGTAACATTTTTTTTTACATCTGCGATGTTATTTTGGTACGCAAAATGTATACAATATTTTACCATCTATAAAAACCAAAATCCATCAAACTATCTCCACTGTGATCACGTCTCGAGCTTGTAAAAACGGTTTCGACCCATAGCCAACTAACCAGGCTTGGCTCCATTAGTCTAACACAAAGTGTGCAGAACGGCGTTCCTTAGTGAAACGATCGTTTGAAAAATCGCTTTTCATGTATTCTTTTGCTGATTTTTTTCATCATCCATTTTGAAATATTCAGACACACACAAAAATCAGACACACACAAAAAGCGACACACAGACACACACGGCGACACGCACACACATCGAAACTTACACATAGAGAGACGCGGGCGTACGCACGCACAGTGATCGGCATCACTTTATTACCACGTGATTTGGAGTTAGAAATAATGTACTTTTCAACACGCTAATACTGTTACAATTCCCAAATAGTACAAAGCTTACCTACGCACGATAAAAACAAACCCCAAAAGACGATATTTTAAAAAAGTAATTTCTCTTTTGTTATGGAACGCAGGACAGTGACTTAAATTCCTCAACACGTTTTTGTCTTCTTTTTATAATCATTTCACCTTAAGCAAGACAATAAAGCCACTAAGATACAAAGAATTACTAAATGTCAGCGAGTATGAGAAATGCCATTAATGAGAGTAGATAAGAAAGGAACAGTAATTAAGAAGACATAAGCTAACGATTGACATTTCATTTAGTGAGGAAGCCAGACTGGAATGCCACAAGCGTGAGGTGGCAGAGAATTTACGGATACATCTAGCCATTCCAAGTGTAAAAAGATTTTGCCGCCATTCTTCTTCTCATAACGTTCTTGCTCGCTCATAGCAATTCTTGAAAGAAAACTGTGTAGAGAGTGGCGGTCTTACCATTTCACAGTGGTCATGAATTTAGAGCAGTTTTTTGCGAAGAACATCGTTACCCACGTCCGACAAACATCATATACCCCGGCTCCCGTCTTTTGTGACTCATTCCTCTTCAAAAATCAAATCTAACAAGGAACAAGATTTCATGACATCGAACTATTCCACGAGAATGCGACGGAGATAGAAGATAATGGCTAACATTGCAATTAAGTTTTTGAAGTTCAAATTTGACTGGAAAGCAAGAAGCCATAAGAGAATTTTACAAAGAAGTTGTACGAGAAAAGAAACTGTTAGCATAGAACTTTCGGTTATATCTAGCCACTTTTAACTGTAAAATAATGAGACCTTGTCGCCTATCTAGTACTATGAATAATGTCGATGTACGAGAAAAGAACATCCATCCGAAAATTTACAATGAAGCTATTTATAGGCAATGAGAAGCTACACTACAGCTATGAAAATAGCCGAGATGCCAGGTCAGGACCAATGTCATTGCAAATATTTCTTTCTATTTTATCAAGGATGTCGAAATACATAGTAGGAACGAATGGTATACTAAGGAAAATATTTGAAGATATCCGGGCGAAAATAAATCTCTTGAACTACATAATACATCAATATTCCTAGCAGCAAATCTAGCACTTGATTTGGTAAACTTAGAAGGAACATAAGAGGAACATCTAGAGAACACGTTAAAGGAAAGCGGGGAGAAGTGTACAACGTTGCAGCTTCATTCATTTTCCCACCGGCGCAATGTAGATTCCCTGTGCCTTTTCTAGAAATATTTTCATGGCAATTGTTTTGAGTATCTTTCTCCTTTGTTGCATCGAATTTACGAACAGAAGCGCTGTACTAGACTGGCAACTAGGTCCATTCATTTGACAGTGGTCATAGGTAGAAACAAATATTTGTAACACCAACGGTGAACTGAAGCCAAAGATTATGACAGCATTCAACAACTTTAACAAGTTTTTTTGGAATCTCGCTCATCTGCACCCCATACATAATAATAAAGGGACTTGCATTCTGGGGAGATTTGTAGACGGATGAGAGGGGTGATATTCTCACAGAAATTGTCTGACAGCCATGACTGTGTTCTTCTGCTTGTGTGACATGGTGTAGAGTTCTGTTGTCAGCAGCCCCGCTTCCTTGACCCAGGGCATCACTAACTCCTCAAGGCACTCAATGTTGTGCCTGAGGCCGTGTGGGAAGATGAATGTAGGCATAACATTGCCTTCACAAGTGATCACTCCAAACACCTTCGAAATCACTATTAGACTCATCCAACTCTTTGCGAATCCTCTACAATATCCTCAAGTTGACACCGAAACACTCGGAAATATTCGTAATGGGGCTACCGGAGCGAATTCTAAGCAGTACAGCATACCGTTTCAAATTTCATGGCGGAATAAACAGCGTTATTGCGCTCTTTTTCTCGCAGACGGTGCGTAACTGACCCTACTATTTTGTGCAGTCAACAAAATAAATAAAAAAAGAACGCGCATGCGCGAATTTGAAATAAAAAATGGCGACAATTTACCCATCGCATCCTGTGTACGGCTATTATTCAATTTTCATAATGAATAAATAAAATTTTTAAAACCAGATATTTTGATATAATTTATAATTATTTTTTGTTTTGGAAAAATGTGTATTTCGCAGTAATTGCAGTGCATATTACTGATAGTACATACTAAATGTAAATATTATAATTTATATATATATATATATATATATATAATTTTAAATAATTTATTTATATTGTTAAATAGTTTAATGCAAAATTAGCACATTCACTGTATTAAGAGAAATCGTTTTTTTTTTTTTCATTAGATGATTATTCGAATCTACCAATAATTGCTTCTGTATTGATCTAACAATTCCTTTTCAATATATAACAACTTGTATGATTTTAAATTCTTCTGAGAGGGCGAATTCTAAACTTTGTTCTTTATTATCTTTCGCTTTGAAAATATTCTCTCACATTGGACGTAAGTAACTGATAATGTTCAGATGATTTATGAATTATTATTTCTTTTTACCATTAAAACAGTTGTCTGTGCTTGTATTTTGTATTTTATGTTATACAATATAATCGTATAGAATTAAAAAAAAAACATACTTCCTTATAGGACCATAACTCATTTCTAACTATATATTTTAATTATGGTTCACAACTCATTTTGTAGATACGTTCTACGATCGTAAAATGATCAGCGAGAGATCTGAGATAATAACCCGCATTATAAACTCGCGTTGTAAATATGCGACTCGTGTTCTTATTCTTTATTCAACTGTTTTAATGCTTACTCAACTCACAAAAAGACAGAAATTAACTCATCAACTCTGCCGTCAATCCAGAGCATCAATCACTGTCATGAATGCTGCCATTCGTATTTTCAACATACTATTTCATGTGTGTTCCTGTAAACTCGAAATTGAGCACCTATGACAATTTTTATCGTCAATAAATTCCAGTTTTCCTGAAGCGAAACTTCAAGCTTTTCCGAACACGTCACACGCTATCAACTTCCACAACACCGAAGCAGCTTTAAAAATTTACAGAAATATTTAAGTTTAGTCTTCTCTCATGGTTTCACGTTCCTCGGCGAAAATATCTGATGTTTCAGAGGCCACGTGTATGATTGTCAAGAATGACTACATAAAAACAATAGAATTATGCCTGAATAAATTTGAACACAAATTCACACCAGATGAAGGTAACCAGTTGAAATCGGTGCTCCTACAGTTAATCACGCCGGACGAATATAGGCGCCTTTGACCGCAACGCTAAACAATTTTCGTATACGTGGGAACGATATATATGACAGAAGCAGTTATATATGTAAACATTCTATAAAAGATTTTGGCAGTATCTCAGATGCTAACTACGTGTGAGAGGAGAAAATAAACACGCTTTTTGAGTGTAATTGACGAATTATTGTATTGATATATACTATAATACTCGAGGTGGTGTAATGGTTAGCAAGCTTGTCTCGCTAGAACAGTTACGCCTGAGTAGTGAGTTCGATCAGCACTGGGTACCCCGTACATATGAGCTACGCTTTGAAAATCACTCTATACTATAATGTTAAACATAAAAAGTCAAGTCTCCTGTTATTCATTAGTCAGCAAATGTTACATGTATCCCATTATTCAAAGCGGTCAATTCAGAAAGACGTGAAACAATCGTTGAAAATCCCTGACGACTGATGAAACTGAAACAACGAGGAGAAAATTCTGCACATTTCGGCAATTCCTACATTGGATTTTCTTCTTTGAAACACTCGATAACTCGACGCCCAATACCAGTCAGTTGTTAACCATACGAGAAGGGCAAAACGAAAGTTGTCTGTAAATAACCTTCAAATGAAAATCAAAAGATCCAGCAGCAGTAAATCAATCATAAACAAACCGATCAGAGTTTAATAATTACGCGAGAGTCGATGATGAATGATTATTCAACGTCATGAATATTCAAGAAATATATTTCTGGTTATTCTCTTATTCATGAAAGATAAAAGAGTGATAATAAATTTTCTGTTTTTTTTTTTTTTTTTTTTTTTACTGTGCACCATGTACAATGCATGTTTGTTGCGAAAGGAAATACTCTGTTACCATTCTTATTAGACATGATTATTATTTTAAACTTCACTATAACGAAATGCTCTAGCAATAATTCCCAGCGTGTGGTTGTGTCGGGGCTTACGTATCCAGTGACCAAACCATTATCCGATGTCAGAAGTTGTCGAAGAAGATTCGGCGGAGAAATCAATCCGAATAGTAATGTACATCAATCAATAATCAAGCATCTTTTAGACCTAAAAGATGCTTACTTTACAACTTGAGTATTGATAGACAAAGTTTATTTGATAATTTGTTATGACTTTGTGATTTCCCACCCATCATATATTGCATTCCGCGGTCTTCAGAGTTTTATTTTATTTTTTAAAATTTCAACCTAAGGCGATAGTGCCTCTTTGGGGCAGGGTTTGACAGGGAGTGATAGTAAAAGAGAACATTTCGAGGAGGGGAACTGTAGACAAGAAAAGAAATGAACAGTGTTCAGAAAGACATTGCATTTAAATATTGGATGATCGTAGATGGCAGGGAAGGAAGAAATCAGAAGAGTGTTTCACAGTTGAGAATGCGTGAAAATAAACATTTAAAATAGAAGAGAAAATTTCATCTAGCAAGTTCAACGGTAAAACGAGGAAACCTGTCTAGCAATCACGGTTGATGCAATTTTGGCACGTAGGAAAAAGCTCACCAAAACAGTTGTCAAGAAAATATTTGTCGAAGGCACAGTGGCAAGCCATGTAACATCGTTAAGAAAGGGACTGAAGACAAGATACCAGATCAGGATCGATTTAATTACAGACCCTACTTTGAATTTTATCAACAATCTCCAGCGATACAGCGGGACTACCGAACCAGATATGGCGGCAGTATTTAATGCACAAACAGATGGTGGATTGATAACAGTGCATGATGGATTCTAACGCGAGAAAATCTTTCAATACACAGTGAAACAACATTCCTAGCCGCAAACATAGCAAATAATTCAATATAGTCGATCCAGTTCATGTCACGGCAATCTAAGACGGCAAAGTGTTGGTCTCCTTGATTTTAGCTTCAAGCAGTTTTCTTTTACCGTCCTTAAAATTTTTTAAAGTTTTTTTTGCTTACACCAGTTAACCATAGTTGCCAGGATTACTTACAGCCTTGATACTAAGACAGCAATAAATAATATGTCATCTGCATGAATGCGGCACGATTTTTTCCAACGGAGTTCAAAAATTAAACTTGTATGTTTGGAAAAGATGGTCTCAATTAAATTCTACGAACACGATGATCAGGATTATGATAAAAGTACGACAAAAACTTTATTTTCTAGGTATTTGAACAACTTTAAGAAAATTTGATTTTAAAAATACCGTATGTTTAATGAAAATCCGTCTTTAAGGTATGCCACATATAAAGAAGGATGGCTTCGGCGGTAAGATACATTTTCGTAATCTCCGTAGCATTGTAAGCGATTATTATCGTTTCAAAAAGATAGGTCTCACAATTTATAGCACTTTGTGTAGGTGAAACAAAGCAATAAACCAGAGCAGATATAAATACATGTAAATATAGTATAGTGTATTAAAGAAAATGTAAATGAAAAAATTCAGAAAAAGAAAGAAAGAAAACAAAACAAAGGCAAAAGAAAGAAAGCAAGTAAATTAGTCCAAGAAGAAATAAAAAAGAACAATTAAGTAACAAAAATATACAGAAAATATAAATAAGAAAGAAAGAAATTATAGGGATATGAATTAAAAGAAACAAAGAAAGAAAGAAACAAGAAAGAAAAATGGAAATAAAGAAAACGTTTCATTAACATTATTTTTTACTCCAACACATCTTTCAGTATCTGTCGCTATTTCTGAGATGAGCTATTCTGTAAACTATTTACATTTTTCGGACTATTGTCCTCATCCTTGTTGCCATATTTATCACAACGTTTTAGCCGTTGTACACTCCGGCCTTCTACAGGTGGATGAGGACAATAGTCCGAATAATGTAAATAGTCAACACATCATTCTTCTTCATATAGCTCAAACATTATACAGTGAATTATTCATAATTTTTTTTAATCGACTTTATATTGGTATTACTATAGACGTTATTTTTAGTGGATTCACGTGTTTGAGTTGATATTCCTGTTTTTATTTTATTTCACTGAACTGTTAAATTAATAACAATCGGCATAAAGTGAGAAATCCTACAAAAGGAAGGCCGTGCCTTTAACAGGAAGCGAACATTCCACTTTTTTCCCCATCAGGTAAACGAATTTTCAGCCAAAGTATGACTCTACAGCTTCGCCACGGAATTACCTTTTTTTATTTTTTTAAGCTTAACACCCCAAGCAAGGCTGGAAGCCACTAGCACGCAAGGTGTTACAGAAGGTTTGGAGGAAGAGCAGATAGGAGTGGTAAAGGAGAGGATGTGGAGAAAGATAGTGGATCGATTAAGGCAAGGCGGTTACAGAAGATTTGGAGCGAGATCAGATAGGAATGAAAGGTGAAAGTATGTGGAAAAGGGAAGTGGATAGATTAAGGCAACTGGAGATGTCGATTGACGTTACACTTAAATAGTTGGAGATTGTATTTGTCAGGGAAACAAGAATAAGGAAGGAAGTTCCACAATCGAGATGTGCGAGACATTAAGCTATTGGAGTAGAAGAGACGTCTACATCTAACAGTTTCAACGGTGAAGGGGTGGGAACGGGATGCCATCCTCGTAGGAAGTTTAAATTAATGAGGCCTAGGAACCAGCGAAAGCAGCTCATCGGAGCAATTACCGTGAAAGTATTTGTAAAAAAGACAGAGCGAGGCAACGGCGCGTCTGTGAGAGAGCTACTGCAGACGAGATGACAGATCAGGGCCAATTACATTGCATATCCATCTCTGGATCTTATCAAGAACCATGAGGCAAACAGCAGGGGCTCCAGACCATATATGGCAGCAATACTCCATGCAAGGGCGAATGGTCGATTTATAGATGTGGAGGATCGATTCCGGGGAGAAAAATTTCCTGGCTCGGCACAGGGAGCCAACTTCCTTGCGGTGGATGATGTAATTGACTCAATGTATTTGTTCCATCTCAAATCAGCGGACAGCGTGAGACCGAGCAGCCGCAGAGAGGAGCACTCGAGAAGTTGGTCTTCAGACATTCTAATGGGATGCAGGGATGTATCCCTGTGGTGATTAATAGATTGCAGTTTTGTTTTAGAGGCGTTATTCAATGAAAGTAGCTTTTCTTTTGGGCGAATCTACATCTGCATACGTAAACAAGTTTCATTTTGGAAAGGATGTCGTAAAATTTAGCTATTATAACAGTACCCTTAAATTCTTATCGTTGCATCCCTTGATTAAAGCACAGTTTATTAATAAAAGAGTTACATTGATGAATTTAGAACTGGGTATGACGAAACTACATATGTCAGCAAAGCATCTGATCGAGAGATTGGAACCACCTTTTACTTGCTGTTGTTCCGCGGTCCACTCTGATCCGAGGTGGTAGCACATGTCTCGACCCCAGCTATGGGTAAAATGTGTGTAAATATTTGTTTGGTGGTACACTAAAAAAATATAAATATATATTATGGAAAAATACCAGCAATATATTTATAAAATAATGTTCAGTTATAAAATATTTTTGTAGTAAAATTACCAGCGAAAAAACAGGTTTGCCATGAAATTATAAGATTATATACAAAACATCAATATTTGAAGCCCTGGATTGCGTACATAATAATTAAATCCCGCATTAAATAACCCATACAGATGTTGATATGCTGAACACTTGAACAATTTTATATGCATAACAGGTAATATTTTAAACTGTAACCTATAACACTTTATCCTGTTTTTTGTTTTTATATTCATATAGCCACTATTCAAATCTCTGACATATAGAATTGTATTCGTATAAAAATAACAGTTATTATTAGCAAAAATAATACAAACACATCTGAAATAATCGATGAAAATAGTAGTCTTTATTTGCATGACCTTATAATATAAAGAAGTGTTTTTGTCCGGACTTTTCTTAAAGCAACTAGGGAATTCCTCAAAATTGAACTTCCAAATTTTTATGGTTTGGGTAACTGAATTTATTTTGACTTTTTTCCTATTTTGCACCTAAGAAACGGACAGAACTCGTCAAATATTTCTAAAGTAAACGATTGCCTTCCCAATTCTCACCCGGCTAAACATAGAAAAGTTGTTGTTTTTTCTCGGTTGAATGAAAATAACAAGAAAATAACCATTGAAAATATTACTACTAAAACTTTAAGTTTCAAAACCAGATAAAACACATATTTAGATTTTCTGTTTGATTTCCCATGTGGCTATCACGATTGTACATAAATTTACCAAAGCTGAAAGACTCTTTATGTTTTTCGCTTTCTTATTTTTACTTTGATAAACACCGTTTAGCAAGAGATTTTCTTGCTTTTGTCTTTTTATGATGCTTTTCTTCAGGTAATAAAGCTTATATGAACAAATATTGCTTGAACTCAGATCGACAGTCAACTATTTAAAGGTCGGGTTAATCATTCTGTTTAGAAAATAGTGGTACGTTTTTTAGCATTTAGAATTATTGAAAATTCACCAAATAAGTAAAAATTATTTATACAAGTTAACTTGGCGATTATTTTCCCGAAGGACATTTATTATCAATTCGGTACGAGTGATATATATATATATATATATATATATATATATATATATATATATATATATATATATATATATATATATATATATGAAGAGAGAGAGAGATCCCATTTTTTGTTGAGGGTCTACAACTCAACACCGAGGTCTACATCTAGTGCCTTGAGGAGTTAGTGCTACCTTGATCAAGAACGTGGCTCCTGGAAGAAACTGTATCTGGCAACAGGACACTCTACATTGTGACACAAACAGGGGAACACAATCATGGCTCTCAGAGGACCATGCGACCACATATGCCGTTTACTTCTTGCCGCATAACTCCCCAGTCTTCAGCTCACTTGATCATTATATATGGGGCGAAGGTGAGCTTGAGTGCAACAGAAATCCTTGTAACACAAAAGATGAACTGAAGGCAAGGATTATGGCAGGATTCACCGACTGTGAGTCAATGGTGATTTTACTGAATAGACATACTCTTTAGTATTTCAAGATAGATTTGTGTAATTTTGGTAAACATATCTTTTAAAATGAGGTGTCAGTCTTATCCTTTTACGTAATTAAGACGAAAATTTATTCATCGCATGCTATATATATATATACATATATAAACATATATATACATATATATATATATATATATATATATATATATATATATATATATATATGTATATATGTGTGTGTGTGTGTGTGTGTGTGTGTATGTGTGTGTAAGTTAACGATAAAATCTTGAACAAATATAGATAGTAATCCGACAGTATGATATGGTTAAAAAAATAGTTAACGTTTATCAATCTAAAATGTTTCTCTATTATTAGAGTTTCGTCAAAGATTGAGAAAATAAAGATGGAAAAATACAGAATTCTTTCTATTTTCAATTTTGTGTGCTTCACTTTTCATTCTCATCTAATCGCAAAGGCCATCCACTTCCCATATTCTTCAGTCTCAATATGCACAACTTATGTCATATTTATTTTGAAACATGCAATATTATTGGATAATTCAAAATTCTACTGGTTTAGATAAGTTCCCATTGGTTGTCTTTAACACTGTTAACATTTACCCTCCGAGTTTAACGAAATTATTTAACTGCTGATTGAAGAAGTAAGGTTCTCATTTAGAAAAAAAATGCAGGTGAACTCTCAGTCACACATTAGTACAGTCCCTCTCCGCCTCCACAATGTCATTAGTAAACGTATTGAAGCTGTAATCAACAATAATATTGTTCATCACCTTAATTGAGACAGTCACTTGAGCGACAAACTGTACAGATTTTGATGAGCTCGATTCACAGATACCCTAACTTAGATAACTCACAGAATCATACAATAAATCATCTCAAGTGCTATCGTATTAAGATAATTCAAAGGCCTTTGACTATGTCTGGATTAAAAGTTTACCGCACAAGAACTATGACTCGGCAATACTTGCAAGTGTTTTCTCAGTTATAAACGGCTTTCTATTGGGTATGATCATGAAGTTAGTTGACTAGTGATCTGAGGTTCAAGCGATCAAAGCAAGCCTCCGCCATCTTTCTAATTTGCATGAATGGTCTGCCTAAAAATATACTCCTCTCATTTGTAAATATCTGTGCTAATGGTACAGCGGTATATGAGTGCACCTCCAAACGTCTAGATGACCGGAGCTTGGCAGTTCCTCAGAAATAGCTTTAACAACCCAGTGGTGGAAAATCTGACTGTTCAAATTCATTTCCTCAAAGAATGAACTAGTGTCGTTTGATCAAAATCAAGCGTTCCCCGAATATTCACCGTTCGCATTGAAAGGGAGGTTGTGTGCCATAACATCCGATTAGAACTTAAATTCAACTTAGATGTCATGTGGAATAGGTATATGCGATCACTCGGAAAGATGCTGGGAAAATAGCCGGTTCCCCTTGCCGGTCGAATAAGTACATCATTTCTGCTGCAATCCTTTACCTAGTCTATTATCCCGTGAACGTACTGCAGCCACAGTAGAAGTGTTTCTTGTGCATGATAGCCTGGCAGAGCTCAACCCTCTCCAGGGCGCTTTGTAATTCAGTGTTTTTCTTTCTCCTAGATACAGTCTGCCCTGCTATTTACCCATAGCTGCTGGGGGAGATGAAGAGTATTCCTATATTTCCTAAGGCTATGAACACTACATAAATGTAATAAATCCGACTGGAATTCGAACTAGGCTCTCCGATTCCTCAATCCGTGTCGCTATTCACCGTTCTCTACAATTACTTTAGCTAGAACTAGCCGAAAATGGGGTACATCTGTCATAAATGTTTAGTATCTTCCCAGTTTTCACATTCCTGTTTCGATAAAGTTCAAAAGCGACTTAACATCCTCGTGATTGCCAAATTAGTTCCACGATACAATCCCTTCCGCCCAGACGAAACATCATAAGCCTCTCGATGCTCTCTCGTTATTTACATTCCTTAGTTCCACAAGTCCTAGCCTTCATGCGACACACATTGTAGCGAACCACACTTATTCCTTTCGTATTCCATTGCTGAGACGTATGTTGAGACTAATCGCTATTTTCAGGAAACGAATGCCAAGTGGTTGCTTCCGCGATCCCTACACTATTAGCATGTTCATGTCTAGAGTCAACCGTTATCTACCCCCATAATCCAATAAAATGTTACTCTTATTATGTAACTTTCTACCTCGAGTGGTTCTTGGGCTTGTACAAAATGATCCTCATTGTAAAACAAGTAATAATATCCTGTTTTGATTGGATCAGGATTGTTTTTTTTTAGTAATGTTAACTCAATAAAATTCTCAAGCGCAACTAATTGTAGATACCTAATGAATGAAATATTTTATATAAACCTAAAAAGAGGTAGATGGAAGGTATGATTATATATAGGATAGATAAAGATTTGGCCTAAACATGAAGGGGTTAATATTCTAGTGTTGGGGGTTTCATACGTGTGAGAGTTTGTTCCATTACGTAGCAGTTGTTGGGGGAAAAGCTGTATAAATAGAAAATCATTGTGACCAATTGAATACGTAGTGTATATCGGTGATACAATTTTTGAGAAACTGTAAGTCTGTTTGAAGCTCTAAATAATTGAACTGGTGGCACTAAAGCTTGCAGCTAGTGTGAGGATTTTCTAGAAAGTATTGATTGATATAGTTTATTTCTTTGTTTAACCACATATCCATTCTTTATGGTCACTTAATGCCGAAATTTAATTTTATTGGCGGCATTAATAATTTCTTTGACAAATGTATTGCTGTTCTCTTTTACTATAGAAATCTATTGCTAGTATTTTTACTATTATGTTTTTTATACATTCATAGTGTTTTAATACCAATTTGTGGTTTACCTATTTGCCCAAATGATGGGAACTTAATAGGTGCAACTCTTAGGTGGAACTGAGACAAATAACGGCAATTAAGACGTGGTCTCATGCTCCTCATCCACGCCCGATTGGAGGCCTTGCTGCCGGATATAGTTTATCGTCATACCCAGGACGGGTGATTAATATTCAATAGATTTGGGGTGCTTCATTTGCGGAATACGGGTTTCATGGTGATAAACAAGTCATCCCTAACAAGGCTACATAAACAATTTTTTAAATTTCTTAAGGTTGAAATGTCAAGATTGGCAAACACACGACCATATACTCATGCATATCAATTATATGGAATAGATAACGGGAATAAATGCTAAATAGACCTAATTATAGATAACAAGTAGGCTATATGAATATTAATGTTAACCAAGTTTTGACCAATATTCTTCATTGCCAACTGATACACACGCTTTCATTTCACTTCCCATTTCCTTGAAGCCTTTTACGTATTCAATCACATAACAATATTAAATATTAACTCACCTACTTACTAAACGGTGTTTATCAATGCAAAGCTTTGAAAGCAAAAACAATTAAAGTTAAAGAGACTTTCACGCGATTTCATAACTACAACATACGTCAAATATTGCTTTATAAACCTATCTCAGTTAATAGTTCTATTCCGATTAATAGACTCATCACAAAATCAACCTAGGTGTTGACGGAGATAGTTCAGCATTTCATTCTCCCTTGAGATCCTATGCAATTATGGGAAAGGTTTCTGAAGTAAATCCTGAGTATAAATCTGTATCCAGATTCAAAAAAAAATCCTACATTGCAGCAAATACTTTTCTGGAATCTCCTGTACTGACCTCAGCAACAAGATCATTTCGATTTACTTGAAAAAAACAAAACAAAAGCAAATTGAGAAAAAGAATTGAGAGTGTATTTAGCGTGGATGCGATATATGTACATAAGGTGATGCAAACAATGTTGACATCGTCTGTGTTAGTCCTGAGATAGAGGAGCAATGAGGTACATACCCTGCTACTACATTCCTATTAGAGCTTTGGGTCACTTCAACGTGGTGTAATGGAGAGTAACCATGTTTCGCTATATCAATTACGACTGAATAGCGAGATCGATTTCGCAAAGAGGAAAGTAATATGTGACACAAGGCCAAAAAGAGGGGATAAGGGAAAAGTTGGTCTGCAATCTGTCTTGCCTGACCCAAACATACCATAGTATACGTTACACTAATTAACACATTCTTACTTATCTTTCTTACTACAGCCACCATAATACCTCAAATACTATTTCATCCTAACTAGTTACCATATGTACAATTTGTCTGTGTGACGCGGGCGGAATACAGTAATAATATTTTAAAATGAAACCCTAATGAATATTTACTATTAATACGATTTATACGCAAGAAACTAAACAAAATAACCAAAGAAGAAATTCATCAGAAGAATTGCCATGAAAATATAGAAGAGCCAGAGAAAAGCTAAGTTACAGCGGTGGGAAAGTGACTGAATCCTAGATGCCAGGTTAGGACAAATAGAACTGCATGTTTTCATTTATATTTTATCAAGCATCTCTAAATGCATAGCAAAAGCAACAGAGCAAAAATGACAGCAATATAGAATGCACAGACGAAGGGTAAACATTTACATTCGTAAGCTTGATTCTGGCGATGAACAATGTTTAGTACGACACAGTGAACCAACATTCCTTAATAGCTTATATTAATATACTGCATGATTGTATTAATAATATATCAATATATTTATGTATTCCGAATGTTTTCACGCATATTATGCATTATTAGACCTACGTATGAATTCAAGCTGGGCATTTACTAGGCAAAGCAAATGTGCCTATTTGCACATGTACGGACAAACAAAATAAATCAAACAACCTCTTTTAATGAGTTGCCTAATTTTTTACCTGTAAATATATGAATATGTATGTGTAAAAATTCAAAGATATATTTATCTGTAAAACAATATACAGGGTGCGATGGATAAATTGGTGCCTAATTTACGCGAAATGAAAATAACATTGATTTCTCATTTTAGCAGATATATTTACCAAACTTACACAAAACTGTCTTGAAATGCTAAAAAGTAACTTTATTCAACATAAACGCAATTTCCTTCAATTACAGCCCACAGATAACTTCAGAATCTCCGGTATCTCTTCTTTTATTAAGTTGGTTACTGCTGCCATAATCCTTGGCTTCGGTTCGTCTTTGGTGTTACAAGGAGTTTTGTTGGTCACTCGCTCAACAGCGCCCCACACATAATAATCTAGGTGTTACAGCTTTGGAAATTATGTGGCCATATATAAGTGTTCATGTGGTCGCAAAAATTGTATGATAGCCATGACTGGTTTCTCCTTCCTGCGTGGCATGTTGTTTTGTTGCTAGACATAATGTCTGCCAGCAGCTACCCAGCATTACATACTCAAGTCACTTCTTGTTGTGTCTGAAAGATGGATGAAGGCATAATGTCGCTATGACTAGTGATTACTCCAAACATCTTCGAAAACACCATTAGACTCATCTAATTCTCTCCCTGAAAGTTTGTATTGGAATTTGTGGCGTTAATGCAAAGTAGCACAGCATGCTGTTTCCCATTTCAGGCGGGGTGCATTCCATCATGGAGATTTTTTATCACAGACAGTAAAAAACTGACACTATTATACTGTGCAGTCGACAAAATGAAAAACAATCAACGCACATGACGACAATTTACACATCGCACCGTGTAGCTAAAATAAAATGTAAAAATAATTGGAAAACCTTTTATGCCGACACGTTTGCTACTAAGAGGAACTTTACCTAGGCAACTGCAGAAATTTTATTTACTAACATGTATTTATACTTATAAGTAAAGTTTGCAAAAAAATAAAATAATATTAAATTTTCAAATTTTAAATAAGAGAAAACATTCTACAAATATTCTAAACACTTACTGTATAGGGGAAATTTCAACGATGGAGTAATGCTGAGTGAGATAGTTTTTCGTCATATCAAACCAAATTCTTGGCAAATAATTTATGACTTCTCTTGTTGTCAACTGATAAAAGTGGAAACTTAATTACTTGTTAATGCTTCCAGTTGCTATACGGATTTTTCTATCGTGACAGTTAATATAAGAGATCTAGTGAAAAAAATACGTGAATTATTAGCTCGGTATATTGATAATTAAATAATTATCTTTCACTACTTTTACGCGAGTTAGGCAACACTTAATAAATTTGGAAACAGAGAATATTAAGAAAATTGTTTTGTTATCAAAGCCAAATGGAAGAATAGTATCCAAGAATCATAGTACAGAGATTAAATAGGGGCATTGGAAGAACTCTCAGTAAGATCCATCATTTCCCGTCAAACTTTGAAGAACTTGGATCCCTACACCATTTTCGTGAATTAACACATTTTAGAGTTCTGGATAGGACTGATTTATTAATTTCAGAAAATGGAAAAATCAAACTTATTTGTGTGCCATCAACTCGAAAGAGTTCTTATGCTGATAGCGAATAATTAACGAACGTGATTTCCTGCTGTTTCACACGCCAAAATCTCATGCCAATAAACATTTTAAATAAAAGAAATCGATTACCTCATGACATTAAAAGTTAAGTAGCTTAATGGAATCATAATGAAAGAAACTAAAATGGAAGTAAATCTAATTGCATAAAATATGACACCAACAGCAGCAGAATCCACACAATTTCGTTCGATAGGCCGAACAATTACCTCACTTTCCTTTCCACAATATTCTACCTTTGTTTGACGCAGTAAGATCTAAAATATTTTAAGGCCTTCACTCATTCAAAATTTGTAAAATTAAAGTTATTTATTTATGACCAACTTATTCAGAGGTGGACATATTACTAAATAAAATATGTATCCATGTTTTTGAAAAAGAGAAACAAAAAACGTTGGCATAAATTATTTCCTTCTTGTTATATATATATATGTGTGTGTGTGTGTGTGCGTGCGTGTGCGCGCGTGTGTGTGTGTGTGTGCGTTTTGCGTCAATTACACTGACACGTATATTTAAATGACTTTGAACTGCATCATTTCAGGAATGACTGTATGAGGACTATACTTATCTACAAACTGCCAAGAACCATACTAGATAATAGCTGGACACAATACAAAATATAGGCTTTGGACAGTTTAGCGACTAGGTTGATCTAAATGAATGTTTTTTCCCGAAATTTAACAATGGAAATAGAGAGATAATCTTGTCATCTGAATTGATAACAAACATTGATTTCGAATGCTCCCGCTCAAAGTTACATGTTTTTTCTCTCTTTCTTTCTCTCTCTCATTCTCTCACACACACACATATATATATATATATATATATATATATATATATATATATATATATATATATATATATATATATATATATATATCTTAAAAGTGTCGCTATCGAATATTAGCAAAATTTTAATCTACGCCACTGATTTTTTAAAGTATCTCTTTTATAAATTTCCTAAGCAATCATATTATGAAGATGATTATAAAAATTCAAAAGAATTTATTTTAGAATAAACGGTTTAATTCAATACATTCTATGATATAAAATACATAATACATATATTTATAGGAAACTATAATAATATTAATAATAATTACATTATAAAAATGAAAAAAAAATCAAAATTTACTCACTTTCGTTCATTAAAGATTAAATAACATCACGTTCTATCTTCCATAATTTAGCTTGATTCTCCGTTAGTCCAATGTATATTTATGAACGTTGTTAAAATTAAGAATTCTAATAACCAACGACATTTTTAATTCTGTGTATAAATAACTGTTGCAAAATAAAATCATTACGCTTATTTTGAAAAAAAACATCAGAAAACGAAACGTATCAGGTAAGTTAAGTTTATAATCCTACTGACATTTGGTGATATATTTTCCGTTATATCTTAAATTATGAAAACACACACACATACACAGAGACAGACAAATACATAAACACAAACATATCGGTGGGGGGATGAATGAAAAAGTGTGAAAAAAGTTTACCCGTGATGCCTTTTTTACTTTAGGGTTTCATCAGACATAAATTTGTGCGCGAAAGAAGAATGCTGGAAATGTTTTTGGTATATAATCTAGCCAATTTAATTTACATTATTTTCTTTTTACTTTTTGTTTTCATCACTTTTTTTATTAGATAAAGTACACTGTGATCATAAACGATCTGTATGGTGAAATGGCGCCAGACCCAAGGCGCAAATTTGCTGTAGATAACCTTTTGAACAAGACACTCTCTAAACATTTTCGTTGAAGAGAATTGTTTGTTAATTTAGCAAAATTAGCATTTTTTATACTAAAATTGTGGTCAGTGTCGTTACGGGGAGCAACTAAATCATTTAATATATTGTTTTGTAAAATATCTCCGTTGTGTTCATGTAATCATTTATTTATATTTATTGAAGTATTTTTGTGATAAATACACGCGATAGAGTAGAATCTTTCCTCCACGTTTTAGCCAATTGTTTTGGTTAGTATTTCATCACGAGGATATATTAATAGAGTATCATCAATATATATTGGAAGTATGTTTATTGTTTTGGTATAATATTTTAAAATAGAATTTATTGACGAAGAGACAGCGGATTGTTTATTATTTTAACTATTGGTAAAATACTATTTCACTTTTAATAATGATTTTTACAAAGAAAAATTACGATTACCAATGGCATCGCATCTTTGGAGAGCGAAGGCATGTATTTTCTTAAAATTTCTCCAATCTGGTTCATTCCAAAATATTATCTTTGATTTTGTGTCAGATGCTTTTTTTAGTAGATTTAAGCATTTTTCAAGTAGGACGTTAGTAGAAAGGTATTTTTGCATCTAGACTGGCTATGAGTTTGTGTAGTCATATTAATTTCACTTAGTATTTCAACTGGGCTGTCTGAGTCCCTCTTCACGCAAACTGGTGAAAGCCGTAATAAATTCCCATTCATTTGGACAGATCCACCCATCTATAAAGAACTTAGGCAGCTTTGAAACTTTGACTCTTCAAATTTCACTATATGCTTCTGCATTATTATGTTGTGATATGTATTACTGTGCGTTTCCTTTTAATCACAATATAAGGTCAATATACACACACATCAACTATACCCATATACGATATAAACGGACGTTGTTATCCATAACTGATAACTTTCGATCTACAATAATACTACAAAAATTCTGACCGCCATTTTCTGGCGTGATTAATATTTCAAACAGATGGTCCCAACAGAAGTTGCTTTCAAGGATAAGCACATGATTATATGATTCTTTTTCCGACTATGGAACCCGGGTTAAAATTTCACTATGATCCGTTTATCCGTTTAATGGCCTCCTCGTCTTATCAGTCTGGAGAGGCGTTTACAGTGTGCAGTAATGTTGGAAAGTGAGTGAAGGCCATATTACATCCTGTCTAAGACATTTAAATGCAATTTGATAGATGAAACTGAGTGGAACTCGTAGACGGTTGAGCAAGCACGAAATACATTTCGTGATTAACAAAACTTTGAGCGTACTAGACTTATACACACAAAAGTATATACGAAATTTGTTTTTATTATTTGCCCATTAAGAGACTATTTCACGCAGTATTACTATGATAATGGATTTTCAATTCTTGCTGATCTACATTAGTACAGATTTGAAAATTTCAATCATGTATGAAACAAATTGTCACCACATATATTGCGATAACAAAGATAGTGTGAAGCCAGAGAATGGAAGACGTTTGAGGCAAGCAGTCTTTGCAATAAATTACTCGATATCAGAGACAGAGCATTAATAGGATTAACACAAATATATTTCAATCTACCAAACCCTAGAACGGGTTACTGAAAATAACATCATTCAATTAAGTGACAAATTTTCGATTTGTTTCAATGTTTGCTTGAATGAAGATATATTGCCTAAATATACATATTTACATTACATGATCCAGTAGCTCATCATAAGAGCAGCACTTGGCAATTTGAACGTAACCTTGGAAAGAGACAGATTCAAATTGAACCTGGAATTTCAGAGGATTAAAATGAAATAGATATAATATATCTAGATTATTCAAAGAAACATGCTTGAATAAAGATATATTTATATATATATATTATATATATATATATATATATATATATATATATATATATATATATATATATATATATATATATATATAGAGAGAGAGAGAGAGAGAGAGAGAGAGATAGAGAGATAATTGGTGTGAGTTAGTGACCGTGGGTTTCACGCTATTTACGATCGTCAGACAAACTGTTTAAAATTTAAATTTTGGATTTTTATATTTTTTCTGAGTATCGCAAATAACGTGAAACCCAGGATAACAAACTCACATCCATCCAACTAAATATGTTAGAACTATCACTGATATTCAGGGCTTTCCAATAAGTAGAGCGCATATGTAATATATAAATAATATATATGAAATTATATATATATATATATATATATATATATATATATATATATATATATATATATATATATACACATTTTACATATAATATATGATTAATTGTTTATCAAGATTTTGCACATAATACATTATTAATTGTTTTTTAAGGTTTATCAACATTTTGCAGCCTATTTAAAACTAGAGTACATTTGTTTAAATTTAAATAAAAAAAGAGAAATAATAATTTACTAATAAATCTACTATTATTTTACACAAAGGTTAAAGGAGAGGAGGTGGATTCATACCTTTCGCAGGTATGGACGTAAGTTAATATTACGTCTGTTAATATTATGAACCAGAAATGAAATGGAACTTGACTTTCTAATTCCCAATTTTATCATTTTACCACTCAAACATTAACGCGTAAAACATCTGGTGTTACAATATGGGTCTTTTCCGGATTGGGCGTTGCGTAACGTTTGTGATTTTACGAGAATCGGTGTTTTAATGTGATATGGCCGTAGGCATATATATATATATATATATATATATATATATATATATATATATATATATATATATATATATATATATATATATTGCGAGATTTCGCCCTCGGGATTTGGACATTATAATTAGCTTACCAGAGAGACCGATCAAGGTTGCTTACCTGAATTAAACATGGACGTAGTCAGGTTACCGACAACCTCGCCCATCGACACGTGGCCCATCTAAGTCTTGATGGTGCCGTCTTGGGAGAGTCCGCCTATATTCCACGGGAATGTCAACTTTAGTGCTCTATATAGAGAGGGGTGAACAAAAACAGGGACCCTCCCAGCACAAAATTGCTTTATTCTTTTTTAATTTATTGTGTTGAACGATAGCTATCGGTGGGGACATCTTAAAAGAGACTATTGCTTCATCAAGCATATCCCATGCTTGCCGAGACCCCGTCGTCGGTCAAATCACTGTCAAAACTCTCTCGGCATGTGTAAAATGTTTTGGATCTTCGATGTCTCTGTCAGCATATTGCTTGACAGATAGGAGATACTTTAAATCTTTGATCCTATTTCCATAATCCCTGGTCTTTTCTGTTTGTGCTGGGGAAATGCGGCAAACATCTTCCCCTGAGTTTTAAATATATTTGGGCATCTTTTTTCTTTTGCGTCCTGTGACGGAATTCTTTTCCTTGGTTGAGAGGAGGGGGTATTTAGGGAGTTTTAATTGGGAAGAACTGGGAGAGCAGTGAGGTGTATAATATTGTTTGCAAGGGCTGGGGTCTCTACTGAGAGGGGTTGAGGCATGGGCAGAATATTTTTCTGGTGAATGTTGAGCAGGCGACGTTGAAAGAAGTGACTTTTTTAACAGGGGAGGTCTTTTTATGACTAAGGTCCATACAGAAAGCGTTTGAGGGTTGACAATGTGGGGCAGAGGAGGAGGAGGTTTTGACGTTTTAGTTGAAGAGGTCATTTGTTTATCCCATTTTTGTATTAATTGTTTGATTTTCTCTATCTCTTTCGAATGTTGGATCGTACTTATTCTGTAATTCTCTTTGGGTACGTTTAGAGGCCGGAGCATCACCCTCGTGTTGACAGAGGGAGTGCGACCGTCAGTGTTTTCCGTCCAGGGGGCTTCATGGGACTGATGAACCGCTGTCTGGCGCTTCTTTATAGCCCTGCCAGCAACCTGCCATTCCTCATCTCCCTTCTCCACAACTGCACTAGCAGCTAACGAAAGCTCTTCTGGGAATGGAGGCTTAGACGTTGGCCGAAACAGCGGTATCACCACTCCGATCCTGGAAGCTGGCTTACCCATTACATGCGTGGCGGTATCTAAAGACGCGGTCAAAGGGGGATTTTGTTCGACGGGCCTGATTTCCAGTGGCCTTTTCTCTGAGCAGGAAGAGGAGAGGTGACGAGTCTCTCCAAACTTCTAACACACAGGTTTTCGGCCGGTAACAACGACCGTCAGCTTCAGGCCCTCTACTTCCAGACAGTTCTGGATGGAGAGGAAAGGTTTTCGGTTTAACTTTATGTCAAAACTCCATCCCTCGGTCAAGCAATCGCAGGAAGCACCTAGTATTCACCATACTGCGACAAGAAAGCCGCTATGTTTTCGGCGATAACCTGAGAAGGGACCTCGTATAAAGCTACACTGGTCCTTCTCCTCCATTTATACTAGGTTCGGAGAAATATATCTTTAATTATTATCTCTCTCCTTATTGCCTTGATACAATCTTTGCGTGTGGGTAGCAATACGTCCCAGATGAAAAAGCCTGAGGCCTTAACTATTCTTAGTGGCTTAAACCTCTAGGGACTCCAGCGTTTCAATTACTGTGTTTTTCGTCGAACGATAAATTTTGCGCGAACGCTTGTCGACGACGAAGACTGACACTATTCTTTTCTCGATATTCTTTAGTTCTATGGGGTCCTGCAAGAGCCCAGCTTCCACGACAAGGTGTGCTTAACGCTTGGAACACTTCAAGAACTCCGCTATATCGATAATGGATACTTCCAACAGGGCTATATCCCCGGCCTTAGCTGTGTCCCTTGTCATTTTCTTTTGGCCAGCTTTGGCCTTCGTGTTCTTGTCAGAGTCTTGGCCATTATTGTCCATCGTAGATTTTTGTTTTTTTTCTTGGCCATTATCGGCCTCCATACATTTTCCAGATTTTCTTTTTTCTTTGCCATTATTAGCTTCCATATATTCTTGATATTTTTCTTGGCTTATATTGGTCTACATAATATTTAAATCGCCAGAAATGGCGTCCACACAAGAGGAAGAACATTCCAAGGCTGGGTACTCCTCTAAACTCTCTTTATCAGTCGGATCTTTTTTTTTGAGGGTTGAAAAGATGCTTCCTTACAGATCTTCTGAAGAAAGCCATTATAGGTTTATTTTTTTTTAATTAAGAAAGAAGATAGTTTCTTTTCTTTCTTTTCCATTTTAAGGGGAGGAGGAGTGATGAAAAGGGGGGAAATAATTAACAAGTTCCGCTATTATAGGCGAAACTAAAAAGTCAAATCAAAATAAACAGATAAAAACAACAAGTGACATACAAAATATCAAATAAAGAAAAATCAAGGCTCGCCCGAAAGCGAGACCGGAAGTCAAAAATGTACAAAAACAAGGAACAGATAAATAAATGTACACAAAGTTTTAACAAAAATTAAATGACAGATGAGAACAAAAGAAACAAGGTTCACCTAAAGGCGAAACAAGAAAAAAGAAAAACATTAAAAGCACGGACGAATAAAAATTGACGAGAGACGAGAAAAAAAAAGAAAGGAAATTTGCTTAAAGGCGAGACAAGTTTAAAACGTAGAATACAAAATAGGCGACAAGCGAAAGAACAAGCTTCGTCTGGAGGCGAAACAATAAATTTAAAAAAGAAAACACAAAAAAGATAATAATAAAATGGAAAAGCTATACAAAGAAAAAGAAAATGTCATACAAAGAAAATACGAAACAACGAAAATACACAGAGCTAATCACAAAACAAAAATGGCTGACGCTAAGAACGAATCAACCAGAAAAACAAAGAAACAAAAGAAAATAAAAGGACAGATAAGACAATATAAATACAAATATTAGAACGAATATGGTACAAAAATTTTAAAATAAAATAATACACGGCAAACTTAAATGATATTTAAAAGGTAAGAAACAACTAAAGATATTAACATGTAAGAAATAAACAAATAATTAAAACTCTAGAAGGGGTTACGAAACAAGAAAAAACAAAAATATAATAAAAAGGTAATTTAAAATTAAAATAAATCAAGAAGAAAGCAAATAATAAAAGACAAATAGCAAAAATAATGAGAAAAATAAAAATGGGGAGGCTAAAAAATGAAAAAAATCAAAAACTTTTCAAAACAGTCCTAGAAAAACAAAAAAGACGGTAAAAAGTTACTTAAAAATTAACAAAAATGTAGCTCAAGGAAAAACCGTAGAAGCAGAAAAGAGTCGGACGGCAACCAGCAGTCCGAAAAAAAGTCAGAAAGATTCCTAAGAGTGTCGGAATAGACGTTCAGACAGTTCTTTGCTGTCGAACTCTCTGCCTCGGCGGAGAGGAACTCGAACGGGGCTTTACCGAAGGGCAAAGTTTCGTCCGGGGAGGTAGAGAGTCCCTGAACCCGTATATACGGTTCTAATGGGTATATTTTTGCCCGAGCATACGGGCTCGGTAAGCCCACATTAAACCGTCCTTGTGCCACATCCGACACACGTGGGAGTGTTGTTAAACATCGGCCTGAGAGAAAAACAGACCGAGGCAAAAGGTCGCCCGGTATATATAGCATGGGGAGAGAGACCCCTGGTGAAGAATTTGAGAGTTAAGGAGGAGATAACTCCGACACACCAATACGTAGGTACTAGTATATTTACGAAATAATACATATCTTTGCTCTCTCTATCCACATCGAGCACTATAATGTTTACACCTCATGTATAAATTGAATGATTATTTATCCGCTTGCCTGCGTATGGACAACAGTAAGCGCGTATATGCTTGCTTATATTTGGTTGTTTGATACATGTACCCCTATATATATATATATATATATATATATATATATATATATATATATATATATATATACATATATGTATATACGTGACTAAATGGTGTATCTGTATATATATATGAAATAAATACTTATAGGCATCAATTGATCTATTTACTGAATGAGAGTATTATATACGTGAGTGAGCATTTAATATGAAATGCAAATAACAGTTCTATGCTGCATTGTGATTTTAATGCTTAAGAATGTTTCATAAGGATGAAAAGAATTTGTGGAAAAGGCGACATTTTAAATGTCTTTCTATCGTACATGTGTAAGGTAATACCATCAATTGCATATCTACTCTGTAGGTGTTAAGAGACTCTTCACTTGCAAGTTGATAATGACATGTCGATGATTTATCTCGCGAATCTTTTCCAGAGCGAAGATACAAAAATTCATCTTTGTCAAAATATGAAATGTGTAGCCATTGTGGCGATGATAATGTGTCGAAAAATGTGTTGCAAGCATAAGATACCTGATACTAAATAAAGAGACAAAACATAAGATTACGTATCTTTTATAATACATGCATGGGGATAATGGAATTAAACGGAGAACAGAATAGAAGAGGAGAAATGGACGGCAAGAATGAAGTAAATCCTGGCTGGCTACTGGCCAAAAATTGCTCACAGTTTGAAACGGAGTTGGTGCGATATTTTTTTAATCCTTTCACTCAAAGCAAGGCGTAAATGCCACTAGTACAAAGTGGATTGCAGAGTGTGAAAGAGACAGAAAAGATTGGGTATAGGGGCTTGAGGAGATGATAAATGATGATCGGGGTTCACGAACACAGAACATGTCGATTGACGTTGAATTTAAAATTTAATATCGTAGTTTCGTGGAAGCAAGTAAACGGAAAGAGGATCCACTGGCGGGAAGTGTGAGATGCTATTTCAGGATCAATTATCTTTCAGATCTTTCATTGATTTTGCCAAGATGAATAGCAGGAGCAGCAGACCAGACATTGAAACTGTATTCAAGGCACAGAAATATGGTGCATTTGTAAATGTGCAAGATGGACTCTGATGAGAAGAACAAGGCAAGATACAATGAAATAACTTTCTCTGCAGTAGATGCAGCTATTGATTCTATTGTTTCACCTTAAGTCAATTGAAAACGTGAGGCTAGGAAAGCGCAGTGAGACGCTCTTCAAGATTCGAACATCAGCCATGCTGATGGCGGGCAATGACATTTCCCTTTGGTGGTTGAAGGAGAGCAGCCGTCGTCATAACGAACTGTGCTACCTTGCTGGCTCCATTTCTCTCCAAACCCTAAAACTATTGTCTCGCTGCTTCCTGCTTTCCAGAATCTTGGGACATGCCATATATTTCAGTTTGTAATTATAGGTTGTTAAATGCTGAGACATTGTAAATTCCCAGGAGTTGTGAAATTCGAAATCTAGTATGCATTGCATTTTGGAATCCACAAGTATAAAAATTGTTCACGCAAAAGACAAAAAGCATTCAGAAAGATGAGAAGAAAACTACCACATATTTAAATGAATGTTTTTCCAAACATCCGTCTAAAGAATTAGCCGTCTTGAACACTGTCTTAAATCGACTTAAATTTCTGGAGTAGAAATCTCATATACATGTTCGAAGGCCATTTTTATTTACGTAAATTTAGATTGCTTAGGAGGTAAGAATATTTATTGGCAGATAAATAGACATTTGAAAAATGAAGGAACAACGGAAGGAAAAATTAAGTTTTACTACCACTGACTTGAACATGTTTCAAAATGTATCGAAAATAGTTGCCTGTCAAAAGGATAAAGTAAGGCGCTTCACTTAGAGTTATGAATTGACACGTTCCCTCTTGTGTATTTATATCTCCGCGTGTGTACATGAATGTAAATATTTATATAATATTTAGTATTTCGGCTTGTAATGAATTCGCCTCGCAACATTATTATCGACGGTATTGATGATTTATTTCGCGTGTAGAACCAGAAATTTTATTTTGTGACGAGAGCAGTAGCGTAAGGTTTCTTAGAATACACAACGGAATTTGAGAGGGTAAAATAAAAAAAGTACTGGAAATATTAGACTAGCGTGAGTTATATATATATATATATATATATATATATATATATATATATATATATATATATATATATATATATATATAAGTCTCCATGAGGTCGCTAAGAAAGAGCATAGCATGATGAAAAAGGCACCAAACTTGACGTAAACAAAGTTTTATGGTCTAAATGTTCATGTTATCATTAAGAGTAAAAAATCAAAGTATTTGGGAGATTTATTTTTACATTTTTTAATCGTTCGGAGCACTCCAAAAATTTCGTTAAATATCTTGTTTTTTTTTGGAGTGATCAAAATTGACAGATAATCGATTATGGCATCCATTTTTTTCCATTTTATAAAAAAGATGAATAATGACGTATTGACGGATTTACGTGATCATAATCTGTTCTACGGAAGGCGAAAAGTGAAGTTATTTAGAATTAAGTGAACAAATTATTTACCTCGTTATTTTTAAGGAAACTTTCAGCGCTCTATTTTTTTTGTACTTAGCTTTCACCTTTATGTTTACGATGCTTTATGGAAAATATATAATAAAGAAATTAAAATAAGACTGTTAAGAGTGAGATTAAATTTCATATTTCATAAGAAAGGTATCTAATTAATTTATAGGTACCTTTCTAAACAAATTTTATCAATACTATAATTTTATGTACATTTATTACTTTTTACTGTGTCATTTGTATTTCCATTCATTTTATTATTAATTTTGATATTTCATTCATGGAAAAATGTCATAACTAAGATTAATATAAAAATAAGATTATGTAAATTTCATAAGATGACACTGATACTTGTAGATACCCTTCTCAGTTGAAATTTAAAAATCAAATTGACTTCTCCACACGTGTTTCGCAAAAGTAAAGGCTTTAACAGCGGAGAATGCTTAACTCATATAACGCAACTTAATTGTATGCTGGTTGGTCTTCCGTGTTTTATAATTACAGCCCGATTATAAACATAAAATTACATTTCTTAATTACTGCGGATCTTCTGATTCGTCAAAATGATACAATTTACAACGCGCTAAAAAAGATCTATCTCATAAGGACACTTATGAAACCCAATGCAGCTTTTAACTAATTTTTTAATATTTTAACAACTTAAATGAAAAAATATATTATGATTAAAGAAATAACAAATAATTGTATTGAAAATTCATTTTGCATCGAATTTATTTTTTACTCTAAGAAAATATTGTCCATATTCATAAAAACAACTAAAAGCAAATAAAAGCATTGTAAATAATAAATAATATCTTTTTTATTTAATTTTGTATGTTACAATTCAAAGCATATTTTTAGGTAGGGGGATCCAATTAAAAACAAAAATAAACATGATTTGCATTCCTCAAAACCCTGTACTTTTAACTATTGTAATCACTAAACCCGATGCGATGGTATTTCTAGCGCTTTCATAAAATTAGTTATGCGGGGGTTAATAAATATAAAACAATATTTCTGCCATGATTTTAATAAAAAAACAATATATTTATAATAATTCTGGTCATCTGTGAATAGTTTCTGAAAGTTTCATTAAAATCCGACAATTATTTTTATTTTTGCAAGATTTTCCAAATTAATGTGTGTCATACAAAAAAAAAATAAATAAAAATAAAAACGTGTTCCGGCGATACAAAGAGAAACAAGTTTTTTTAATAAAAATTTACAATGTTCTAAGAAGAAAGACAAAATTTTAAAAATAATAAAATCTTTGGACTTTCCTCTTTATAATAACGTAAACATCTATATGATAACATTTTGTTTTCGTCAGGTTTGGCATCTTTTTCATCATGCTATGCTCTTTTTTAGCGATCTCATGGAGGTACCTATATATATATATATATATATATATATATATATATATATATATATATATATATATATATATATAGATAGATAGATAGATAGATAGATAGATAGATATTCGAGTAATCCAGGAATTCTTTTGGCTGTTGGTTGGTTTTGTTTAGCAACATATCCAAGCATATGGGTTATGAAGTGATTTTCCAAGAGTAGTTTAGATGTGACACAAGGCTGAAAGAAAGGGGCACGCAGTGAGGATCGAAATCGTTAATCAGTCGTAATTGTTTTAGCAAGACAAGCTTTCTAACCATTACACCGCCTCGAGGTGTTCTAGTGATTTTCCAAGCGTAGCTTAGATGTGGCACAAGGCCGAAAATAGTGTGCACCCAATGATGATCGAACTCACTACTCAGCCGTAATTGATCTAGTAAGACAAGCTTTTTAACCATTACACCACTCCGATTTGCCCACCATATGGGTTATGCAATGCCGAAATCTAAATCTAAAATTCAAACTTTATAATTACTTCAAGCGAATGTCATTATTTCATGATGAAAGTATAATAATTTAGCTGCATTTTCTTTTAAACAAATAATCCTACATAGACAAACGGAGAATGAAAACTTATTTCTCTTTAGAAAAAAATGAAATGAATCCCAGCAAATAGTTTTTACAACGTATGTCATCTTATATGTTACTATATCTTGTTGGCCATGTTGTTATAAAAATGTATTGTTTGTCATTTTGCTCTAAAAATATATTGATGGTCACTTTGCTATAAAATATAGTGATGGTAATTTTGCAACGTGAATGTATTGTTGGTAATATTTTTATATAAAGACGTATTACTGATATTTGTATTGTAAAAATGTATTTTTATACATTCCTTATGTTTTGGTTACTCTTTGTGGGCTTACTATTTGCCTATAGCTGGGCTAAAGTCGACTTGGGAACAGCAGAAATTAGGTGCTGATTATACTCTCTTCAAAAGCTCGAAATCAGAGGCCTTGGTGCCGCATGTTGCTTACCGACATATCTAGGACAGAAATTCTGCTGGGAACAACAACCACCAAACATGGGGGAAAAACGACGTCAGCGAATCCAGAACTAATAGCGAGGATTATAAAAGCAATACTATTTCGAACTCGATTTATTTAACCTGCACTGTGTGCCGATTCCAAAAGAACAGGCGTACATAATCTAAAATATATAACTTACGCATAATAACAAATTTTAGATTATCGAGAGTAGAACGAACAGGAAAGATAAAGTTTAGCAGAAGATACAGTATGTGGTAATGGTAATATTAGCCGTTTGCTGATAAGGAAGCATTCGACAATCATTACCCGAGCAGACAATATCGCCTTTTGAATATTTACAATATCCTTATCTTAAAACAATTTTTCAGGGAAATAAGATGAGAAATTCTACTGAGTATTTTAAACGCCTCAAGTATTTTAGGGATTTATATCTTTCTGGAAAATTTGATTATGACTCTT
Source organism: Acanthosepion esculentum (assembly GCA_964036315.1). NCBI lineage: Eukaryota > Metazoa > Mollusca > Cephalopoda > Sepiida > Sepiidae > Acanthosepion > Acanthosepion esculentum. The sequence goes on from OZ038491.1 coordinate 98,782,246, forward strand.
TATTCGGATACGTTTTTTTTTTTAGTATTATTGTCAGCTTATCTTTTATTTCTTTTGGGGATGTTTTGGTTTGTGCATCATGTTTCATATATAATTCGTGCTTTCTTCTAACCTGTAGGTGGCGTTTCCTTTCGGGGAGTTGTACAAGATGGAACCTGCCATTTCCTGTCCTGAAACTTTGTCTTTTTTGTTATCTATCCTAAAATGTGCTCTGGCATACATTTACTTAAACTCGCTATGTAGGTTACACGTTGTTTTCCCCTTCCCCTCTTGCATTCAATCTGCCCTGGAAATTTTCTACTCCTTTTTTAATCATTATGTGCTCCAGAAATTTCAACTATCTCTTTCTGATATTAAGTATAAGTGTCCTTTTTCGATTTTTTCTAAACCTTCCTCATTGCTTACAAAATTCGGTCAATGGTATTCTCAGTATCCTCCTATAGGAAAATATTTCTGTTGCTTCAAGTGTCTATTTCATCTGTGAGTAGTTTGCCCAGCTTAACTGCCCTATACGAGGAATGATATTACGTAACAGTTCAGTAATCTTTTCTTTTTTCTAACGATTTTTCTCTTTGCTTAATACTTTGCTTAGCTTTTGGAAGGCAAATTTTGCTATTCCAATGCGCTTTCTGATGCCATTGTCGTACTTTCCTTCCTGTTTTTAAACACATCCGGGATATTTTAATTGTTGGACTTGTTTTATTTTGGTATCTCCAATTTGTAATTAGCATGTTGGTCTGTCCTGTTTGTTAATAAATCTGCATTATGTGATGTCACTAATGTCTAGTCCTTTCTTCTCGCTTTCCTTCACTATATTTAGTAGTATTTCTTATAATTTCCTTGTTATGACTGCTATATGTAATGCTGAAATCTAATTAAAAAGTATTGTTTGATTTGCGTATCTTTTGGTGTTAAGACTGTTGTTCATGGTGACGGTAGTCTTTAAGTATAGAATCCAGAGGTTGGCAGTGAATATTTCGAAGACAGTAGGGAAGCGTAGTTCAGGTTAGCAGTGGATATTGGTAGCAGGGCGTAGTTATTCCTTGTTTTCTGGTCATATTTGGTTCTGACAGGTTGGCACTGGACTTTTTATTTTTTGTTGGAATACAACAAATATGGCACAAGGCCGAAAAGGGGAGGGGTGAAGGCTGGTCATAACTTACTATCCTATACCTAGCTAATCAGATTCGCGACCCATTCATACATTACAATTAACCCATTCACCACAAGAACTCATCCGTCGCCATTCAAACCTTCATCCACCATAATACCACGTCCACACCAGGGGAACCTACAAAAACGCGCCCCACACCATAACAATTTTGATGATAATAGCATACATTAAAATTCTAATAATGAAAAGATGAAAGTGGGGAGGGAGATGAACCCAATAACAAACTAAAAACTCAACGAATATTTAAACTAAACATAATTCGTGTTAGTAGGGCCCGTCCAACCCTCAAAATAGAGAGGCCGCTGTATTCTGCCCAGAGGACAGAATCAAGAAACACTCTCGCTAAGGGAGTGGGAAAGAGATAAAATAACCCGGACATGGGGAAATAAAAGGCTGACCTAGTCGAGATGAAAGGTGGGGCCAAAACAAACTGGGGAGGTTGGGAATCTCGACTTGGATCATAACTAAAAAGATAGCCGGGAAACAGGCCGGGAACAACACTTACTCACATTAACTAGGTACACTTAAGCTTGTCTAACCTAACCAAGGGGAGGGTTCCACAGGAAACCACCCCGATGTGACTTAGATTGACCTAGAAAAGAAAATCAAGGCTAGCCCCGTCCAAACGAACCAAGCTCGCCTCTTTTACCCACCTTTCGTTGAAGACTGTCGAATGCAATCGTTTTCTATCAGTTCTAATCTTCATCTTGAGCTGATGCTCAAAGAATCGGATTAGATCCTGATGCGAAAGACGATTGCCTCGCAAGACTTCCTGCATGCGCTTCGTCCATATCACCATTCGAGCCGTGGCTAGCAGCGTCAGAAACACCATTCGTTTCACCCCGGAATACGGGGGCGACACATTGTCACACGCGTATGCGCGATCAATGGACACGAGTTCTTCGGGAGCGAGACGAGCCGTCAGCTCGCCGACATGGTCCCATAAGGGGCGGACCCGGAGGCAATGGTAGAAGGCGTGCGAAGCCGTTTCTTCTAAACCAAGACCACACCGTTCACAGTCTGGCAAATCCGCCAAGCCCCATATGAAAGCCTTGTCGTTGAGAGGCAGCCGATTCCGAGCCAATCGCCAGGTAAGCGAAAACTCAGGGTTACTGAGATAATCCGCCGCTGGCGCCCAAGTAGGAGCGATACTCCTCTTCCGAAAAGCAGAGCGTATCACGTAGGGAATCCTTCGCGCGCCCCTCCACTAATCCCCTATAGAAGACTTTCCTAGGCTGTGACAGGTCACTGGACCGCGGAATAGCCTTCAAGGCTAACCGACACTCGCGGAGGAAAAGCGATTGATCCCGGGGTCTACGACGGCGCTCAACCCTCGAGATGGGGGGACTGATAGTAAGGCCAGGGAACGCGTCCCTAACAATCCCCTCCAGAATCGGATCTCCTCTAGTCAATGCGCGGCGTAGGAAAGCCAACCGTGAGGCACGGATGTGACTCAGCAAGTGTGGCATTCCCAGCCCCCCATGACACGGACGTTTAGTGCAGAGTCGTCTGTCGACCCTGTTACCGCGTCCCCTCCATAAAATGGAGGATAGCGATCGCTCGAGCGCCTTCCTGTGGGCCTTACAGAGAGGAAGTACTGACAATCGATAAAGAACCAGGGGCAAAATGTATGTAAAACACACGTCAGCCCTGCCCTTCACAGACAACCTCCGTCGGTTCCAAGTCTTGCCGGCAGAACCGATCTTTGCTAGTACTTCTGACCAATTCTTCTCCAGCTGGAGGTCGGGTCCAAATCACACTCCAAGAATGCGGATAGGACCGTCCGTCCAACCGAAGCGGCCTGGAAGATCACGCCCCTTCCAGGCACCTAACCGCAAGCCGGACGACTTGTCGCGGTTTATCTTGGCCCCTGTCACCTTCTCGTACCGATCAAGCGCCTTCTGTACCGCTTCAATGTCGCCCCGGGACGACACGAAAGCAGATACGTCATCGGCGTACGCGGAAACCCTGGCTCGAGACCCTCCAGGAACGGCGATCCCGCGTAGGGCCGGACTGCACGTCTCGTCCTTCAGCCGGCGAAGGAGAGGCTCCAACGCCAAAGCATAAAGGAGAGGCGACAGCGGACAACCCTGACGAACCGACCTCGACAGAACAAAAGCGCCCGACAACTTTCCGTTCACCTGTACCACAGCACTGGGGGAGCGATACAGGAGGCTAAACCAGCGGCAGAAGTCGGGTGCGAATCCGGCGGCCTGCAGGACAGTAGCAAGGTAGCGATGGTCGACCCTATCAAATGCCTTGGACTGATCCAAATTGATCAGCGCGGATTCTTCGTCGTCTTTTACTCCCTCTAGGATCGTGCGGATCAAATGCAGGTTGCTCTGAATTGTTCGGCCCCTCACAGAACAAGTCTGCTCGGGTCCCAACAGAGACTCGGCAACTGACTGCAAACGCTCCTGCAGGATCTTGGCCATAATCTTTAACTCTGTGTTTAGCAGAGTTATGGGCCTGTAATCGTCTAGTTTACCCCCAACACCCTTGCCCTTTTTCAACAGAGTGATCACACCCCTGGAAATGCGGTTGGGGATGGACCCCGACCGAAACCAGTTGTTGAACACTGCAGTCAAAATCGGAACAAAGATGTGCGACAGCCTCAAGTACAATTCATAAGGCAAACCATCCAGACCGGGCGACTTGCCTCTGCCGACCTTCTTCAATGCCTCGTAGACTTCGCCCTCCGTGATCTCTCCCTCGCAGCTAGCTGCTTCAGTCGGCTCAAGCCGAGGAAAGTCAGCCAAATAGCTGCGAAACTCCTCCTCACGGAGACCAGGCTCCTTGGTAAAGCGGCTCTCGAAATGCCGCCGAAACGCCTCGCACATGTCGTCAGTCGACCGCAGAGTACGCCCCTCCGGGGTTTTGACTTGACGAATGTAACGATCACCACCTCGACGGACTTCTTCCCGACGCAGATCTGCGCCCAGGTTCACAGCTTCAGAAGACATCTTACTTAGCCTATGCCTAATTACCTGACCCATGTAGCGCTCGCTATTCGAACTCTGCAGGGCCTCCCTAGCTAGGGCTATCTCTAGGGGATCCCCCCCAGCCTCCGCCCGGGAAAAATTAGCCTTAAGCGTCTTCACCTTTTCAGCTCTATCTAGGGCGAGCCGTTTGCTGAAATCAGTGGTGAAAGACCTAATTCTATCCTTAAGTCGCTCCCACCACTTATTCCCGATAACCGCCCCCACTAGCTCCCGCTGCACTACACTAGTTAGCTGCCTCTGGAAGTCCCGCCTGTCCAGTAAAGACAGATTGAACTTCCAGTAGCCAGCCATTCTAGGCCTATGTTCTAACTCCACACGGGCACAAACGAGTTTGTGATCCGTGTAGCCTACCCAGTGGAACGTGGGACAATCTAACAAGTCTATGTCGGCTCTACGAACTAACATTCTGTCAATGTAGCTAACTACATTGACAGACGGCCAGCTACGAGCCCACGTCCACATTTTCCCCTTGGGATGATCGACCCGGTATCTATCGACGAGACCATAATCGTCGATCAGATTGACCAGGCTACGATCGCCCCTACTCCCGCTAGCGCCCCGCCTCCTGTCTAACTTGGGGTTCAGGATGGCATTCCAGTCCCCCATTAAAACTAGGCGCGATGAATCAACTAGGAACGGCCCCAACCGCCGAAAAAATGAACCCCGCTCCCCCCAGTCGTTGGGCGCATAAACCGCAACGACCCGAAACGAACCACTTTTCACGGCAATATCGGCCACGATTAACCGGCCCTCGGCATCGGTATGCACAAGGTCCACCTTCGCATCGAGAGTACGTCTGACCAACAAAGAAACTCCTCCGGCACATCGGTCCCCATATGCTGAATAGATGACAAAGTCATACTCCAGCACACACGCATCGGAAGTGCAAACAAAGTGGGTCTCTTCGATCGCGGCAACATCCACGCCGAAGGACAAGAGATCCCGAAGCAGGCGGGCAGCCTTACCCCGATCTCTCAAGCCCTTCGCATTCAAACTGGCTATCTTTATTTCCATTTCCTAGACTTGCAAAAATAAAAAACGACAGTTACTGCAACAACCTAAGCACATACGGGGCGGAAATCTGCGGGTGACAAGACCCCGACGGTTTGTCCCAGGCTTCCCGTGCCCAGCTCCGACGTCATCCGTCCTTCCGAGACAATCCCGCCGACGTCCGTAGGGTATGTTAATTTTAAGGCCCTGTATAGTGAGGGGTGGTGACGTACCGGGACCCTCCCTGCACAGAAGCCGTGCATCTTGGTGAGGTCAGGAGACCCAAATTCCGCTATTCTTAAATTTGGGAATGCTTCTTTGGCCTCGAACATATGGGCCCATACTTTTAAATGCTTCCCCGCATCCCTGATGAGGGCAATCACACCTGGGGCCCCCGGAAAGCTCTGGGGGTCTTCCACCGACATGTTGTCAATGGAAGAGAGTTTAAAGAGTGGACCTAGAAGGGATTTTTTCCTGGAGGAACAGTTTTTTTCCAGCTCCGTCTTATCCACTCTACATATATCTTCTGCTCTTTTAAAGAGTCTCTTCTTTTTTTTCTTAACCCTATCTGGGTCTGGTGGGGAGGGAATGGACGGGAGAGTGGGTGTATGCTGGGTAGGGGACGCATCCGATGACATGGGGGTGGATGATTGTGTGGGAGTGGGAGTGGGAGGAGGGAGTGGCAAACGTGAGAGTGATGGGGGGAGACTCCTAGGAACAGGTACAACAATATTCCTTTCTGGAGACGCCGGGGTGGATGCGCATTTGGATTTTTCCCGGCTCCTCCCCGTTCTTTTTTCTGCTGTATGCTTTTTTGTAGGGACTTCTTCGTCGTCCTCTTCCCTGTTCCTCTTCAAAGAGGAGGACCGCATTGTAGGTAATTCTTCTACCTCCATCTGGACTTCGGGTTCCTTTGGTTGATGTTGCTTCTTGTTTTCTTCTTTCTTCCGATTTTGTTTCTCAGTCTGCTTTTTGGGAGAAGCCTCCTTTGGGGGTGACGGGAGGCTTGTTTGGGATTTTCGTCCCTTTGCCACCACTTCCTTCCAGCCGTCACTCGAAGTCTTGCCAGTTTCGGCGGTTTTGGTAGCGGTCGCTGCTGTCGCTGCTGCTGTCGTTACTGGAGTAGATTCTTTTTGTGCTGGCACCTTCTTGGTGGGGCACGCCTTTGCCATATGGCCCGGCTGTCCGCACACCCAACAACATGGTTTCCTCCCTTCCACCACCACCAGCATTCTTCGCATACGGCAGAGCAAAATATTTGGGATCTCTTAGAAATTTTCCTTGTCAAGTGTAATTTGGACTTCCATGTCCCCAGTGTCAATTCCTGACTTACTGCAGATGGCCTTCACTTCGCTCACTTCCCCATATTTAGAGAAGAAAGCCCCCATCCGATCTTCTGAAATGTCTATCGGCACTCCGTGGACGGTTATTTTCGTTCTGCGGGTGCCCATATACTCGGTTTGTAACCGTAAATTTTTTGTGTTTAGAACACTTCCCGCTAATCTTCGGGCCTGATCTTCAGTCTGGAGAAGGACATCCCAAAGAGCATTAGTCCTTCTGGCCAAAATCTTTGGACAAATGTTTAATGATTTTAGAGCCTCCTCCATGCATTCTCTGCTTACCCCCATTAATTTATGGCTCTTCACGTCTGAAGTAAGCAGAGAAATAGTTCTCACTTTCACTGCATCAAAGGCGTCCTTTATCGTGAGGAATTCGTTGCCGTTGAAACTGCTTTCCAGTTTTTTTCTCTGACTGGCATAGAATTCCCCATCTTTCTTTAGCGGCCTATCTTGAGACCAGGCCGATTTTGCTGGCGACACCGGATTTGCCACCGGTGTATCAGGCACTTTTTTATTGTTTGTGTCGACCATGGCGTAGACTAAAACACAACCACGGTCGACGTAAGTTATTTTTTCTTGCTCCTTTTATAAATAATACTTTTTATCATTTCAAACAAAATAAAATGGAACAAGAACGGGACAAACTAAGGCAATAAACAATTCAACCAAAGAGCAAATGCAAATCAAAATAGGGGGAGGGTAATAAATACAACAAAAAGGCAAATGAAAGGTAAATGTAAAATATTCCAATATATACTAAAACGAAAAAACCAAGAAACTTCAAAAACAATGTCGGAAACTGAAAAAGTAACAAAATAAACACTTATCACTGAGTTATTCTTCAAAGTTGTTTCACACCGTATTCAAACAGTAACCACGAAAAACAGTAATCGACAAACTGCGGTGAACCGGTTGGCATTGGGCATTCGGAAAAAGTAACCAAAATGGCCTCCTTTATACAAGATGGATTGAATATTTTACGCCTTCTGATTGGTTAATCTTCAAATTGGGGAACTATAAAGTGAGTCAAGTCATTTAGGTTTGCTCACTAGTATATTATACACAAAATAACTTAACAAAGACTGTGTTCAATAATAATCAAACCATGAAGGGCTTATGACTTTCTCCGAATCGACACTCAGTATAACTTGAATAAATCCGGTGAGAATACACATCTTTGTTTTCCTCTGCTTTCAACTTTATATATTTACTATTTTCATTTCTTATCCGTTTACATGTAGTTTTCTCCCATTATACGTTCAGGATTATTCTTATATCCTTCCCAATTACGTCAAGGTTACTATTGTAGCCTTGTTAGGGCCAGTAATAAAGACACAAAGAGAGGAATTGAGTAAAATATATTAACAGAAACGGTAATGCAAACATATACAAACGAGAGGGTTACAGCAAGAAGTTTCAGTCCGACTGTCAGAGCTGACTGCTGGAAACTTCCTCTCCAAAAGGCAGTACCTGCTCCTATTCGTAACTGTGAGAGTCCATGCGTGTGTGGGTAAATTAACATAACAGTTACCTAGCGTTTCCAAGAGTTCTTTGTGTTGTATTGACCAAACGCTTTTGCATTATCTATAAAACTTAGGTAAACTTATGCATATTTATTGCTTTTTCTGATATCTAAATATCGCGTTTATTATTTCAGTTTCTTTGACCAACCCGTTCTGTTCTTTCCTTTTTACGCTGCCCGCTCTATTCCCCACAAATCGAGCGATATATTTTGTTATGTGGTTCATTAAGTTGATTGCCCGATGGAGTTCATTCGCAACTGGCTAGTTAGTGTTATGAAAATGGATCTATTTCGATCTACACGTATATAACCACCGTTGTATAATCTTGACAATGCCGTAATCATCTGAGGCTGCACGCATTTCTATTACAAGCCGTCTGGCATTGTTGCTTTGTTTCTGTTCAATTTGACCACTTCAGTTTTTTTTTAATTCTGGTCTTCGATATATCTGTCCATTGTCGTTTGTTCTCCTTCGCCGTAAAAGTATTCCCCAAAGTATTCGTTCTTTGTTTTTCTCTTTCTCTAATATCAGTACCCCGTTCAGATCGTATCTTTTATTCTGACAGTTCCCTTATTTTTATGTATATCTCCCCTATTTTTCATAAGCATTCTTGCGTGGAGCCATTAGTTTTTACTCACCTACTTGTATTACTAATTTCCTATGGTAGAGTCCTATAGTCTCTGCCATACCCCCGCTTTGTGATTTTGTCTCCTTTCCTTTATGTAGAGACTTAATCTCTCATCTATACTTTTTTCTTTGTCGATTTTTCTTTGCGATGATCTCCATTGCTGATATTACTAAGGTTTAACTTAATGGAATTAGTATATACAAATATATTGCTAGTATTTTTAATATACTAATTTATTTTTACTATAAAAATGTATTTTTACTAAAAAAATGTTACTATAAAAATCTATATTTATACATTCATAGGACATTGTTTTATTTGGCAGTTCACATTAGCCACTAATCTAACAGATGCTAAAACTACGGATCATGATGAACGCCAACAATTAAAAGGTGATTCTACGCTCTTCAAAACCGCCAATCTCCCGATCACAGGCCTCGCTACCGGATGCTCATATCAGAACTAATTTTCGTATATTACGTTGCTTTATAGGCAGTTAGCTTTCAGTAGATATTACGGTTTTGCTTTATTTACACGTGACTGCTGCAATTTTGTAGTCTCTCAGTGCATTTTGCATTTGTTGATTTATGATTGCTAGTAGGTTTTCAATGTGAACAATTAGATTATTTTTGTTGAATACTTTTTACAATTTTTGGTTGAGGTGTTTTCCAATTTAAATATGAATATAATTGGTACCCACGCTTCTTTTTGCTTTTTCGTTTATTGGCATTTTTCCATTTACGTTGCATTTTTTTCAATTTAACTTTTCATAACGACGATGATTTTGTTTGATTGACGATTTTGGATTGCATTCAATGTTTTTTTTTCCCGTCGTTTATCCAACTGACACTTTCAGTTCTAAATTATAGGATAATTTGTATCTTATATTATTTAATGTATGTATTCTTTTCTTATTCTTTCTCTGTGCTTCTGATGTTTTCAAGGTTATACCACAACCTCCCACACAGACTTACACACACACACACACACACACACACACACACACACACACACATATATATATATATATATATATATATATATATATATATATATATATATATAAATATATAAACAGTGTTCCAATAACTTGGACTGATTTAAAATATGAATTAAGTTAAGCGTCTAATGATTTCTTTTACTTTTTCTTTCAGATTTTGTGAACATTTCGGCGACAGTATTTTCATACATAATTGCCATGAATGAAATGACATGATCCGATAGACAAATACATTTTCACTAATCGCATTGATTTATTTGCTGTCTTCATGTAACACCCTAATATAAAATCCATCTTAATGAAACAGCCTTTTTACACAGACACGCGTGCACACACACATACACACACAAATATAGTACAGGTAATCGATTCGTTGGTAAATAATCAAGGTGGATCCTAGTAAGATTAGTTATTAAAACTGATACAGAGCTCGAGGTTTTTATTTTAACAAAGCATATATATTTTTACAGCAAAAAAACAAAAAATACTTCACATAGATATAGTCTATTTCAAACCGTTCTGTACAGCACTATAATCAGCCGCTAAGTGTCTATCTCATTGTTTTAAATGTATTCCCAATGTCAGTCCTCTTCTGGTAGATGGCTTTTTAATGAGAATGGATTTGTGTTAGCGATTGGTGGGGGCGTAAGATATCTTATTTCGGAGGAAGCGGTCTGATGTTGGAGTTTGTTTATGGCCAGAACTTTTGTTGTTTTAGTTTAATATCGGATCCTATTATGCGGCATTTCTTATACAGGCCTCAGGTGTGTTTTTCTGGCCTGACAGTAAATAGTTTTGTACTACAGGTGTCTGATATTAGGAATAAGTGAGGAAGGATTTAAACATAAACCCTTTAATATTCATGTAAATTAGTTGAGTTAAATATTTATAAATTGTGGGTAATACCCGAGCACCCAATGTAATAAATCATGCTGGCCAACACATATGCGTACATATCTTCATACATACAAATATGCACATTTACATGTCTATACGTATATGCCACTATACGTACACATACATCCCCAATTGTCTTAGGGATGGGTGCAAGCTGTTTTTAGAAGAGAAAAGAAAGATAATTGAATATAAAGATCAACGCAAACTATTAAATCAACGGAGAGAACTTATCACGAAATGAAGACATGGAAAAAATCTATGTTGAGGTAATTTTGTTTTTTTCTGTAATATATATATATATATATATATATATATATTTTCTGATATAAAATCCTTTTCTCACAGACAAGATGTCGTAAACTGTAAGCTGCTCAGTGGATATTTCCATGGAGAGTGTTTACATAAATCCTTAGATTCATCAGTCCTAACTTCCGCGGTTATGACTTGCCATGCCACACAGCTTGTAGCGAACCACGCCGATTCCCTTTGGTTGAAGTAAGTTCCACTCAAACAGCTTCCACCGACGAAACAGATTCACAAGACGTTGATACTCTTATTTTTCACAAATATCCGAAGCATTACCTCTTACATACAGAGTGTTCACTTCAATAACTTTTGGAGTAATATATATATATATATATATATATATATATATATATATATATATATATATATGTGTGTGTGTGTGTGTGTGTGTCTGTGCGTGTGAGTGCGGATATATATACATACATATATATATATATATATATATATATATATATATATATATATATATATATATATATATATATGTATATGTAGTCTCACCTTTGTGGTTGTCTTGTCCATGTATACATGTATACATTAACGTCGTAACCTAGTAATGTCTAAACTCATTCGTATAACACAATAGAGCGCTGCAAGTAAAGTACATACACTTGTATAATGTTGACCTTACCTTAAGTAGATGCAACCAAAAGGATGAAATTTCAGATTTACGAATCTCATACCTCCCTCTTTCCTTACACCGCCTAGCCATTGAGGACACCCACACCAACATTTTCACTCACGACGCACGACTTGAATAAAACATTATCCGTTTGACGTCCACCATTCTTAACTACAATCGTCTCCTTAATTTCGCTTCGTTGGTGACAACGCTACTGCAAATAGAGTAGTGATCAATTCACGTCGGCTTTCACCTGAATATTAAAATGAATTTTCATATTTCATCTGCCTTCGCCAACTTTCTCTTTATTATAAGATTTTCTTCTTGTCTACTTCATTTACTTACACTTCACAGTATTCGATGCATTTTAAATTTGGTTTCGACTTACTACAGTTAACTTTCTTTATTATATTTTCTTAAACCTTTTATTTACTGAGAACAAAAATGTGTTCACTTCTAAGCGTTCTTCATCGGCCACACATTGGCTATTAATCGCGACGTTGTTTAAGGTTTGGGTGTAAACGAAAAGTGTTTCTTTATACTACTCTTCTAGAAAACGATTCCCTGATGCATAAATCATCACTGACTTATTAAAATCTGTAGCGGCAGAATTTAACCTACATCTTTAGCCGTTTCTTTTCGTTTCATAGAGATAGGAAATATAAGTACAATTATTTTCCTTGATGTTTTGAACCTTGCAATAGACGCAGAAAAATCCGCAAAGTTGTAGAAAGATTATTCACAATATAACGAAATACATACTCTAGTGGCATTTTACTATTATTTTGCCTAACGACAAAATCTGAAGTCTTCGCAGAAAATGCCAACGTCTGTTTTAAGGGAAACGGAACCGATGGCTCAGTGAACGACTACAACATTGAAGACGACGATAACGCCTACTAGACTGAGAACGAAAATGAATGAATGATGTCTGTCTTTGAAATATTCTGCAAAGAAGACGACAAATTCTGCTTATTCTGTGGATAGTTAATTTAAACACATCCTTACTTATGTTCAACAAAAAATTTAAATCGGTAGTTTAATGATTTAACTTCGTATTTAATTTGTTTACTCCATACACATTCTCGGTCATATCCGCGCGAATATGGCCATACAAGTTGTCAGACAACAGAAAGAAATTTGTTTTTTATTGGGTTTATTATGAAACACAAGCTTTAGTGTTTTAAATCAGAAACAAAGGCGTAATACACAAGAATAATTATTGTAATTTATTCTCCTTAGTGTGATGTAACAACGGTATTTAGCCAAATTGATATATATTTTAAACGAAATACTAGCCGGGATACAATCAATAGCTTTCTTTTCAATCTACTATGTGACTTGCCACTTCCAATCTCCACAAGTTCGTATCTTTCGTTATATTTGTCCACTGATTTTGCCACGCCTGTTCTTTTCTACCACATATTTACAAATGCTACTTAAGTTAAACAATTGTTGTTCCCTCTGCTGCTTTTCCTTAAATACATCTTATGTCCTGGACATTTTCACGTACTGCGATGTTTAGCAAGCTTTTCTCGCTAAAGCAATTATGACTGAATAGTGACTTCGATTCACACTGAGTGCTCCATATTTTCGCCCTTGTGCCACATCGATGCTACGCATAGAAAATCAGTCGGGGCACCTCGGTATTGTCTAAATTTTAGTAAGCTTGTCTAGAAAGGTTACGTCTGAGTATTGAGTTCTATTTTCACTCAGTTCCACATATATAAACTACACTGAGAAAATCACCATATTACACAAGGCTTTTTTCCCTGATGTATTGTTTTAATCATTTCACCCCAAGCAAGGCAATGTTGCCACTAAGTCGCAAGGGGTTACTGAGTGTTAGAGAATTTGAGAATAAATATAACTATTAAAGAGGTAGAAAAATAAAACAAGAGGTACTTAGAAGAGATAATCTAAAGATTGAGATTACATTTACATTTCTGAAGATCAAAGTTGACTGGGTAGCAATAAGCCTGAATGTTTTTCCAAAAACGAGAACTATAACAAAATAAATTATTACTAAATTACTATAGAGCTTATGGCTACATATAGCCATTCGAACTGCAAAATAGTTGGAAATGTCCCAATCTAGTACTGCGCTTAATTTCAGTAAGTCTATTTACCATAAATGAAAGATTATCAGAGCAATTACCACGGATTTATATATAGAAATGGTACAGGAAGCTACGTTACGACGATGGGGAAGTAACTGAAGCTGATATACCAGGTATGGGCCAATAACTTTGTAGGTTCTTCTAAAGCAGGAAAACCAGATCAGATATGGGATCAATATTCAACGCAAGGATTGATGGTCTATTTATAAATATGCAAGAAACATTCTAGCGAGAAATATTGTTTAGCACGACTCAGTGGACCATCGTTCCCAGTAGCAAACCTAGTAATTGATTAGATATAATTATTCTAATTCTTGCCAGCTGAATTTTTACTGAGAAGGCGCATTGAATCATTCTCCTGAAGGTTAACAACAGCCATGTGGATAAAATGCAAAATGGCATTTTCGAGGTGTTAATTAAGCCATTACTTACCTCAATTAATAGTTTGTAGTTTATGCGTAAAGAAACGTCAACTATTTTAAGAAAAAATTATATTTTTTCGAATTTTTATAAACATTGTAGTTATCCACGCCATATTTACGCTTCATGTTAATTCTCAGAATTCTACTGTAAAACGATATACTACTGTTATGTGTTTAATCTGAGGAAAATTCCAGCATTCACTAGCATATGGAAGGTTTGGTTATACATGTAACGGGATAGAACTATGGAAGAATGATTTATTCTCCTATTTACGTTTCCCCGGTTAAGGGCATTATCATACCCGTGATTAAATAACACCGTAATTCACGGAATGGTTGAAGGGGATAAGAATGAGAAACATGCTTTGTAAGATAATAATTTTAAAGACATAAAAACACATACATATAAGAGATAATCATAACTATATACACATATCCATCGCGGAGATTAATATATAGCATATATCTAGAGCAGAGAGCAAGGATAAACAAAATGACTGGTCTTAATTATAATATGGAGATACTCATGTGTCTGGAGTTGCCATGCTTAGGACTCCAGATTAAACCGGGTCGGATTCATCTATGTTCCAGGCGAGGACATATTACACGAACGAAAAACAACGAGTTCCCAAATGAGTAGTGCGAGCTGGAGTTTCTTTCTATATATGTGACTGATACATTCCCAAATAGAAATATCACCATGGACTCGTAAGCTGCTGGGTAGGCAGATTTAGCCTCTGTCTATGTCACGGAATGGCGGGGGGGATTCTAAAAGAAATATCCTCTCCGTTTAGCCACTGTAAACCAACATAAAATTGACGGCCGCACTTGTCATTGTATGAAGTGGCGTCACTAACATGTGACCTATGGGACTTGACTCCACCAAAGGTTGATAATCGCCTTCCGTGTCCCTACATACTTATCAGGTGAGCACGCTGATCTTTGTTTCCAAGTAAATGCTCCCGTTTCTTAATTTAATACGTTCATGTTAGGAGATAACTGTTAATATTTTCTAACCCTTAATTTAATCTTTATTTTTGCGGTTCCATCTTGTAATTCAAGCTTTGGTACGCACTTTTGCCAATGAACATGTCTCTGTGAATACACTAAAACCGCCTTTACTGAAAATCCAGTGAGTATTTGATCAATTATCCTCTGTTCTCAGTATAATTCCCTTGATTAATACATTAAGTGAAAACCTGAATTTCTTGTGGCAGAAAGTGTCAAGTCAACTAATATACTCAAATGTCATACGATGAGTCATAATCAAATACCGTTTTTATGAACAAATATAATGAATAATGTATCGTCCTAGCAGATAATCTTGAAAGAAAAAACTTTGCTAGATATGTTAGTAACTTTAATATACATTATTTAATATATATAGGATTCCTTCATTCGCAGTGTATTTGTATGCATGACAGCAATGAATGCATTCTTTTTCTGTCACTGATACATGGAAAATGTCAACGATATTCACTTCAAAGCGGCAATAACTCTCCAATCGACGCCATTTAATGTTTGGATAATTTCGACCGTTGTTCGCTCTTCAGGTGATATTTTTTGGAATTTCGAACCGAAATTTTCATTTAGTCAACGAGGGTAGTGTTGAAACTTGACTAATGCATGCAATAATAATGCAAACACAAAATGTACTTAGAATAAAATGTATTGAAACAAGAAAGTGTACACAATATTTCTGGGAAGACCGTTCCTGGAGAATGTGTTGACTAAGTCGCAGTCGGGCAGAGTCTCTAGTTGAATCTCTTGATTCGCCTCTCATGTCTTCCCGGTACCAACCATATTTATATAGTCGGTACTCCACTATGCAAATTTCACGTTCGATGCCTTTGGATATCTCAGCACTCATACCTTAAGTGGATAAAAGCGTTGGTTGATTGAACCAAGAAGTTACTTGATCCAAGGAGTTGTGAGTTCAATCCATGTCCCTAGCGCGTAGAAAAAAATGGAGAATTATCAAGGTCAATTAACTAAAAGTAATATACCAAAAGGCATGGTAATTAGAGCAATCTACCATCGTGAACTAAATAATGAGTTCGTTTCGAAATTCCAACAAATATCACATGAAGAAGGACGGAGCGTAAAACGGTCGAAACGGCGTAAATGGGAAAGTAAAGATGATTTCAACAATCCGAACAATGTAAATAGTGTAACTAGAAATTGAATGCCAAAAATATCTAAACCTAATTTAAAATCAGGAACTCCAAAAAACACTTTGCTTTATCTTCTATAATTTACTAGTGCCATACAATTTTAATACAAGAATGGGTTAAGCTTAACTTCGGAAATTGATGGAAGAGTGTTAAAGTGAAGATTGAATGAAGCTCTAAAACCTTGTATTTGTAACTGGAGTTCAGATGGGGTCAAATCTTAAATACAAAGCTTATTATTGTTTCCTTCTTCTCGTGAAATAAGATGAAGATTTTGATGATATTGAAAAATGAAAAAATCGAATGGACCATAAAAAGCAAGTGCGAAAAATAGATTCCAAGTTAATGATTTATCTGATGATAGATAGAACTTGAAAATCAATTAACACCAGAGTCGGCGTAAAAACGAACTAGGTCGATCGGAGCTGATATCGATTTTTAGTAGAATCATTCTAACCCGTTCATGAATCCACTGTTTCTCTCTCAATAGTGTCAATTAATCGACTGGAAATTTCAAAATATTCGTTATATTTTTTCTTCTTTCCTCATCTATTTTCCCTCGATACAGTTGGGTTTTCCGACTTTGCAATTTCTTTATTCTTTCTCATACCAGTTTTTCCCTAATCTTTCTTTTCATTAATCATCTTATTCTCGATATTTTATCCTAGGATTCTTTCTAGAAAGCTACAGCATGCTCATCACAGGTTTTACAATTTGGTGATTTTGATAAGCCAATCATTTTGAGAATGTAGTACCTTGCTTAGTTTGTCGTTATTATTAACAAAACATTTAGGTCGAAACAATCGATTACAATTTGTAAGTGAATATGTTGTAAAGAACGATATCTATATACAGGATACCTATTTTTAAAAAAAACGTTAACTTCAGAAAGAGATTAATTTAGCTATCATGATCCATGTCCAAACTAAAAAAAATCATGGTAGATTTTCGAATTGTTTGCGTGAATGTTCAGTACAAAGTTGTAAGCGTGGTAACCAGGAGGCAGTAATTTTGCGGACGGTGTCAAGAAGACTTTCATCCAAAGTTTCAGTTAGGTTCCACTTCAATGAATCAATATCACGACGAGGCTTTTGCAAGTAAATTAGGAGATATGTTTCCATCTGGGCTTTAAAGTTCTACTGAGATGGACAAATTAGATCTCTTGTATTTTTTTCGAAGAATAAATTTGCCTTTTTTCACTTGGCAGCCTATGGAATAATTGCCCAATTATCCAAACAATACTTAGAAGGTTGGTAATTATTGTCAATGATAAAGATAATAACAGCTGGTAGTCTGTGCATAGCGATGTATACATTTATACGTTAAAGTTCTCAGAATAAACTTGTAGGGAAGACAAATTGAATAAAATAGGGAATTTGGAAAATAGTATTTAGTCATGGCCGACGTGTTCCGTCAATAGACTTTATCACGTCAAGTGATGATAAACAAAAGCCATTTATCATCACTTGTCTTGATAAAATCAAATGACGAAACGTATCGTCAAGGACTAAATACTATTTTCCGATTGTCTATTTTATTCAATATATTTATGTCTTTATACAGTACTTATTTATGTTTTTATACGGTCATAGATTTGCAGTGTTTTTTTTCAGGCCACTAATCTAAAGTTGAACAGTCTCTATTTCTCACTGAATATCATATGCCATCAGTTTACCAAGCAGTAACTTTGCTAGTAATAGTAATGACACAATACACAGATTATGTTTCTGTTAAATTGTATTGCCTCCCTAGGCCATTATTACTGATCACTCATCAACGATGAAAAAGGCAGAAAATAAGTGTGAAAATTTCTCAACACCAGCGTTTTATTTCTTCCGTTTGGCCATCCATTTGTTACCAAGAAAAAAAAACTAACTACATAAAATAAGAAGTATGAACGCCTTTTCTTGTCCAAAATCCTCAGCTTCTTGCTCTCTCCTGCTTAATAAATCGATATACAAATGAAAAAAAAAAGATTTCGCCCAATACTTTACATTTACTTTCTTGTTGGATATTTCGCCAAAACGTTTAAGCTTACTCTCTTGCTGGATATTTGACCGTCCACAGACCATGTCAAATATATCATAAATACGACGTATTTCCGACAAAATGTGTCGCTATTTAATAGGCGATATGTTAACTAGTGATGGGTTAAATAGTTAGGCAGGCAGACTAGTCTATATTGCGATAATAGGCAAACAATCTAGGAACAACTTTGAAATAAAACTCAGCCTTCCATGCAGATATTTTAGTTGAAAAACACGATGGATTTCCAGAATTAGAGAATCTCACTAAGTAGCGATTATCAACAGTGTTGATGGTACCAACATAAATTTATGTTCAAGGAAAGTGTAATTTCAATATCAAAATTCACATGTCAAAATATATAATTAAGATACCCAATTTTGCAAAAACACCCACGTGAAACGAATAAATGTTTCACATTTTCATTCGAACAATTGTTTAAAAAGAACGATGCACAGGATTTCCAACCCATTGTGGCAGATTATCTAAGATATTATCTTGGTGAAGTCCAGTTCTGAATTCAAAACCTTGAAGGACGCAACAGGAAACTACTTCATAGTCTCTTCCAAAACGTCCTGGTATTATCTTGCTGATATTATGAGAAAAATTTTAAATGAATTAATTTTCCATGTTCATCTTTAACGAATTTTAACCAGAGCTTTTTTTAACTGTAATTTAGAGAAATATCTCTTTGGATTATATTTTCCGCACAATATTTTTCTGGGTTTATGTTATTGCCGGAATAAATTAATTTCAATTTCTGTTTCTTCCGACATGACATATTCAATGCATACAGAAGAAATGACATCGATATTCGAAACAATATTAAGCATTTCTAAACAAAACATGCAATGAATGACTCTCATCACATTTCTGCCAATCCAAAAGATTCATTATTATACGGATGTATTGACAAGTATGAAGCAGCTTAGCATTTGATCTTAAATTTATTTCAGCGTTTTGGGAAATCGTGACATGATAATCATTTTAGAAATAACAAATAAAAAATACGAAACAAATTAGGAACGTATTTTATTTTCTCGTAAATCATATTAAAAATAACAGGGATTTGTTATTGTTTAAAATATAATTACCTTTTGCATTGTCATTTTAAAAAGTGCCTGTCGTTTTATAGCCAAGTATGTCACATTATATATTAATTACTGATTACACTTGTCTTTTTGATCAGATATATATGGTGGCTAGGAGGCCGAGTTTTTAGAAGCAAACCTGAAAAACATCTTGCTCTCAGAGAATCCATCTAAATAAAACATCTGGCACCCATTATGAATCTCATTTTATTTGGCAGCGCAAATAACGTGTTAAAATATTCTTTGTTTTTTAAATACAATTAATTCAACATTCCACCAACTTATTCTTTCGCAATGCTCAGAATTAACTCTATGACTACGACGTTGATATGGTCTGGCATTCACGTCTTCGCCACAAGCTAAAAAGTTCCGGTATCTCCGGACACATTTTTGAGTTGATCCAGTCGTTGCGGTTTAATCGTGAATTGGACATTGTCCTGAACGGCCATCATCTACATCTTTTCGTACTGACGCGCGTGTCCTCCTGGGTCCTCTGCTGTTTTAATCTTCTTTAATGATCTTCCCGATGACATCAGCTCTCAAATTGTCATCTATGCCGACGACACAACGTTAGCACTTGTCTCGAGTAAGACTAATCAGTCCGACAAGATCATGATGGCAGCTGATATAATAAAAGAATCTCAAAACCGTCGTTAACTTGGGCAAAAGGTAGTTTGTCAATTTTAACGCCTCTAAAACTAAACTTTTCTCAATTAATCACCTGAGCAGACCCCTCTCTGATTTCCCGGACTAACGTTCTCAACCGCCATGAAGTGGAAATACTCTATTGAATCCATTGCTAGGTCAGCTGCTAAGAAAGTCAATTCACTGTGCCGGACAAAGCATTTGTCTCGCCGGAATCGATCTTGCGTATCTATAAGTCTACTATTCGTCCATGCTTAGAATATTGCTGCTATATATGGTCTGGTGCCTCTGATATTTACTTGGATCTTCTTTATAAGATCCAAAGAAGAATCAGTAATATTATTACTCCTGATCTGGCGGTTCGGATTTTGTCACTTGCCCGCCTTTTGTATATGACATGTTTTTCTTTATTCGGACCATTATATTTCAACATACTCTACAAACCAGTGTATAAGCCTATTTCAGGTGTAGTGCAATCACTATTATTTTACTGGTAGTGGAGTGCGGATGACAACCTCATTTTCATATAGGTCGTGTATAATGCGACTCCAGCTTTTGAGAATTTCTAGTAGGTCTATCGTAGTCCAACATTGCAATATGAGGAAACATCCTTGACCTATTTTATAGCAAATAAGTTGTCTTCATTCGGTTTTTGTACAATTTGGAGAAAGGAATATAACATTGTTGTTTTTCATTTATATGAGATATTTGTACATTTTAAGAGCTACACATACTGGATCACACTGTTGTTAATGTAGCAACAAATTAGGCAACGCGAGACGGTGCAAGCTAAAAAAACCTTACTGGTAACATTTATGTGAGCCAAAGTTATTGTGATAATTTAGGCCTACCATGTAGGTTAGGGTCACGAAAAATGCATGAATTTTAAGGCTTCCAAAAGAATTCGTCAAAAATGCACGATGTTTGCCTTAATTGAAAAATGACCTGTGTAAAGTGTGACCCCTATGTTTTGCGTAAACAAATGGTCATGACAACTCGCAGTATTCTCATGTATATACGATAATTGGAATAGTTCACAATAGATTCATAGTTCTATAAGCCAGTGTATATTATTGGAAATGTGGCAGTGTTATTTTTATTTTTCACATCGATTTATCCTGTTGGGACTTAAAATTGTAAGTGGGTACAAATGTAAATATTAAAAATTAACATGGTTTCCCTTTCAATGAAGCAGGCGTTAAACTCAAAAGAGTGTTAACGCTACCTCTCTTCCCTTTCATTCAATCTCTCATTATATATTTTTCCTATTCATGCATTTTAACTCGTAGATATATTTCGCATTCAAAATGAGATTGTTCATTACACAGCTGGGGTCAGGCAGGGAATACCAAGCTTAAATTAGGAAACAATGTTCATTGTGTAATACTCTACGCCTGGCGTGGAATGTAAACAGGACGATAGGCGAACATATCGATGCTTATTACTATATAAAATATCATAAAAATTGTAAAAGCATTGGTGCTTCAGATTAAGCTCTGTTTAGTACAAATGTTGAGTTCAATAAAACATTTGGGGTCATTATATAATTACTTATAATTTAGGACACACCATTAATACCCCTTATATATATATATATATATATATATATATATATATATATATATATATATATATATATATATATATATATGAGGCGCGTTGGAGTAATGGATAGCTAGTTCGAAATATAGTCGAATTTATTACATTCACTTAAGTGGGTATGGATACTCTTTTTTTCCCCACCCTCACTAGCGGGAGTTCACGATATATAACTATAGAAGTGTTGTTATACACTTTTGTGCAGATACCTTGAATATGAATTCACATTTACTCCCCACAGTTACGGGTTACTTATTATCACTAATCCATTATTATCTCCAGAAAGGAAAGTCTTACAATCTAGAAATATTTTCTTCAAATAACGTGTTAAATATTGATTAAATGTAGAAAAATGCTGACTGAGATTCTTCGATATACTGATAGATAATGAGAAAGAAAGACGTATATATATATATATATATATATATATATATATATATATATATATATATATATATATATGAATTGGTACACTACTGCTTCTATGAAACCTAAGTAAAAATGATTGACTACCATTAAATTATAAGTGAAACTCGGACAAGAGCCAATTGGCCATTTCATTAAAATTTGAACCGTTGTAACTTAGAAATGATTAAAGATATTTTACTGAAATTCTCTGCAGATTTTAGAACACGATTTGACTCTACTTCGAACACGAAGAATGTGTAATTAGTCTTTGTGCTTAACAGAAGTACCGTCATGAAATCGAAGTCAAAAATGAAAATGGCATGTTCATCATTAATGAATCATTGCTACGCATCGGAAGCTCATGAAGGATGGAATAAAAATCTTCAATGGAATATATATTATTCCAGGATCACTTTCTACTTATTCAAAATGATCTTCGCCGTCTCTAACTTTCTACCTTTCTATCCCTGGAGAAACAATGTGCCTCTACGTTTCACGCACGATTTCATTTCCAAGTCTTTTTTCACTGCTCTTTGGACTAGCAGAGCTGAATGTCCTCTCTCACAAGCTAAACGGTGTATGGATTGAGTTGGATCTTTTCTAATTGATCCATTTAGATCTAAGTTGAAATGATGATCGGTCTTCCAGTTGTGACCTCCTGATCAAGTTTTCCTTTGTACTGTTTTCTTTTTTAAATCTTATTCACGATTCGTTGGATGCTTCTTCAATGAATTTGACGATGGAGGCGAGAGTACGACTGTTGGTGCCATTATTGAAAGATTGAATGATATTTTTCCTCTCACCATTGCTAATTTGTGAAGACAGCCAGACTGACACAAAACAATTTCTACTCGTGCTCTTTTTAGCTGAAAAACTCAAAAGGTTTTTTCCCAGATTCTAAAGTCAAACGGTGTTATGATGGCTAATCGACTTATCTGAATATCTGGAAAAAAAGAAACTCCATTAGTTTAATAGCTTCTGTAGACATTAAACATTTTGTTTGATGGAAAACTATGATTTCACACGATTTGCACAATTCTGATGTTACACACACACACACATACACACACACACACACACACACACACACACACACACACACACACACATATATATATTACTGCAAGAGAAGTAGATATATTGAAATGAAGTCATAAAACAGTTGATAACAAAATATATATTGTAAATTGGTAATAGTGATTTATAACGATAAAAATCGGGATGAAACGGTTCCCTGACTCCTCCCTTCCAGCTGCTAATGTCTACACCATGTGTGTAGAGAATAAGCCGCCTTATTAAAGTTAAATTGCACCCAGCACTGAAGAAACAGATAAATGACCAGCAGTCATTTGCATAATGCTGGAAATACGTGAAACGTAGGAAGTGAATAATAGAATCTTTTCGTATATATCCATCTAAATTTCGGATTAAAAAACTTTTTTAAACCGTGTAAATTGTGATTTAGCATGTAATATATAAATACAATTTAAATGTAATGGGCAGATGATTTGTTTGAAACTAAATCAAGTTTTATAGTAAAAGAAAAGTTGAGTGTAGATAAGAAAAACATTGAATAAAACCAAAGAATGGTTACCCTGAAAACAAACCATAAATCACTGTTCCGTTACATTCACAGTTTCAGTTTGTTCTGACACTATAAGTCGAACTTATCTACTTCTTACGCCTGCAGGAAGAAATAAAAGTGTGAAGAAAAAGTTCACACACTTTGACAAGTACGAGAAGAGACCTCGGGTGATTTTCTGTCATGTTGTGATTCTATTATCTTGCTGGCAAATTTCGAAGAGACCCAAAGCATTGACATCTTTCCCAACATTTACTTTATGTTCTTTCTTTTGGATTTATTGCGTTTGTAGCACGTCAAGTAAAAGTCTCAAGTTGCTATTGATATAACCTCGTTGGTTGCAAAGGCAGATCATTAGGCTTGAGGTTAAATGAGATTTAGATCTCGTACAAAAAAGTTCTGCGTCATTATTGATATCCAAAGGTGCATAGGAATAGCTAAAGATGCCTTTCAGAAAGTGTGCCAGGTATGAAAGGTTCGGAAAATGTCCTTAGAAAGAAAGATATAAAGAAAAAGAGTGCTGCCTTTTTGTATGACGGATTCTTTTATTTCCTCATAGATGAAAAAAAAACACAACGTATGTGTTGTGTTCTCGAGGAATGTTGAAGATACCATGGGTTGATTAAGTGAGAGGAGAATTAGTTTTAAGGAAAGGAGGAACTAAAAAGATTTTGCTGCTTAAAATCAGATCAAGACAGCTGTAAATGTAGAGAGAAATAATGAGAAAGATCGCCGTGAGAATTTGACACTCACGGAATTAGAGAGTATGCAAGGGAGGGGAGCATAGGAAAAGTCGTGTAAAACTATTGGAGACCTTTGTCTAAAGAGATTACAGAACAAAGAAGAAATGCGAAGGTAGCTTGTAAAGGAAGGAATGATATTATCGTTAGCTTAGTAGGGCCATGATAGAGAGAAAACGAAAGCCAGGAAGTTAAAGAATATATATATATATATATATATATATATATATATATATATATATATATATATATATATATATATATATATATATATGTATATATATATATATATATATGTGTGTGTGTGTGTGTGTGTGTGTGTGTGTGTATAGGATGCACCAAAATTACTGTTACAAAAATTGGGGGCGCTTCCTGAACGGAAACATGACCTAAAGTTCTTATAAACATACTTCGTTTTTGAGTTATTAAGTTTAAAGTTTATGGTAGACGCTGGTAAATGTAGAATCCAAGATACTTTTACAAAATTTGGGGGGCGGGTTCCTGACACTAAAACCAGTTGAAATATTCATTACAAAAAACTCATCTCACAAAAGGCCATACAAAACAGCAATGAAAATGATCAAAATATTCTCCGATTGCTTCTGCATACGCATGCACCTGTCAGACCTTTCACATACTCTCACTCGGTGTCGAATGGTTTCACAGGTCCACATGACACGTTGATGAAGCGTCTTGGCATTTTTAAATTCTGATGCCTTAATCTATTATTTTAAGTGGTCCCATAGATACAAATCCAAAGGGTAGTGTCGTGGGAACGTGCAGGCAATGAAACTGCCCCTTCCCCCGCCAACATATCCATCTAGCATGGAAGATGTCTTCCAGTGCATCGCTAAAATGTGCCAAAAATGAGCTGGACCCCATCATTCATGAACCATCTACGTCTTTGTATTAGCAGGTGATTTTGAAATAAAATCGCTATAGACAGCTACTATCAGACAATTCAAGTCCATACATTAATCATAAACTGATGCTGATGTCTAGCCTGAATTCTAACATGGTGACACCTATCCGTCCACAATTTTTTTCTTCTTGGTGGTTACTGACTCGGGATTTTGAGAACGCAGTTTGAAAGAGTGCTAATCCCCCACAAACATATACACAAAAAATGAAGGGGTAGGATGCCAAAGCTGTACAGCACTTCTTCATTAATCCCAGCTCTATAGCGTGCAGATGCATATCACAGAATTCTTTCTGGTGGTCAAAACCCGCCGATAAAAAGGAATTTGCCGGTCTTAAAATGGGCGAATTCAATCACATTCGAATGAAATGTATGTTTTTGTTGTAATTTAATATGTTTTCTCTTGATTCGCTTCTTTGACTTCCTAGCTTTGTTCAAGCATTTTCTTCACACACACATACACACACACAAACACACACACAAACACGCACACACACACACATATATATATATATATATATATATGTGCGACAAATGTAACACTTATTTTCATTTATTAAAATTCATTCAATAAAAATAGAAGTAGTTTGAGAATTGTCGCATCAAAGAATCTTTACAAACTTTTTAACATGTGAAAAATGCTTTTAAGAAAAAATCGATGTCACAGCTTTAAGTATATAAAATTTAACGGCGTTTCATACTTTATAGTGGGCAACAAATACGAGGGTCTTTCAATAAATAAGGTGAATTTTTCGGTATAAGGACTTCTAATACAGATAGAAGCTTACAGTTTTTTAATTTTGTTTTTGTTTTAATTCTTTTTCACATGGATTTAATTTCTTTTGCAGATTAAAAAAAAACTTTGAGAGTTTTGGCGATTAACAAAGATGGCCGACCAAGAAGTATGCTCCAGGATTGAACAGCGGTCAGTTATCAAGATTTTGTTGCTGAAGGTTACAAACAAGTTGAAATTCATAGGAGAATGTCAACTGCGTATGGTGCCACATGTTTCAGACAAAAAATATCTACAAGTGGGCTAAATTGTTTAAAGAAGGACGGAGCAGTGTTGAGGATGAAGACAGGTCTGGGAGGCCTACAGAAGTGAGGTCTCCTGAGATGATCGAATCAGTCAATGACATCATTCAGTCTAACAGGAAGGTGACAGTGGATAACATTGCAAGGACTTTGAAAGACATAAATAACAAACGCAGGGGTCATCATTCAGAATGAGTCATCTTGCATCATGACAACGAAAGGCCTCACATAGCAGCCCAAACGGTGCAGACCATCAACGAGCTGGGCTGGGAACTGCTACCTCATCCCCCTTACAGCCCAGAATTACCCCTTCAGACTTTCACCTGTTTGGTCCGTTGAAAGCGTTCACGAGAGGCACGAAGTTTAAAAGTGACGATGAAGTCAAAAGTGTTGTGAGCGACTGGCTGAGACATCAGTCCAAAGATTTTTACGCTGAGGGAATACGGAAGCTTGTGCACAGATGGGAAAATTGTGTGACTGTGCTGGAAGACTATGTTGAAAAGTTAAAAAAAAGTAAGCTTCTATCTGTATTAGAAGTTTTTATACGGAAAAATTCACCTTATTTATTGAATGACCCTCATCTATATATATATATATATATATATATATATATATATATATATATATATATATATATATAAGGGGTCAGGCAAATGTCACTCAAAATGTGGATTAATGGATAAGTCGAAGAGTGACCCTTTGGATATTTATTTCTGCAGTAACATTTGAAATCAGTTTATCAGACGTGCCCCAGATATATTTCGAATTTTAAAAAGTGTTGTGAGCGACTGGCTGAGACATCAGTCCAAAGATTTTTACGCTGAGGGAATACGGAAGCTTGTGCACAGATGGGAAAAGTGTGTGATAGTGCTGGGAGACTAAGTTTAAAAATTAAAAAAAAAACTAAGGTTCTGTCTGTATTAGAAGTCCTTATACTGAAAAATGCACCTTATTTATTGAATGAGCCTCGTATTTATTTATTGTTTTGCAGTAGGTTTCACCCTGAATAATACACAGGATCATTAGAGATTTTGTTACTAGTATATAAGCGTGTGTATTTGTATTTTTTCCTTATATTCATAAAAATAAGTTCATTTGAGAAACATTTAAGGATATATGATCTAAATCGATTTCCACAAGACTTTAAAATAAATTATCACATGTTCTCTTAGCGGATATTTCGAACATTATTTAACGCTTCGGGAGCAAGCAATCAAATTTGCGCTTATTTTATTTTTGCATCAGGATATTATTAATATAATTTTAATTCATACAAATAAATATAAATAAATTATTCATTTGTACAAAATATAAATAGAACAATAAGTACAGTATTTACATTAGTCGGACTATTGTCCTCATCTTTGTCGCCATATTTGTCACAACGTTTTGGCCGTTGTACGCCCCGGCCTTCTTCAGGTGGTTGGAATTTCGAACTGAAATCCTCAAGGACACATGGCACAGTGGATAAAGGCGTCGGTTAGATCCAGTGACCGACCCAAAGAGTGTGAGTTCAATACCCGGTTAAGGCAGTGGAGAACTTTCAGAGGGAAAATTAGCAGGAGATAACTGATAACTGACATCCATCAAACGTGGCTCGTGGAACTAGAACAGTCTACCCCAGTGATCGAAATAAAGGGTTCAGTTCGAAATTCCAACCACCTGAAGAAGGCCGGAGCGTACAACGGCCGAAACGTTGTGACAAATATGGCGGCAAAGATGAGGACAATAGTACGACTAATGTAAATACTGTACATAATACCTCATCTCAGAAATATAGACAGACTCTGAACAATAAATATTATTAATATTAAATAATTATTAATTTGTAATAAATAATTTGAAACAAATAAATGCTTTATTTTCATTAATAATAAATTATTTTATATTATTATATTTATTATTATTTTATTATTCATAATTATTTTAAATTATTTTACTTACTTATGAACTAATTATTTTATAAATAATAAAAATATATTATTGCAATATTAATAATAATAATTATTATAATACGAATTAGTATTAGTATTAAGAGGCGTGTTATTAGTACGAGTAAATGTAGTAGAAGCGAGTTTGTGATAGTGATTTTTAAGACTGAGCATTGATTGTGATCGTTACTGGAGAAACATACCCTGGTCTGATGCCAAACTCTACTCAGTATACTATATACTAACAACTGTACTCATATACAGATCAATATAAGGATTATATATATATATATATATATATATATATATATATATATATATATATATATATATATATATATATACAGAAATATAGTCTTAATGTGTGCTATATTTATGGGGTAAAGTGCTCAATATCAGAGATAGAGCGTGTGTAAATATAAAAGTGGACATGGAAGTCAGCACTTAGAGGCGACAGTCTGTTTCATGCTAGTGCAATCGTCAGGCGACTAGTGCTGTTATTTTTCTCGGCTATTTATATAAGGGTCAGTGGTGCATTATGGGTAGTCTATTTTGCTTGTTTTTTGTTTGTTTTTTTATTTTTATTTTTATTTTTTATCTTATATATTTATTTATTTATTCTTTTATTTTGATCGGTGTTTTTGGTTAACGTAGTAAAAATTTGTTTATATAGCTTATTGTTGGTAGTCTATAATGGCCGTCATTTACCGGAAATCGCTTGTTCGCTTATTTAATTGGGTCAAATTGTTTTGCTTGTTTTTATTTATTTTCATTTTTATTTTTTATCTTATATATTTGTTTATTTGTCATTGATTAAATCTGTTTGTTGAATTTGTGGTTTTTTCTGACTATTATTTAGGTGGGAACAGTTTTTAATTTATCTATTTAGGTTGGTTATCTTTATTTGTTTTTGTTTTGTTTTGTTTTTTAAAGTACATCCAAATATATAAATAAACTAACAACCGATTACGCTAAACTAGCCGTTTAAAAAACAAAACAAAAAATAAAAAAAAAATAAACAGCACTAGTCGCCTGACGATTGCACTAGCATGAAACAGACTGCCGCCTCTAAGTGCTGACTTCCATGTCCACTTTTATATTTATATATATATATATATATATATAAACACACACACACGTAAGGGAATCGTTCAGAAAGTTTTAAGCTCCACTGACAAAGAAAAGCCATTACTGAATAATTTAGTTGTGGCAGCACACTAACACTTTTTATAAAAATAGAAAAACTATTCAGATTTATGTCATAATTTCTGCACAGGTGTGTCACATACAAAGGTGAGCGGCGTACGACAAATCAAAAAATTGACGAAACAGTGCCTCAAGCAGTCAAAGTATATCTGCAAAGAAAGCTATGACACCCATGGAAATACATGAGCACATGGTACAGACACTTGCCGAGGACATTCATATGCAACTCTGTAGAAGTGGGTTGCGCATTTCAAGCGGGGCAGGGAGAGCAGATGGCCCTCAAATACCTGATGAACAAGTTGATGTAATTCACCATATGGTTTTGGATGACAGGCTTCTTAATGTCTAGCAGATAGCCACACCCATAGACAGTACTTCCGGTTCAGTCCCTACTTTTTAAACTGAGATATTCAGGATGAACACGCTTTTTGAAAGAATGCTGATACCAGCTGAAATGAGTTGATATTTCCATGACATTTCTGATTCACGTCGAGGTTGACCATGAGAATTTCCATCTCAGATGAAAGCTGGGTTCACCAGTTCGAACCTGAATCAAATAATCTGGAGCTGATTCTCCAACACCAAAGAGGGTCACGCATGCAGTACCTTCTGGCAAGTAGATGGCTTCTGTTTTTGTTTGTTTGTTTTTTTTATATTTTGATGGAGTAATCATGATAGGCAACAAGGAGAAAAGCAAAACTATTAATGCAATGTGCTATTCATAGGAATTAAGACAACTGGACGAAGCAATCAAATCGAAACTCAAGGGGAAAGCCGAGGACAGGTGAGTACTTGCTGCAGGATAACGCACCAGATCAATCAGTTAAGGGTGACGCAAGTAATTGTAGCTTTGAACTGCTAGCCCATCCATTTTTCCCACCAGACTTAACTACATTTGACTTAATCCTGTTTTCCAATCTCAAATCGCACTTCCGTGGTTGCCATTTTGGAAACAACGATGAGATCATATTTAGTGTGGAGGAGATTTTGGAGGACCAGGAAGCTACTTTCTTCCGTGATGGAACTGTAATGCGTAAGCTTCGTTAGACCATATGCATTGATTATATTAAAAGTTATTGAAAAACTGTTGTTTCTCCAACTTTCCTGGGTGAGGTTCGATCTTTGTGAGCGACCCGCATATATATATATATATATATATATATATATATATATATATATATATATATATATATATATATATATATATATATATATATATATATATCAGTAAGTTTCCGCGCGCGATGGTGTATTTATGTGCGTTTGTGTAATTCATTGCCTAACACAGATATGAGTAGGACCATTAAGTATTTATGTATAAGATTAGAGATGTATTAGTTAAATAAATGATTATGTAATGGGATTATTTTGTAACATACATTTTTTGTCGTATATTAATGATATCTTTTCAGATTAGCTAAGGACATATGTATGTAAGTGTGGGCTTGATTTCTGCGCATAAATACACAAGTGCAGACAAAAACACATACAAACACACACAATATATATATATATATATATATATATATATATATATATATATATATATATATATATATATATATATATATATATATATATATATATATATATATATATATATATATATATATATATATATATATATATATGATGTCCGGTGGAGTAGTGGAAAACGGTCGGATTGAGGAATTTTACAGCCGAGTTCGAATTCCAATGGAATCCATTATATTACATTTACCTTTTGAAAACTATAATCCTATTCTTCTCCCTCCAGCTATGGGGAAAACAAGCACAGATTGTAAAAGAACAACTCTGAATTCAAAACCTGCAGAGGGTCGTTCGGGCCTTCAAAAAGTATAATCAAATCATATGTGCTGGCGTCTTGACCCTCATACGTGGAATACTATAACACACGCGCGCAAACACAAACACATATACATACATATATTTTTTATATATATATATATATATATATATATATATATATATATATATATATATATATATATATATATATATATATATATATATAATCCGAATGTCCTGGATATCCAAAATTTAGGTAACAAGAGTCTAATTAAAATACATTCACTAATTAGTCATACAGAACCCCCACAAGTAGAAACTATTGAACATCAATAATATATATATATATATATATATATATATATATATATATATATATATATATATATATATATATATATATATATATACATACATACATACATACATACATGTATGTATGTATGTATGTGTGTGTGTGCATGTGCGTGTGTGGTTTTAAGATATGCTATATGTATGTGTTAAACTGCTCAATATAATGGATAAAGCGTATGTTAATATAAAATTGGACATTGAAGTCACAGTGTATTCATACTTGAACTCAACCGGTCTCCGGTCTGTATTCTAGAACACTCTGAGATCAACCCACATATGCTCACATTATATATATATATATATATATATATATATATATATATATATATATATATATATATATATATATATATATATATGTATATAGTTGAAAATCTCTAGTCAGTTATAAATATTTGCGTGTGTTAATGATATAGTTGAAAATCTCTAGTCAGTTATAAATATTTGTGTGTGTTAATGTGTGTAACTTAAAAGTAACAGATAAATCTTTTCTTTGTCGCTCTCTATATTTCTTGTCTATACAATGTCAATTGTTATCTAGAATCTTCTTGGTTACTCTTCTATTCTTCTCCCTCCTTAATAATATTTCTTTATTTTTTATTCATTCACACTCAATAACCCCTTGTGACTTTACAGCAGCCCATTGTGTCATTATTAAAACAAAAAAAATAAAGAATATCAACAATTATGAAAATGTACATACCAGAATCATCTTTGTATATTTCAACATTGTCTACGAGCAATAATTTAATTTCATATACCCTAATTCACAATGTATAATACGCCATCATCCATAATACGCACCCTGAAACTTGTGCTGAAAGTGCGGGAAAATGATTCTAGTCACGCATAATATGCACCCCTTGTTTGGTAATCAAACCCTATAAATTATACTTCTCCAATCTCATTACTGTCAGCGTTTGCTACTATTATTAAAAATGCTTTTAAACATAGAATAATATTTAGTTTTATGATAATTCTTATTTTATTATTCTTTTGTAAGTATTGTTAGGTACGTATGATTGTATTTGACATCCTTAGGTTAGTGTCAAATTATGTTTATTGTGGGTAGTCATTACGCAACTGAAATCGACCTATGAATCGGAAACTTTTAAAGATGTTTTTTTTTAGTTGTGCATAAACACGCACCGCTGATTTTGTTTATTATTTTCTTTTGGAAAAAATGCGTATACATGGAAAATTACGGTATGTCTTCTTGAACACATCCACAAATACACTTATGGGCTCTCATGCACAAACATATTTTATCACTTTAAACGATATTTTAATTGTTTACTCATATTTGATTAGACGACCTGATTCTTTATTAAACTCTATTTATTTTCTTCTACTTGTCTGAATATTCATGAAATCTTATTAAAACGAAATGGATGGTTAACTTTAACGCCTCTAAAACAAAACTGCTCTCTATTAACCACCACAGGGATCCATACCTCCTCTCTGCGGCTGCTCGGTTTCACGCTGTCCGCTGATCTGAGATGGAACAAATACATCGAGTCAATTGCATCATCCACCGTAAGGAAAGTTGGCTCCCTGTGCCGAGCCAGGAAATTTTTCTCCCCGGAATCGATCCTCCAAATCTATAAATCGACCATTCGCCCTTGCATGGAGTATTGCTGCCATATATGGTCTGGAGCCCCTGCTGTTTGCCTCATGGTTCTTGATAAGATCCAGAGACGGATATGCAATGTAATTGGCCCTGGTCTGTCATCTCGTCTGCAGTCGCTCTCTCACAGACGCGACGTTGCCTCGCTCTGTCTTTTTTACAAATACTTTCACGGTAATTGCTCCGATGAGCTGCTTTCCTAGGCCTCATGAATTTAAGCGTCCCACCTCTTCACCGTTGAAACTGTTAGATGTAGACGTCTCTTCTACTCCAATAGCTTCATGTCTCGCACATCTCGCCTGTGGAACTCCCTTCCTTATTCATTTTTTCCCTGACAAATACAATCTCCAGCTATTTAAGTGTAACGTCAATCGACATCTCCAGTTGCCTTGATCTATCCACTTCCCTTCTCCACATCCTTTCACCTTTCATTCCTATCTGGTCACGCTCCAAATCTTCTGTAACCCCCTTGCCTTGATCGATCCATTATCTTTCTCCACATCCTCTCCTTTACCACTCCTATCTGCTCTTCCTCCAAAACCTCTGTAACCCCTTGCGTTCTAGTGGCCTCCAGCCTTGCTTGGGGTGATAAGCTTAAAAAAAAAAATAATAAATAAATAATTATATGTCCTTCTGGCCGAATACAATACTCAGTCTCCCTAGACAGAGGGCACTGTCGTTAGATCCAACGTGATTTAAGCGACTCAGCTAGGAATGATTTAGCCGACTAAGCAAAGCACAATACTGCCTTTATGCGAAATTGTTTTCGCCATAGATTCTTGAAATTTAATGTAATTTCTTTAATCCTTTCGCCCCAAGCAAAGCGGGAACGACACTTGTACGCAGGGGTGGGGGGGTAACAGTGAGTGAAGATTGGAGAAATGAATTTTTGAAGAATGTAATTATCAGGGAAGAAAGAAACGGAAGTGCGAGAAACGAAACTGTTAATGAAGAAGTCACAGTTACATTTAACTTATTCAACAGTATAAGGTTGGGATCTAGATGCAAGTTTAGTGGCACAATTAAATACGCGTAGGCCATGCACCAGGAAAAAAAGCTCGTCAGAGCAGTTGCTATAAAAATATTTGTAGAAAAGACAGAGGGAAGCCACGTCACGTTGGTGAGAAAGAGACTGATGATTACATTGAAGATCCTTCTTTAGATTTTTTCAAGAACCTCGAAGTGGACAGAAGGATCACCAACCTAGATGTAGCAACCGTATTCAATGCACGGGTGAATGATAAATTTGTAAACGTGACAGATGGACGAGAAAAACCTTCTGGCACGACACAATGCCACATATTTCCTTGCAGTA
Source organism: Acanthosepion esculentum (assembly GCA_964036315.1). NCBI lineage: Eukaryota > Metazoa > Mollusca > Cephalopoda > Sepiida > Sepiidae > Acanthosepion > Acanthosepion esculentum. The sequence goes on from OZ038491.1 coordinate 98,816,706, forward strand.
GATGCAGCTATTGATTAGAAGTAGTCAGCCGCCCCCAAGACAGTTAAAAACGCGAAACCAAGAGCCGTAGTTATTTGCTTTCTATGTTTTTAATATCAACCATGCTGATGGCGGGCTGGTGGGATTCTCGATGGTGGTTGAATGTACTCAGTTTCAAATCCAAACGTAAAAAAAAACAATTTCTAAAGAAGTAACGGTATTTTATTTATTAATCCGTCATTTTTTATGAATTTAATTTTATTTTCAGTGGATACTCATATTTGAATAGACGCTCCGTTTATTTCTTAAGCAGTTTCTTTTCTTGCACTTCCGCCTCTAGATCTCCTTTCCGTTTACTTGCTTCCCTTATAATTAAAATCATCTATAATTTAAATGCAACGTCAAACGCCATTTTCTGTCTTCTTTAATTCCATACATGCTTTGATTTTTTCTCAATCATCCCTATATTCTGTCCTTTCTCTCATTTTCACATTTGTTAACCCCTGCGTTCTTGTGGCATTCCTGCCTTACTTGGGGTGAAATGATTAAAATAAAAATTTAAAAAAGACAATTCATTTATTTATTTTCGTCTAACGAGATGAAAATCCGAGAAGTCTTATTAAAAAACATATGCGCTCGCTGGCTGGATTCGAACACTGAGCAATGGGAACCGTCGTTAGATCCGGTGTATATATTTTCTTTAATAAGATTTCTCTTCAAATCATAGATGCTATTCATTTTAGTTGTTGCTGCCATTGGTAGATTTCAATTGATATGCTCTCGCTTACTTGGCACAGCTTCCCCGTATTGACAGACATCTGAATAAAGCCGATATCATCAATAGACAAGATATAATAACAATGCGCGAGCATCATTGTGAATGTAAATAACGTAAAATATATTTGATATTGAAAATGGGTAACTGTTGTAGAGTTACTTTCCGCAGTGGAAACTGTATTTGGACTAAATTCGATCCTAAATAGGTTCAACGTAGAAAAACGTTATGAACTTCTTATAATAAGTATTACGCAGAGTAATCTAGTTGTGGTAGCTGACTACTTTCGTATTCGACTCCCAGTCGACCCTCACTGACTCCTACTTATATTAGGTGGGAGAGTCTATTATCTATAGTCTAGGTGTGTTTCACCATAACAGTAACAGAGCCTTTTCTAATGCAAGATTCATTTTTATTTATTTCCACTTTGCATAAAACGCAAATGATGATGCGAGAAAGTAAAGATAATATACAGAGGTGGTGCGCTAATCGTCTAAATATTCATCGTACGTAGGGATACATATAATATGAAAATAATCACTGAAAGACTCAACACGAAACATGTATTATGCATCTCATGCCATATATAGCAGAGGTCAAATATGGCGGATATTTTACCACACATCGCTTCGAACCAATTAGTTTCTTAGTGAAGAAGTCATTGAAATATGATATGACTGGTCTGACAAATCTCTAACCTTTATCCACGTCAATTTGACGCTGCAGCTCGTGCCAGTGGGAGCTCTATTAACTACTAAATATGACTTTTTGTATGCCGACATATATCAGTTAAATGCTCCGTTTCCTCTCCTTGCTTCCATCTTTTTCATGTCCTATAATCAACCTCATCATCCATTCAGATCCGTATCTGATTACATACTGTGTCAATTTGAATGTGACAATAATGATCCTCTGATCATCTCAATATGGAAACTAAATTATGTTTAGAGTATTCTCCTCATTACTCAATTGGACATAAATGGAGAATTCCAAATTAATCTTTTTCATGCATAGTAATCATTTATCCCTTTCTTGGGTATCCTCGCGAGAGCAATTTAAAATCTAAAGGGGGTAAATCTTAGCAAAGAAAGGAAGTAGACATTTATCCAAATGGAATGATATAAGCAACTGAAATTATGTGTTCACCTAATCATCACAATAAACGTAAAATAATTACTAATTATGCATTCAAAACAAGTGAGGCAATCTGGAATCACAAGTAATGTACTTTGGATTTCTGACAAGAGACATTACGAAACAATTCAAATCTTTCAAGAATTTACATAAAATTCTATTCATGGTATGGTATATTTATGGGTTATAGTGCTCAATATCAAGGATAAAGCGTATTTAAGTATAAAAGTGTTATAGTGGAACAACCTGGCACACTCGACATGGATTGGTCAGTCTATAAAAGACTGACGAGCTATTGAAGATAGGAAAAAGTTCGACAGAGAGACAGAGAGAGCGAAGGCGACCCTTACGAACCTCCGTGACTTATCTTCTGTTTTCCTTAGTATTACAAACCCTTGCTCATTTGTACTATACGTACAATAAACAATTGGTATTTGTTACCTGATTTCTTGTGTTATTGCAATCTTTCCACACGTGATTACTTTGTTGTTTATATCGTATAATCCACGATATAACGGTGGCGACAAGGATTCGAAAAGAGCTCACGACACGATATAACAGTGACGACGAGAATTCGAATATAACTCACGACACAACATAACAGTGGACCACGAGGATTCGAAAAGAACTCACAACACAACATAACAGTGACTACGAGGATGCGAAAACAACACACAAGACGATATAACAGCGGCGAACGTAAATTCAAAATAAACTCACAAGGTAATTTAACAGTATCGAACGAGGAGTGAAAAAAGACACCCCTCCAAAGATAACAGCGACGATCAAATCAAACGTCGAATAATACGTTTTTACCAGTCGCTGGCCTAGTTTATAGACTAAAGGTACAGTGATTTTTATTTTTATTTTTGTTGTGCTTTAAAAAAGTAATATGGAAGAGTTCTTGGAATTTTCGTAAACCATATGTTCTGCTATGCTGCAGCAACAGTCACATTGTGAAGAACAAAATAAATCGATTCAAAAGCAAATCGAATTATTGCAAGTACAACAATTCCAGTATCAACAACAACAACAGATACAACTGCAGGAACAGCAGAAATAGCAGTTAGAATTACAAAAACACATTTTAAAGCAGCAAGAAACTTGGAGAATATATTAACAAAACAAGTCGATCAAAAGGAAGGATCAACATTTTACTCTGCTGAAGGGATTACTAGTTCACTTTCAGAATTCCATTACAAACCTATGGAAGATGTAACTTTTCCAGCGTACTTCAGACGGTACAATTTTTTTTTCAAAAAGATGTCAGTTATCGTCCGACGAAGAAAAAATTATATTACTATTACAAATATTAGGTGCTCAGGAAAACACCAAGTACATTAATTGCATTCTATCAAAGAAGCTGGAGGATATATCGTTCAACGAAACGAATAAAATATTGTCTAAAATATTTGGTGAATGTGAAAGTTTATTTCTTACACGTTATAAATGTTTAAACAGAAAGAAGACGACTTTATTTCATATGCAGAAATAAAAATCGTATAATCCACGATATATCAAAAAGTAAGCATTGAAGTCAAAACCCAGAGGCGACTGTCTGTTTCATGCTTGAATGCAACCGCCAGACTTGACGACGGTGACTGTAATGTCCACTTTTGAAATAGGGTTTCGACTTTTTCACAGCGTCTGTTGTCGGAAATTCAGGTTAAAAATGGTGTGGAAAAGCCGCTTGTTAGCCTATTTGCAAAAGCTATTTTAAATTTGAAAAATATTGTAGAAGCAAAACGAAGAAAAGAGTACTTAAATGATATATCCGAAATCGCATTGGAGAAGCGAAAGATAACTTCCAAAAGCTAAGCTAAGAATTAAGAAACAGAAAAATGTAGCTAGACTCAAAGAAAAGTGTACTGAATTGTTATGTAATATGTGTCCTCCTTGATTGCAGTAAATGCTAAGCAATCTCTTCAAAGATGAAGAAAAAACAGAGGCAACAGAAATGGTGTTCTATAGAAGGATGTCGGATGTGAGCTCAGTTTTATTGAAATTGTGAAGAATAATGACACAAACGTAGCAGCAGAAGTGTCAGTTGAAATGTCTAGGGAAAATAATTGGGAAAGAGGTCTTGGAAAATTTTAAAATCACAGAACCTATTGAAGGCAAGATTGACAACCATACCTCTTGGGTTTCTATAAATGAATGACCGAACAGGGTTTAGGAGAGATAGCATAAATACACATTTTAATAAAAGTTAAAAAAGTCAGTGAAGTGTGGGGAGACATGGTCGCTAACGTCCAAAAGAAACCTGAAAATTATTCATCAACTGTTTCCCCAATATTAGAAGAAGATAGAAAATGCCATACTTGATTACTGAATCTCATGACATAGTAATTCTCAGTTGAATCCCCGGTCCAGGTAGTAGAGAATTGGTCTCAATGGAAATAAAGTGAACAATACTCGGATAAATCTAAAATAATACAAAATAAAAATAACAAACAACAAAACAAAACAAGGTGGTCTTATTTTTACCTAGTACGTAATCTTTTGCTCATTCTGACAGTGTTAGCCACCCTTTTGAAAGGACGTTCTCCGTTATGTTGCTCAAGGTCGAATATGGTGAACTTTCAGACTTAAGTCTCGGAAGGCTGTGATAGTTGGCGGAACAGAAATAAAATCTTTCTCGAAAAGAGTATAGAGGTTTCGGAAACTTCCATAGTAAAAACAATACAGCAATAATAGAAAAAAAAACGTAAAGTGGTGAGTAGAAGTGACTGGGTCACAGACACCAAAATTTCTGCTGCCACACCCAGGAATACACAAACGCCGGCAGGAGATGTGCTGTCCTTCCAAATAGATTTGTGTGTAAAATGTTCTAAACATAACACCACGACAAAATCCTGACATATATTTTAAGCAGATGTAAGGTTATATAGCAGTTGGCTAACGTTGAGATTCTAATTTGAAATGCACTACTAGTCAAGCAGTGCAAGCGTCAAGATTTACCCTTAAAAGAAGTTGCAATAGCAATAAAATCATTTTAAATTATCAAAAAGACTTAGGCGATAATCAATACATATTTTACATGTACATTTTAGATTTAGTTTATTTCTCTTTTAAACCGGGAACATTAATAGAAATTTATAGTTTTTCTATTTCATTCAATTTTGTTTTCGATCTAATTTGCTCATACATATGTACATGCTATGCTAGGTAATAAAGAAGGAAATAAAATATTAGAATAAACTAATATTCGGTTCAAATAATTAGAATCAAATAAACGATTTTATTTACAAGAAACTTTACAAATATTCATGTTAAACTGGATTCAGCATAATTTTCAATGACTGTTACTTGTACTTTCAAATATAATCATCTGTATAGTAAATATACCATCGTAAATATAGTAAATATATGTTTTATATGCTCTGAATTTATAATTATTTAGTAAATACCGTATAATGTACTAAGGCGAAGTTTGCGCAATTTGGCTATGTAAAACTATTTCAAGTCGAGTTTTCATTGTATAAGATTGAAATTAATAATACACTTTGGTCTGTGTATAGCATTAGAGCAAATGTTACTTGTCCCTAATAGTAAGCGCCACATTTTCTTAAAGATTCATTTCGAAGGGAATGTTGGAGATTGTCAGATTTTACTTGAAGCACGTAAGGTGTGAACAGAACGTTTTGCGAAAGTCACGGCGCGAGAAAATTACTTGAACCACGTATATAAGGTAAGAAAAAGGAGAAAAGTTTTACTCAACAAAAACAAAAAAATGAAATAATTAATACTAATTTTTTATTGTTTTTATTGCATGGTGGTCAAATTCGAGAGAGGCAGGAAATATCTGTGAACCTATATTCAATGTTATTCAACAGATAAAGACGTTGAATTTATCGATCCGTACGAATGCCTTGAACATTTTTTACAGTATTCTTTTTTCACAAGTCATTAGAATCCATGACTGAATTACATGATTTCATCAGACAGGATCGTCTGATAAAAATCCCAGTGAGTAAATACTTTATTAATAATTATTTTTAATTTAATTTTATTTATTTATTTATTTTTATCTTTCTTTTCTTGCTAAAAACTAACGCCTGCTAACCTCTTTTTCCCCTTGTCCAATTTTGTTTGTTTTTAATATAGACCACTGGGAATATAATCTGTTAGCCCACTTAATAGCCAATGTTTGAGATTTTCGGTTTCTTTCTATCGTCAACTGCCTCGTTAGAAACTCGTTCGGCTCGAAAAGTTCTGCTGGTCAGAATGGGTGCCATTTTGTTTTGGACTTTCTCCTACAAAAAGCCCCCCCCCCGGCCCACTGTTGTGGTGGTGGAATAGCGGTCGTACGACCCCCCCACTGCCACCAACACTGCGTTCTTTGTAACTTGAAGCTCGGGGAATCGAGCGTGCCGCCTACTATCGCTTGTCTTTTGCGAAGTATGTCGTCGATATTAAAACTGAATCCCAGTGAGTAAATACTTTATTAATAATTATTTTTAATTTAATTTTATTTATTTATTTATTTTTATCTTTCTTTTCTTGCTAAAAACTAACGCCTGCTAACCTCTTTTTCCCCTTGTCCAATTTTGTTTGTTTTTAATATAGACCACTGGGACTTTTACTGAGTTAAAACTTAGTACCATATGTCTTTCCTATCCCCCAGTACCCTCAACTTGTATATGTCCTTTGTTCTGTCATCGTTGTATATGTTTTATGTAATTGGAGAAGGTAGGCTTTCCTACCGCCCGGTCAACACTCCTCCCTCTTCTATTGAACGCGAGTAGAGGCCCAAACCTTGTTTCGTGTTTAGGAAGGGGTTCCCGGATCTCTTTCTCCCACTTACTGGCCTCTGTACTGGTGTCGCTGTGTTCCTCCCATGATGCGCGCAGTCTGTGGCATTGCCTGTTCATTCTGAGGGTACACGGTTGACAGTTACCTGGTTGCTGTTTCCGACTGGTAGTTAGGAGCCCTAACTCTTGCGTAGCGTCTTGAGCGGCCGCTCTGATCAACAGTTGCATAATATCGGGATGTCTGTAGTGCCATGTCGCGCATGGATAGGTGTCCCTGCAGTCATTTCCGGTGGGCAACCCTGAGGCCACATTATGAATGTTGCTGTGCCAATCCCCCTCTCTGTTCGCTTCATGGGTATCAACCGTCGGCTTCCTTTAACTCAGGCCTTCTCCCTCTTTCCAAAACCAATTACCAACATGAATAACAAAAAACTGAAATACAAACCTAAACCAGCCTTCCAAAAATCACCCAAACCTCTAAATATCTCCTTCTCTAACATCCGCGGCATTAGAACCAACTTCTGCAGCGTTGAGTCTTTCCTCATAGCTAAGTGCCCGGATATACTCGCCCTGTGTGAGACCAATCTTAACTCCTCTATCCCTTCCTCCGATCTCTCGATCCCTGGATACCTCCCACTCCTCAGAAAAGAATCTCTAACCCACATGCATGGTCTGGGTGTCTACGTCAAGGACCATCTCCCTCTGGCTAGAGAGACCTCTCTCGAATCGCCGGATCATTCCTACTTATGTCTCCGCCTATCTCTTCTCAATGCTGTAAGCTATCTTTTCTTCCTCTACCGCTCTCCGTCCTCTCAGGACTGCGGGATACTCGATGTCATTTCTGACAGCGTTGATAAGGCCCTCTCTGTCCATCCGTCCGCTCACATATTTGTGTTTGGTGATTTCAACGCCCATCACAACCAGTGGATACAGAACGCTACCACTGACCTCGCTGGCGTTCATACTCTTAACTTTTCAATCTCTCAATCCCTCAACCAGATAATCGATTTCCCCACGCGTTTTTCCTACAATCGTGACTGTAAGCCCTCACTCCTCGACCTGTGTTTTACCTCCATCCCTGAGTCGTGTAGTGCCACGCAGCTCTGTCCTATCGGTAACTCCGATCATGCTGTCGTGTCTGTCAGTATCTCCTTCAGCCCCTCCCCCTGCAAAGAACCTCCTACCACCAGAACCACTTTCTGCTACCAACGGGCTGACTGGGACTCATTTCGGGACTTCCTCCGCGATGTCCCCTGGGATGCTGTATTTAAGCTCCCCACTCATGACTGTGCTTCTGAGTTCTCCTCCTGGATCAAAGCCGGTATCGAAGCTTTCATCCCCTCCAGGAAATACAAGGTCAAACCGCGCACCTCCCCCTGGTTCACAGCTGCTTGCTCAGCCGCCATTGCCCATAGGAACCACTTCTTCCACCGTTTTCGTAGTGACATGTCCGACTTCAACAGACGTCTATTTACCTCTGCACGCAATGAGTGTAAGCGTACCCTCGACAATGCCAAGGCACTATTGGCAGCTCGGATGAAGGAACGTATTGCATCCCGCAAATTTGGCTCCAAGGACTATTGGCGCCTCTGCAAGAGCGTTCTGAATAGTAACAAACCCTCCATTCCTCCACTGTTCAATCAGTTTGAGGTCCTGACCACCTCTGCCGACAAGGCCGAATGCTTCGCTCGAAAGTTTTCTTCCAATTCTATGCTTGACTCCTCTGGGGTACCCTTGCCTGACTTCCCTCCCAGAACTGAGGCCCTACTGGACGGCTTGCACATAACCCCGTCGTCGGTACTGGGAATTATTTCTAACTTAGATCCCCACAAGGCTACCGGCGGCGACGGAATACCAGCCATTGTCCTGATGAAATTCGCACCTGAACTGGCACCTGTCCTCTCTAAATTGTACAACCGCTGCCTCAAGGACTCCTGTTTTCCTGACTGCTGGAAGTCCTCTACCATTGTTCCTGTCTTTAAGAACTCTGGCGACCCCTCCAACCCTTCTAATTACCGTCCTATCAGTCTCCTTCCCATCTTCGGCAAAGTCTTGGAGGCCATTATCAACGCCGAAGTGACTACTCACCTGATATCCCACGATCTGCTCACAGACAAGCAGTATGGTTTCCGCTTTGCCCGGTCTACTGCCGATGTGCTTACGGCCATCACTGAATTTGTCTACCAAGCTATCCATAGTAAGGGCGAAGCCCGTGCCGTGGCCCTTGACATCTCCAAGGCATTCGATAGGGTTTGGCATGCCGGCCTCCTTCGCAAGCTCCGGGGTTATGGTATCACAGGTCGATTGTTTGACCTAATTCAATCGTTCCTATCAAACCGGGATTTGAAGGTTGTTCTCAATGGATCCTTCTCCAACTCCTATCCCACTACTGATGGTGTTCCTCAAGGCTCCATCCTTGGCCCTACTCTGTTCCTCATATTTATAAATGACCTTCCTGACGCCATAGACTCCCAAGTCGGTATCTACGCTGACGACACTACCATTTACTCCTGCCTCAAGCACAAATCCACCGAGGCGGACAAAATTAACCTGGCAGCTCAAATTGAAAAGGACCTCCAATCGGTTGTGGACTGGGGAGAGAAATGGATGGTCAACTTTAATGCCTCTAAAACAAAATTGCTCTCCATTAACCACCACAAGCACCCATCCCTGCATCCCATCAGAATGTCTGAGGACCAACTTCTCGAGAGTTCCTCTCTGCGGCTGCTCGGTCTCACGCTGTCCGCTGATCTGAGATGGAACAAATACATCGAGTCAATTGCATCATCCACAACTAGAAAAGTTGGTTCCCTGTGCCGAGCCAGGAAATTCTTCTCCCCTGAATCAATCCTCCAGGTCTATAAGTCTACCATTCGACCTTGCATGGAGTATTGCTGCCATTTATGGTCTGGGGCCCCTGCGTGTTGCCTCGGGGTTCTTGATAAGATCCAAAGACGGATATGCAATGTGATTGGCCCTGATCTATCATCTCGTCTGCAGTCGCTCTCTCACAGACGGAATGTTGCATCACTCTGCCTTTTCTACAAGTACTTCCACGGTAATTGCTCTGAGGACTTGCTCTCACTTGTCCCTAAGCCTCGTGAATTCAAGCGTCCTACGAGGCTGGCATCCCGTTCCCACCCCTTCACCGTAGAAACTGTTAGGTGTAGACGTCTTTTCTACTCCAATAGCTTCATGTCTCGCACATCTCGTCTATGGAACTCCCTTCCCCATTACTGTTTCCCTGACAAATACAATCTCCAACGGTTTAAGTGTAGCGTCAATCGTCATCTCCAGTTGCCTTGATCTATCCACTTCCTGACATCTTCCATTCCTATCTGCTCTCGCTCTATATCTTCCGTAACCTCCCCACCTCGATCGGCCCTCCGTCCTTCTCTTTCTCCACATCCCTTCCTTTACCACTCCTATCTGCTCTTCCTCCAACCCGTCTGTAACCCCTTGCGTGATAGTGGCCGCCGGCCTTGCTCGGGGTGATACGCTTAAAAAAAAAAAAAAAAAAAAAAAAGAAATAAAAATGCATGAATAAATGATTTTTTCTCAGAAGCAGAGAGTGATTTTTGTCCAAGCCAAGATCAGAATATGCAAAATACAGATATATGACCAGATACTAGAAAGAGGGTCTAGTTGACAGATTTCCTTTTTAAATCTTAGGGTTGAACATTAAAACTAAATATTTCAGATCACAAGGATAAATTTATCTGGTTAACACACTATTGATCCGAGTTTATATTATTAATTTCTTGTATATAAGGAATGTACATGTTCAAACAAAGACACGCACATATATGTAGATATATAAAGGTGGCACTGATTGATGAATCGGAGAGGCAAGTTCGAATTCCAGTAGAATGCATTACATTCACTTACGTGCTAATAACTTTGGAAAAGGCATTAATCCTCATTTTCTCATGAATAGCAGAGAGACAGACTGGGATCTATATATGGCAACTGGTCTACGAGTAGGACAACTCTGATTTCAAAACCTGCTGAGGACCATTCGGGGACACAGGTCTCTGTATTCAGAACAAAGCCTTCATCAATAAAATAAAATCATGTTCTGGTGACTGAGAACTGAGCGATTTGATTCGTCGAATCCGACATGAGAGTCCATATCTATCTATATATATATATATATATATATATATATATATATATATATATATATATGAGTTGATGTGAGTTTGTGACCCACGTTTTCACGCCCATTCTGATCGACAGACAAACATCTGACGATCACAATTATATATATAATAGATTTTTTGTATTACATTGAACAATGTTTTATTGACACCAACACTATCTGTGCGATATATATATAGACCCAGATATGTCCCCGCCCACACACACACATATATATATATATATATATATATATATATGTATATATATATATATATATATATATATATATATATATATATATATATATATATATATATATGTATATAGGGACATACCTTGGGTATTTCATAATTTACTGATATTCTCGTATCGTCTCTATACAGTTGACAAATTATGGCCAGAAAACAAAATACTACTATGAGTCAATTATGTGAGAAGAATCTTTTCCCAATGAAGTATGTTGTCGGTGAATGGTCGGAGATGTACAAGCTGATAGAAATACAACACTAGGTCAAATAGCTACTTTTTCCAACTATGCCGTACTCAACATTAATATTAGAATGCACAAACCCTCGTGCCTTTTATCATTACAATTTTGCCATGGTTTTTTTTTATCCGACAGTATTTAATTTTTATTATAAATTTTATGTTTTAGTGGCTAAACGGATCTGTGTTGCTGTTTTTCTAGGTGGGACTTCTAAGAATCTATATCTGCTAGCTTCAGTGTCGTACACGAATTGGAATTATATTTTCAACCAATTACATTCCATTAGAAGTTTTGTTCGATAAACTAACATTACAAGGACAAATGCTGATAAAATACTTGCAGACGTAGTTACATAACTTAACAGGTGTTAATTCTTTAACCATTTAGAAAATAACAATAACAGCTCCCTTCACCATTCCAGAAAATTTAAGAATAGGTGAATAAGTCAGTGTGAAATAATTTTCTAACCTATGAAAACATTGCATTCATTCACACCACTATGTGAAATTAGATTTTAACTCCTCTTAAGTATATACAAATAGCAGTATACTTCATCGAGTATCAAACGAATTTGTGATGCCGGTTTGAACTAAATATGCGTACAGACTCACGCATCTCCAAAACACGCTCAGTGGAAAAGAGAGCCAGCAGCAGCTGAGTAAGGCCTTGTCCATGCGCTGAATAGAAGCGATTAACCAGTAGCCGCCGACTATGACTTTTGGCTAAGAACTCACAAACGCATTAGACTGACCGTCATGCAGTATGTATGTACAAATATTTCACAGAGCAACAGGTCATTTAATTAATTTGTAAAACAAACTTCACTGCAATTAAAAATTTTATTGTTATTTTATATTTCTGAAAAGAATATATCAATGTTATTTCAAGTGACGTTCTATAGCAAGTACTTTTAGCATTATAAAATGTCCTCTTAAATAAATTAGGATCTGGCTCAGAAACATATATATATATATATATATATATATATATATATATATATATATATATATATATATATATATTAGCTTAAACGACTCCCTATCGAGCGGCATTTAACCAAGTTTAAGCTCTTGATTGGGCATTCGGTAGGTAGGGAATAGATGCGATAGGCAACAATAAACTACAGAAGAACTCAAAATTGATCGGAGCATTTTAGTCTAGCTTTTGAATCTTCTGCCGCCACTTAATTTAAAGACAGTTTTATGTACGCAAGTCCTTCCTTCCAGTACAAACAATTATTTTTATTTTATTGGTGACTTTCGCTGGATTTCGTAGTTAATCTCGATTGTTCCCAAATATATTTCCAAGTTATCACTCAAAAAATTCTTCGCAAAAAATCACGTAAAAATTGGTGAAAACAATCGCTGAATTTTGCATTTATGATATATATATATATATATATATATATATATATATATATATATATATATATATATAATGATTAAGTAACTTTAAAAATATCTGTTTTTTCCCCAACTTCGAAGTTTCTTGTTAAAATATCCGTTTTGGGGTGGGGAAGTTAAATGATATTTACAATTTTTTTGATTTTGTTCCACGTTTTGGTCAATCCGTTTTTTACTCCGTTTTGTCCACAGTCGGATTCATGAATTTAACATATTTACATGTTTATCATGAAATTTACTTTTTGTTTCCGTCTTCGTTTTGTCAGCAGTAGATTTTTCTTCGAGCTTAAATTTATTTTCTACGAAATTAAATTAATTTTTTTAATTTTTTATGGTTGACATAGAAATTGTTATTTTATTATATATTATTAATTAAATTGTAATATTTGGTAATTTGTATGATTAATTGAATTATAATATCTTATGGTGTATTTGTATTTTTAAATGACATTTTAAATTAATTATTATGTTATATTATTATTAAAGTAAAAAAGTAATTTTTTTATATGTCTGCATGCATCCACCCATTATTACATACTTCTTATTGAATAATTTAATTTTATTATTAAATTTATCATTTATAATCTTTCTTTTAACACATTCTACTATTCTTATTGGTAATATTATATTGGGTAATTTTTTTATAATTCCCTATTTAACTATAGTGCGTACATTATTTTCTTTTTGACTACATATATATTATTTTATAATGTGCTATTTGATATTTTTCTATTTTAAATGAAATCATATGATTATGAAATGTTTCTTTAAAAGTTGTTCCGGTTGCTCCGATGTAATTTTTATTTGATACATTTGCTTTATATATTATATTGTTAGTTAAATATTTATTATTAAGTGGACAGTTATTATTGTTTGGACAATTATATATATATATATATATATATATATATATATATATATGTGTGTGTGTGTGTGTGTGTGTGTGTGTGTGTGTGTGTGTGTGTGTGTGTGTGTATGTTGTTTGTGTGAATTTATTTCATTTTACGAGGAACTTCACTCAGTCAATGGCTTCTTGAAAGACGGTAAATAATATAATAATATAATAATAAATGGTCACTTCATTTTCTGGCGGAATAATTACGTGCTTTTTTTCAAAATACATAGATAACCGAGGACTGGCGGTAGAATAGATAGACCTCTCTTTATATCTATTAAAGCTATCACGGTTTTTGGATAAATTTATTTTCTGTTAAGCAATAATCAATTTATAAAAAACAGTATATTCGGAAGTTCTATATTAAGGAATATTTTAATATGTGTACAATCCATGAAGAGGAAGATAAATTTTGATAGAATTTTAAATGGAAATCTATACTGCCTTTCTTTGAAAGTTAATATATATATACTTTTTTTTTTCGTTACTAGACGTAATATTTTGAACGTTCCCACAAGCAATTAAAAAAATCTAATACTCTGGCGCACAAACTGCGACGAGGCAAAATGTTGAAAATATATTCATATAAAAATACAGTGAGAAAAATTATGGGAACGAAAATGCCGTAATGATAAACCCGGTGCATATCTAGTTTCCTAGCAATGTCAAGGACATTAAATCAACGTAAACGTTCATTTGATTGTTTCGATGCAGGTAGTTCACTCCGTTTATCGTTTATCATATTAAAGACATTTTGAAAGAAATGAGTTTTGAAAATTGCGGGAAAACACATCATACGTAACAGGTAAGGAATAAAATATACCCCTGAATGCAATTAGAGAGTTTCGTTTAATATTTCTGGAACATTGCTAAATTGAATAGAGCTGAAGAAAGCAGAGGAATGAGTGATCATTAAAGTTGAACGACTTCCTAATTCGTCATACAAATAACACATTCTAATATTTGATTATGTCTAGGCATAGTTACTGGCGAAGTCGCATTCCAAATTAGTGCGCATGCCCTATCCTAAATAATATATATATATATATATATATATATATATATATATATATATATATATATATATATATAGATATAGATATATACATATATATATAGATATAGATATATACATATATATATAGATATAGATATATACATATATATATATATATATATATACATATATATATATATATATATATATATATATATATATATATATATACCATGCGTGAAAAAAATATCTGTTAGATTTATTTAAATATTTCAAATAAATATAGGAACCTCTGTTCATTAGACTGAAGTATATATTATTTAACGTATTGAATTTGCCGTCCAATTGAACGCGGATTTTTTTTCCAGAACAATGCATCAACTATTACCCGCGGTCTAATACAGACGTATCATGTATGAGAGGGACATGGAGACCAATAAAAAAGGAGTGGTTCAATAAAAAATGTGATTTTTTTTCAATAAAAATATCCCTGAATAATTCAACTTTTATTTCGCCCACCGGGTCAGGTTGTTCTAGTGCCGTATACCATACCATGCCTATACAGAACCAGTTACCTCCCTTTAACTTAGCACCATATGTTTTTGTTCACCACTGCAGTAGTTAGGTATTGAACTTAGAACACGTTGAGCCAAGTTACAGGATTAAATCAACTCTGTTATCCACTGAGCCAGGGGCCTTTGAGAACATAAATGGGTGAATTTTTGGGACTTATAAAATTAACGTTTCAGTCTGAGTTTTTACCATGGAACTATAAATATTGCAATTTCTTGTTGTCATCATTGCTTTTCCCCTGCACTCCGTATTACTGGTTCCCATATTGTATTTATTTCTATGCTTGACCGTTTTAGGAGATTTTTGTGGCTTAGAATATGTGCTGATTTCTTAAGTTTTCGTGTTTTCCAGTGTTGCTCTATGTCTATTATTTCAACCTCTTTCAACATGGGTCGGTGATCTCCCATTTCCTAGAACAATCTAATTCCAATCATCTGAAGAGCATACAACGGCTGAAACGTCGTGAATATGGCAAAAAATATGAGGACAATAGTGCGAATATTGTAAAAAGCGTAAATAATTACAAGACCTCCTCTCAGAAATATAGTCATATTTTGCTTCTTGTTTTATAGAAATACGCAAATTTTCATAATTATTTGCTTCGACTGGTATATTGCTGATTCTTTTGTGTGTGTTTTTGTTGATATTGGAATTTGCATCTGTAGCATTGGACTCCATTTATCAAAAAATGTCATATTTTTGTTTTTTGCTTTTATTTATTTATTTTTTTTGTTTATTACCAGTCTTCAGTGATAGCAGCTGATTATTTGTAGCTATTATGAATTTATTATATGTGGAGATGTTGCTCCCTGAAAAACAATTTTTAATAAATGCATGTTGAAATGTTAAAGAATTCTTCTTTACCCCGAAATGTTATAGTAATTCAACCATAACTGTCTTCTATAAAAAGGTACCAGTATTATATTTGTGTTAATAATGTGTTTCTTCATGGTTAGTGAGAATTTCACATAAAGGTAAGGTAAACATTTTGATAGTGATGTATGTATTTTTCTCTAAATTTTCCATGCCAAAAATTTCGGCACGTCCCATGCGTGGCTGCGTCCAATAGGCCGGAAAATACGGTAGAAATTTTTAAAAAATTGTATGTTGCTAATTTTCATCAGTGTTGTATATAATGCAAGTCTTAACGGCTATCTTGCAATTCATCGTGAATCTGATTGCATTTTGGAAGATAAGTCTGAAATACATTTCCGTGAGTAAAGCTGGACAGAATATTACGAGATAATAGGATTTCTTTGGTAACGAAGTAAAGAACACTGAGCCTTTGCGGCAGCGAATGTTGGACGATTTCCTCAAAGATGAAGAAGAGACTCGATAAAAGTCCATATCTTGTTAGAAAAGGGCGAAAACATTATTATTAAGAGAAAAGACCAAATTATTTTTCATTATTTTACTATTTTTTAAATCCTTTCTAATACGTTAGAAAATTGGATTTAAATATTTGTTTTTGCATCACTGAAGTCGCCATATTGGAAATGTTAGCTTATGTTTCTGTTGTAAAAACGCAGAAATTGTTAAATTCTTGTAAAAATGAAAGAACTGTCGGAGTTTAATGAAATTTTCAGGACATATTCACAAATGAATTAAATTATGTTAGATTTTTTAAAAAAATTGATGAATAATACATACGTTTGATATCATCTGAAACTTCCATTCCTTAATCAGTGAAATTTCCAGAAATTAAATATTCTGAGATTTGAATATTTATTTTACTTAAATACAAGATTCTCGGAGAATGCAAATCGTCAATTTCCTTGATACTGCAAAGGAGTACATGGGAAAATATCCGTAAAGAATAACTTACTTGAGACTTGAAAGCGGAAATGAAGAAAAGAGCGTGCACGCCTTTTGCACAACAATATAAACAGTGCGTAGGGCACATCTCACTTCCATCATTTCTAATCATAATGGGTTGATGGCGTTATGGCAGCCGTCTCTTTTGATCACAAACAACTCGGAGATGAAAGGCAGAATCATTGGTGCGCAGATGAATATGAGAAAATTTTCATTTCTTTTCGGTGGTCTACCTGGCGAGAAAATATTAATATAGACAGATAATATTGAGGCGGACGAGTCAATCACCTGAGATTTCAGCAGCTGAAGCCCAGCAGTTAGCCGAAATTGTGACACATTTTTTGCAGGTAGCAAGGAATGATATATCATTCAATTTGGTTTGAGAATACGTCTCTAAATAGAGAGAAGAACTTGACATCATTGATGCGGAACTTCTAAGAAAACAGAGACATCCAAAGTTCAGACTGATTTCTTTGGCCATGTGAAAGCAAATGAGGTACATAAGAAATTAATTGAAAAACGGTCTCTGATTTCAATGTATGAGGGAGATATTGACATATCACTGTTGATTATCAGCTCAAACATTTATACAATTTATTGAAGATTAATAGAGCAAATGAAAATCTGTCAACGATATTTGAAATGGTGAGGTCCCTAAGTGCAGAACAACGGACTATTAATATTCCCTTAGCGCCCTCTACAAACGGCGCTAAGGGAATCATTTTTTCAGCATTTCTTTCTTTGTAAGTGACGTGTTCTTTCCGGACGTACGGGTTTATGACTCTCCACATCCCTCTTTCCCTCGCAGTACTCAACACGTTTCTTCCCTCTTCTACCTCTTCCAGACCACGATCTGTCATCAACATGCTTAAGGCGACGAGGTATGTCATGCATTGTTTTCCCTTGTCTCACTTTCCCTCTATTCGACCCGTTTGTATCAGATTCCCCAGTTCTCCCTCCTCATTTAAGTGGCCCAATAACTTCAGTCGCCCATGACTGATGTTAAGTGTAAGCCTCCTCCTTTTTCGCATCCTCTCTAAGACCTCATCGTTGTACACACGCTCAGTCTATGCTATCCTAAGTCTCCTCCTGTAGAACCACTTCTACGTCGCCTCGATTCTCTTAAAACATAATTACGATCCACCATGGGTGAAAAGGGATTTGGCGGTGTGAAGTTAATGCATGTACACAAAGACGCGACTGAGCCAATCAACGTATTAGAAGCTTCAAACTCGTTTTCCGAAAATAAATTACAGTAGGTCTCCTATTTGGGACATTTTCAAGACACGATCTTCCCCCAAAACTTTAATACACGCAGTACAGACGGGACAATAGCATAAAATTTTCTTGGTGTAGTGGTTCCCTTTTTATTAAACCCAATTAAAAAGTACATAGAAGAAGAAATACATTGTTTCCTTCATTAACGAATCTATATTTTCCCTTTCCATTAAAAAAAAAAGATGAATATGTCTTTCTTTTGTAACACAGACGATTATCTATTGATTCAAATATTATTTCTGCCAATCGAGAAATTTTAAATGTTGTTGGCACTAACCCTGTTGGTGGCCTTTGATAACTTAAGGATAAATTCTAAATCCCACCACTAACACCAAAAAATGTCTCGATTGTGGCCTTGGATTGGACATAGGGATTTTTGCTATTAGCTAAAAACTGATGGAAACTTTGTGGTGTGGTAAGATAACCACTCTCTACATATTTTCTTTCCAAGCACTGCTATAAACAACCGATGTGATGGAGATCCTTGTAACTTATTTTATATATACAAAAAAGTTCAAGATCCATCTGCATCAAGCGGATTCACTCTGCGTACATTAGCTCCATTGCTATAGAAAATGCCCCGATACTTTTTGATCAGGCATCATAAAATTGCTTACTTATAAAGCTTACCGTTTCGATATTCTTCACTAAATCTATTCTCTATTCAAAATTAAAACAAAACGAAATAATAAAAAAATACGGAAAAGCGGAAAGAATAATATTCTGATTATTATGGACGAATTGAAATAATTTTAAATTGAATTATGAATGAATTGAAATATGTTGAATATTTTGAATGAGTCGAACTATTACTGAAATATTACGAGGAATCTTACTTCTGTTTTTTTTTCCAAAAGAAAAAAAAAGGAGAAAAAAAGGAGAAACGTGTAACTTGTCTTTTCTTGACCCGAGGCACCCAGACATGACATGAAAATAAAGATAAGAAATCAGTATTCATATCAGAAGTGACTAAAGGAAAAAGAGAAAAAAAATCTTTGTTGTGGGGGATTAACTTAAAATTAAAACTTGTCAAAATAAGCTGAGGTTTTGAACTCTCGAACAGTATTTAAAAATACTGAATTCCTACATTTTAAACAAAAGTTAAAATTTAACCGAAGAAAAATTGAAAGACCTGCTATGCAAATATTCGAGTAAACTGAAAGCAACCCGTAGAAACTATGGAATAGTGATATGCCTCAGACAGATTATTTTAAAGCGATTTTGAGTAATCTGTATACGATGATTCATGTTTCACATTATTGCAGTCCCTTCTTTTATTCAGGTAGACATCTCTATCTGAAATTGCAATTAAATTATCATGATTATTTATATTTCATATGTAATATTATTGATTATTTTATATTAAGGTGTTCGGAAACAATATTTCAGAGCTATGAAATACGAGTCAATCATTCAAAGCGGAATGAAGTTGGAATGATAAGAAAAAACCGTCTACAATTAGTTGCTAATCTTTTCTATCCGAAAGATTTTGTTTTTAGAGTTTTCAGAGATTAATTTTGAAAATATTGCAAAGAGGAAATTTGGTTTACTCATAAGCTGCTTTCGTTTAATCAAGGATGCCAAAGTTTCAGGTTTGCATCGTATTGTTAGAAGTGATAAAGAATGGATTTGCCTATAAAGAAAAACAACAATGTTTATCACAAAGATAAAAAGGACTGCCAACAAACTAACTTGAAATCTACTCAGAAGAAGTACTTGCTTTTTTGCCTGCGGAAAATATGAAAAGGAAATAGTTATAACAACCTACTGAATCATGGGCGAATATCTTCAAAGGTTTATTTCTAGGAGCTTGATTAAGTGAAGAACACATCACATAGACAGTGTTCAACGTGGGTAGACATAAAAAGTGTTACTTCAAACATGACAATGCAAGCCACACTCACCAAAAGAAGTCCGAGAAGAAAACAGATTTTTGTATGAGAGGATCATCCTCACCGTTAGTATTCACTTCATATAGCCCTTAGAAGTTTTCTTTTTTTTATTAGTTTTGATCTGTAGAACATTATATAGGTTAATTTAAAACGAAAACAAAAACGTTGAAAAAATATTTCAATTATTTCAGGTAAAAAACAAGATTTAACTTACATTATTTTTTCGAACTACAGTGTAACCCGGATATAACAGAGTTGTCGGGACCGGAAAAGTCTCTTATATCCGGGTTTCTCTTATATCCAGGTTTGGTCTATTTTGTTTTTTTAACACAGGCTCTAATTTTGGACCAGTGAACATCTCTCTTATATCCGGGTTTATCTTATATCAGGGTCTCTTATATCCGTGTTACAATGTATATTTGTTTTTAAGATAATTTCACCCCAAATAAAGCAACTAAAACGCAAGGAGTTACTGAGTGGTAGAGAAAAAATTATTGGGTACATGGTGCCAATCTAGTACTACGATTAAATTCGTTAAGTCGAGGTACCAATAGAGGAAAGTTCATCAGGACAGCAACCATGAAGATATTTATAGAAAAGGCACAAAGAAGACATTTTACGGCGGTGGGAAAAGGGACTGAAGCGTATATGCCACACCAGGACAAAGAACATTGCATATTTTCTTTGGATCTTATCAAGAATCAGGAAATACATAACATGAACACCAGTCCAGTTGTGGCAACAATAGTTAAAGGAAGGTCGTATGGTAGACTTATAAATATGTAAGACATATTCTGGCGGGAACAATTGTCTAACAAGACACAGTAATACAACTTACTTAGCAGTTGACATTGAAATAGATCCAATATAAACTTGCCACTTCATGTCAACGGAAAAAAGTTTTCTTTCCGAACAACGTAATATGTAAAAGGCGTTAAAATATGACACTTTTGTGTGTAATTTTATTTTAGATATATTATAATATCTAGTTATGTGTAAGATATTATCTTGCTAAAACGATTTAAGAATGCTACGTCAATTCAAGGCATTGATATGTTTACGGATAAAGTGAGGTTTTCTGGCATGAAAATATATCTACACGTGGTAGTTGCAGAATATTTTCATTCGAGTAAATTGAAAGTGCAATGCGAGTCGTTCAAAAGACGCTAACGAGAGGATTTCGTTATAGGTTTATCATTGAACACAGTAGATATTTAGCAGACTATTAGCATGATAAATGGTAAAAATAAGCGGTTCTATTCATGAGTCAGTCAAAATATCATAAAGAATCGACTCGACAAAAATTGCAGAAAGTCTGATTCATGTAAGTTGAACGTAAATACATATTTCTAAGAGTCAGTGACGTTGGTATGTGTGCCTTTTGCATACACTTTTTTTTTACAATAATCATATCGATTTCTTCTAGTTATATGTGTAACACATGCTTATTTGTTGCTGCCTTTGAAAATGTCCAAATGATGTATTTCTGTTATTTGCTATATCGCCTTTTTGATTTTGTATCATCAGTATATAGCGTATGATAAACGATCGTCTTTAAAATTTACCGAATTTATTCGTTTGAAGGCATCAAACAATGCCATGACTGACGTCATTAGCGCTTATGAAACTGAACCTTCACACAGAAAAATAAAACGGAATCCAAAGAGTAGAGTTTTAAAAAATGATTACTAAATGCAATATTTTCTGCTTTCTTCAAGAATTATTCCACTTTTGGATTAGTTGTTATTTATAATGATTTCACCCAACACAAAGTAATAATATCACTAAGACGCAAGGGGGCTACGGAAAGAAAACGAAAAGCTTTTAGAACGAACAAGAAACCCAATGCTAAACAATAAACAAGGGATAAATCTTTACGCTTTCACAAAAAACATATAAGGATTGTGAAAAAGATGCGAACCTAACTACTCCTATTTACATTAAAAGTAATTGATATTCGATTTATTATACTCATATGAAAGATCTTATTTTAAATAAAATCAGCCCACACCTGTAGACAATTGAAGCTTCCGACAGCCAGATTTGGCGCACCACCATCTACTAATTTGCGTGAAATTTCGAAGTAAGCCATGGTATCTACTTGGAGGAAAAATAACAAATATATACTCATTTCACTCCAAGCAAGGCGATAATGTCACTAAAATGCAGTGAGTTAAAGAAAACGAAAGAGAATGAGAAAAATTTAAAAAGAAGAAAAACAGTAAAAGCACAGTTATCGGGATTACGGCAGATGCCGATTAGCGTTTAAAATTTCGAAGATTGTAGGTGTCAGGGAAGCAAGAAATTAGTTACGTCCAAAAAATAAAAATGGAAACAAACGATACATAAGATGTCTACTTTAAAATATGAAAAATATTACTTGACGCTTTTATTTTAGTTTTAATTTCAAGACCATTTATTCAATTTAATATTTCAAATCAACAAAAATTTTGCTGTATTTCAAAAGCCGACTTAAACTGACTGCTAATTATTTATTTTTGCCTTTTTTTTTTGCTAATATAGCTGATTAACGCCTTTTCTGGGTGGTAAAATTTTCAAATCAATATGATTTTTTATAGTAAAACATGCGCTAAATTTCCTAATACTAATCGGTGCTGCCCCACGAACACATAATAATAATATATTTAACAAAAATTTCTAAAGTTCTTTCTTTTGGATAAAAGAAATTAA
The DNA here is from genome assembly GCA_964036315.1 of Acanthosepion esculentum. Taxonomy (NCBI): domain Eukaryota; kingdom Metazoa; phylum Mollusca; class Cephalopoda; order Sepiida; family Sepiidae; genus Acanthosepion; species Acanthosepion esculentum. Next base: position 98,839,522 of record OZ038491.1, read on the forward strand.
TAAAATAATAAAAGAAAACACTCTGATCTTTCCTTTTAATAACATACAAATTTTGAAGATAAATCTTTTATTCAAGTTTGGAGGAGGTTTCACCATCGTATGTTCTTTTTTCAGCGAATTATTGGAAGTACCTACAACAGATAAGTAACCAATAGTGCCATATTTACTAGATATGACTTTAACCTCAGTGAACGAAACTGCTGGTCTCGTATCCACCTAAACAGCTCGAAGATCGTATGTATAAACAATGATCAAGATTGATCCAAACCTCAAACATTTGGTGTGTGTGTGTGGGGGGGTCTCAAGTCAATGCAGAAGAAATAGCCCCGTATTCCCTGAAATAAATCATACGTGGCTGAAATAAAGCATAAAGAGATAACAGTAGTAAAATCTTGGTAAATTATATGTTAATTTAATAAAATGTATTTATTGTTTTATGTATGTGTTGGTGTGTGTATTAATGGTTGTAAATGTTTCGAGGTACATATAACCAGAAGTTACTTCGTATTATTACACACCATGTTACAGAGAGAGGTTGAACACGTCTTGACTGTCTGAGGGTTCGCGGCAATGGATTGAATTCAACGTCTTTTGGCGGTGCCTCTGTATTTCCGGCAGTACCAGTTTTTGTTTTCTGTTGGGAGCATTTTATTATTTTTATTTCATTTATTTTATACAACGTTTTCATGTTATTATTTTATTTTATTTTAATTATGACTTCAATTAACATTATTATTTGATATTCTATTTTATTTATTCTAACAATAAGATATCGTAAGATCCCTTAGGTCTTAGTAATGAAGTGTTGATGCCTACTAAATTAGAATTCCCTCATCAAAAACAAAGGTTAATCAGTTATGTGCCATGCGTGATACACACATAGGCCATCATGTATCTCTCTATTGACGAGCCATTTTTTTGCGCAAGAGGTTATAACAAATTTAATATAATTGATTGTATTTTTCTTTCTTTATTTATTTTTTTCCTGAAGTAGTTTAAAACAAATGTAGTATAATTATTTTATTGTATTTCTTTATTTCTTGACATTAAGCACCCTCATTATTTAATACTAACCCACAAGTGAGCAGATGTTGTAATAATAATAATGTGATATTGAAATTATTAAAAATTCGATAGGTGTTTTTAAAATGATCCTAAAAATCTTAATATTTTCATTTTCATTCTATGTATGCAAAATAATCACCCAATATATATATATATATATATATATATATATATATATATATATATATATATATATATATATATATATATATATATATTTTTAACTTTTTTTTTTCAAGACGACAGTCAAAATTTATCTATCACTCATATCCTCATCATGGTCAGACATGGTCAAACATTCTTGGTTAGAGTTAGTCCTTCTATTGTGTGACCAATGGTAAACGAAATTCCTAACTCGGATTAACGTAAAACATTTCTTTGTTCAAGAGTTAAATATATATATATATATATATATATATATATATATATATATGCGTGTTTGTGTGTATATATATATATATATACACATATATATATATGTGTATACACACACACACACACACACACATATATATATATATATATATATATATATATGTGTGTGTGTGTGTGTGTGTGTGTGTGTGTGTGTGTGTGTGTGCTGAAATTATATTTTATAGATAAATTAAAATATTTCTCACAGAGTATATATTTACTGATACCGTATGCAGTGCCCCTCAGAAATACTTGTTTTGTTTGAGCAGGTGTTTTGTCTGAAATAACATATTCCTGAATTCATATAACATAGATCGCTAATGTAATTGAAGAAAATTTATTTTATAAACATTTCGGATGCATAATTACAGCTGATATATCATTTAAATAAAGAAACATTGTCACAGAAAACGAGAGGAATATGAGTAAGTGACATTTTCTTTATTATAAAGATATTGCGACTGAACATATTCTTCTCAGGTCATACATATAGGTACATGGGTACTTCCTTGTAATGTAGCTTTTAGAAGATTGTCTCAGAGCTTTACAACTGAGAGTTTGACCAAAATGAGATGCCTCATGTTTCTGATCTTGCGGCAAGCCTAATTTATATGTAAGAAAGAATTCTAGCTAAATATATTTTGAAATTAGGAGATAATATTGTAGGAATAATATATATGACATATAGATATATATTTATAGACTTAAATAGATAGATATAAACTGAATGTTAAAGATAGAAAGATATGAACAGTAAGATATAGATAGATAGTCATGAACAGTAGTATATACACACACACACACACACACACACATATATATATATATCTATATATATATATATATATATATATATATATATATATATATATATATATATTAAATAAAAATAAAAACAAACACTTTAAGGTTCCATGTAATAAATTATTTCACCACATCAAACTTTACTTCCAAAGGTTGAAATGAAAAATGAAAAGAAATTTACACAATTTTGACGGACAGTACAAAGCATATGCAAATTAACGAAGTGAGGAAGTGAGGTGGGAGAGAGACATGATTGAGTTAGATGTAAAATTTCTATTCTCTCACACTGAAATTGTTTGAGTAAGTTCAGACATTGACACATTAAATCGATTAACTTAACGGAGGTTATATATTGATATAGAAGGGGGAGAGGAGAAAAAAAACATAAAGAGAAAAAGAGAGAAAGAATTCATGAGAGAAAGCGTCACTAACATTTTCTGGAATGAAAGGCCCGAAATAGACGCTGTTGTTTTGCTTTACTTTGAGAGTTCATATATATTATAAAGTTTGATATAAACTTGAATGTTTATACAGTCTATAAGGAATTTAATTATATGTTTGTTAGCGATTTAAGTTTTTTTTAAATTATTACAAAAATTTTGGGGATTTAATACGAAATAGTCCATTAGAAAAATATTCTCAGAATTTACATTAAAATACTAAAATTTTATTTTAAAATGTAAGTTTACTTCTAGTTGTAATTGATTATTAAGGTGATATCTCTAGCAGTTTGAATTATATTCATGAATTTAATTTGCGGTCATTTTTAGATTGATAATTTCTCTTACTTAAAGTTTAGTTTTTAAATTAATATGCTGTGATATTTGAAGGTAATATTAGAGATCTTGCTCTATCATATATTGTATACACATCTATGCAAGTTTCGCATATACATACGTTCTTTTACCTGTGCAGTCACTCATACAGGTAAACATGTACCGATATACACGGTTAATTTCATGTATTAATACCTACATATATCTTTTCCGCATACTTACATATATATATACATAGGTGTGTACTTAGAATTCCCTAAAAAAAAAAGAATTTAAATAATATTAGGTGATGACTTTAGTATTCAATTATCAAAAATCTAAATATTTTATCATCAATAATGATTATTAAAGGGTAATACATTTAAATTCAAAATTAAATTATCAATTTAAAAAAATTTCCTCCATATTGTAAAGAATTTTAAAATCACAATTACAGTTGGAAAATATCAAGGGAGAAAATGGGGTGAAACATTAATAACAGACCTGTAAGTCCTATTTTATTAAAAATTCTATATACCCACATATATACAGACACATATACACACATCAGTGCACATGCACACACATATATATATACACATATATATCCATATATACACACCCATATACATACACGTACACACACACACACATATATATTCATACATACACACATACACATGTATATATACACGTACATACATACACACATATACACATATATATACATATACACATACATAGGCACACATATTTATATATATATAGACACACACACATGTATACATACATACATATACACCTATATATATGCACATATATACACATTCACATACATATACATACACATATATACTCATATACACATACATACATATAAACACCTACCCACATACACACACACACCCACACACACACACACACACACACACACAAATATATATATATATATATATATATAAATATATATATATATATATATATATATATATATATATATATATATATATATATATATATATATATATATATATATATACCCACATGTTCGTGTATGCAAAAAATATGTGAATATTCAAAAGTATTTACATTATTATATATCACCTATATTCACCCATATTATATATACGAACTCACAAATTCATATATTTATATATACATACATACACAGATTTACATATCTGGGGCACGACACACATATACCCATATATACATACACCTACAGACACACACACATATATATAAATCTATCTATGTATCTATCTATCTATCTATCCAGATATTTCCCCCCACACACAGACACACACACACAAACATATATTTATATATATATATATATATATTTATATATATATATATATATATATATATATATACATCCACACATTAACATGTACCCACATACCCATATACATACATATATACACACATATATACATACAACTACATATATTTTTACAAATAAAAAAAACAAAAGCCCACCTATATACCTACAAGTATATATACATAAATATCCATATTCATACCTGCCCACTCCAGATCTGTGTTCACAATACAAAATTGCAACAAACCATGCCTATTTTTCTATATAAAAGCATAAGTATATATATCAAAAGACGTATCGAGGTTCCTGTTCACATACATAGTTATATAAATACAGTTATGTGTTCACATTCATATGTGCATAGCAAATTTTCCAAAAGCAAAAAATAAAAATCATGCTATATTAGTCTTCCTATATATATATTTCTAAATATATTTCGTTAGGTTGAGGTTGTTTTTACGTCGGCATTTAAAAATTAGTTCATTATATCTGTTTAGTAATACCTCCGGATATTTATGCTTTATTATGAGGATCTTTTCTTTTAGACATTAGTCGCTTCTGTCTCTGAAATTTATTGGAGTTCTGGCTCTCGAGATGATCTTCCACTTTACTTGTGCGGTTAAGCCACCCTCCAACAAATCCCAATAATGCTTTGACAGTGCCGTTTGGTTCTTTTTAAATTTATCTTTGAAGGACTGGCGATGGTTATAAAATCGATGTTTCCAACTTCCCGCTGATATTCCTATGTATATTTTCTTCTGTTCCATATTCTCTTTGGGGAAAATTGTTGCCTCATATATTTCATTTTCCGTCATGCATACTCCTTCAACTGGTCAATCTGGTCCTTTTCTGCAATTACATGTTGATGTTCTCATTTGGGATGCATTACGATCCATTTGTATTTGATTGTTATGAAGATCGCTCAAAGTTTTGCTATTATGTGAGCTAATATTTTTTTCTATATTGTTCCTCCAAGAATAGTTGATCTTTAATTCTTTTGTTGAACATCTTTATTAAAAGATCATTTTAGCTAAAGTGTTTTTCTATTAGTTTTATGAAGTACTTTCCTATATTAATATTAGAAAGGGTACAAAAAGGCGGGTTGAACCATATAATTTTCCTTGAATATATATATATATATATATATATATATATATATATATATATATATATATATATATATATATATATATATATTAAATAAACCATAGAGATCGATAAGCTACCAAACAAAAACAACCTGCCAACCAACAAACGAGCTCAGGTTGCCTGAAACGTATGGAAAATATAAATCTAAGATTTTTACCCCAATATATTTAGATTTTAGCATTAAATAAACCATAGAGATCGATACGCCACTAAGTATTTATATATATATATATATATATATATATATATATATATATATATATATATATATATATATATAGTTTATTTATTTAGTGTAATTCATATGTAAGAAATAATTCTAGGTAAATATATATTTAAATTAGGAGGTAATATCTTAGGAATATATATATATAACATGATAGGTAGTTATTAATAGACTTAAAAAGAGAGATATTAATAGACGTAAATAGATTGATATAAACAGAATGAGAAAATTATATAAATATATATATATATATATATATATATATATATATATATATATATATATATATATATATATATATATATATAGATAGATAGATAGATAGATAGATATTTATAAAACTGGTCACTGAGCTGAACACCAATCGACGACATATGTTACCTGCTTGAACGTTATCTTCAGTACACATTTGAAATGAACAAATTTATCCATAAATATATCATATTTAAAAAATGTAATTTTCTCGTATATATATATATTTCTTCTTTTTTTCTTATTTACCTTGTACAATGCTTGTGGGCCACTCGAAGTAGAAGCTTAAGAGTTAGTTTATATGGATAGGAGAAGATAACGAATAACTCTAGTCTTGAGCAGGCTAAGAGTGTAATGATCCGGAAAAATCCTTTTGTGGCTCTATTACACAGAGCAGTGATTCACAGGAAGAAACTGTTTGTGTTGAACTTACTCAACACAAATGGAATATAGATGTTATCTGGGATGATACCAAAATGTAAGTGGAATGAAGGATTCTAACATTGAAGGTTTAGAGGGTGGAAAATAATTCTTCTCCAGTAATGACTTGGACACGTTTTTGAATACTCTGAAAACTTGAGAGTGAGGACTGTGTATCCCCCGCCCAAATGGGACAACAAAACTCAATTTTCGGCCTAAACCCCATTCTGATGGCCTTTTCACCCCCGGAAATTCTAAAACATTTTGCATGAATATATATATACATAAAGACATTTTTATGTTTAACATTCTTTTTATAGATACAAGTATTTAAGTAAATGCTCTGTTTATAATAAACAGTATTAAATAATATTTACCGGCCTGAATGTCCGAGAAATTTTCATAGAAAATATTCGTCCTAGACAGGATTCGAACCTGTATCCTATACGGAACCGGTATATAGCATGACGTGCCATAAACGTAATGGCTTCTAAGGATTGATCGGTTGGCAATGTCGAATTTACTGCTTATAAACTTCAATCTTCCATGAAGCTCTCACGTACATTCATAACTGCTCATGGCGTATCAAATGTAAACAAATGACGTCACACATTATGAGATGGACAAAGTCCGTCAATTATTTAAATACATTTTTATGTATAACATTCTTTTTATAGATACAAGTATTTAAGTAAATGCTTTGTTTATAATAAACAGTATTAAATAACATTGACCGGCCTGAATGCCCGAGAAAATTTTCTTCAAAAATGCATTGCCGGTAATAACATTTTCTTCAAAAATGCATTGCCGGTAATAACATTTTCCTCAAAAATGCATTGCCGGTAATAACATTTTCTTCAAAAATGCATTGCCGGTAATAACATTTTCTTCAAAAATGCATTGCTGTTAGTGATTTTCCCATGATAAGAGTATTGTTGGTAAAAGGAAAAAAAATATCGAAAATATATTTCTGGTCATAAGAAAAACAAACTGGTTAATTACGTCAATAATCAAGATATATATATATATATATATATATATATGCTGTTTATAGTACTACTATTTATAGTATTTACTTGTACAAAAATATCTAATGAACGAATACACTTAACCTCATGAAAAATTAAATCGCTAACAAACATATAATTAAATTCCTTATAGATTGTTTAAACATTCAAATTTATATCAAACATTATAATATTTATGAGCTCTCAAAGTAAAGCAAAACAACACCGTCTATTTCGGGCATTTCATTCCAAAGAAAGTTAGTGACATTTTCTCTCATGTATTGTTTCTCTCTTTTTCTCCTTATCTCTTTTTTCTCCTCCCCCCTCTATATCAATATATAACTTCCGTCAAGTTAATCGATTTAATGTGTCAATGTCTGGATTTCCTCAAACATTTTAACTTTGAGAGAATATAAATTTGACATCTAACTCAATCATGTCTTTCCCACCTCACTCCCTCACTTCGTTAATTTACATATGCTTAGAACTGCCCGTCAAAAATGTGTAAATATCTTTTCATTTTTCGTTTCAACCTTTGGAAGTAAAGTCTGATGATCCCCGGTCCTTTAAAAGGGCTGTGGTGAAATAATTTATTACATGGAACCTTAAAGTCCTCTGTTTTTATTTTTAGTTAAATTATTAGCTCTGATTTTCATCGAACTCTCTGGATTTTATCCTCCTTGGGTCTACTGATATGGGTTACCTAGTTTTTGGGAAACTATCTTTTTTTTTGTTTCAGGATCACCTGCCGGAATAGTACTGTTTAGGTAGGGTCTCTTGGGCGAGCAAGTATGATGTTGGAAGACCCGAAACTTGCCATAACCCCAAGTAATAACATCACTGACGAGGCGATACTGAGCACTCGTGGGAGTGTTTTCATAACATATATATATATATATATATATATATATATATATATATATATATATATATATATATATATAATATCTGGATAAAATGAATGAAACAAAATTGGGCGTTTTTTTTATGAAAGTATTTATTTCTGTGTTTTTGTATATATTTATTTATTTAATATTTCAGACCACCTAGGTCTTTCCTCAGAAATCAAATTAGAAACTGTGTTTGTGTGTTTGTTTACAGCGTTTGTTTACAGCGTTTGTCGTGAAGCGTGCGCATGTCACGTGATGTGCAATGCATCTTTCTTTGAATTTTTGGCGGAAGACTGATGATAGTGTCTTAAATGTTGTTTAAAAGGTTTTTTGACCATAACTCAAGAAATATTTCTTAAAATATTTTTAACTGTTAAAATATTTATGTAGATTTGAAATATTCATGTGTTTGTTTACCCCTAGTTTATGTGTCTAATTTTAGAATTTAGTATTTTTCTTTTTTTCTTCTTCGTATGTGTGTTGTACTTAAATTACTGTGTTTGTGTGTTTGTTTTTAGACTTGGACGACACGTGGTGTGGAACGCGATTGTGTTTGATTCTTTAACGGACATCTGGTGTTTTGGTTATTGTTTAAAAAGGATTTTTTACCATATCTAAAGAAATTTTTTTAAGAAATATTTTAACTATTGAAATATTTATACTGATTTAGAATACCCAAGTCTTTGTTTAACCCTAGTTTATATGTGTTTAATTTTAAAATCCAGTATTTCTCTTTTTTTCTTCGTATGTATGTCGTGCTAAAATTTGAGTCTATCAATATACATTTGCAATTATCTATCGAATGTTGTGGTCTATTGAAGTGTTCTGCTACTGGTGAATATGAGTTATTTTGTCGTATATCTTGTTTATGGTTGTTGAAACGAAGCCTAAAGTTAGTTCCAGATTCGCCAATATATCCACTATTAGGACATATTGTGCAGAATAGGTAGTAAATTATATTATTGCTATCACAAGTGAGGCGGGGTGGATGTATTGTGATTTTGGAGTTGGGTGCGAGAAATTCACTGTCTGTTATTATGTGTTTGCAAATTAGACAACGAGTTTTGTTACATTTGTAATTACCTGTTTGGTTTGTATTATTTAGATATTTGGTGGAGGTGAGGATAGCTGATAAGTTAGGTGTTTGTTTTTTTGCGTTGATGGGTGGTTTGGCGAAACGCAAAAAAACAAACACCTAACTTTTAAGCTCCTGGTGTCGGCGTCATTTATCGAAATCCAGTGAAAGACTTATTTCATGCGTTGTCCTTTTTTTCTCTCTTTTCTTCTACATCCTTTCTACTTTTACGCTCGATTTAGTCGATAATTCATGTTTACAGTCTGAGTTGTGACCGAAATCGTAAAGAAAATTCAACAGAAAATGGGAATTGCAACACCGATATCCGAATGCGAAAGAGGCCTTCCAAAAGTTAAGCAAAGTATTAATGAAAGAGAAAATCTCAGTGGAAATAATACTGTAATCTTATGCAATATCTGTACACCAATATGGCAGTAAATAGTGGACAGCCTCTTCACAGATGGAAAAGAAACTTGAATGAATGCTGAGAATACAATAGACTGAACACGTAAGAAACGGCGTTGTTTTAGATAAAATAGAAACAAACAGAAATCTTTTACATGACATCATCAGAAACAGACAGTTGATATTTAGGCTACATAATGAGGAAAGGATGCTTGGAAAATTTGACACTCACAACATTGATTTCGGGGAAAATATACACATGTATGCTGCGCATAAAGTACATAACGAGCTTGTGTAAATGGTTGAAAAAACAGGGATTAAGAGATATACCAAAAACAAATTTTCCTAAGGGCAACAAAGGATAGGACGTTGTGGAGAACAACGATCGACCACGTTCTGAATGAGATAACACATAGAAGAGGAAATCTATGATGATCAAATATGAAACGCAACAAGTAAGGTGGAAATTAATAAAATAAAATACGTATTATTAAAATGGATAATAAAAGAAATTTAATACGAGACTGTGTGCTCTCGCGTGTGTGTGAAAGCGCATGCGCACCACTGTTTTATCGTTTCATCCAAAGAAAGGCGACATCTTGGGTTACAGAGAGTGAAAGTGAATGAAAAGACTTTAGTGATGATAAATGAGGAAAAGTACACAAAAAGAACAGGTTCCAGGAAATCAGAAGACAGCCCCTGATACCACATCAGAGGTATACCCGGTGAAACGGAAGCCATATTGTCTGTCATGTGAGTAATATTATTAGCCCATTCAGCGTTGATGAGATCCTATAATACTTTTCTAACGTAAGAAACTAATAGTGCGATAATTCAAGGTGTCAGATAGTTCCCTAGATGTTTTACAAAACAAGAACTATAGAAGAGGACTCCCAACAAGATAGAAAGTAAGAAGTAGCAACACTCAAAAACGGAATTATTTTAATCACTTCAGAGAACACTTTTTGCCTTCCATTAGCATGGGTAATGCTAACCTCCAAGAGAGTGACTCATTGCACTTACTCGGACTAATGTTTTTTTCAGCTGACATATAGTAGAAAGAATATATTGAATCACTAGCTAAGTCTGCAACTAAGAATTTTGGTTTACTATGTCCGGATAAACAATGTTTCTTGCCGTAATCTATTTTACATATTTATAAGACGGCCATTCGTCCTTGCTATCGATATTACTGACTCATCTGGTCTGGTATTCCTGTTATATATTTTGTGATTCTTGATAAATCAAATTACGAATATGCAATGTCAGTTGTCTTCATCAGGCATGTCAGTTTCAATCAATTTTCCAACGCCGTAAAATAGCTTTTCTGTGACTTTTTCTATAAATACTTTCATGGTAATTATTCTGATGAAATTTCCGCTATGGTTCCTAGATTTAGAAATTTCTGCACAGTACAAGATTGGCGGCAAGGTCTCATCATATTTCTGTAGAAATGGCTCGATGTAACCGTAAATTTTATGCTAACAGTTTCTTCTATCGCACTTCTCGCTTGTAGAATTCTCTTCCGACATCTTGATTCCATTTCAACTTTGATGTTGAAAAATGTCAATTCAGTGTTAATCGTTATCTCCTGTCTTCTTAATTCGTATTCTTTTATTGTACTCTCTCCTTAATTATAGTCTCAAAATTATATTCTCTAAAGCTCAGCAACCTCTAGCGTCCAAGTGGTATTATTGCCTTGTTTGGAGTGGAATGATTAAAGAAGACATTTATTGAAATGTTTGGATAGAACAGGAGCCATGTCAGCGTACATTTCTTTAGGACAATTGCAGAGATAATGTCGAAAAGAGGCCATGTGGAGATCTACTTTAGAAATGAGATCAGAAACGATGGGTAGACTTATGTGCACAGGAATCAGTAGTTACACTGTTCTAGGTGGAAAATGAAGCTGATATATCCTACATTAGCCAAGAGTTGATTTGGAAGAGAATTCCCGGCAAGATACCCCGCTTTATCAGCAATGGATGGCATCGCTTTATTTAAGATAGGAGGATCTGAGAATTTGATTTTTGTGTGCATACGCGCGTGCGAGTGTGTGCGTGTGCGTGTGTGTGTGTGTGTGTGTGTGTGTGTGTGTGTGTGTGTGTGTGTGTGTGTGTGTGTGTGTGTGTGTGTGTGTGTGTGTGTGTGTGCGCGCGCGCGCGCGCGCGTGCGCATCTGCGTCTGTGTCGCTTTCGGTTCAGCGATTGCCACCAAGTATACTTCAGACAATTAAAACAGTCAGGGTGGTCTTCAATCCCCTTGTCTCTAGTCGATGGCAATGGTACATTTATATGAAATAGTCGACTGAAAAGTTGAGAGTTCTGTTTCATTTTTTGAAAACAAACTAGAATTAATGCGCTTTTGCTGCAGAAAAAGGTAGAGAAATACGCGATAAATAGATCAATTATCAATCCCCAGTAACAAAACCATGTATGCCTGCGGAAGACCGAACGCAGAGTCATGTAAAACAAAATCAGGAGTGCGACTTGAAGAAAATGAGCGCAATAGTCTATTTAAAATCCAGCTTTACTTGAACAGATTTTATTGGCCGGTGCCCCCGTCGCCATAATGAGTCCGGCAAGGAGCCAGATGCACCCCAAGTTAACAAAATATTAATTTAATAATAATTTTTATATTTTTAAAAATAATCGGCTAGACACAAAGCACACGGTTTGCCATGTTTGAGCCGAGTTTTTTTATATTTTATATTTTAAACAGGATGAACAATTCTTTAATCATTAATAAGGATCGGATAATCCATTCCCATTTGCATTCCGAGAGATAATTAAATAACCATTATCGTTCACTCTAAAAAACAGATTCTTCATAAATCTCATTAAATGAAACTGTATTGTTAAACTTCATTGGGAATGTTAAATCCAAATAATCATGTTTAAAAATTTCATCCCTAATGTTTTACTTATCAAAATCAAAAGTGCGTTCCAGCGTTTTAGTTATTCTACAAGTGCGGCCCGAAGCAAAAAAAAAACACAAATGTTTGAGGTACACTCTTCTACACTATATAAACACGAATGTGAAAAAGTGAGTTTTCATTATTTAATCATTCGGTATCACATCCCAAAAGAATCTTCTCATAAAACAAATAACGTTTATGTTTTCCATCCAAAGGCAATGTACCGATTATGTGGATACTATGTTAATGACCTAGGTGCCTATAACTAAGATATGAATAATTTTTTTTAAAAAAGTCAAGGTTCTTTCTGGTGTTCCAAAATGTAGAATATACGATACACTTCTCGCAAACAAAAACTATGACGTGGATCTTGACTGGAAGTAGAGACGAAATGTAACGTAAATCCATTACGGTATTGGAGAATGTCTTCAGAAACAAAATAATGCACTCTGCAATATTGTGTAACAATTAATCTTTTTCTGGAGAGTAATGTAAAGAAATTCCTCATATGAAGGACATACTTGAAGCGATAAAGATTGATTACCGAAATTTCTATCGTCAAAATTTCTGGGATGATGTGTCATTATTTAAAATCATTACATTCGGATTGTTTTCCTATAATTTTTGGCTAACATTCCGGTTGTTTTTGCCGTCCGGCCTTCTTCTTGTAGATAACCTTGAAGGAATTTTCAAGTGAACACTATTTAATCTAGGAGACTAGTGCGTGTCTGGGTTCTGGGTTACCAATAACTAGACAGTATTAAATAACAACAAGACGACATATCCCTAGACATGTGCAACGGAAAGAGACCAATCAGTCCGCGAAAGGGAAAGTTTTCAGTTCGAAATTCAGTGTTACTAGTACGCAAGAGGCTCTATAGAGTGAATTTAAAGGAAAAGACTAGGTATAGTGGGAAATGTGGAAAGGATAGAAAGAAGGCCAGAAGAAGGATAAAAAGAAGAACGTAGATCAAGGCATCAAAAGATATCGATTGACATTAGATTTAAATTTCTGAAGATTACAGTTATCAGGGAAGCAAATAGGAGGAAGAGGTTTCCACTGTCGGGATGAAGCTGTTGGAGTAGAAGAGGCGGTTACATTTAACTGTTTCAACATTAAACGCGTGGGACCGAGATGCTAACCTAGTAGCACGGCTAAATTCATTCAGTCGGGGCACAAGTGAAAATAGCTCACCAGAGAAGTTGCCATGAAGATATTCATAGAAAAGACAGAGGGAAACCTCATCACGCCTGTGAGAATGCGACAGGAGTCGAGGTGTCATGTCTGGACCGATCACGTTGCTCATCCGTCTTTGTTCGAGTACCTCGAGATGAGCAACGGGGGCAGCAGATCATATATCGCAACACTATTCCACGCATGGACGAATGGTAGATTTGTAGATGTGAAGGATAGACTCAGACGTGAGAAAACTTCTGTCGCGACAGATGGAACCAACTTTCTTTGCGGTAGATGCAGCTATTTCTTCACTATAGTTGTTCCACCTCAGATAGGTGGACCTGAAGGCGCAGTAAGTTGCTCTCTTGTTGCTGAGCATCGACAATGTTGATAGGAGACAGGAACTTTTGCCTATAGTAAGTAAATGATAGCAGTTTCGTTTTGGTTTCATTCAAATTCACACGCCATTTCTTACCTTAGTTAACAACAGATTGGATGTCGTTTTCGAGACAAATGACCAGGATGACTTTGTCCGCAATGCCGGATTTACTATTGAGACAGTAGTAAATAGTAGTGCCGTCTGTGTAGACGCCTACTTCAGAACTGATAACGCCAGAAAGATCATTAACGAAGATCAGAAACATTGTAAGTCTAAGTATATCTAGAATATTTGTTTCATAGTTTGCTTGTTAATTCTCACCGATTTAATAACTCCACAGGTGTGGCCTTCTGCCTGACGAATATAAAGTAATTAAATCACGAATTATTCGGTTTTAAGGTGTATATTCTCTGCATATAAGCACTATGAAATAACAGTTAACATTAAAAAGCAGGCGGAGATGAACGTGTAAACTTCGAAGTTTAACATTTGGCTTAGTAACTTATCACTCAATAGTCTTTTATAGTTGAATAAATAAATAAATAAAAAACATCATTCTTCGTCTCTGGTGGGCGGGACAACTCCTTAATAGCTTTATATTCGTTGTTGGTGCTCTTTTGTGCCAAAATAAGGAAAAGTTCAACATTTCACTATGGTACCGATAAAAAGAGTTCATTGTCTTTATTTATTTATTTAAAGAGACCACCCGGGCACAGGAAACGGATTTCCATGCGGCCATCTTTTCACTCGAAACCGTTAAAGAATCAGAAAATATCAACTTCGTGCATGTCATTTCCTTAATCGGACAGATTGATTTTTCGCAATTCTGACTTTCATTTCCGCCAACATCTTAAAGAATACAGAAGAAGAAATCGAGGTACAAATACACACGAACACACGTGGTTTACATTCAAACGCACAAATTCATTTTGTTCGCATTGTAAAAAAAAACAAAACAAAACAAAAAAACAAAGAAAATAATACATCTGGGCAGCTATTTAGGCATCCACGTACACACAGGCAGGTTGGCGTGCAAACGCACGCACGCACGCACGCACGTAAAGGTAGTATAGAGGCCCACCTTAATTTCCGCAATATTTAGCGTTCATTCCTCACCGCCATACATCTTTTTCTATTCTTTATGCGTTATTGTCAAATTTTCCCTATGCTGAGAGGTTGAAAATATCTAAGCCTGATAGCGTAGGGAAAAAGGATATTTTGTAAGTTGATTAGATTTTGTGTAGTTGATCGTGTTCGGAATGAGTCAGAACGTATCTCTCTCTATATATATAGATGCACACAAAGAAAAACACAATGACAATCAAATGATCGTGAACAATTTAACAAAGCCAGTAAGTAAATAAACTGTTCGACATGATGGTAGACGTAATATTTTGGATCGTTCGATAAAAGCTCAAGCGAAAAACATTGAAGGAGATGGTGGAAATTATGATATAGGGTAGGTTTTTTTTCCACTGTCCAATACGCGTGTGCTTTATTTGTAGAACCTGTTAATCAGGATGAGAAATTGGGAAATCCAAAGCATCAATATTGGAAAATTGTTCGTTTTACACAAAATTATATAGCAAAAATTGTTCCTTCTTTCAAATGAGACTAAAATGTTAAATGTCAAATGTTCATATAATATATATTTGGGCACCAATCTTCTTTCAAATATGACTGAATATGTCAGACAAAGAAAGCTTGATGATTTATTAATTGAGATTTGCAAGATTCTTTTTCGTTTGGTGGGAGTAAGTGTGTGTCAAAACCTTCTGTGGTTTCAAATGTTCCAGCACTTCTAGTCATTACAAGAAGGTAATTTTTGTTAAATATGGTTTTCTTTTAAGATGTGATACATATATATATATATATATATATATATATATATATATATATATATATATGTATCATATTTTCAAGTAAGAGGATTAAGTTTTTGGTAGCCTTAGAAAATTGCTTAAGTAAAATAACAATTTCTTTTTCAAATTGTTCTTATTTCACCAAGAACTTTCAATCTAATCTGAGATGTCTAATTATTTAATCAAAGTAGTTTGAATAAAAAGATGCCGCCAAAATACACACACACACATGCAGATATATATATATATATATATATATATATATATATATATATATAGATATATATATATATATATATATATATATATATATATATATATATATATATATATATATATATATATACGTTTCCGTATTTGAACATTTATCATATCAGAATTAAACCTACTACAAGAAGTATTATCATTCTATGATTTAGTAGTAATTTTATTTTTCATTTTTATTTTATAATTAAAGTGATATTAAAAAGAAAAATATATTATCGCAACAGATTTATTCATTTCTTCGAATGATCTTCGTCGAAACATGAGGAATTAATAATCTCGGTAACCCATATATTAACACACGTCGTATTCCAAAGTCAAGATGAAAGTCAATTAATGATATGATCTATTATAATGTTGGAACCTCGATGAATTTTGAAAAATGAAATATAGATAAATTTTATTCAACTATATTGTATATCTATGTGTGTGTATGTGTGTCTCTATACATAAATACATCTATATATAAATATATATATATGAATAACATATATATATATATATATATATATAAATATATATGAATCATAGATGTATATATATATATATATATTTATATATATATATATATATATATATATATATATATATATATATATATATATATATCAATTATGTAGTGCGTTTTCAATTTATATAACGTAAATCATTCATACGATAAACAAATAATGAAGTTAATTATATGGCAAAAAAATCACCCTCGCAAACAATATTTAATAATAAAATACAATCAACTTCGCATCGAGGTTGATTGTATTTTATTATATATATTTACATTTATATTCATATTGTTTGCGAGAGTGATTCTTGCCATATAATTAACTTCCTTATTTGTTTTCCGTATGAATGATTTACGTTATATATATATATATATATATATATATATATATATATATATATATATATATATATATATATATATGTATATGTTCGTTTATAACTATATATCTATCTATCTATCTATCTATATATATATATATATATATAGATAGATAGATAGATAGATAGATATATATATAGTTATAAACGAACATATACATATATATATATATATATATATATATATATATATATATATGTGTGTGTGTGTGTGTGTGTATGTATATATATATATATATATATATATATATATATATATATATATATATATATATGTATATGTTCGTTTATAACTATATATCTATCTATCTATCTATCTATATATATATATATATATATATATATATAGATAGATAGATAGATAGATATATATATAGTTATAAACGAACATATACATATATATATATATATATATATATATATATATATATGTGTGTGTGTGTGTGTGTGTGTATGTATATATATATATATATATATATATATATATATATATATACATACACACACACACACACACACACACACACACACACACATATATATATATATATATATATATATATATATATATATATATATAAACGAACACTCAATAATATCAACTATGAACATAGACACAATATCTTGACCGTGTTGTAAAAAATGATAGCATTATATAAATGCATACATGCAACAAACTACTTCGTTTTTAACAGTTAAAGTGTTTCATCCTTGAAAATATCTACATATATAGCCGAAAGCGCTCGAAAAACGAACATTAGGACAGTTTTTATATAATTTCCATAATTATAGATTATTAGATAATGTGATAAATTGTATACAAAATTAAATCAAAGTACCTTGCTGTCGTATTCAATAAAATGTGCATGAAAGTATGATTGCTGCCTAAATACACAATGTCTGAATAAATAAGTTACACTACATTTCTGACCTCATTTAATTGTAATATATTTGAAAATATTCGTGACTATGAATGGATTTTGTTCGAAATAATCATACACAATTTTTGTAAATTACTTAATCTGACATGTACATATATATATATATATATATATATATATATATATGTATATGTATATGTATATATATATATATCTAGAGAGAGAGAGATAGATATTTATAGTTATGCAACTCTAAACATACATGCGTAAATGCCCTTATTCTGCCAATATATATATATATATATATATATATATATGTGTGTGTGTGTGTGTGTGTGTGTGTGTGTGTGTGTGTGTGCATATGTGTGAAGCTATAATATCATTATATATAAGAAAATGATAGCATAAACGATCAAAAGTACCGTAGCCAGATTACATTAACCATTGTGATTTAGTATTAATGTTCAAACATATCATTTTTGCATCTTTAATCTAGGCTCTCTTCCCAATATCTGACCATTTATCAGAATTTTCCTAATTCTGATCTTGACTAGGTGAAAAATCACTCTATGATGATGAGTAAAAAATATAGAAGCATATATATATATATATATATATATATATATATAATGCAAATAATTTTGAAATCGCTACACAATGGTTTTCATGTTTCAATAATATTATTGCACTTCTTCAGGCGACGTTAAATAACTGGTGCCAGTAACAGTTATTTATCATCGCCCGAAGAAGTACAATCATAATATTGAAACATGAAAGATTTTGCGAAGCGATTTCAGAATGTTTTTATTATAATGTCTTATAATAAAAATATGATAATAATATATTGCTCTATTTTGTATTGAGCACTTTTCAAAAAAGTAAATTCTACGAACAGTAGATTTTTACACCATCTGTTCTCTCTCTCATTTGGATATATATATATATATATATATATATATATATATATATATATATATATATATATATATATATACAGATATATATATATATACACACACACGCATACACACACACACGCACACATATATATATATATATATATATATATATATATATATATATATGAACGATATAAAAATGAAAGTAAATTGAACCCCATATATATGGCCATTTCGCTCCCCGAGAGATATCTCTCTCAGAGAAATTCCCTGTAGCTTGTCAATAGTAAAACATTTGACAAGTAAATCAATCGTATCATTTTAAAAAAACAGACAGGGAGTAAGAGGATAAGCCGGGAAAGGGGGAATAAACTGCATATGAGTGGAAAACAATTTAAGTCGGAGATAGAGATAAAAGAATAGTGAAGGAAAAGTAAAGTATTGAGGGGGAATAGGAAGACAGATTCATATACAAAAGTTAAAAACAGATGAAGATGAACAATGACTTATATTTAGAACGTTAACTAATGTTCATTAGGAAAAAATACTAGTAATACTATCTTTAAATTTGAGAAAGATGTTCTTGGTGTAGATTAAAGATATTTAAGAATTTAATATTGATACTATTATTTAATTTTAATAGTATAAATATGAATTTGATATTTTAATAAAAAATCTAGATATTAGTTTAAAAAGAAAAACCTGAATATTAAAATTAATAATTAAATAATGGAAGAATTAAAATAAATAGATAATTAGTAGCCCAAAAGAAAATTGTATAATATAAGGGAAAATAATTTAAATAGATTAATAAAAGGTAAAATAATTAATTAAAATTTAGATTTAATTTAAAGTTTATACTGATTATATAGAAATTAAATTAAAGGATTAGATAGAATCATCTATATTAAAATATTAATGAACTAAATTATAATACATATGCAGATTAGATATAGATTAAATAATAAATTATCATAGATAATATTATAAAGAGTAAATTTACAGAGGGTAACATAAATAACAAATCACTATAGGCAAAATCAAAATCTCAAAATAAATAGAACAGACAGATTAATAATCCAATTTTCTCATCATTTATATTTTTACAAACTGTTCGATAGAGGAAAATATTATAATAAAAACTTTATTATAAAATATTATTAATATATATATATATATAAATATATATATATATATATATATATATATATATATATATATATATATATATATATATATATATATATATATATATATGAATTAATACTTGGTATATATAATATATAACTAGCACACAATATAGAAAAACGATAGTATTATTTATACATTCATATATATAAATTAATTGATTTAAAATATGGTTCTTTCGCTAAACAGCGATACCCATGTTTCAAAAATGTAAATTTACATTGAGCACTATTGTGTAAAAATAAAAATATCTATAAGAACACCGGATTTTATATCTTACTGTTCTTTCTTTCTATTATATATATATATATATATATATATATATATATATATATATATATATA
The DNA here is from genome assembly GCA_964036315.1 of Acanthosepion esculentum. NCBI lineage: Eukaryota > Metazoa > Mollusca > Cephalopoda > Sepiida > Sepiidae > Acanthosepion > Acanthosepion esculentum. The sequence goes on from OZ038491.1 coordinate 98,860,098, forward strand.
TATATATATATATATATATATATGCGTGTGTGTTTATGTATTACCTTTTTTTTATTTTTAGGTGGGTGTGTAAAATTACTGATATACCAAAAAATATGTCTGTAAATGTACAATACAAAAAGAAAATCTCAAGAAAAATGTAAAGAAATGCAAAAAAGGTTCGTATTTATATTGTAATGATTTTTTCATTTATAGCTGGCTTTTATTTTTACTTTCTGTTTGATGTTACTTTTATTAACTCCAGTTTTCTACCCCAATTTATTTTTCATTCGTTGATAGTTTAGGCGTTAATATTGTCACAAAGCAACATAGATTATTGTTATTCTAGATTATAATTTATTACTTTATAATCTCCCTAAAATATCGGCTTAAATTCTGATTTATATTTTACTTTACTTTCTACTAGACTATTCTATAGTTTACATTTTTTTCGATATTCCTATCTATTTCAGTCCGATTCTTGTAATTCTTTCTAATGTTAAATTCATCTAAATTCACACACACACACACACACACACACACACACACACGTATATATATATATAATTCATTGACTGATTTGAATGGTTTATAATAAATGATGGATCTAAACTATTTGTTACGATCTATTACTTTGCGCATGTGTGCTTGTTTTTATATGTGTATGTGTGCAGTCTTATGTAACTAACAAAATCAGCGGATGTTATAAAACACGTAATTTCTTTTTTAATATTCACCCCTAGTAAGGCGGGAGTGCCTCTAGCACGCAATGTGTTACAGAGAGTGGGAGCAAGATAAAGAGTCGTGACAGAAGAAAGGATGAAGAGATGGACCGGGAATAAAACAAAAACATCGGGATATGTCGACTGATCTTGCTTTAGAATAGTTGGAGATTATAGCTATCAGGTAAGCAAGTAAGAAGAAGGCTGTTCCATAGACGGTAAGTGAGAGACATGAAGCAATTGGAGTAGAAGAGATGGCTATATTTAACCGTTTCGACACTGAAAGGGTGGGACTGACATGCGGACCTAGTTGCACGCTTAAATTCATGCAGTTTTTGAACTAGAGAAAATAGGTCGTCGGGGCAGTTACCGTGAAAGTATTTGTAGAGAAGACATAGGGAAGGGGCGGCACGTCTGTGAGAGAGCGACTGTAAACGAGATGCCTGTTCAAGGCCAACTACATTGAATATCCTTCTCTGGATTTTTTTCAAGTGCCGAAGACTAACAGCCGAGGCTCCATACCATATATGACAGCAATATTCCATGCAAGGGCGAATGGTTGTTTTATAAATTGGAAGGATAGACTAGAGCGAGAAAAAAACTTTCTGGCGCGACATAGAGACCAAAACGTTCTTGCTGTAGATGAAGCTATTGATTCAGTGTAATTGTTCCATCTCAGTTCAGCGGACAGTGTGTGACCAATCAGTCGGAAAGATGTAGTCCCGAGGAGTTGAGCATCAGACATTCTAATGGGAGGCAGGGAGGATTCTCTGTGGTGGGTAATATATAGAAATTTTGTTTTTGATGCATTAAAATTGACGAGCCATTTCCTGCTCCAGTCAACAATCAATTGTAGGTCCTTTTCGATACTAACAGCCAGATTAGTTTTGTCAGCCTTACCAGATTTGTTGTTTAGGCAGGATTAAATAGTGGTGTCTTCTGCATAGATGCCTACTTGGGATCTGATGTCATCGGGAATATCGTTAATGTGGATAAGGAACACTGTAGGACGCAAGATAGAGCCTTCCGGAACACCTGCGTTCGTGAGAAATGAGCTGGAGGAGAATGCGTTATGTCCGACATTCATTACACCGCTTGAAAGGAATGTATTACGTCAAACAATAGTCCTGAAATAGCATCTCTCTGAATCCTACGAAGGAGGCCGGAATGCCAAACCCTATCAAACACTTATCTAGAGATATCTAGAGTCAGGCCACGAACTTTTCCTTTATTGTGAAGTGCTTCGTAAACAAATTCATTTATGGCCGTGAGCAAATCAGCCGTAGAACGGGCAAAGCTGAAACCATATTGCTTGTCAGAGAGCAGATCATGGGATGTAAGGTGCTTAACCACTTCGGCGTAGATTAATGCTTCAAAGACTTTGCTGACGAGTGGTAGGAGACTTATAGGACGGTAGTTAGATGAGTCAGACGGGTCGCCAGAATTCTTAAAGACAGGTACAATAGATGAGGACTTCCAACAGGACGGAAAGCATGAGTCGTAGAGGCAGTAGTTATATGGTTTGGAGAAGACAGGAGCCAGTTCAGGAGCACATTTCTTCAGGACAATGCCTGCTATTCCGTTCCCCACCGCTAGCCTTATTAGAGTGTAATTAAGAGAAGATGTCCAAAGCCAACTCGCTCAATAGAGCTTCAGATCGGATTATTAGTCAGTTGTATTGGATGAGAATTTACGAGCAAACATTCAGCATTATCAGCTGAGGAAGTCAGGACCTCAAATTGGTTGAACAATGGAGTTATTGTGAGTTTGCTGTTGTTTAGTATGCTCTTGCAGAGACGCCAATAATCTTTGGAGCCGAATTTGCTAGATGCAATACGTTGTTTCATTCTGTCAGCAAATAGTAACATTGCTTCAATGAGGACACGCTTGCGCTCCTTACGGGCTGAGACAAAGAGACATCTGTTGCAATCGGACATATCACTACGGTACAGTCGGAAGCGGTGATTCCTATTGGCAATTGCAGCTGAGCAAGCATCAAAGAACCGATGGGATGAGCGTGATTTAACCTTATATTTCCTTGTCGGGAGGAAATCCTCGATTCCAGATTTTACCCACGAGGAGTCCTTGAACGGAGAGATTAAAAACCATATTACTGTGGATATCGTGAAGGAAATGTTGGAACGAATCCCAGTCAGCTCGTTAATAACATAAATATGTTCTGTTGGTATGAGGTTCTTTACGGAGGGGGGGGCGGAGTAGGAGATGTTGATAGACATTACAGCATGATCAGATTTGCCTAGAGGGCAGAGATGCTTGGTACGACAAGACTCGGGGATTGAGGTGAAACAGAGATCGGGAAGGGAAACCTTACCATCATGGTTATTGGGACAACGGATGGGAAAGTCAACCACTTGTGTAAGGGATTGAGTAATTTGCCAGCAAGATCAGTTGTAGATATTTTAAGCGAATTGTCATGGTGGGCGTTAAATTAACCGAACATGAATATATCAGCAAACGGATGAATAAGATAGCCTTGTCTATATTGTCGGAAATGCTTTTGATTACACCGCAGTCTTGGAAGGATGGAGAGCGATAGATAAAAAAGAGCTAGCTTACAGCATCGAGGAGAGATAGACGAAGACACATGCCTGAATGGTCCGAAGATTCGAGAGAGAGGTCCCTAGCCATTGGGAGATGGCCCTTGATGTTAACTCCTATGTCTTGCATGTGGGTTTGAGACTCTTTTCTAAGGATAGGAAGGTAAGCGTGGATCGAGTGGTCAGCAGAGGGGATAAACGATTTGAGATTGGTCTCACAGAAAGCCAGTATATCAGGAGACTTCTCAATGAGGTACGATTCCACACTTTAGAATTTGGTTCGAATGTCACGGAAGTTAGAAAAGGCAATGTTAAAGTGTTTAGGGGATTTTTAGAGCTGGTTTAGGTTTACTTTTTTGATCGTTTGTTGTCATGTTGGTAATGTTGTTAGTCAAAATTAGAGGGCCTGAAGTAGAATTAGCAGAGGATCATCTTATGAGACAATGACAGAAAGAAGCTGATGCGGCTTGCAGTATGTTGTGGCATTAGGTTCGCCCACCGGAGTTGCGTGCAGGGACAGCTTTTCATGCGCGACATGGTACTAAAGACACCCCGTATTATACAGCTGTTGATCAGAGCGGCCGCTCAAGACGATAGGCAAGTGTTAGTGCTCCTAACTAGCAGTCGGGAAAATCAACCAGGAAACTGTCAACCCGGTACCCTCAGAATGCACACATCACTAGTACTTCTAAGGTGGCCATAGAGAAGTAAATCAAACGTGTCAGGAACGCATTCCTAAACAAGAAAGAAAGGTGTGAGCCTCTTTGATTGTTCAAGAGAAGGGGCAGGTGTGATAACCGGGCGTTAGGAAAGCCTACCGATACCTATTACATGTACACTAACACACACACATAAAAAACAAAATAAAAACAAACAAGCAGCTTACAAGAAGTCCAAGAATAACGTGTAAGTTACAAATGAAATATAAAGTTTTAATTTAGAAGACGTTAGTTGTCAAGAGACACACTTTTAGCGATTCTCGCAGCCAGTCCGGTCGGAAATATGAAAACCTGTCTTCCATTTAATCGTGATGGTTCGGCCAAATATCGATGGAAATGTAGTCTGGTCGTATATCGCCTAAGACTGCGATTTGGATTGGTCTCTCTAACCACACAGGTGTGTACAATCGAAAAATGTTCTAATTTTGATGGAACCATTTGTTATCATTATCTCCCTAAAATAAACATATACCCACCACTAATTATTTTTTATTAAAAACGAGGAGACATGACAGAAGTTAAATTTAAGAATAGAATACTGAACTCCCTAAAATACCTTTTTTTGTTTCAGTAAAAATAAAGGTAAATTATAAGTCAGATAAATGCAATATAGTCTTTATTTTTCTTTTGATTACATTTATGTTCAACCTGTCTATCGAGATCGTCCTATTCACTTACGCGCAAATAATCTTGGGAAAGGTATGAATCCACCTGCTCTAATCACAATAATGAATTAAATAATACGTCATATGTCAGGAAATTTATTATTATCTTCAAAAAATATGTTAATCTAAAAATACTTTCTGTCGTTAAATGACATATAAAGGTTGATAAGTCGTAAAAAAATCAATCAAAAATTCAAATCAGGAATTGACCCGTGAGACTTGATTGTCAAAATTCAGCTTTATTTATTTGTATGTCTCGTTTATTATACGAATCGTATAATGCTACTTTGTGCTTTCTACTCACGAATTTTCGTCTGGAAAATCTGTCTTTAATTTATATTCCATTTCCAGTAAAGTTTTTTTTTTTTTCTTCACGATCTGAAACTTTTATTTTTTAAGCGTGTACTCTTTCGTCGTTGTTAGATGCACGCCCTGGCTTTAATCCAAGTTGTCGAGACTGCGTAAAAGTTGATACTTTTAGCAGTTTCACATTCCGGTTTGCTGTCAGCAGTTTAGGATTTACTGAGTGCAGAGACTTTGAAGTCATTCGAGATTTTTAATCTACACTTTCTTCGTGTCGGTGTCAAACAGGTTCGGTTTTATACACTCTCAGATGCCTGCGAGATATTCCTTCCCGACATGCCACTGTCAAAATGTCAGTCCTTCCTTTAGACACTGCGATGCGCTAAATGTTAATGTTTTTGTTTCATTTATTTTCTTTCATATCAATAGTTACATCTCTCGTCTTGGTAATCTTTGTTTTACTATTTTCGACTGAATTTCATCACAGGGAAGCAAAAGAGTTGTATCGAGCCTCTTAGACTTGTAAAGATGAATAGGATTGTCACGTACTTTTTTGAGGTGCTTACACAGTTTTTGTTGATTTTTTTAATTTTCTTTGATATCGGTAGCTTTTCATATAGAGATAACATCAAAGGCTCGCTATATGAGAGCAAGGAATAATACGCTTGGATATATTAGTAAAGATTACTGTAATATTATGTCAGTATAGTTTTGCTTGAAAATTACGAATGCAATGATCTCATGTAAATAAACCGCTATCAATGTTTATATCAAATACACTATTATTTCATCTACGAGTAACTAAATGTAGCTCTTCTCCATCGTAGTGGACTAAGAATACATGTAATATCTTTGGAACATTCTTTCTTGGAAGTTTGGTATGTATATATAATAAATATTTCCTGATAATTTATATATATATATATATATATATACATATATATATATATATATATATATATATATATATATATATATATATATATATATATATATATGATGAAAATGTGGAAAAGACAAATATATATATATATACATATATATATATATATATAAATATATATATATATATTTATATATATATATATGTATATATATATATATGTCTTTTCCACATTTTCATCATATATATATATATATATATATATATATATATATATATATATATGATGTAATCGAAAAACAAACATACTACATAAGGTAGTACCTACAGTTTACGCTAAAATACACAGCCATTTGTGACCTTACTCACATCATCCCATCAACTATCTCGGTGTCAATATCGTTCTCATCCAGTTGTTCTTAGACCTCATAAAAATTCAATGATTTTGTCAAACAATGGGTACAATAGTCTATATACTTGATATGACGTATTTTAACTATTCACACTATTTACATTGTTCGGACTGTTTCCCTGATTTTTTTTTCTCATATTCACGACGATTCGGCCGTTGTACGCTCTAGCCATATTTAGGTGATTGGATTTTTGAACCGAATTATTTATTTCATTCACCTGGATAGATCGTTCTGCTTCTACGTGCCATACATCTTCCGGATGACTCAGTTTAATTTTCATTTTCAGTTAATTAGGTTTAGTGACTCAACTGCATTTCTTGTTCACCTCTGCGGTGGCTGGGTCTAGTCACTGGATTACTTCAACCAACGCTTTAATCCACTGGGTCATGTCACTACTCCAGTGGACGAAGTAAATGTTTCGGTTCAAAACTACAATCATCTGAAGAATGATTCACCGTACAACGATTGAAACGTCGTGAATATGGCAACAATGATGAGGAAAGTATTCAGAAAAATGCAAAGAGTCTAAGCTTGTAGATTAACTAGAATACACACGAAGCCAAGAAGCGGTGTATAATTTTATTTCGGCCTGATGAACTTCTGTTTTATTAAAACCAACACTAAAATTAGAAGATTTAAAGTACTAACCTACGGTCCGCAATTAGGGAAAGACGAAATAAATTTATCGAATGAATTAAATATTACGTGATCAAGTGGCACTCGATTGGAAGTTACGGCTTTCCGGTCATGGGTTTTAATTGCCGAATCACTTCCTAAAATATCCCCTGATATTGTTCAAATAGACCAGAGAAATAACCTGTCTTTTGAAAGGTGACAGAATACTCATTGTTAGAAGATGGCCGGTAGATGATAGGTGATAGAAGTGTGTAATGTGTAAGCGATGAGTGTGCGACAGTTAGAACAATGATATATAGAGTCGGAAGTAGGTGAAATTCTGGTTGGCTGTATGGAAGTTCGGGTCTTTGAATGGGCTGTGATAAAGTACATTTTTAACTCTAATTCAGCGGACTTCTGCTGTACACTCGTTATTTTCCAGATCGTGACCAGAAACCTAAGGCCAGAAATGGCATCATTACATTTTCCACTGAATAGATTCGAACAAAAATCGCACATATTTACATAGATAAAGACCTTCGTAAATTGAGTATTTTTTTTTATTTCTTTAAAGTTTGGGTTACCAGTGATTCCTTCAATGAGTCTATTGGAATCTTTTCCAATAAGTCCGGGTGCTCCAACTTCAACAAGAATTGTTAATGAAATCATGCGACACATCAACATTATTATTATTATTATTATTATTATTATTATTATTATTATTATTATTATTTGCTTTTATTTCTGTCGTATGCCCATTTCCTTCTGAGATCAGAGACTTAAGGTCAGTAATGGCTTCATTACATTATTCAAGAATAATATTTATTACAAAAAATAAAATAAGATCACACATATTTTACATAGATAAATCACAACGATAAAGACGTCTTGATATTAACAACAGCTTAGTGTCATTTTAATAACTCCACACCCGACTGTCTTATATGACCCTTTGAATAAAGAACCCAGTATCATTAAAAGAGCATTTGCGTTTCCTTTTGTAGCCATGGCAATCTTTTCTCATCCATACCATTTTCTAAATTAAACCTGGAATTTTCATGTTTGATTAGCAGCACTGAAAACGGGTATCAAACACATTCTGTTGTGAACCAAGCCAGTTAATAAAATTATTGTCTAGTGGATTAAAATCTCTATTCTTGAACATGGTGGAATAGTAATTGTAATTTAAACCCATCATTTGTTGACATAAAAATTGGATTCCCTGAGACTCAATGTTTAAAATTACTATAAAAAATTAGATGAGATAGCAGCAGACAATTGCATCAGAACGAAAACACATGAATTAATAAAGTTTTCTTTTGGATGTTCCATGATATCCACCTGGGTCATCAGATACCTTAGGAAAGGCGTCGTCACAACGATCGAGATGTCTTGATATTAATACTATAGCTGAGGGTATGTCCGCATGTAAATAATCACGACTTTTCATTCAACAATTCAGACAGCAATCGTAATTCATACAACATAATTCCAATTGCTTTCCCTCACAGTTTGAAATTAATATACTAGGTTGGTCAGAAAGTCCTGACACACTCAGGAAGTAGAAAGAAAATTATTAATCTTGATCGCTCTGGTGTAATTTCTATGGAGTACTGCATTTTGAGCTTATTCCACACGGTCGGGCTATTATTCTAAACTGTATTACCAGCAGATAGACCGCGTATACGACAAACTAAAGGATTGTCCTGTTTTGGACAACCGGGATAAAGGCTTTGATTCAGCAAGTCAATGCGAGGCAAAACATTGTCAGGTTGATTAAGAAGTTCAAACACATGGATGGTGTTGAGATTCTTCCACATCCAATCTTCAATCCCGATGCTGCTCCGAGTGACTATAGCCTTTTCGGCTCAAGGGAACTCTTCCTCCGCGTCCAGCAATTCAACACTTTTGATGAAATGAAGGAAGCTTGTTTTGAGGGTTTTTTTTTATTCAAATTCAGCGGACTTGTGTTTGGGAAAGATTCAGATGCTGGCTGATCGCTGACAGAAGATCGTCGAAAAATATGGACTTTATTTTGAAGAATAAATATTAGCCATTGCTCCATAATTTTTTTTCTTTCCAATTCCTCAACATAAATATAATAGATCTGTTATATATATAAACTATTTGAAATGAATTTCAGAATGTTACATTATACAAATTTGACGTGGTGCATTTCTACACATTTCCCTGCCAAATCTTTCTTCTGAGCCTGATGACATTTGGTGACTTTATATGATAGGATTGATGATGTGAACATTTGATTCACTTTTTTATGCACCGAGTATTTCCCAGTGAAATATTTTCATATTGTTTCGATTGATTGGCCTATACGTCCCCAAGCAATTTTCAAACTAGCTTCCAATTCGGAACTCTAAATTAATTTCTGCCATTTTCCTTTGTGAATTACCCCCCGCCCCCTTAAGAGATATTATCGAACTTTTGTTTGACGACTATTTTCTTATTTCATTCAAACTTCGCTTAATTCCATCTTGAAAACACAATTTTGCCAAACAGTTCCTTTAATCAAATTGCTAGATTTAATTCGTTTATTCTCTATACCACTTTCATAGAATTACTTTCCGCTTTTGATAAATCGACCGTTATGATATTAAATAAACTTGTTATACTTTCATTCATTTTCATCTAAAATACAGAGACTGAATATAAACAGAACTTCTAAATAAAAGAAATTGTTAAAGTGATTTTTAAAATTTTTCTTACCTTGTATCATTTTTTAATTATTGAAACTATACTTATGAAAATGAATACAATTAAAATTATCGAAACACTCTTTTCTTTACCCGTTTTCTTTCATCTTTAATGATAATTTTTATATAGAGTGTTAGTTTACGAGAGACTCACCGTAAGTAACGTTTCCAGTCATTCTGATCTTGGATATTAATTCTGTTTCCAAGGTTTGCTCTGCAGACATACACATTTTCATTACATTGCATAACCAAGATCATTGAATAGTTTGGGAGAAAAAATCGCACATAATACAGAGATAAAGACCTTTGTAAGGTGAGTACAATTTGTTATTTCTTTAAGGCATGGGCTACCAGGGATTCCTTCAGTAAGTCTATTGGAATCTTTTCCAAACAGTCCGAGAGCTCCAACCACAACAGGAATTGTTAATGTCATCATGCGACAAATTATTATTATTATTATTATTATTATTATTATTATTATTATTATTATTATTGATTTTTGTTATATACACATTTCCATCTGAGACCAGAGACTTAAGGTCTAAAATGGCTTCACGACATTATTCAAGGATCATTGTTATTAAAATAAATAAGGTCACAAACATTTTACATAGATAAAGCTTTTCGTAATGTGTGAGCTGTAACTGTGATTACATTTTTTGTATGACTTTAAGACTTGGTCTACAAGTAACCTCTTCAGTGAGTCTATAGCAATAATTTCCAACCACCCCGGGGGTTCCAGCTACAGCTATAGTTATTGATGTCCTCATGCGCCTCATTTGTGATATCGCCACAATAACGCCTTTGTACTTTGATATTTAGTGTCTGCAGAGCCTGCCATGTCAATAAGATGACATACTCTGTTTTTTTTTTTGGTCTTTGATTACGATAACTGGACGATTAGGTTGATTGTTTTGTCTGTGTTTTAAGTCCCATGAAATTATTAGAGGTCCTATTTTCTGTAACCGGATCTTGGTGGTGTTCATACCAGTTTCTTGCAGCTTCCTTCCCGAAAAAAGTTTCATATTTTTCAAAGCAGATATTGACCCAATTTATCATGCCGAGTTCTATATTCAGCGGGTGCTAACATTGTGCAGCCTGATACAAGATAGATAATAATTTCTGGATAGTAATCACAGGATCTGCATTTCGTGTTAACACACTTTTTCAGTATGATTTTTTGTTAATTTATAGCTAGCAAGCATTGGCCCTGTGCAACAGGAACAAGACCTTCGCTTTCAGATTTTAATCTTGCACTATGCAAAAAACCGATGAGTACTGTGTGTGTTTACATCAGCTTTTATGGTATTAGAAAAGTTTTGACCATAAAGAGGCTTATCTTACCTTCGTTTCTGCATTTGTTGCATTGATTTTGTATTTACTTGCATTTTTAGAAGCTTTTCTGCTGCAATTGGTTTATTTGCACTTCTTCAGCCACTTGAAATTGCCTTTTGAATTTGTTGGCTTTCTTTATTACCGAATAAAATTAAAATTTATTTTTCTTCCACGCTTCTTGACGGATCCTCATCAAGTTTTTATGTAGTTTCTACGTATATTTGAAGACCGATTATTGTAGTTTTGAAATACTGTTCTAGCAGAAATAATCTTCTGCATCCTTCGGATCTGGACAGATATATTAGATCAACGTTAACCTTGGGATAGTATATGTGGAGGCTGCTGAAGAACTTTCTCATTTTGGCATCCATTCGCTTAATGTAATATATGGTCCATTTAAGGATGTTGAAACTGTATTGCGCACCGTGACAACGAAGTTTTTTTTTTGCTGATATTATTTTTTAAAATTTTGACTCCGTTTTTTAAACCAGACACACACACCTGTAGGATTATTTTCTCAATTTCTACTACCTTTGATTATACTTGATACCATCTACTTCACGGACTGCTAGGTATTTATGAGTTTCTTCTTGTTCCAGTTCCCTAATACTTGTGATATAATCTAGATCTATTGACTGTGGTTCTGTAATTCACTCTTTCTTGAATGTTACTTTTGCACTGTTATCTAATCCGAAATCAACACCGATATCATCACCCAAACATTTTACAGTATTCAGTAGACGCTTCATCCCAGTGTCGTCTTTGTCAAAGAGTTTGAAACCATACATGTAGAGTAGATATTTAAATACTTTCTTGTTTACTTTGTATCCTGTACATTACGTGATTAAATAATTTCCTGCTTAACACATTTTTAATTTATAATCATTTATAGTTATTACCAAGTCATTATACGAAATGTATGGGAAAAGTATGTATGCGAATATTTGTGGGACACAATTTTTTAAAGGTAATGGATTTCATTTTACAATCCGATCAACTTGTATGACTTTAAACGTTAATTTTAGTGGATAGTCGTATTTGAGTAGAAACTATATTTATTTATTAAACAGTATATTTATTTAGGTTCTTCTACCAGCCGGACAATTAGAGACGTCATAGCGCATATTTTTAATAACATTTCTTGAATATTAATGCCTGTAGACGTAAATAAATAAATTTACGCTTTAACAAATAAATGTAGCGTCTACTCAAATATGATTATCTATTAAAATAACTTTTAAAATGAATACACACACACACACACACACACACACACACACACACACACACACACACACACACACACACATATATATATATATATATATATATATATCAGATATATCTCGTGTCTGACGAGTTGGGTAGCCAACGATACGTAAGTTGTACACCAAACGTAGGTATATTTGTATTTATTAATATACATTTCATAGCTATGTCTAACCACATCGAGCACTATTATGTCTACACCTTTTGTAAAAATTTATTCACTACCTATTTGCTTACCTGTGTATGTACACCTGCAGGCGCGTATACAGTTGCTAATATCTAGTTATTTCATTTTCGTAAGCGTACACACACACATAGGCGATCACGCGCGTACACACACACACACACACATATATATATATATATGTCACTTCCATATCTATGCGCCCTCCATTGACGTTTATCATGATTTCGATGTTTGATAATATTTGCCTGATAATTACATACGCATATGATTTGTTTCTCTACAGCCATTATAAATGCTCCTGTTTCTACTTTCAGCCCCATGCCCTTCAGCGACTGATGTAGTCTATCTGTATCTTCATCCGCATGGTTAATTATGAATACATTTTTACTGAAGATATATGCCACGTTGGAATATTTGTATTTGTTTTTATTTTTTAAAACATTGTGATTTATCAACCATTTTGTATGATATTTTTCCATTATTATCGATTTCCTTCCTCGTGAAATTCAGTCCTTTAAGCTTTTGTTCTTTTCTTCATGAATTGATAAAATTAATTTTCTCATGACTATTATCAAATTGTAATAATTTAGTCAAGCTTGCTGTTCTCTAAATATCCTTGAAACAAATAATTTTTGTTCTGTTAGTCAAATCAATTTCGATTATAAATGGTACCAACATAATTTTAAGAATGCAAAATTCTTCAACATCTATTTTTGGTGGGTGTATCTTATGGTTCGTTAACCACTTTCATGATTTCAGCCATAGTTTAGTTGATAATCTAAATGTCCTATATACCAACTGTATGGCTAACGAATTTATAGCCATAATCCTTTTAAGTGTATATATTTCACTTCAAATTATTACACATAGAGGCACATCGACGTGATGTAATGGCTAGAAAGCTTACCTCGCTAACTCTTTTACGACTGAAGATTTAGTTCGATCATCAAACGGTGCTCCATATTTTCGGCCTTGTGCCACATCTGACTTACGTTGAGAAAATCATTATATTAACGCTCTTATTCATTTGCCGTATTTTCTTCGTTTGGCACATGTTTTGTCATCCGCCACTTAGATTCCGAGTTATTCTTAGACTGTATTTTGATCACAATCTGTTATTGCTGTATGTAAATCAATCATAATTATATTTATCTTCACAAGCTCAGTCTTTTTTATATGTTGTTTTCGTTCAGTGTTGTGTGTCAAAACACATATTTTGCATTATCGAAATTCTTAATTTTATTTAAAAGAAACTTAAAACCATCACAGATTTTAAGCATGCCATTGCAGTTTTCCTCGTTAACAGCGGTGATTTAGATTTGTACACATCGCAAGTCTTATCAGCTTCAACAGAAAGAGGAATAAGAATTAGACAAAACCGTAATGGAGAAAGTGAATCAGCTTGGAAAATCCCGCCGGTATTGCTCAATTATCTAATTTTCAATAAGTGCTTTAGTGTGAAGTTAGTATTTTGCATTAGTATATTGTATTTTAATGAATAGGTTTTAACTGGGGATATTTTGAAAACATCGAAGACATTCAGAAGCATCGGTAAGGCACATTGTCAAAAGACATCTGTATTTTTTACTTATGTTTTTTGTTTTCACGAATTCTCTTTTAATTGGAACATACTTGTTTTTTTTTCTTTCTATGCAATAATTTGGTATCTGTACGAAAACAGTTAATATGATAATGATTTTTAGAGCTTATTGTTTTATATGTTTCAGCTAAGATGATGGTCACCCACTCTTTCATGTTTATGTTTCTGTCAAGATTTCTGAGAAACCTTTGCAAATTGTTATTTGTATAGTTGCTAGCTTATAGAGCCATTAGTTGCAACATTCTATATGCAAGGGCATATCGAATGATGCATTTGTTTTGGTTTATTTTCAATTTCTGCTGCGGTGATATCATTCTAATTTTCCACCAATATATCATTGTACATTGTTATCTTTTCTGTCCATTCTGAATTTTCATTATACTTAATTTGCTCCGAATATCAATCTAAACCATTACTACATTTACTTTTCTATTTTCATGGATAAAAGGTGTACATATTTTGAAGCTTATTGTGTATGAAGATAATTGGTCCTCGTTTAAATCCATTGTCTCTTCAGGTGATTCAAATGCTTCACATATATCTTCTTGCGGTTATCATTTTTCTTGCCTTTCGATTTTTCATTTTTACACCTCTAGTCATCGTACTAATGGTGGCTATCTCTTCCCATAATTCTCCTTGAGATTTCTGTTTTAATTTTTCTCTACATTTTTCCACTTTTTACTCTACACTGTCCATCATGCTGCATCTTTGAACGGTTATTTCATGATGTAATTATCAATTTTGGTTACATTTATTTTTGATGTTTTTTTGCATTTCTTTTGAGGGGACCGGTTCAACTTTTTAGAAAGGATTACTTCAATTATTTCTCTTATTAGGCTACTTTCATTCCATTGATTGTCATGTTATTCATTTCCATGTTATTCGCCACTTGAGCTGTCATGAACTTGGTTATTACCTTTGGTGTCTTTTCATAATTTTCAATAATTAATTCGTAATTATCAGAATTATTTCTACTCTATTTTCATATTATACTTATATATTTCTAAGATTTCTTCAATACCAATTATTATTATAATTTCTAGCACCAATTATATTTATTTGCTTAGCTTGTAGTGTGCGTCTTTCCTTTTTTGAGCATCATTTGAGCGATATTTGGGTTTATGTTCTTACATAGTATTTTGGGGTCATGTACAGTGTCACTTCGCGAAATGATCGATTATAGCTCTTCAAAACTTCCTCTCCTTTGTAACTCGAAGCAGTATCTGTCTCCTTACTTTCCTTCCCGCTTCCCGGTCTGCCATCCATTTTTCATAGCTAATTAGGTCATTTAATTACTGTTCTTTGTTACTGATGCACACATATTCGGCCTATAGTGTTTACAGATATCGGCTGTACAGCCATTTTTCTGTTACCTCTAGTTTTCTCATCATCTTTGAGGAATTAACCCATCAACCACTGCCGTCTAAAAGAATTGATACTATTTTACAATTGAGGAATTCCATTTCTGTTTTGAACGGAATTATCGTTTCTTAATATTTTGTTCAGTCATATTTTATAATAATTCCCAGAATTAAATTTGTGTATGGCTTTATTTTAATGTTCCAAAATGTTGCACACTTGTAGAATTGTCCCTCTTGCTAATAGCTATAAGTTTTTTCCCCCAAGAATTTGTAATTAGTCCTTTCGTCTGGTTTCAATTTACTATATTGAATTAAATGCAGTTATATTTCGGAGACTGCAACAATTACTGTATCATCTAATATGATATTAATGTAATGTCTACCAATAATAAATTTCAATAGTTCCTCGAACTCTTTTAAAATCGTCTCGCTGTATAGATTAAATACATCTGCTGACAAAATGTATCCTAGTATTTGATCGCTTTTCTATTTTGTAATTACCTAGTTAATAAGAACGCATAAAACATATCTTTATTATGCTTTACTACTGACAGAGTTTTGGGTTTTCATGATTATCTAAGCTATCAGATTAGTAACAACTATTATTTTATTTCACCGTGATTCCCAGCTGAAGGACATGGTCCTTTTATAATTCCGTGGACATAGATGCAAAATATTTGAGTACTGCTTTACATTTTATGGTAATGCATTTTCCTTTTTACTTCCAAGAGATAATTTTAAATTCGCTGACACCAACACATTTTTTAACGCGCTAAAATAACTGACTATATTTATGAGAAGAGGTATTATGTACACTATTTACTTTATTCGGGAGATTATCCTCATCTTTGTCGACATACTTATTACAACGTTTTGACCGTTGTACGCTCCAACCATCTTCAGGTGGTTGGAATGTCGAACTGAACCTTTTATTTTGCTCACTGGGGTAGACTGTTCTAGTTCCATGTTTGATTGATGTCAGTCATCAGTTATTTCCTGTTAATTCCCTCTCAAAGTTCTCCACTGCCTTAACCAGGTATTGCACTAAAACTCTTTGGATCTAACCAACGCCTTTATCTACTGTGCCATGGAAGAGTGGATAAAGGCGTTGGTTAGATACAGTATTTATTTCAGACCCAGAAATATAACTGCATTTAATAAAGGCGTTGGTTAAATCCGGTGACAGGACCCAAAGTGTTTGAGTTCAATACAAGGTTAAGGCATTGGAGAACTTGGAGAGGGGAATTAACAGGAGATAACTGATAACTGACATCCATTAAACATGGCACGTGGAACTAGAACAGTCTAACCCAGTGAGCGAAATAAAGGGTTCAGTTGGGTATTCCAACCAACTGAAGAATGCCGGGGCGTACAACGGCCGAAACGTTGTAATAATTATGGCTATACAGATGAGGACAATACCCCGATCAATATATATAGTGTCCTAAAATAAATTTAAATTCATATTAAAACGTATATTGTTTAGCCATTTTATTTTTTAAATTTCACTCGTCTTTTTTATAAATATACCTTTCACTTTATTGAAATAATTTTTATTTGATTAACATAAATTTATGTTGTTTACAAAAATTATAATTATACTGTCAGCTTTATTTTATGAATTTAAATTTAATAATAATTCTGGGAAGTGTTTTAACAGTGGTAGAATTTGCCACGCCAAAATCCAAACACCTATCAGACGAGCAAAACAAAAATTTTAAATACTAGAAAAATTGCTGAAATACAGAAAAAAATGCCGGTTTCATTTTAATTGACTGGATGGGTATTACATCCCCTTGCTGGCAGAAATCTTAGGCATTGATATTCTCATTAAATTCCAGAAAACTGTAACGGATAACGCCAATGACAGACCTGTGTTGATAAAATTATTTTGGCGCAGTTCCGGTTTTAGAACATGTTTGCTTGTTTCGTTATGATCATTTCATTGGACCGTTCGTTTAGCATAATCATAAAATATATTTTTATCATTACAAGTAACTCCTCGTATGATTCACCGTGTTGACAACACTTTTTCCTTGACACATCTAGCAGTACACCTACCATTTCCATGACTGCGACTCTCTTTTCTGCTTGCTCTCAGTCGCGTGTCGTTAGCTCTGTTAGCTTTATTGAGCAACACCGATTTACGGGTAATCCGGCTTTCTTTTACCCCCTCGGTTATTTTCTTCTCAACCATTCAACACACTCTTCTGAGAATTTTAACAATTAACATCCAGTTATTGGACACCTCTCATCACCATCCTATTATTTATTAATATACCATAATCAAACCTGCGTGTTTCATGTCTCGGTCAACTCGTATCATCAATAGAAGCGATGTTTATGAAATTTATTAAACAGTAAGTACACCAGAAGAGTATGACACGACTAGTGAGTTTGTATCATATGAACCAGCGCGCAATGCATTCATGTTCCCCGAAGCTTTCTGTCCAATTAATCTTATAGTAGGGGGAAGAGTCTAACATAGACTGTTAAGAGGGAGGTCACCACAACACGTAAATAAAATAAATCCGTTCAAATATTTAAACAAAGTTTGAAAATAAACAATGAGAAAATGCAGATTTTCTCGAAAGGGGTATTACGTATTAAATCACAACCTAACTGAATGCAAGAATTTGGTTTAAATGAACTGTAGAAACGTCAAAGAAGTTTCATTTAAAGATTAAGAATCGGTTTTAATTCAACAATATGGAAACTTATAGACAAGAAACCTTGAGAGAAAATAAAATAAAGACATAATTTCTATTGAAATCAGAATATTGTACTAAATGTTGCTAAATAAAATAAAGAAATCTGACAGACAGACGTGTGTGTGACAACGTGTTACATGCTGTAAATGGAAACTTGAAAAAAATCAATAGAAAACCTGAGTATGAAATATTTCTCTTGAAAACATTTGTCAGGAAATTGCGTCTCTCATGTTCGAATAGTCTTGTAGCTCTTTCCAGTATTGATGGAGGTTTACTTCCTAAAATATATTTGAAGGAGTGTGCAACGTTAACATCAAGATAATGCCATCACTTCCTGCTCGAAGTAAAAGACATATCCATAGAAATATATCCGAAAAACTGGATGCAATTAACTGGGAGGTATAATATGTAAGGAAGTTCGCAAATATACATCGTCTGTGTATGTATTCGAATATTTGTATGTATTAGAATTTCCGATTCCTAGACGTGTTACCAGCCAAGGCAATTTCAAGGGAAATAGAACCGTGTTTCATTCTGAAGATTCTCATAGCAGAGCCATCGACGTATGAGGGAACAAACAGAAGCTTCGCCTTCACTGAGGTACGCATGTTCGAATCTACATGAAAAATACACTTTCTTCATTAATTTTTCTCGAGTTTGCAAGCCCGTAAACGGAATAAACAGTATTCAAAATAAGCAGAACGTCTAACCCAACCAGGTTATCCATTCCATTTCAGATAACGTTTAAAGTATTATTTATATAGAAATGTTCACCTGTACATAGCACATACGGTATAAGGTTATACTGTAAAGTTATAGTTTATGAGGGTGTGTGGGGAAGATAACGGTTAAACCTAAACGTAAAGGAGATAAGATTATAGCGATTGGAAAAGCTTGTTCTTGGAATCGCTTCTACAAAGGAGCGGTTCCTGGGGAGAAGTTCCTCGTGTGGAACTTACATCTGACCAATGTATTGCGAAGGAAATAAGGCCGACTGGCTACAATGAACGTAACTGGTGGGTCTAAGATTTGAAGATAACAACTGTAGTTAGTGTGAATTCTTTCCATAGAAATAACGATAGAGCAGAAACAAGATGGCAACATTTTGTCTGTAGGAAATGTGTTGTAAGGTAGAAAAATTCATCACCGACACGTTACACGGATAATCTTTTGTAAACTGAAGACTGGAGAACTTCTGTCCATATATGGCAGTAGTACTCTATGGTCGGCATGATTTCTCTGTGGTAAAGTTAGAGAGAAAGCTGGAGGGGTAATTTGTGGAGCGGTACATGGAAAAAGAACACTTCTGCCAGTAGAATTACCTGTTCAACAAATAGTCTAATATATTCTATTAAATCTAAATGACACTCTCAATTTTTGACATAAATCTTTATGATCATCAATTGTTGACACAAGGATTACTATGACTGATCACATGATAATAATCAACATGCCATATTGCATTTTAAACAGATTGCAATCTTAGCCATTTTTGCATAAAGTCGAATGAATTCTTCAATTCCTTTTAGATTCCAGGCATGTCTTGTCATGTGTACACTTCTCTCCATTTCAGTTTATGTTTTGAAAATTCTGAGACACTGAAACCAATCATATCTAATATACTCTAAATCAATATTTTTAAAGACTCAAATTCAATTTACAACTTAATTTTCCCATATTTTTATCCGTTTGAGTTATATAAATTAACAAAAACAGAACTTTCTTATATATACATACATCCATACATATATATATATAGATATATATATATATATGTAAGTATATATATATATATATATATGTAAGTATATATATATATGTATGTATGTATGTATATACATACATACATATATATATATATATATATATATATATATATATATATATATATATATATATATATATATATATATATATATATATATATAAAATGCTCGAACACTAATATTCCATGGTTATAATTTATTACATTGGAATCGTAATGACGATCCAATTCATCAACACATCATCAGTCATGGTTTTAAGCGAGTTTTATTAGGTGTTTCTGTTCTTTTACCACCATACCCCCTCTCCATTGTGTCCCAGCCGATACTGAACGGTTATCGACTTACGTACCATCCGTCAGCTACAACTTTCCTCGTTTTTAAGCACACACTGCGACTCCTCTTGGAAATTTGCAGTCCGATCGCGGAAAATTCCAGTTCAATATCAATCTACGTTCTTCCATAAAAAAGGGAAGAAAACGCAGTAACGGTTTCGACCTGGTAAGGAGAATAGCGACACGCGCGGCTTGAAGTGTTAAGGAACTATTTTGCTTCCCCTCACTGATATATATATATATATATATATATATATATATATATATATATATATATATATATATATATATATATATATATATATATGTGTGTGTGTGTGTGTGTGTGTGTGTGTGTGTGTGTGTGTATGTATATATATATATATATATATATATATATATATATATATATATATGTATGTATGTATGTATTTATGTATTTATACGCAAACACACACAAACACAGTGTCCCAAAATAAGGTATACACCCTTTGAATCGTTATAAATTATTCAGTTGATTTATTTTGACATGTATTTAAGATTATTACAATAGAATGTATACACATGTAAAGGATTTGAGAGTAGAATATACCAAAAACACATAGAAAATTAACTTTAATAAGATAAAAGCTACTTGGGGCAAAGGCAGAATGTTCATATAATGATGAGTTCACATCAAGTGCTCAAACTGTTTGCAGTTCTGTTCAATACACTTTTCATATCTTGAGGAAATAGACCTACAAACTTCCAGTATCATTTCCTCTTGTATTTGAGCATATTCTTCTTCAATTGCTACTCTCATTTCAGCAATTGTTTCAGTTTTCCTGCTGTAAGATTTGTCTTTTAGAAACCCTGATAAAAAGAAATCAAAGGGTGTCAAATCTGGTGATCTAGGTGGGTATTCAACTGCACCTCTACTTCCCATCCATCTGTTTGCATATTTTCATCCATATAGGTTCTCACATCACGGTAATGTATTATTAAATATTAATTTAAAGTGTGTATACATTATTTTGTGACACCCTATATATATATATATATATATATATATATATATATATATATATATATATATATATATATATATATATATATATATACACACTATATATATCAATATTGTGATTTTCTTTCATCTTTTAATGATAATGTTATTAATCTTATCAGACAATATGAAAAGAATTTACATAAAATAAATAGACAAAACTTGCCTATATTATTTAATGAAACATGTATCAATATATATATATGTATATATATATATATATATATATATATATATATATATATATATATATATATATATATATATGCACACATACGCAAGCACATAGATAAAACCAGTTCTATACATTCTTATCTTATTTGGATTCATGTTCATTATCCAGATAGTAAAAAATTAATACGTTCTGATAAGGCTAACAATATAGGAAATGATCTTCACCACCACATCGTAAAGAAATAAAAATGGAGTGAACTAAGAAGTTCGATTGCATAAACAATATACAAAAATCCGTGGTTTACAAAATAAAATAATGCATTAGATTTAAAAGTAAATTGTCTAAAGTAGGCAGAAAATCGTAATCATGTTAACAAGTAGAAATACTAATACAACATTTGTTTATTTATGGTAAATCGGATCTTACGAATTTTGCGAAATCATCGTAAATATTTGCTGCAGAATATCTAATAAAATATTTATCTACATATTTTTAAGATTAAAACATCTGAATGACGCTAATATATTTGGATTAATCCAAACTTAGATAACCGCAGAACTTGAAATATTTAAGTGCATTCCAATATGAAAGAATATTGAAACCAATACCTACGGGAATGAATATCATTAACTATTGCCGATCCGAAAACTTTCTTGTCTTAGGTACGAGCCTTTAGGTCACATTCGGCATGAAACCGAGCAAATAAAGAACGTGGTGTTGACAGGCATAAAAAGAGATCGCCTCTTTCAAGACATTTCTGAAACATGCGTAATTCAGGCGCCATCTTAAATCCCGTTCTAAAGAAGGATCTACCGGTATGTGTCAATGTCAGTCACAGAAAGATTTTGGATTTACAAAACATATAACCTGTAAGCACAATCTTTCACTATTTGACAACTTGCTAGTCGCACGAATGCCCTACATGGCAAATAAGTACAAGATATATTTCCAATGTTCTATCTCTAACAAGGCTGTCTAGGATTAGCTTTCTTGACAGCCGCAACCATGTTGCTGAATATGTGTGTATGTTGTTGATAAGAGCGACAACTTGATCTGATTTAAGGTTTCTAAGTATATGTGGAAAAAGTTCGGCACAGGACGCAATGGGAGAAAAAATACGCCGAGTAAAAATAAGAAGAATAGGATGGATAAACGAATGCAAGGAGAAATAGAGAGACGAAACCGGGGAGTTAGAAGATAAGAAGATTTGATCAGTTTATACTTGGCCTGTAGATTTCGGTACAAAAACGAAATAAATCCGTAAACATTATTTTTACATGGATTTCTAATACCATCGTGCATTTATATGACATACGTTTTGGTAATTGAATGCTGTATCTGACAGTTGAAATATTTGATGTAAAAATCAGCAAGAGTACTTTCCACTCACCCCCAAAAGATAAATGCATTTAATACAGGGTTATTACAAAATATTTCTCCGACTTCATATACTCTATACCTGCAAGGCGTTAGTTATCATGACTCTCCACAACTGTTCTATAAATTTTAGCTCTTAGTAGAGTTTGGCTTTTTACTATTTCTTTAGGTCTCTGTGTTGTGACAAGTTTGTTATGCATATTACACGTTTTATTCCTGTGTATCATTAGATTCTATATTACTTTGAGTATTCAATTATCCAAAACTTGTATCGCAACATTTTTATTAGCCTCTTTCTGATTATATGTAAAAGTGTGCCTTTTTGCTTCTATTTATCTTAAGAATATACTAACAGTTAAAAATGCCAAACAGTTTTGGAGCGCGTATGATTATAAGTAAAAATGTGATTTTTCTATCTATTTACCTTAAGAATATCTTTTGTGGATTCCGGGAATAGAATACTGCACAAATAAATAAACAACACCAGTAATTGAGATAGAATAATAAGTGAATTCTTTTAAAAAGTTCTTTAATGTGCGTTGCGTGTTCTTCTACATTATCGCTTTTGATTAGAATATCGTCTAAGTAAGCAGTAGCAATGTTCTGTCCTATGAGCATGGTATTCATAGTCTGTTGGAAGATTGACGGTGCTACTTTTATCCCAAATGGCAATCTGTTAAATTTGTAAAGTCCTTTGTGAGTATTGATACATAAATTTTTCGTACTTTTTTCTTCTGATGGAATCTGAAGGTAAGCTTCACTTAAATCAATCTTAGAAAATACCATACCACCGTTAAGCTTGGTAAATATTTCCTCCGGGCTTGGCAATGGGTAGTGATAATCCTTGATAGCCTTGTTTAACCCATTCGAGAAATCTGCGCAAACACGGGTTTCTCCGGATTTTTTCTTTATGTAGACCACTGGTGCCGCCCATTCACTGAATTCGATTTGTGAAAGGATTCCAGTTTGTACCAATCTATCTAACTCCTTGTCAGTTTTTTCTATGTTTGCGAAAGGCACGTTTCGCTTTTTCTTGAATACTGGCTGAACATTTTCCTTTAGTTCAATTTTAGCTGCAACCGTATTACAGAGTCCCAAACCGCTCGATAATACTTCGGGGAATTGACTGTGTAGTTCTTCTTTTAATTTTGTAGCTTCTGACGGCTCGCAATCTATTTTCTTACAAAATAAGCTAATGGGTAAATCCCATACGTCACATTTTGCATCCAGTCTGTGCCCACCAAATTTTCTGTGTCTTTCATTACAAATATCTTCAATTTGTTCGATTTTCCATGGAATTTTACATTTAGAATTACTTCTCCTTCAAAATTAATACGCTTCCCTGTAACAGACCTGGCTACCTTCTGTGTATGCATCATGGTCGCTCTATTTAGCTTTCTCCATGTTTGTAAATTAATTATAGTTAGATCCGATCCTGAGATTAACTGTAATTTTACCTTCTTATTTAATATCTCGAGTTGCACGTATTTTCTTGTGTTTAGTTTGTCTTCGTAGTCGATTCTAGTAGTTCTTACCCGACTAGTGTCTTTTGTTTCTGCATTGAGATGCCTTATGTCCCATCTCCCACAAGCTAAACAGTTCTTGTATTTAAATCGACAGTCTTTATTTCAGTGGAATCCACCACATCTGTAACATGCAGATGGGGGGCGTATATCTGCTGTGATCTCTGTCAGTAATCGCCTTATACCTAGTAAATTTTTCTTTATTATAAATTTTTTGGTTTTCTTTTTGGGGAGGACGTAACTTTTTGTTCAACTTACGTATGTGTGCTACTCGCGATTACTCGATATCCTTAGAGTCTTTTTTTATGCTCAAGCATTTTTGACAGTCTTCTGACAATTTTTGTAGCGTTCATCCAAGCTCATTTTGAATTTTTGTGAGCATTCTTTTTCGCATTTCACAGTCCTTGGCTGAAACTAAAATAGTCCGGAGTCAATTCTGCCAATTTAAAATTATCTCAATGTTTGTTCACAACTGCGGCGAACGTGGAGTAGTCCTCATTTTCTCGTTTTACGTGGTTGAGACATTTCCACATTTTGTGAAAAAGTGAAGTCTTTCGACTGAAGAGCTCCGTAAGGCATGTAACTGCCTCGTCAAACATCAAACCGTTTGTCTTTTTCGGTAGAATATAGTCCACAAATTTTGTGTACTCCTCTGTTCCCAATTTCCTGAGTAATAAACGTTACTTTTTAGCTTCCGTCCAATTTTGGTAATCAAAGTTGAAAATGTCTTCATGACGTCTGTAATAGTCCCCGAAATATTTATCATCTTCTAGAAAGTATTTAAATGATTCTGTTGTGTTCCAAACTGCGTCTTGAAAAATAGTCGCCTCTTTTTTGGTATTCTTTTGTTGTGCGTTAACCGTTACTTTTAATATTAATTCCTGGAGTTGCATTTGTCTGTATTCAATTCTTCTTATAAACTCAAGCACTGCTTTTTGAAAATCTTCCATTTTTTAGCGAGTGACGAAATCTTTCTTTCTTTCTCTTATGTACGTTCTTTTATGTTCGTCATTAATTTTGTGTTCTCAGTGTGAGTTCCTTCGAGTCTTGTCGCCAAGTTGTTGTGGTCGACGTGACTCTCAAATTTCCGTCGCCAGTTATTGCGTTGGCGAGCGGAAAAGTTTTTTTCGTACGTGTCCGTACTCTTCGTCGTCAAGTTGTTCTTTTGACGAGAGAGAATTTTTTTTCGTGTGGGTCCGAAATCCTCGTCGCCAAGTTGTTGTGGAATCCTGCACAAATAAATCAACAACGCCAGTAATTGAGATAGAAAAATAAGTGTATTAAACGTAAGAATACAGACTTGAAGTGAAGATTGGTAGTCCAGGAATGCGGGTTAGTAGAAAGTATATGTACAAGTCTCTGTAAGTGAAGCCATAATTATCTCTCTCTCTGGACTCTCGTATAACTCTCTGCGAACACCCTGTGTACTGTCTCCGTATCTCTCACCCTGACTCAACGTACCTCAACCTCTGACTCAACGTATCTCAACCTGCAGGTATTCTCTATGTCAGTATAAGTCTACTTTTGGACGATTCCATCTTGTGTACAAGGGTCTGCCCCACAACAATATCTAAGACTTAAATTGGACATGCAATTTTAGAGCTCTTATGTTTACAAATAAATATGAGATATTTTGTTTCCCTTTATCTTAAGAATGATTAAAGTAAGAAAAAAACTCTGTAAGTGTTGAGTCTTGACTCATTGTTGAATCTCGCCTATTGCATGGAATAATAATGCAACACAAAATGTACTTAGAACAAGAATGTATTATAACAAGAAAGTGTACACAATAAGTACATATAGTATTTCTGTATATTTCTGGGAAGACGTTCCTGGAGAATGTGTTGACTAGTCGCAGTCGATCAAAGTCTCTAGTTGGATCTCGTGATTCCTCCTCCTCTCTCGTCTTCCGGTACCAACCATTATTTATATAGTTGGTAGTCACCTATGCAGATTAGGTGGATCCTACCACAACAGTAAGTTTTGGAGAGCTCATATTGATATGTATCAACGTAATTTTCTGCTTCCATTTGTCTTAAGAATGGCCAAGTGTTAAAAAAAGATAAGCAACTGTGGAGAGATCAAGATTAGATTAGAAGTAATAGTGATGTTTCTTGTTTTCAATTACCTTAAGAATAGCTAAGAGTTTAAAAATACAGGCAATTTTGGAGAGCATAATATTGTACATGTCTTGACGGGACTCAAATTGTCAAAGTATTTAATCTATTTTCACAGGCGGAATTAACACATATTTATTAACACTCGAAGCTGAAATCATTGGAATGTAAAACAGGAAAAGGTGAATAAAAGTTCCAGATTAATTAATAAATCATGTGCAACAATGAAAATCTATCATGTCAGAATCTATACGAATCAAAATTAATACTGTCTTTTAACAGAGATTCGGAATTGTTACTCTGTACATGAAATGATTTCATTAACGACGCTTTTCGAATTGAAGCAAATCGAAAGAAACATTTTTGAATCGTAACATATTATTCTTTTGTATTCAATAAACTCTCTGATGTAGTCAGTAAATAATTTCCTTTCGTTTCTGTCTAGAGAATGAAAATCAAAAGTCTAATATTCAATCTGATAAAAACTGCAAATCAATACTGAACCTCAGAAAAAATGACTTATTCAGTAAATATTCATGTGTTAATATAATTGTTCCAAGTCGCAACAGATTTTAGAGATATATCTCATATATACTCATCTCCAAAGATCAATGACTTCCAGGTTAAATAAGATATTGTATTTCTTTTTAATATTTCGTGGTATGAATTTGATATAAGGTTACTTAAACTACGCTATCCCGTGAATTACTCAATGAAAAAGTTCTTAAATA
>OZ038491.1:98892173-98907173 GCA_964036315.1 Acanthosepion esculentum
GCATGGCTTTTAACATATTGTTTGTCTAGGCAGAAATATTGTGCTACAGGTAATAATCTTTCGTGGTGAACCGAATTGATCCATTAAGATAGTTAATTATTCTGCAGTGAAAGGGGCATTCAGATTTTTCACACATATTATTTCTGGCATAGTGCGTATTCTAATATTTAAAATTTATGATATAACTTCTACATTTAGAGTTGTGATAGATTATAAAAGTAGATTTAGTAACAATTATATATATATATATATATATATATATATATATATATATATATATATTGAAACCATAAAGCAATTCAAATTTTCGATCAAAATTTGGAACGCTGTAAAATGGACAGTGAACAATATTTTATACTCATCCTCAAATATTTTATCATCTAATGTTGGTCCCAGATAAGATTGAAAGTACTTTGGAAAATCAAAATATTTGGAAGACGTTTTTGGAAATTTTCTAATCAGTTTCTACTGCCACCAAGAAGTTAATTCGTGGACTTGAAATGATAAAAACTAAAATACAGACATACGCGCATACACACACACACACACACACACACACACACACACACACACACACATATATATATATATATGTTGTGGTGGGATCCACCTAATCTGCATAGGTGACTACCAACTATATAAATAATGGTTGATACCGGAAGACGAGAGAGAAGGAAGATGGAATCATGAGATCCAACTAGAGACTCTGATCGACTGCGACTAGTCAACACATTCTCCAGGAACGTCTTCCCAGAAATATACAGAAATACTATATGTACTTATTGTGTACACTTTCTTGTTATAATACATTCTTGTTCTAAGTACATTTTGTGTTGCATTATTATTCCATGCAATAGGCGAGATTCAACATTGAGTCAAGACTCAACAATATATATATATATATATATATATATATATATATATATATATATATATATATATATATATATATATATATGCAAGGATTTAATAAAACAGAAAATTAGTACAGTTTTAAATTGTCGTAAACTTATGATTGTAAGTAAATTTGTGTTTTTGCTTCCATTTAACGCTCATCATTTAAGTTTCCTTGAAGCGGTTCACGTTATGTTAGATCAATTGGTAGTGTGCAAATTAAAGGTGTATTTCATTCGCTGTCTTAATGATTTAGGAGGATTTTTAGTAGTATTTTTCATTTTATACTCACTTGGAAATATTTATATTTTATTCGTAAATTATTATATCAATAAATATATTTTAATCGTGTTATATAATTTTCCCTCTTCACCATTTCTATTTACTCTGTGAATTGTCCATTTCTTGATTTTTGCCATAAATTGCGCCAACGTTTTCCATTGTGCTCCGGAATGTCCAATGGGTTTTATATACATATATATAAACAAATGCTTAGAGGTACAACATTTATATACGGTTCGAACATTTTCTGCTAAATATTGTATACCTGATACGTTCACGTTCGTTGAACGTTTACAGACCATAAAGCTTTGCCCTGATACAGATTTTATGTGTTCTTTTGATGTGACCATCTGTTTACTAACGTACCATTAAATGAGACTATTAATATTTGTGCAGACTTGTTATATGAAGGCGACATTACTCCACCTCTTCCTAGGGATGTATTTATGGAACTTATGACACTTTGTGCTAGTTCAGTGGAGTTTAGCTTTGATAATGTCATGTACAGTCAAGTGGATGGGGTCCAGATGGGTAAGCTCCTTGGCACTGCGTTGGCTGACATTTTTGTGGGCTACCACGAGATGTTGCTCTTTGGAAAAGTGTCTAAACCGTTTGTTTATGTCAGGTACGTCGATGACATTTTTGCAACTTTTACAAATGAATATGAGGCTGTTAACTTCTTTAATGAGCTTAACTCCATGCACAAATGTTTGTCCTTCACTATGGAAAGGGAGAAGTACAATTGTCTGCCCTTTTGGACGTTTTTTTTTGCGCCTAGTAGAGGGGGTTTCTTACAAGTATTTATCGCAAACCTATCTTTACGGGCCTCTATTTGAATTGGTGTACGTTTGCACCTACATCAAGAAAAATCAATCTTGTTAAAACCTTGGTGTACAGGGAGCGCACGATTTGTTCGCCTACTAGCTTGGACCGTGAATTTGAGAACCTTAGGGAGATCTTCCTCAGTAATGGCTATCCGGGGCCCTTATTGATCATATCATTAGTAAGAAGACGAAGGAGTTTCATTCCCCTAAAGTCCAAGGGCCTCCTAAATGTCCTGTTCATTTTAAGATTCCTTGGATTGAGGATAAGTGTCAAAACTTAATTAAGCAAGTTAGCAAGTCGGTTTCTGGTTGTTTTCCTTCTGTTGCTTTACGTTGCATTTTTCGAACTAGGTCTGCGTTTCCGTCGTTTCGCAAGGATGAACTGCCCTACATCAAATTGAGTAATTAATATATGAATTTAATTGCCAGTGTGCTGCTGGTTATGTTGGGCGTACAACCTTGCATTTGGAAACTAGAATTAACCAGCATGTACCTTCCAAAATACGACTTGGTAAGATAGATTAAATGTGTTATCCTCCCCCCATAAATAAGGAATCGGCTATTGCTCAACGCTTAGGGTCAAGTCATATACAAAAGAATGGTTCAAAATCATTCAGACGGGTGGTTCTAACAATCATTTGAAGATTTTGGAATCGGTCTGTATAAGATTATGGAAACCTTCTCTCTGCCGGCAGAAAGAATTTGTGAAGTCCCTTAATCAGATGGGGGATATTTTATTTTAACTGTCCCTCGCTAATTATTTACACGTTATTTCCCCTTCCCTCGTTATATGTATATAAACTTATATGTTATTTAACGTGTTTCCCCCTGTTTTGCTCTTCATTTTCGTCACTGTTTTTTTTTCGTTTATTTGTCAATTATCCAACGATTGTCTCCTGATGAGATGTTGGTTGAAAGAGCCTTAAGACTAATAAAATTCAAATTAATAAATCCCTATTTTTTAAAACTATATATATATATATATATATATATATATATATATATATATATATATATATATATATATATATATATATGAAAGTTAAAAAGTACTCTATATACTATCTTGATGGGCCATATCTTAAAATGTGATGATTTGTTATTATAATTTTCACATTATGATCTCTGTAATTTTTACAATATGGTGAGTAAAATTCTTGCAATAATGAAGTGTGTATTTTTCACAATATGAGACGTTTAATGCTTGAAAATATGATGGATGTTATCTTTACTATATGAAGAATTTTTTTTAGAATATCATGAGGGTAATCGATAAAATATAAAGAGAGTATTTTACAATATGTACATCATAACACTTACAATATGAAAATTGTAATTTTTACAGTATGATGCGTAGAATCGTACAATATGATGTGTCTAATTGTACAGTATAAGGAATGTAATCTATACAATATGATGTGTGTAATATATACAATATACTGAATGTAATTTTAAAATATCATGATAGTAATATTGCAATATGATGAACGTATTTTTGACAATGAGATGAATATAATTTTTAGAGTATGATGAATGTACACACACAAAAATACACACACACACACACAATCCTATATATCTAGCGAGAGAGAGTGAGAGACAGAGTGAGAGTGAGAGAAATTCAAAAACATTTGATAAAATAATAGCGACAAGTTCTGTCTGTCAAATATTTTATTTATTTTTTCATATTTCTGAATTAGCTGTTTTACCTATATTTGCCAAATGTCATACTTATTTTTATTTTCGACATGTATTTTAAATATAAATCTGAAATATATAACTAATTCGGAAGATTAAAAAAAATTATATATAAAAAACAGAGAAATAGAAATTTTTGACATCATGTAAACAAGCATTTCGTGATGTTTTCTTACTTGTAGTTGAGTTCTGTCGAGGTGAGATTCAAAATACATGATAATACAGGAAGATTATCCACGTACGCTTCTGATAATGCTTAGATATTTTAGGACGGTGAAAAAAAGTCGACAGTTTAAAACAATATTTTCATGCTATTTCTGTCGTTTTCTCTTGTCGCACACGCCATGATATGCTGCTTCAAATGCAGTTCGAATTTTCTTATTGTGATTTAGTATGCAAGAGTGTTCTAAAATTACTAAATATATAAGATTTGATTTTAATTAATAGCTCTGAAAAGGACCTATTCCCCTGCAAATGCATTCTGAGTAAACAGTTAAAATACATAAGATATCATTTCTTATATATACTGCCAGAATATGGATAGAGATTCATTTATATACTCTCAGATATTTATAAAAGAACGAGTTTGTTAATAGACAGGATGAGAGAGAAGTTTCGCACCATAGAGATAATTTATTAAAAGAATAATTGCATATGGAAATTGTCTGATTCATTAACACGCAGAAGAGTTTCCTTTGTCATTTTATTGCATCCATATTTAATCTTTCCTTTAAAATTCGAAATATATCTGGGGCACGTCTGATAAACTGATTTCAAATGTTACTGCAGAAAAAAATATCCAAGGGGTCACTCTTCGACTTATCCATTAATCCACATTTTGAGTGACATTTGCCTGACCCCTTATATATATATATATATATATATATATATATATATATATATATATATATATATATATATATATATATATATATATATATATAGAGAGAGAGAGAGAGAGAGAGAGAGAGAGAGAGAGAGGAGGGTCATTCAATAAATAAGGTGAATTTTTCCGTATAAAAACTTCTAATACAGATAGAAGCTTACTTTTTTTTTACTTTTCAACGTAGTCTTCCAGCAGAGTCACACACTTTTCCCATCTGTTCACAAGCCTCCGTATTCCATCAGCGTAAAAATCTTTGGACTGATGTCTCAGCCAGTCGCTCACAACACTGTTGACTTCATCGTCACTTTTAAACTTCGTGCCTCTCGTGAACGCTTTCAAGGAACCAAACAGGTGAAAGTCTGAAGGGGCAAAGTCTGGGCTGTAAGGAGATGAGGGAGCAGTTCCCAGCCCAGCTCGTTGATGTTCTGCACCGTTTGGGCTGCTGTGTGAGACCTTGCGTTGTCATGATGCAAGATGACTCATTTTGACTGATGTCTCCTGCGTTTGTCTCAACAGATAAGCTCAATGTCCTCGCAATGTCATCCACTGTCACCCTTATGTCAGACTGAATGAGGTCATTGACTGATTCGATCACCTCACGAGTTCTCACTTCTGTAGGCCCCCCAGGCCTGTATTCATCCTCAACACTGCTCCGTCCTTCTTTAAACAATTTAGCCCACTTGTAGACATTTTTTGGCTGAAACATGTGGCACCATACACAGTTGACATTCTCCTATGAATTTCAGCTGATTTGCACCCTTCAGCAACCAAAAATTTGATAACTGACCGCTTCAATTTGGTCGGCCATCTTTGTTAATCGCCAAAACTCCCAAAGTTTTTTTTTTTAATCCGCAAAAGAAATTAAATCCATGTGAAAAATAAGTAAAACAAAAAAAAATAGTAAGATTCTATCAGTATTAGAAGTCCTTATACCGAAAAATTCAGTTTATTTATTGAATGACCCTCGTACATATATATATCTATATCTATCTATCTATCTATCTATCTATCTATATATATATATATATTCATTAATGTGTGAAAAGTAAACAAATAAAGTGATAAAATAACTGCAAAACACCACATTTGGATTCATCTTTATTCCCATTTAATTGTTTCTAGAATAATCTGAAACATAACTCTCATATTTACATACGTTCTATCATATTGTCCGCTTTTACCCATAAGTCTAGAATACCATAAAATTATGTTTATCATATTTTATGCGTGTGCCTAGTTAGCATAAAATTATTATTAATATTCAACAAAAAATGTTTAAAACGATATTATTATGTAACATTATATAACACTTTTGTACGCAAGCAATATTTTGCCAAAATTAAAGCATCTAACCAATTTTTGTTACTATTTAATTAAACCAAAAATACTGAAACAAAAATTAACAAGTCCACAATAACATCAAATGTAAAGATTTTCTAATTTGAAAACTGAAATATGCTGTAGTCATGAAAATCAAATTAATATGCGCCTTCTTGAAGATCATCTTCCAGATAATTCTATGCAAAAAAAAAATTGATTTAAAGAAGAAAAAGTTGCCGGCAATTCCGATTTGATTCTCATTCAAGCCATTATAATATGTCGTCCTGAGAAATGAGTTTGTGAAGTGTGATAATTTTGATGAAGGATATAAAAATAATACATGCAAGTCAAATATTCTTAAGTCAAATATATGTTAGGAATGGATTATGCATTGTTACTGTAGTTAGCAAATGTGGATTGATTACCGAACGCTGAGAAAGCAGAAAGTTAGAATTATACATAATAACGTTTGAGTGAGCAAAAAAAAAAAGTGAAAGAATGGACGCTGCAGGTGAAAGTGTTGTTAGAACATTGGGACAAAATTATTACAGGCCCGTTTGAAATTAGATTCATATATATATATATATATATATATATATATATATATATATATATATATATATATATATATATATATATATATGTCTGTGTCTGTAGAAATTACAGAGAGATTAATGACATAAGAAAGCTTTATTCAGGCAAATGTATATGCCTTGATAAATCCCCCAGAGGAAGAAACGCGTCGGCTACGATAATTGTTCCTTTTATTCATATATTAATTTATTCGACGTGTAAGGGTCAAGCAACTCAGTTCTTAGGAACCGACAGCCCAGACACAAGCACACACAATTTGATTATATTGGTGAACGGTTTGTGCAGAACCAACCACAAATTTTGAAGGGACGAAGATCCACAAATGACATCCCGCATTTTTTGTCCTTTTCATAGACCAGTTGCCATTTACCTGTTATGGGAACTTAGCCATAATAATAATGGACTATTCCGGACATCATAAATTTTGCGCCTAAAGAGGTAGCAGCAGTTCAGAGTCAGTCGTTTTTGGACGACTCGGCTAGACGGTCGAACTCTCTGGGCAGAGAGGAACCCGGACGAGGTTCCGCCGAAGGGCTGAGCCTCGTCCGGGGAGGTTGACCAACCCGATCGAGTTTATACGGGATCTACGGGCTATTTTTTGGCCGAGCCTACGGGCTCGGGTACCCCACTTTAAACCCGGCCTTGTTCCACATCTGTCCCTCGTGGGGAGGACACTAAATACTTCAGAGTCAGTCCTTTTTGGACGACTCGGCTAGACGGTCGAACTCTCTGCCTCTGAGGCAGAGGGGAACTCTCTTCCTCTTGGTAGAGAGGAACCCGGACGAGGCTCCGCCGAAGGGCAGAGCCTCGTTCGGGGAGGTTGACCAACCCGATCCCGTTTATACGGATTCTACGGGCATTTTTTGGCCGAGCCTACGGGCTCAGTGAGCCCACATTAAACCGACCTTGTGCCACATTCCACTCACGTGTGTGTGTTGCTGAATATTTTCAGAGTCAGTCGTTTTTGGACGACTCGGCTAGACGGTCGAATTCTCTCCGCTGAAGGCCAGAGCCTCGTTCGGGGAGGTTGACCAACCCGATCCCATTTATACGGGTCCTACGGGCATTTTTTGGCCGAGTCTACGGGCTCGGAAATACCCACGGTAAACTCGGCCTTGTGCCACATCTATCCCTCGTGGAGGGGACAGTAAATACTGTTCAGAGTCAGACGCAGAGTCGAGAGTCAGACGATTACTGTAAGACATTGGAATAGTGATACTTGTTGAGACAACATAGTTCACACTAACCAAATCTGATAGTCATTACTAATACTTCTACTTCTTTGTACATATTTCTGTTTGTAATATATATGTGTTATACCATACCTCTGTTCGAGTTATTCTTCATTGGTTCTACATTGTACCATCACCGTGGTACCAGGAACTTGGACCATAACATTACCTGTAGCTGGAGGGAGAATGAAGGGCTTCATATCTTTTCTAAGGGTATTAGCACGTAAGGAAATGTAATGGATTCGACTGGAATTCGAACTTGGATCTCTGACATCTCAATCGAAACCGCTATCAAAACTCCACCGTCCATCCTCTCTCTCTTATATATATATATATATATATATATATATATATATATATATATATATATATATATATATATATATATATATATATATATATATATATATATATATATATATATATATATACACACACACACACACACACGATTCAGTAGCCACATTAAGATTTTAATAAAGTGTACATTTCCGACATATTTATTTCAAATTTCATTAATACATCATTGGTCCCATGTTCCATCGATGACATTTTCAGCATTCTCCATTAAAAAGACATCCTTGATTCTTACTGTGTCCTATTCATCATTGAGTGAAATGTCCATGATTCATTGTCTTGTATGAGAATTGATATCTAATAGTTATTTAGAAGTGTCGTAATTGTTTCTCACGAATGCTTTTCAATTTTAATAATTTGCCTTGCTATTGGGAAGAAGAATATCTGTTTAGTTTTTATTTTCATCGTTGCTCATATATTATGTCCATGTTTTTGGAAGGCATATTTCACTACAAATGAGCCAATTGGAGTAAAGTGACATGCAGTCCCAATTTCACTTTCGTACTTTCCTTGCTCTGTTAAATCATTTCGGATATATTTAAATTGGTGAACCTGTTTGATTTTAGTATCTCCAATATGCAATTTGCATGTCGGGTGTTGGCAGCTATGTATTCTTTTTTTAATTCGAGCAGTATTTCACATATTATTTTTCAACTACCTGACACTTTCTCTATTTCAGGCAATATACTTTAAAACAAAAATAAAATTAAAGTATTCTTAAACTGGAAAAACTTTTGAACATACAAGAAAGCACTCATTGAATGAGTACTTAATTGAAAGTTCGAACTTTTCATTAATTGAGAATTGCTTATCTATTCTAACTTTTCATTGAATCATTACATGTTTGTCCATTATAACTTTAATTTTCTGTTTATTTTGTTTTGTTTTTATAGAATATACAGCCTGAAATGTAGAAAGGATCAAGCGGTTGAAATAAAATATGTGAAATAAGGTGAAATGTAAATAACACATTAGGCGTGTAATCAGAAGTTTGCTCTTATTTTAGCATGTAAGTCGGTTTGCTTTTCATTTATTAATAAACTTTAGGAAAATGAAATATTATTTTCAGAAAAGTTTTGATTTCCTTGGAGAATTTCGATTTAATCAATGCAACAGAAATGTAGAAAATTATGATTTTATATATTTGAAACTTTCTATAGAATAATATGTCTTTTATTCGTCAAAAAGAGTTGGTTAATATATATATATATATATATATATATATATATATATATATATATATATATATATATTAAGAAACGTCCTTTGAGGGTTTGGCTAATTTCCTGAGATTGTCAGTACATCAGAAAGTATTTCTTCATCTTATATAGTTGCGTATACATTAGGAAATCAACAGACGTGCGCGCACACATACGCGCATGTGCATGCGCATGCACATGCGCGCACACACATGTTTTGTTAATCATTTCATTCAGAGTAAGGTAATAAAGCCACAAAGAAGCAAGGTTTTGGTGACTGAATGAATTTATGAGAAAAAATAAACTTTATTAAAGAGGAAGAAGGTTCAGATAAGAAAAGAAAACAGAGGTTTGACAACTACTGACATTGCAATTACATTTTGAAGATGAAAGTTGACTGAAAAGCAAAATGCCAGGAGAGATGACCACAAGTGTGAAGTTCAACAGAATTAACTGTTAGCATTGTCACAGTTGTTGGGGAACAGTGCCATAGCCTGATCATTACTGTCGAACTCTCTGCCTTGAACAAAGGGGAACCCGGACGAGGCTTTGCCGAAGGGTAAAAGTTTTGTACGGGGAGGTAGACAGACCCTGTGACCGTTTATGCGGGTTCAAAGCGAACATTTTTGGCCGAGACAATGAGCTCGGAGAACCCAAGTAAGCTCGGCCATGTGCTACATATATCCCTCGTTGGTGAAGACTGTTAAATATTAACAGTTTGATCACTATCCGGATTACTTCAGAAGTGTGCTGGTCAAACTCTCTCCCTCTGTGTAGAGAAGAACCCAGACGAGGCTATGCCAAAGGTCAGAGTATCGTTTAGGGGGATAGATAGCCAACTGACCCTGTTTTTACGGGGAATTATTGGCCGAGCCTACGGGCTCGGATACTCTACATATAAAATTGGCCTTGTGCCACATCATATTGCGTGGGGCGGTTAGTGAATATCATTACAGCTGTAAAATTAAAAAAATCATTAACTGCGATTATATAATAAATGTATTTATTAATTATTGTATTATCACAGTTATTACAGTTTTAATTTAATAACACAAATAATAAGATCCAATGATTGAGGTAATTCTATAATTTGAAATTATAGGGTATTAATTGTTATATCCTGTTGTTCATAAAATGTTAAAGTTATTTTATTTATTAAATATCTAAAGCATTTGGTCTTATTATTACTTAGGAAATTGTACACATATTTTATTTTGGCATAATCCAATACCTCAAACAATATTATATAAAACATTGCTGTATAACAGTCTTATGACTTTTCGGAATATTTTGTGACTCTGAATGTGTATGTCATAAATTTAACGTATTACTTAAAGGAAATGACGTGTTTGAATTCTACGTTTTCATGAAAACGCTACAAATTTTCTTCGAACACAATATTCCTGTAATTACGTTTTTGGTAGTATTTGTTTTATAACCGCTCCTTATTATTTTGTTTCTATATCTACATATCGGTGTGGCAAAGTCAAAATGTCTGCCGATGTCCAAAATGACCTCAAGTCTATAGTTAACTGGAGCAAATACTGGCTTCTTAATTTTAAATTTTAATGTTATCCATACAATTCTAACTAAAATGTAGTTTATCATCACACAGCATTGCCATTTTCGTGAAAATGACGTTAGAGGCCGCTGTCAAACAGCTATAAAAACGGGACACTTCCTTTCTTTCACTCTGTTATTCGTCAAGCCTGTGGTAGATGTAATAAAGCCAACCGATCTTGCATTTTGCATGCATACGGGTGTATTATTTTTTTAATTTTTTTCTTTCTCAGGCATATATAATAAAAACGAAATAAAAAATATCGCCTAGTTGAAAGGTATACCATTTCATTCCATCCGTCATGTATATGCTCAAAATATTTTGCTACTGATTTTTGCCTAACTAGGAGTAATGTGCTGCAGCAGTTTGGCGGCAACGGTGTGATTTCTTCATGCAACTGCTGTAATAATCATACAAATCTGATAATCAGAGGTTCATGTACCTACAATTACTAGGCCTAACGCGATGATTGTTTTTACATGAAACTCTAAGTAAAGGATTTTGGTATTGATACTATTATTATATTATAATTAGGCTCGTTCGACTTTGGATTTCAGCCGTGAATTTATTTTGTATTTTAAGCTTTTAGCATATTTTTTTACATGTCACATATCAATCAGATCAAAGCGCAGTAAGAATCGATTATAAGATACCTTTAGGAAAATTCTGGTCGAAGACACAAAAATTCTATATAAAATATATATATATATATATATATATATATATATATATATATATATACACACACGCTCTATCTCTGATATTGAGCACTTTATCCGATAAATATAGCACACTTTAAGACTATATTTCTTCATATATATATATATATATATATATATATATATATATATATATATATATATATATATATATATATATATATATATATATATATTCAGCAGTGGTATTTGGCTGTTTAATAATATCTAAAAAACAGAAAGACGTCCACTTGTATCCCAGGATATACCATGACATGCCTATCAAGGAGACTCACATTACAACTCTTTGGCTATAGCTCAAATATGATTCATTAAACTCACAGGGAAAACTACCAAAAACTGTCCGCAATATTCTTTTAGAAAATGCAAGTGTAAAAGCTTCATCTACATGTAAGAAAAGCAAAAAATAATGGTAGAATTAATAATAAAAATTGAAAACCCCAACGCTTGATATCATCAACTAGGAAAACGGCTAAACTTTTCTGACCGAGTTTGGGAGATAAACCATTCCTATAACTCCAGATATATACATTCTGTTAAAACAAAAATCATCGTTGATAATGGGTAAAAGAATATCCGAAATCCTTCGAATATGTAGAATATTTGAACAAATTTGACATAGAAAAGAAAACACTAATAAGAAAATAAGAAAATTTTACAGAAGGATTAATCTCAGTACTTTGTCAGACGCCTTTAATGAAACTTTTTTAAAAGTGGGCTTGCTACCCAAATGCAATATATATATATATATATATATATATATATATATATATATATATATATATATATATATATATATATATATATATATGTATGTATGTATCACATGTCCACTGACATGAGGGGTAAAAAATTACATTGAAACAACTGCTTCATCTACTGCAAAGAAAGTTGGCTCTCTGTGATATGTCTGGAAGTTTTTCTCGTCTAAGTCCATCCTTCAAATTTATAAATTAACCATCCGTCCTTGCATGGATTATTGCTGTCATATTTACTCTGGTGCTCCCGCTGTACGTTTAGAGGTCCTTGACAAGTTCTAGTGACGAATATGCAAGATGATAGACCCTGACATCTAGTCGCAAATCGTTATCCAAACAGATGTGCTGTGGCCTCCCTCTGTCTCTTCTTCAAATATTTTCACGGTAACTCATCCGACGAGCTACTTTCGCTAATTCCAGATTGCATGAATTTAAACGAGCTACTAGGCTGGCATCTCGGTCCCACTCTTTCACTGTCAAAATGGTTAAATTTAAACGTTTATTCTTCTCAAACAGCATATTCTCCAGCACTTCCCGGCGGTGGAACTCCCTTCTCACTTTCTTCCCCGATGACTATAATCTTCAAATATTCAAGTTTAATGTCAATCGACATCTGGCACCCTGTACTTCTCTGTATCATTATTTCCTCAAAGATGACTCCTTAATCTTGTTCTTATTCCTCTGTAACCCCTTGTATGCTAGTGGCACTCCCGTTTTGCTTGGAGGGAATTGACTTATATATATATATATATATATATATATATATATATATATATATATATATATATAGTTGAGATATCATATCTCCCTAACATGTACTCAAGTATAAGGGAGCACAGATCCTGCTCGTTGGACAATGTCAAAATTCGATTTATGGACGTTTGTAACGAAACCTCACACCATTTGTTGTAGACCCTACCGCCTTGGAATTCCTAGCACAAAATCGTTTTCACCAGCAGAAATCCTTTCTTATTCGGCCTTTTGCCATATAAGACCACGATAATGTGAAGAAAATACTGAGAACGTACAAACAGGTAACAGCTCTTTCTCAACTTCATGAGGGTAGGCCGGTTCATGCAAAATCTGTGATCGTGCCTGCAGCCCAAGCATAGAATTTTAACGCCACATGTGATATTGCAAGAAAGTCTGACTCGCAAGCATGGAAAATCAGTGAATTATCTAGACTACGATGCCATCGTCTCTCAATAAACATAGTATTTCTTTATACGTATTATGTAAAGTAAAAAAAATGTTATATATATATATATATATATATATATATATATATATATATACATATATATGAAGAATAAAACATTTATTCTGGTTTTATTTTCCCTCTAAGCATTTAGTCTGGGGTATGAAGATAAATTTTATCCGGCAGCATGGTCTCCAATCGAGAAAATGGAGATTTTGCGGAGCGTGGGACCACCTCTTAATTGATGCTTTTGCCATGTCCACTTTGACTCGCCGTGGTAGCACATGTTACGTCTCATCTATGGGCAAACAACGTTCACCCACTAATCAAGAACAAAATATTATGTAGTATAAAAAGTTATCTTTATAATAAAATTTTCAACAGTATACTGTTATAGTAAAATGACCAAAAATAGGTATTTACTGTAGAATGACCAACAATACATTGTATTGCAAAATGATCACCAATAAAATTTATTTGTATTTGAAGGCATGCAACTGCGTTCAATATATTTAGATTTCGGTATTAAATCACCCAAATACGTGTTGATATGCCGCTAAACAAGATCAACTGAACAAAAAAAAAACAGTGCGAATTTCATGCAGTAAATTTAATAACACTTGTAAAATTTATAAACCAAGTTATTAACTGTATGTGTGAACATCAATATAAAATCGTTTTGCGGAGATTTTGCATAATTTTGACAGCATTATATCGCTTTCCTTATGGTTCTAATCGAATGATGCTTGTTTCTTTTTAAAATAGTAGATCCATCTTCTCTGTGTGTTATAAAAAAATCATACTTACTAATGCAGGAAATGGTGATATCACGTTCACATATTCTCAATCCCTGATAGTTATGTCACGTCTTTAAATGAACACAAGCATTTTAAATATCCACTGCAGGATAAACAACATCACAACCATCATCTGTGTCTGAATATATAAATAAAATCACGAGATAATATAAAAAAGGAATTGAATAATTGTTTTGAGTTTCAGTGGAGACAATTTGCTAGAAACCAAGATATCAATAAGTGGCAATAAGAAATTAATTAAATAAAAAGGAAATCAATATTATAAAGCAATGATATTTTGGGGAAGTAATTGGAAGAGAACAAAAAAAGTAAACATCTGATTACCTAACAATGTATCACTTTTAGTGAGTTTGTGTTTGTGTCTTAAAGGCCAGACATTTTCGCATTAATCAGATATTGTTATCAACGTGACTGAAAACTCTTGGGTGATTTCTATCATTAAGATCTGAAAGTAAATACACTGATATATATATATATATATATATATATATATATATATATATATATATATATATATGTGTGTGAGTGCTTAGACAGCAAATTCTATTTTAGACATGTCTGATTAAATAAATTATAAACATTATGTATGCTTATTTTTAGCATAATCCGTTCATATCCACGGATATGTTCCGTGCATTACAATCGATAAGGAGACATAAT
>OZ038491.1:98912173-98917173 GCA_964036315.1 Acanthosepion esculentum
ACGGCATTTTTTATCCTAACGCACTATCGGGTAGCATTTAAGCTAGCTGCTGTGATTGGTACTTGATTTGACCTTCTTGGTCAAGAGCTTGAGAGTCCCTAATTCTTTGCATTTTCTCAGCATTGGAAGCCCTCCTGGTTGCCGTTTCATGTTAGTTTTCATTTTCAATATCCTTTTGTTTTCCTTACTGCAGCCTTGGCTCTTTTGATTGCAATCTGGTTATTGTTGGCGGAGATTTCTTTCTTGCGATGTATACTCCTGTCGTATACGATAAGCAACCGTGAACTACATATATTTGAATTTACCATTTATAAGTTCAACAATAATTCTTCTGTCTCCACTTAATTTAAAGATAATTTGATTTACGTGGTTCCTTATTTCCATACAAACAATTATTTTTATTTGATGTGTGACTTTCGCTTGACTTCCCAAATTTATGTCCAAGTCATAAAAATCTTTATCGTACAAAAAAAATTCGTCCGAAAACATCAGGTAAAAAATCGTTGAAAACAATCGCATTAATAAAAACTTGGGAATCCAAAATTTCAGAATTGCGGGTCCAGATGGGGCCCGGAATGTTTGGAATTAGCTCACGGCGTCGGCCTGATTACAAAATGGTATGATATATTGGGCTATGGCATCTAGGATTCAAGTTGAAAAAGTGTAACTGAAATTTGCATTTATGTTTACAGAAGATTACGAACTGGACACTGATGCTTCTAACGTCCGTTCCAAAACAGGGTTCCTTCATTTCTGACCGTGCCTATTAATGGCATCGAATGGAAACTGGGAAATATATGAGGAAGGAAATAAAGTAGATATAAATTTATTTATGCTGCAAGCGTACGGAATATTTAAATGAACGATACCCTATGGGTATGGTCTTTTTTCATGTGCTGTGTGATAGAATATCAGAATACATTACAGGTGAAACTGGTGGGCAAGATATGCACAGTTGTTCAGAAAGTTCTTCTTGAATAATGTATGACTGATTCAGAGCGGGGAGGCTGCTTTTAAAATTGATTTCATAATTTTTCTGAAGTGATGCTGATAATTAATTAACCTTGATCGTGCTCTACCACAAATATGTGTCTTAGATTCACAGGTTTAACTTTTGAATAGAGGTATTTCAAATATTTTTCTTATTTATCTGCAAATTG
The DNA here is from genome assembly GCA_964036315.1 of Acanthosepion esculentum. Classification (NCBI taxonomy): domain Eukaryota; kingdom Metazoa; phylum Mollusca; class Cephalopoda; order Sepiida; family Sepiidae; genus Acanthosepion; species Acanthosepion esculentum. Next base: position 98,913,334 of record OZ038491.1, read on the forward strand.
CCAATCTTCAGTTTCGTGCAGGAAACGTAAACGACATTAATATCTGTTTATCTTTCGGAGATAAGGTGTTATGATTATTTAAATTATATGCATTATTCGTACTGTTAGCATCATCTTCATTGCCATATTCAAAACTTTTCGGCCGTTGTACGTTCCGGCCTTCTTCAGATGATTGGAATTTAGAACTGGACCCTTTATTTCGTCCACCGGAGCAGATTGTTCTAGCTCCCTTTAACTCAATTCTTCAATTTTTTCGTTCACTACTGCTATGGCCTAGTATTGAACTCATAACTTTGGGGTCTAGTCACTGAATGTAGCACACACCTTTATCCCATGGGCCATGTGTCCATGAGGAAGAAAAACAATCTACCCCGGTGGGCGAATTATGGAGTTCGTTTTGAAATTCAAATCTCTCTCTCTCTCTCTCTCTCTCTCTCTCTCTCTCTCTCTCTCTCGTATGAAAGTGAAAGAAATATGTATATGTGTGAGAATATACATGACGGACTCTCATATCGTCTTCTGTGTTGACGAATATAAAACCAGTACATTTTTAAAAAAGTCATATCACTGCATGACATCGCCGTGAAACCACTAAAACGTAAAGGGTTAATGAGTGTAAAAGAAAATAAAGAGAAAGATTAGCGAGCAAGATGAATTGAAGAGTAATCAAAAAGACTGTACCTAGCGACTGACATTGTATTCATATTTTTGAAGATCAAAGTTTGCTGGAAAGCATGAAGGCAGATGTTCCCCAAACGAGAAGTGCGACAAAAGAAACTGTTACCATAGAAGTTACGTTTACATCCATCCAATTAAAATATAAACTGATGAGACTTTGTCTCCAATCTCGTATTAAGCTTAAATTCATAAAGGCTAGATACCGTTGCTACATTAACAGGTGACTGATGCCGAGATGCCTGATAAGGACCAATAACATTGCTGATTATTTCAGAAAGAATCTCTGAAAATACAGCAGGAGTACCGGGCCAATTGTGGTTCAATATTAGAAGCATGGACGAATGGTAAAATTATAAATATGCAATATAGATTTTGGAGAGATAATATTGTCTAAAGCAGTGTGCTGACTTACTTAGCAGCAGACCTAGCAATGGATTCAATATAGTTCTCCACTTCATAACAGCAGAAAATGTTAGCCCCCGAAGACACGAATCTCCCATGGGGTTTAGCGTTGGTCAGGCTCTTGGGATTAATAGAGATGCTTTGTTTTGTTGGAGTTAAGATTAAGAAGCCACTCCTTGTCCCAGTTAACAGCAAATGTTAGTTATTTTTTTTAGATCACTTGTCAATTCCACCTTATTAAACTGATCAGAAAGTTAATCACGATATTTACTCATAGTCTCACTTAAGTCGATATTAAGTATCTCTATGAAATACGTTAAAAAGTAGTATTATTTTATGTACACGCTCATATCAATAAGAGAGTACAATCACATTTAGGTCACATACGAGTACTTTTCTATAGCAGTTTTTCTTTACAATTAATTTTATATAATCTTTGTAGAATATTGTCACGTAAAACTGTTTTTAATTTCATTTTTGTTAAGAGAACGATAGATTAACTAGCAACTAGCCTATAAAGGTTGCTGATTCAACTCTTTTGAAGTGAGTTGTAGGTCGGCGTTGGCTTATGAAGTGGCGAGGGATGTTCATGATGGCTTGCAGTTAAAAGATGAAATATTATATTTTATGCGTCTTCGATTAGTGTGGTTGATTTTCTAAGTTATGAAAATGAGAAAGGGAGAGTTTTTTTTATCTTTTAGATTCCATTTATCTAATTTTTTTTTAATAGTTCTTTCCGGAAGTTGTGCATTGATCCCTATGAGTATGCAAGACATTTTGTCAATTTCATTTCATCGTTTGAGGTTTTAACCGCTGTTATGGTTGCGTACAGAAATTAAGGTCAAAGTACAGTGTTGATAGCAGACTCAGTAAGGAAACGACGCTTTCTCCCACAAAAGGTAGCGAAGGAAATGGAGAATTAATTATTAGATATCAATTAATGTAGATATAAGTGAGTTAGTGTCCAGACGCCTAGTAAGTTCAGTGGGAGTGTTTAGCTTTCGTTAATTTATCCAAATAGGAAAAGGAACATTTTAATATACATACTTCCTGCGGCTTGGAATCATCTAATATTGTTAACTGTTTCTTCTAATTTCATATAATGTTCTTGCTCAAACAGTTAGATTGAGCTAATGCAACGTCTCCCCACACATTTTCCCATGTTAAATGGCACACGTAAGCTGGACTATTATCAATTATAACCAATGAATCATCAAAATATGGCTACATAATGAAAATAAAATGTATGTGTCACGTGTCTCAAAATTAAAAACTAGAGCTTTAATTTTTTTCTTCAGTTTAAGCAAATCTAAATCTTAAATGATAATTTGTGATGGGCATTCTCAACACAGAAGTAGCTACCTTGATGAGATAAGTAAGGTGTCTACAAGCAATTCATTAGTCCACTTATTACAGGTAGCCTCGAGATATTTGGGGAGGATATTAGAATAAGCTGGAACATCTACTGAGATCAGACCGCCTGCATAGGGACAGAAAATGAAATTAAGTAAATATACAAGAATAGAAAGGGGTGTAAAACAAAAATCTGTTTTCTCAGCGGACTTATTGAAGTTATAGAATGAAACGATTCTGAGAGAATAAGATATCCCACCTAAATGAATTAATGGTCGCCACAATCTCCACAACGAACGATATGCAGATAACACTGTTGACAGAAACCCCCGAAAGTAAACTACATGAACACTTGGAGAAGATACTGAAAATAGGAAGAATAAAGGATTACATATCAATTGTAAATAGACAGCATTCAGTGATGTAATAAAAAGGAACAGCACAACATGCAAATTAATTAGTACAGTAATTTAAATATTTGAGTACTGTTTGAAAAGATGACGCAAATACATCGGTATCCTAAGATAACCGCCGAAAGCTAATCATAGTCGTAAGAAACAAGAGGATTTCGAGTGAAAAAAAATAAAAAAATTAGTAAACTGTCAGTACCAGTCCACCTATATGGCAGTGAATGATGTGCAATCTCCTCACAGATGAAGAAGTAACATGAAACGATATAATTGTGTTTTTTACAGAAGGATACATTGGAGTAAACGAATGAGTAAGGACGAGGCTTTAGAGAAAATGCAAACAAAAAGGTGTCTTATACATATTATCAGAAACATACAGCTGACATATCTAGGGTACATTATGAAGAAAGAGAGTTTGTAAAATTTGACATATACAGGCTTTACTGAAGAAAAGAGATATTCAGGAAAACATACCCTGAGTTATGTAGGGGCTTTTTTTTAAAGGGAATGCACTAGAGGGTTTAGGATTGATAACAAACACAATAAGAGCTATAAAGGACAGCAAAGTCTTGATAGTCAATGTACTCAAGGTACGCGTAACAGAAGAAGATATAACTGTCTTTAGAAACACTGTTTTTATTTGGATGCTTTTACTTTGAGCCCTCGCTTTGTACAAATATATTCTTTTGACGGTAAAGCCAAATCTGCGGTTAAACAGAGAAACCTAATCTGCCAAATGTTGCTATATAGCGAGTCATCAACGGGATTTAAAATATACAATAATGCCACAAAGTTGATTGAACATTTCGATTCAAAATCTTTTGCGATGACACAACCCAGTCTTCGCGCGCTTTTCTCTTAAAACCTGCAAGTTTGCGTTTATGAAACAGTATAAATTGAAAGGACAAAAACCTTCTTTCCGTCTTCTTTCTGTCACTACAAATTGTAGAAGAGATAAGACTTCCACTTGAATGGATATTCTAAAACACATGACGGA
>OZ038491.1:98919673-98964673 GCA_964036315.1 Acanthosepion esculentum
TTAGCTGGGAGGATTTGAGTGTGGAGGGAAATAAGGAATGTAACAGATAATTACAAATGTTCGTGCCAGATTTCCATTATTAATAAAGATTAGGTATGTCCAATATTTCGCTAAAAAGTGGTATACCTTGACGACAAAAGGTCCCCAAATTGATAAAACAATTTTTAACGTTTAAATGTTTATGTTGTTATTAAAGAGGAAAGACCAAAGTATTTTCTGAATATTTTTTCAGATTTTTTAATCCTTCCTATAAATGTTAAAAATTTTATTAAAAAATCTTGTTTTTTTTTCGAGTCAAAAAATTTCGTAAAATCGAACTTATCGACATTTCTGTCGGAAAGATCATAGTTTGTTAGTTAAAAATTCATGAAAAATCAATTACACCTTTTTCATTTGTTATCTTATGAAATTCAGAATGATTAAAGTATACTTAATGTAATTTGAAAGAAACATTACTTACATTTTTAGCAGAACAATTTTTTTAAGAGATATATTTCCAACCAGGGTGGTCTATTTTGAGTCATTTTTGACAGGCGTTAATTGATGTACATCAATATATTCACAACTTACGGCACGGAAATTTATTGGACGGTAGCGCAGAAGTGATATAATTCGTTCTAATTTTAAGTGAATCTGGTTAGTAGATTTTTTTTTAAAAAATTCACTTTCAATTTTTTTTTTTCACCTTAAGTTTGAGGAAGAATTCTGCACTGAAAATAACATTTAAATTATGAAAGAAAATCAAATTTTACAAGTAAAAATGAAACAGTAAAAAAAATACATTTTTTTAAATTGAGGTTTATTATTTCAGTCATGAAATATTTTTCTGAGAATATAAAAATTGCATGAAACACCATTTATTGAAACGGGTTAACTTAATGAAATGAGATTTTATTTCTTTTTTATTAAGGCAGATTTGTTTCTATTTATTAATAATTATACGGCAGTAATATGAGTTTTATTTTATTTATTAATAAAATTAACATGTTATGTTGGTTTTGTTTTGACTCAACAAGTATTTTTTAGTTTGAGTAGTAGCGAGCTAACTCCAGAAAATTTAAACTCCAAAAATCGTTTTAATTGATAATTTGTCGTGTGGATAATAATTCCAAAGTAATGTACAATGAATTTATGCATTCGATTTCAAACTTGAAATTTGGGTGGACTTCCAAGGGCGTGTTTTTTTTTTTTGTAATTGTAAATAGTCGATATTTTCTTTTATCCCACTATTCGATTATATTTGAATAGAAAAAGAAAAAAATTGAAAATAATACGACGATATTCAGAAAACTTGACAAGCGTTGTTTTTCTTGTTACTGAACGAATCAAAGCCATTTCTGAGGTAAAAAAAAACTTGCTTCTATCAAAGGAAACTACTCATGTGACATTATTTCAACAATGTGCATCCGTACTTTCGTTGTAGACGATTTTAAATACAATTTTGGAATATTAAAAATTATTTTTAAAATAATTATGGTTGTCAGATTTTAATAAGCTTTCAAATTTGTGATCTTTAAAAAGTAGAGAACATAATATATCATTTCCATAAGGTTGCAGAAAGAACTTAATGTATAAATATATAACAACCTTTTGTTATATTGTGTATTTAAAATTGAAAAAAAAGAAAATTAATGTAAAAATTCATTGTTCATCAAAAATTATTTTTCTTTCAGATAATAATTACCTTCGTATATATTATTCAGAAAAGCCATTAAAAACTTTCTTAATTAAATATTGTCTTAGTTTTATTGGGTTTTGTATTTTTACAATTGAGGTAAAAGTTTGGACAATTTCGGACATTTTTTTAACAAAAAAATCGATGATTTAGATTTTTCAGAGTTTTGTGCATTTAATTAAAAAAAAAATTCAGGTTGCAAATAAATTATTTTTTGTGTTTTCATGACTTTCAAAGAGACAAACATTTCTAAAATACGTTCATTCATTTCTGAATAAGTTCTGAAGTTTTCATTAAAATCCAACAAGTAGTTAATTTTTACAAGAATTTCGAAATTAATGTGTCTTTCAACTGACAAAAAAAACAACTAAAAAAAAACGCTAAAATGGCCAAAATTGGACATACCTAATAAAGATTGACCGCTTCTTAATGTTTTTGTCTGTGTGCCGATTGCGGGTGTGTTCTGAACTGAAAACTAGCATCGATCATTTGCAAGTTAGACTTTGTTGAATGTTGATGTTTAATCCACGAAGAACTGCTTTAAAGTTGGAGGAGGTAAAGTTGCAGTTTCGCCATATTATGCTCAATGAATTTCGGAAAGGACGAATCCTCGAAACTGCGTCTTTGACATCTGTCGAACTCTCTGCTTTGGCAGTGAGGAACTCGGACGGAGCTTTGCCGCAGGGCAAAGATTCGTCTGGGGAGGTAGACAGTGCCTGAACCCGTTTATACTGGTTCTAAATGGGCATATTTTTGACCGAGCCTACGGGCTCGGTAAGCCCACATTAAACCGGACTTGTGCCACATCGACCCATGTGTGTGAGTGTGTGTGTGTGTGTGGGGGGCGTTGCCAAATATCGAATCCTCGAAACTGCAACAAAAAATAAAATAAACCTTCAGAAGTTTTATTTGGACCGTGCTCCAGTTCATCGGATGGTCAAAAAGTGGTCTGTTTGATTTTGTTAGGTGATTTTAATGTAAACGATCAAACGTGCTCCCGGGAACGTTCCTGTGCTGAGGAAGATGCTCTGATCCATCGTCAGGAATAAACTGAATATATTGACGGGTAAAATTGCAAGAGGTTGAAAATCCTTATCTCACCTGTCTTTCGACATTTGAAGAGACTTGGATTTGTTTCCAAACACGACACGTGGGTGCCACATTCTCTGATGGAACAGCACAACCTCAGCCGTTTTCTATGGCGATTACTTTGTTCTTTCCCTACGCAAAGAAGCCGTTCTTGGACGGAATTGTCACAGCTGTTGAAAAGTGTATCATTTGTGATAAGGTATGACGCAAACGCAGAGTTGGATACAAGCCCGCGCACGTGCAGAACACGTAGTTATATTGGACTTGTATACAATGAATGTGTTGCTATTCGTTTGGGAGAATTTCAGAGAGATAATTCCCTCTGAGATTCTTCCAGCAGGCCAAACAATAACTGCACTGCAACCAGATCACAAATCTCAGTTCAGTTATTCAATAAAAATGGCCGTTTTTGGCAAATGGAAAAAGTATCATTTTCCACCACGTCATCGTAGGGGCAGCGTGTTGCTCAACAGACCCAGTATAATCTTAAAATTTTCGTATGGGAAAACCGCTGGCATCCACCGTATTCTTCTAACTTGGCTGTTTTTCTGAGTCAGAATCTCCTTAACAACATTCCCCCAACAACAAAAAACACGAGGTTTCTACGAAGATGGCATCAACAGCATTGTAGAAAAATGAGAGATGGTTGTTAAAAACAATGGATGATTGGTTATTTTTTCATCTCTCAGTTGCCTCTCTGTCCTTGGGCAGAGTGCACCCAGCGGCGACATCTTTAAAGGACAGAGTCGCAACTGAGGAAAATTATACTGAGATGTGCAGGCCCTGGGGAACCGCTGCCCGAAGCTGCGTTCTGTCATTAAACTAGACAGGGAGATTGGTGCTCGCACCGAGTCCAGCGCAACTGACGGTTGCGGGGGATCGGAAAGTTTTGTTCTTAGCCCGGGTGTATGCGCTCGGGCTCCCCACATTAAACTGACTTTTTGTCACAACCTGACCTCATGGGGTGGAGTGAGTAAATACAAATATGTACTTGGTTAATAAATTTTTATTGTAAATATGTAATATTTTAGAATCGAGCATGAATATTTGCAATGATCTAATACAATCAGTTTAAAACACTCACGTTTGGTCGGTAAAAAGTTAACCTTATTTAGGTTTCAGTGTTCCTTTTTCAATTTTTGATTTTGTCACAACACCCGTTAGGTTTACTTAACTTCCCCGAGAGGAAGTGCCTCTGAGTTACTCTTTTTTCCTAGGTGCTGAAGTTTGACAACTCGAGTAAATTTTTAGATAAACGTTACAGTCAAATATTAATCTGTATGAAAACTATAATCAGAATAATTAATGACATATTCGTCCTGTATAGAAGCGATACTGACCTTCTGGAAATTATTGTTTTTTTTATTATAAATGTAGACTTAAAGATTTATCTGATAGTGAAATAGCGAATATCTTATTTTAGAAACGCTACTATATAAGTTGTAAGTTAGAATAAATTTTGGAGAAATCATAAATGCTACTATAGGATAGATTGGGTAGTGTACGCGTGCAGTTTTAGTTAGTAGTGTAAAGGGATTAGTAATTAAAACACATAAAACATTGGATGAAGCTATGAAAGAAAGAGAACAGCTTACCTCGTTATGGATTCCTGGAGAAGTAGCTCGAATCGGATGAAGTAAAAACACAAAATTATACGTAAGGGGTGCATGAAAAGCCTTTTAGTTTTCATTGTATGACGTATGTCAATAAGAACAGTCGGACTCGCCATGACAATAATTTCTACAATGTCGAGGTGCGTAACACGACGCTTTCAAGGATGCGGTCTGACTCGTCCGGAGTCAGATCATGGTTGCCGTTTGAGCCGATATGATTTAAAACGCGAATTCGACGCTGAGCTTAGTACATCAAAGAAAACAAGACTTGAGGTATCTAACATGTATTATGCAAGTATGTAGATCACCATGGCTACTTCCGAAAAAGAATTATGGTGTGGTTTCTCTATGTTTTTGTAATTCAGAGTCCATATACCGCTAGGAATTACATTTTCCGTTATTTGACCCAAAGCTGGCGAGAAAAGAAACAGATTCAAGATTTTTCATCACTGCCAAAACCGCCTTAACAGATTAGGCTCGAATAAGATACAAAGCTGCCACGTTGAATCTTCTCGGTCATTGTTACATAGCAAATCCTGTCCCTTTTGAAGATAATGTGACACAAGGCCAGTTTAAATTATGTTGTCTACTCATACATGGCTGAAATTAACGTGTGTCATCAATACAGATGTTTATTCAAGCCCCAGTGATTACTTCACTTTTGAGAACGCCTCAGGCGTCACAGATTAACTCTTAACCATTCCCTAAGTAAAAGTACTGTGTACAAGGCCTCTGGCGCCGAACAGATTATATTAGAATTTCGCAGCCTGGCTGCACCTGGAAATTATTATTATGTAATATTAGATAGCTAAATGCAAGATGGTGAAAACAATGTTGATTGAAAATAAAATAAATCTGTTCAGGAGTTGATATAGAATTTCAGATTATTCAAATTGTGAAATAGTTACGCAATGCGTAAATAAATAAAAAAAAAACTTCTCGATAGATTTAGAATCTACACACAGATGAAGAAGAGACTTGAATAAATATTGATTTAGAGAAGGATACTGAGAATACGATGTGAGTAACGACGAAATTTCAGTGAAAAATAGAAATAAAAATAAAGAACATTTATATTTAGCATCAGAATGACAGTTTTTTATTAGTAAGGACCATAATGAAGAAAGAATGCTAGGGATATTTGTTATTCACATGGCAAATTGAAGGGAATAGGATCAGAGGAAAACATAACATATCTAACTATCTTGTGTAAATGCATGGTGGAACAAAGTTTAGGAGTGTCAACAAAAATGCAAAATTTATTAAGATCTACTACGAAAAAGAAACTGAGGGTAGCCATGATCCTCAAAGTACTGAAGGGATAAATCACAGAAATACAAATGTTAAAAATATTGAGATGACAAGGAATGAATTTTAGAACTGTGAGAATTATTTATTTATTAAACAATATGAATGATTATCTTAGCACAAAATAACATAACTATGAAGAGAAACACTGCCATTTGAACCTAAAACCTTACATCCATAAAATCTAGTTTTGGAATGCTAAAATGAACCATAGAAAGAAAGGTGATGACTACAACTTAAAAAAAAATCTTATCAAGCAAAATCTAATATACCTTTAGTATGATGACAATCGCATCTACATCTAAAAATCACATTACTCTTAAAATATCGTAGTCATGCTGGTGTGTTATATCAGCTGCCACGCCTGTTCGCTGGAAAACACTTCCGAATTCAGACAATGGCAGCGTGACGTTGGCAAGCGATCATGTGCCGAGGACTGCAACAAAATATCTCAGTATCCACCTACGTTTCTGCTCCCGTCTACAGACTGCCTCAATCCCCACTCCCATTTCCCTCGCCGTCCGTCCTGACTCGGTCGTCACATCACCCGTAAAGTTGCCAGCCTTGTTTGCCTCGTGCATTGTGCATCTCAACACTTGGTTGGGCACAAAAATAGCGAACGTCGCTGGAAATCATACGGAGTCGTCGGCAAAGATGAAGACACTGTCGGAGAGTGTCGGAAGTCTGGATATGAAGAAGATATTTTTTCATGCGTGCAAGTCAAGCGTGATCGCAACAGCGGGAGGCATCACGCCAGGCCTTTCTAACTGGTTCAGAGAACAAAATCTAGACATCTACTTATATATATATATATATATATATATATATATATATATATATATATATATATATATATATATATATATATATATATACACATAAATTAATGTGTTTCTACATACATACACACACGTATATACATATATATATATATATATATATATATATATATATATATAGATAGATATATAGATATATATGCCTATACACGAATACATGTGTGCGCGTGGTTCGAAGGAATGGTGTATTGTGTCATATAATTATCTATCTGAATATATATCTGTATATGTGATGCTTTCTTATCTATCTATCTATCTATCTATCTGTCTGTCTAGCTATCACTTTGGCTGCTACAGAAACGTCCATAAAGTAATAAGAAACTTCTTATTTTACACGAAATATATATACATATATATATATATATTTGAACATATTTTTTTCCTATTTAATGCATTTCATACAGAGCCACATTATACATACATACATACATACATACATACATACATACACACACACACACACATATATATATATATATATATATATATATATATATATATATATATATATATATATATATGTACCCAAGTATAGGATTGGTGTATACGGAATAAATTCCAATAACCAACAAATACTATTCTTAAAAATGTGCGCAATAAAGAGTAGAGCAAATATAATTATTTATACGAAACTTATAACATAAATATGTTATAAAATCACTACAAAAATAGCCATTTTTCTTTCAACACCTCTAGTGTCTTATCAAGTGATGATGTTCAATGTAGAATATAGGGTTTTAAAAGGTTCTAATCAATTAACCACACCTGGCAAGGGGAAACGCTGTTACATAAGCTGGAATGACCAATCAAAATACAAGTATACGAGAATTCAAAAAACTTGACAACGAACTAAGGTTATAATAACTATTTAATGCCTTAATGTTGGGGTTAGACTAAAATAGAATTAATTCTAACTAACAAGTATTAAATTATACGATAAAATTTGAAATTAAAAATTAAAAATTACCCATTTTAAAATTTAAATTTACTCACTATTAAGTTTAAAATTATAAAATTACTGAGGAAAAAAGAAAAAAATACATATTTTATTCTATTTATTTTGTTTTTATTGAAATTAAGTTGGAATAAACGTTAATATCAACTGTTGTTCTGAACTTCATGGCAGCATAGATACATTTGAATTCTAAATATAGGTAAGGGAGGATGACATCTTGCAAAAGACATCACATACACAATCTGATTATAATACATAATCACGCAGACGTATTTAGATACATACACTCACAAGTGACTAATGGCTTCATGATATTTTCCACTGTCATTTTTTTAAATAAAAATAAATAAATAAATAATAATAATAATAATAATAGTGAAACTGATTTTTTTTATGAAACCGTAGTTTTTATTCTTTTAACAGAGGCGAAATGCTTGTAAACTAGAAATTACCAAGTTCTCACGGAAAAGTTGTGTTAGCCCAAAAAGCAGAATGACAAATATCCAGAAGCAATTGACCATTTTGCATCATTTCGCAGTGTATTGGCACCATCTGAATATAAATCTCGGCATGATAGATTGAACCAATATCCCTATTTGAAAATCTGCAACTTTTACGGAACGGAAACTGCAAGTAATTTGTATGAAGACACACAGTTCCTATTACAGACATAGAAACTGCAATAATTTCAGGGGCCTTTACAATAATCACAGCAATCACCCAGACATAGTAATCAAAGCTAATCACCCAAACAGCTTAATCAGAGATTAAAAAAAATTAAAAAACACAGAATATTCCTTCTTACTAACATGACAGTCCCTGCAGACTGTAATGTATCTTTGAAGATCTTCGAAAAACTACAGGGACGTAAAAATCAAAATCTAAAAAAGGTGGCTCGTGAGGACATCAACAATATCAGTTGTAGTGGGAGCCCTCGGTTTCTTTGGAAAATGTCTCGATAGACTCATTCAAGAGAACCATGTTAGCCCAAGCCTTAAAGATCTACAAAATATTGTACTAAGAAATACAGCTCACACATTACGAATGGCTTTATCTCTGTAAAACATGTGTGATCTTAGATTTTCTTTTTGTTTTTAAATGCACAATGGAAAATGTCATGATGCCATTTCTGATCTTAGGCCTCTGGTTGGGACTCGGAAGGAAAGGAATGTACACGAGAAGTCAAAGGGAATAAAAATAATAATAATAATAATAATAATAATAATAATAATAATAATAATAATAATAAATTATGGTTAATAAAAAAATCCTAAAGCTCCTGTGTACTCATTTAGCAACGATTTTCGAATTTCATGCTATTCATGTCGTTTACAGAAATCCTTTCCAAATTACATAAAAAATTATCTGAGTGTTTTGAATATCTTGCAAACTAATGGCACTGTTTCATATATCTTGACGAATGTCCCGCGTGACCTTACTTCACATGTGTAAACAGCTACTATTTCCTTGGATCGTTCGTCTCTAATAACAGTGTATTGTGTTTTCTAGTTCCCTGCTTAAAAAATAGATTTGGACCGACAAAAAACTATGAAGAGTAGTTTTTTTTTTATCAAAATGTTGCATCATCAAAGGAAGAGATTTCTACAGTGTTTTGAAAAGTAGATGGGACACTTTGATCTTTGTGCGCGATCCTCTAAGGCTTCGTTGCCTTGGGTATGTTATATCACATCTCTTCTTCACATAATGCAAACATTTCTCACAATCACGCATGCGCACACCTACATCCCCATACTTTGGTCTGTGTGTGTTTGTGCTTTTGCGTGCATGCGTGAATATAGTCAGAAAAAAGTTAAAGAAATAGATAGAAATAGACAAGCAAATTATAGATAAAATTTGTTAATATGAAATTAATCTTGAAGTTTTTGTTTAAATATTTAACTTCATACAGGAAAATAATATAGCACAATTGTGATAATACAGATATGATCGTAACTTAAATGGGTATATTTTATAAAATTAATGCAAATATGTTACAGGACAATGGTTTTGTGTATTAACGGGTTAATTCAGTGACATAGGAAATGAGTTCAATCCTTGAACCGGGCAGTGTTTTCTTGGAAAGGGCCGGCACTAGGGTTCTGCACCCCCCCCCCCCCGAGCGAAACTTTGAGACTGAGGTCAGCTCTCTACTACAGGTAAATTTGAAAATTGCCACAGACCCTCGAAGGAAGGTCAGTGCTATTTTTAAATTATCAAAAGTCAGGGAATTATTCAATTTAAATTAAAAATTCAGAACGTATTCCTTAATTATTTACATTTATCATGATTTTATTTTATTTTTTAAATCTGAGAAAATGTCATTCTTCATGTAATAACCCCCAATATTTCCATGAATAAATTTTACTTGAAAAATGTTTCCATAAAAATTAATCACCGACGTATCACCGCTGAAAAAAAGTTTTTTCAAATCGTTCCAACAAAACACAATCGGGATTGGCGTAAAAATTTGCTTTAAAAGCAATATTTCAGTTTCCGGGAAAGATTTTATATGTTAAAAGCCTTAAATATTTTTATTTTTCAAGCGATCATATTCTCGGTTTTGTCGTTCTAGAAATGTAACAAATGGCGACTATAAGTTTTATTTTAATTACTAACCGTGGATTTCTGGTTATTATTAATATTATTAAAAAAATATCAGATGTCCTCCTTGGTGTATAATCACGGAATAAAAAAATGATTTTACCGAGATATATTACCCTTTTAATTCATTTCAATGAACTGTTCAGAAAGAAGATTAAAATTTTAAAAAATAAATGCTACTCACATTAGCAATTCTGACTCCATTCCTCCCCAGTTAACAGGGAACTCCCATACGGTTGAGAGGTCCGGAGCAGTAAACACCGGCTCTATCGATTATTATACTTGATGATTCATAATATAACTTAGAAAAAATTTAAAAGTACGAAAAACCAAAAACAATGAACAAAAAAAAACAACACTGCTGAATCTAGCCCGGGGGTTCCTGCGTTGTACACACCGGACCGGCCCCGCAATACACGAAACACAATCGGTATTGGCGTATCATATATATATATATATATATATATATATATATATATATATATATATATATATATATATATATATATACTTTACTTACATGCTAATACCTTTGGGAAATGTATGAATCCTCTTCTTCTCCCTCCAGCTATGGATAAATAACAGGAGAGAGTGGGTTCTTTAGCTTAGGATAGCAACAGTTCTAGGAGAAGGACAACTTTGAATTCAAAACCTGCGGAGGGTCGTTTGGGGAACTTGTGGCACTTGGTGCACCAGATCTCTGTATTAGGCTCTTCAAAATGTGGATACTTCTGCACAAAGACTTCACGACTATAATCAAATCCCATGTGCTGGAGTCGGGCTTTCAGTTCTTAAGAACTGATCTGCTTGACCCTCATACGTCGCATTTGACAGGAGAGTCGGTTATATGTAACTAAATATCGTATTATATAATAATAAAAGTTGCTATCTCATTTATGTCGTACGACTTGACAAAATTTTACAAACACACTTTCCTCATTATACGCCCTAGAAATTTTAATTGTCACTTTCTGATGTTGAGTACAAGTGTCCATTTTCTCTCTATTTTATCTAAAACTACGTCGTTGCTGATGTTTAGTCATCTGTATTCTCAGCACCCTTCTTTTAGAACCACATTTCTATTGCTTTAAGTCTCTTCTTCATCTCCTCGGAGATGGTTCAACTTTCATTGTCACTGATATTCCATAACGCCTCAGTACTCTTTTATTTAGGGTCTAACAAAAGGTCCCAAAATACATTTCTAACTTTTTTATTCAACTTTCGCTATCCGAATAATCATTCGAATTCAGGTGGTACTTACTCTGTTCTGTGATAAAACACTTCCTAGTTATTTAATTGGTGGACATGCTTCATATTCGTAGCGCTAATTCATAATGTACATTTGGGGCTGCCTTTAGAGACAAACATAACAACTTGTAATTGATGTTTAGTTCATTGTTCTCGTATTCCTTCACTTGTTTCTGTCGTTCTTGTAGATTCCTTTCTGTGCCTCCTAATAACACTGTGCCATCTGCATATCTTGTGTTGTTAAGATCGTCGCCAATAATGGATCCTGGTAGGAGTTAATTTCTTATAGAATCATCTCAGTATATAGATTGAATAGGTCCAGCGTGTCGAGACTAACATGATTTACACTCCATTTAATTTTTGTATGTGTACTGAGGCACAGTGGCTTGCTGGAGAGCGGGTTGGATCGCGGAATCGGAGAGCCGAGCCGGATCCATTATATTCACTTACGCGCTAATACCCTTGGGAAACGTATGGATCCTCTTCTCCCCCGCCCACCAGCTATGGGTAAATAGCAAGACAGACCGTGTTCTATAGACTTGGATGGCAACTGGTCTACAGCAAAAATAATAGGCGACCGACAGCGGTAAAAAATATCTGCCTCGGCAGTCATGTATCGAAAGATACATGATCGCCAGGGGTATGGTACATAACTGACTAATATTTACATTATTTACATTATTCGGACTATTGTCCTCATCTTTCTAGCCATATTTATTACTACGTTTCGGCCGTTGTACGCTCCGGCATTCTTCAGATGGCTGTAATGATCCGCTGTGTCATGAGGACATCTGTCCTTGAATTTCTGCGTATTATAAAAACATAGAAATTAATACAATATGGAAACCAGTAATAAGGAATGCAAGAGAAAAGCGATAATAACAACAAAAATTTCCATATGAGCTCTGGTAAAAACATGAAGAGATAACAGCAAAAGTTGAAATATGAGCACTCATAAAAAATCGTTCCTGAAGACATTAGGTTTATAATACCCAGTAATTCATAAACAGATGTCCTCACCACCACATGGCAGAGTGGATAAAGCCATTGGTTAGGTCCAGTGTAGGTTCAATACCTGGTTAAGGCGGTGGAGAACTTGGAGAGGGGAATTAACAGGAGCTAACTGATAACTGACATCCATTAGACATGGCACGTGGGACTAGAACAGTCTACCCGAGTGAGCGAAATAAAGGGTTCAGTTCGACATTCCAACCACCTGAAGAAGGCCGGAGCGTACAACGGTGTAATAAATATGGCGACGAAAATGAGCACAATAGTCTGGATAATGTAAATAGTGTACATAATACCTCATCTCAGAAATATAAACAGATACTGACTGATATTTACTGAATTTAGTTTTCATCCATATACTGGCGGTTTATTCTCAGTCTCGGTTGTCGACTATTGTAATATCCCCATGGTTATGATGATTCGATGACATGATTTATATCAAGATATATGTTTTCTTTTTTATCGGATTTCTATTTCTTTTATTCTAAATTTAATTTTATATTTAATAAAATCTATTGCAATTTTAATCCTGACAAATTCTATAGTCTTCGTTCCTGCTTTATAACTAAAGTATGACCATCCATAGTTTTACATTTATGAATAATAACTCCTCTATATGCCCGTGTCAGAAAATGATAATATATAATTATATGCGTATTTTACATGTTTCTAATACATCAACTCACCTTATCGTTAGATCAAATTTCGTTTTATTTTTGTCGACCAATGTTCATTTTCAATAATTTCGTTTTTTTGCAGAGTTATAATTATTTTTCATATCCCTCTATCTATCGATGTTTTTCGCCAAACGCATTACATTAATCGTTTTTCTGTGATAGATCGATATAAATCATTTATATCGAATTGTATAAATCATACTTTTTGTTTTTTACTTTTTAAACAAATTCGTAAAATGTTTGTCTTTTGCATTGCTTTATTCCCGCTTATAATCTTAGATTTTGGTTTATTTTATCTATTTCTTGCTTATCATTGCGATCTCACACATTCTTGCTTATCATTTTATATTACGTGGGCTTCTTGTTTTAAACAGTTCACCCAAAGCAAGGGCGTAGATACCACTAGTAAGTACGCAGGGGGTTACAGGGAGTGAAAGCGAGAGAAGAGGTTCAGTATAGAGAGACCGAGGAAAGGACAAAAATGAACAAGATTCAAAAAGATAGAACATGGCGATCGACGTTGCATTTACATTTTTAAGATTGTAGTTTTCAAGGAAGGAAGTAAACGGAAAGGAGTTCCACAGGCGGGAAGTGCGAGGAAAGAAACTGTTGGAGTAGAAGTGTCAGTTAAGGTTAGCTATATCAACAATAAAATGATGGGACCTAGATGCCAATCGAATGGCACGCTTAAATTCATGCAGTCAGTGCACCAGGTTAAGCTTGTCAGATTAGTTGTTATTTAAATATTTATAGAAAAGACAGTGGGAAGCCACGTCAGGTCGATGAGAAAGTGACTGAAAACGAGATGCCAACTCAGTATCGATTATATTTCAGATTCTTCTTTGAATGTTGTCATAAAGATTAAGATGAGAATAATACAGAAATATAGCATCGGTATTCAATGTATGGTCGAATGGTAAATTCGTAAATGTGCAAAATGGACAAGAAAAACATTTTAATCAAAATGAGGTAAGTTGTAAATATCTCCTCATTCTGTGTTCATGTAAATGCGTCAACTTTCATTAAATACGTGTATATTCACAACTAATTCTCCTGACATATGTGTGTGCCTATATGTGTGTGCCTATATGTGTGTAAAACTCACATAAAACAAATTAAGTAAATGCGGTTTATTTCTCCCGCTCAACACTGTATAATATTGAATCTCTCAATAAAACCGTTATTTGTTTGTGGCTCTTCTATTGAGAAAAGTATTTATATAGATATGTTCATATATGTGTGTGAATATATATATATATATATATATATATATATATATATATATATATATATATATATATATATATATATATATATATATATATATATATATATATATTTCCTAATTCTGTTTATATAGACTTTTTTATTTACTATTATATTCGTTGTTGACAACACAATAGAATTTAAACATTTTGGAAGTTTCCCATATTTTATTCCCTTTCGATGTTGTTTCAACCTTTTTTCAGTGTTTTTATTTGACATTAAAGCATTGATGTTGATTCTACTACATTTGCCAATATTTCATTCGCTTAAAAAAATACTTTGAATCTAATCCAGAACCGAAAATAGCTAAAGAATTGTTTCGATTCAAAACAAAACAAAATAGTTTGGGACCTTCTTCAAAAATGCTTTTACCATGCAAAAGCTTTTTAATTATATCTTTATTGTCATATGTGTGAAGATAAAACCATCTTCTTCTGTGTAACATATCCTTTCAGGGAATCGGGGATCATATATGTCCACAACTTCCTGTCATTTATAGCTCTGAGTAAAGCTCTTTTTTTTTCTTCTCCTAGTTCTCTCCAACACAAACCCACTCGTTAGGTAGCGCTACTTTCTTCTATCATTCATGCCTTCAATATTTCCTACACTTTCCTTTAGAACAAATAAACACAGCGTTATATAGAGCTATGCTTGCTCGCAAAATACAGACATGCATAATTTCTTTTTACTATTATTAATATTTCTATCAGTTTAATTAACATTTACACAAAGTAATCATCTTCACACGCATTGTTTGATAAATGTTTTTGAATGTTTGTTTTCTTTTATTTATAGTTTCCCTCTCATTACCTAATCATGGGATATTTATTAAAAGCTATAATTGTGAAAGTTATAGCGAATCGGATGAGGAAATCGGTGGACATTGTTCGAATTCAGACCGGGTTTGTTACAGTCACTTTTAAATAATTATCCGTGGAAAGGTTATTAATGAAACTTTTCACCCACTTAAACAGATCTGCGTGAGATAACACGACTGTTACATACCTGTGCCCCAGTAGTGACAGTCAGTCTGAATTCCAAACCTGACTGAAGACTGATGGACTCCGCAAAGCAATCTTTCCAAGGACACACGACTAGTGTTCGAGCTGCAATTTACGTGTCTTAAATGTATGGGTTACGCAATACTAGGCGAGAGATGATGTGACATGACGTGAACCCGTTAGTAGAAATATCTTAAATCTGAATGCTAGATTCATAATCAAATTACATCCAAGGTGATCTCAAACCTTATCGATCAGGGTCGAAATAAGATTGCCATGAGAACAAATGACGAAGAGGTAAGATTACCACAAGATTTATATGAACGTAAAGGAAAAGTATCCTCTCCATTGACAAATTGTAATATTATTAGCATACAGCGAAATGAAAAAAAAAAACTATAATGAATCTTGAATACGTAATATCATTATTTCCGACTAAACTTACTTAATCGCCCCTCGACGAGTGGTTGGGTGTCGTTGAGGCATTCTCCGAACGCTGAACAAAGATGATATATGAAGTGAGTGTTTTTATATATACTAGCTTAAAGGCCACCCTATCGGGCGGCACTTAAACCAGCTCCTATAGAGGGCTCTGGAATGGGCCTTCATCACAATAGGTAGGGAGGAGTAGATGCGATAGACAACAATAAACTACAAAAGAACTCAAAATTGATCGCTTCATTTGATTATTGCATTAATATTTAAGCTTACCGTTTAAAAGTCCAAGGATAATTCTTCTGCCGCCATTTTATTTAAATTTGATGTACGTATGCCCTTACTTTATGTACAAACAGTTATTTGTATTTCATGGTTGACTTCCGCTGGATTTCGCAATTAAATTTGATTATTCCCAAATTATTTCCAAGTTATAAATACTGTTGTTGTACAAAACATCGCAAATACTCACGTAAAAATCGTCGAAAACAATCGCAGTAACGAAAACTTGCGAATAAAGAATTTCAGGATTGTAGATTCCAGATTCTGCTCGGAAGGCTTTTAAATTGCTCTCGGAGTTGGTCTGATTCCAAAATAGTCTTATATGTTGGGCTTCGGCGTCTAGGATAAAACTGAAAAAGTGTGACACAGTGACACACTGATATGCACATTTATTATATAGATATTATTATTTTGCATTTATTAATACTTTATATTTTAATTTATTGCTTAAATGTTATTTTATATTTTAATGGATACTCGTATTTGAGTAGATGCTCTGTTTTTATTTATTTATGAAAAATTATATTTATGTTCATTTAACGGACTCAATATGTGACAATACTTGTTATAAAAATCGACGCTCTCTTGCAGGATTCAATCAGCGTCCACTCAAATGCATTATTCGGGCTTTGTTTGACCAAGATATTCTTCGCGGCCGACGGTTCAATGCCCGTCAGCTCGTATGAGGGTTTCCCTAACGCAAGCATGTTCTCGAATATTCAGTCCCGTATTTAGGAATAAAGAAATACACAGTTTCATATATACATAAAAGGAGATCATCTAATTAAAATATGAGAACCCATTGAAATAAGTAAAGTTTACGCAATAAAATAAAATGTATTATTTTCCCAATCATGCATATTCTTAGCACATCAAATTTGAGGCGGAACTACACCTGATATCAGTGAGATCAGTTGGCTTCTCAACCTGTCGTTGCAGCTGTCACTTTTTCAAGCATTAAGTGTAAAGAAAATTCAGTGATGCAACTCACTGCATTATCTTTATAACATAACTTGAAAACGAAATCTTACGTGAAACGTGCAAGGAATTTTGTTCTACAGGGCATAAAGTTAGAAGAGTAGAGAGAGCGAAGATCATCTTGAGTAAGTTGGAAAATGTTCCTGATATATATATATATATATATATATATATATATATATATAAACTTTATTAAAATCTTTAGGATTGATTAATTAATTATGAACATGTCATTTGAGTTTATGATCGATTTCATCACGATTCTTCTGCTAAGCTTGGAGAGCAATTATACATTCTTATTGCTCAAAATAAAGTCCAATAATATTATAAAAATCGTTGAAGAACCCGCGTAAGATACAACGGTTTAAATATTAATCTAATAATTGGACAATATTTCTTTTACGCGATTTGGACAATTTTGATTTTTCAGCAGGTATATATATATATATGTATATATATATACATATATATATATATATATATATATATATATATATATATATATATATATATATATATATATATATATATATATATATGACGTATTTTGGTTTGATATACAACGTGCCTCAATGATGTGCCTAAGTCTTAAAATTAATTCATTGTTCATACCTATTTATACACGAGTGGGTACAACAATCCTCGCTCCTCACAGAGGAGTGGATCAACACAATTTCCACTTTGATCTTTTTTGAGAAAACATTCTTGCTCAGGAAATGTTATAATTCGAAATTGTCCTTACAAGCAAGTTCACAAGATTTGGAGAATATATTTTGGACCGTTTGCTGTTATTTTGATCTTCTCTCAACCCAAATGAGATTTACATGATCCATCCTTCTGTCGCCATACGTATTTAGACTGCGTTTCTTCTACTTTTGTACTGTTTACTATTAAAAGAGATTTTATGTTTGTAAAACCTCCTTTCTATGGACGTTAGGGGGCCTACTCAAGAAGATTTGACAGGTTCACAATCCCCTTGTGTGTGTGTGTGTGTGTGTGTGTGTGTGTGTGCGCGCGTTCCTGTCTCTGTGTACGCGCTTGTGTATTTTTTCCGCGTGTGTCGCTGTGCGTGTTTGTGTGTGTGCGTGAGAGAGAGAGAGAGAGAGAGAGAGAGAGAGAGAGAGAGAGAGAGAGAGAGAGAGAAATTACTGTGAAGGGAAGACAATTTCCATATAGCAATTGCGGATTTCCATTCATCCTGTCCATCGTCACATCAAAGTCATTCTTCTGGGAAATAAATAAATCCACTTAAGCTCCGTATTATCTTTATATATATCTAGAGAAAATGACGGGACTTTAACATTATTTTTGTATTTGCCAGTTACATAAAACTTTTCTCTTTCACATATCTGTAAAAGTTATCTTGCGTCTATCAGGGAGACAGTCTGGATCATAACAGAAGCCTCTTTGTAACCGATTGCAATGACTGTAAGCATTTCCTCAAAGAGGCAAGTCGCTAATCGATGATAGGAGACACCATATAGCCTCTTACAATTTTTCGATTACTGTCGGTTCTGTAAGAGTGTACTGAACAAGTGCAAACACTCAGTCCTTCTTCTCATCAATCAATTTGAAGAATTAGCCTTCGTTTTATTTTTTTATTTCGCTAGTTCAATCTCCGATATATTATCGCTTATTATTTTCTTTCTATGTGCCATGTCATTTCAGGACGTAGGTGATCATGGCTCTCCACCTCCCTCTATCCCTTGCAGGTCTCAACAAGTTCCTTCCCTATGCCACACGCCACAGACCACGTTCTGTCATCCACTTGCTAAGTAGGTCATGCGTTGTTTCCCCTTGCCTCACTCTCAGATTCTCCAGCCCATCATTCCTCATTATGTGTCCCAGGAACTTCAGTTGCCTCTTCCTGGTATTAAATTATTTTTTTTTTTATTCGGGCTCTGGCTTTAGATATCTCGAAGTCATTTGAAAGGGTTAGGCATGATAGTTTTCTCACTGAGCTCACGGGCTTTGTCGTCTCTAATCGAACATCTGGTTTAATCGTTCAAACAGATCGTTGAAAAAATCATGTACCGAAGGTCCTTTTGAAGGCCAAGACCTTTCCGACGTCGCTGTGAAGACTTCCATTTGTTATTCTATAGATATGTTCTTGGTAGATGTTCTATTTAGATTTCAACTTTCATGAATGTAATCGTAAGTCTAAACTTGCAATTAGTCTTATGTTGAATTAGCTGGATATAAGCATAAGTTCTGTTTTAATAGTTTATTTTTTCTCACTTATCGTCTTCGGATCTATCATCGGAATTTTGGATTCAATCGCAAAGAATGTAAACAAAACGTCAGACACAATCTTTTTTTTACTGTCCGTTATGCTCACTAAATTCACACAAACGCCCGCAGGCATCCGAAGGCACACAAAAAATGTGCGGTTTTAAGATAAAGTCACCTGGAAGACGTCAGGATGATGGAAAACATAAGAAATCGCCTACAAGTGTCTATGGCTAACAGCGATTTGGAAGATGTTAATTTAAAAATGAAATGAATTAGCGCTTTAGTGCTTTGTTTAACCAAAATGAAATATGCACACGCACACACACACACACAAATACACACACACACACACACACACACACACACACACACACACACACATATATATATATATATATATATATATATATATATATATATATATATATATATATATATATATATGCAAGTTTCATTAAAAACGACAGACAAGGTACTACGATTAAGTTTTTTATTTAATTTTTCTTGAGTACGAACAAGAGCTTTCTTTGCTGGACAAAGGGTGTGTAAGAACTGTCGAAATGTTTTATTTTTCCGAGCGCTTTCGGCTATACCTTTAGCCATTATCAAGGATGATTTGATTTTTCAGCTTAATTGAGTGTGTGCATTATGTATATGTCTTAGTGTGTAGTAGTGGTGTTTTAATTTCCAAATACGGTTAGCACGTTGTGACTTTGTTAAGGGTAGGCTTTTTCTTTTTTATTATTAAAGCCTCCATTATTTTTAACCTTTTTTACAGGTGGAAGCAATTAATATATTTGTGTTTTCTACTAGTATATTTCTAATGGAGTCTGGTAAATTTTTGTGTGTGTTTAAATGGGTTCTAATGGAGCTGTGATCGGATAGGTGCAACGTAAGACGTCTGGACAAGCATGTAGTTGTGTAACCGATGTAATTATTTATGAGGAAATATATATATATATATATATATATATATATATATATATATATATATATATGACTGTGAAAAGTCTATGACAAAGTGTAAAAAAAATCGCCTGGCGTTTCGTCTTTTATGATTTTATCTGACTATATTGGATATGTACACATGCGAACTAAATATGCACACTGAGAATTTAAAATTCATATATATATATATATATATATATATATATATATAGAGAGAGAGAGAGAGAGAGAGAGAGAGAGAGAGGGGGGAGAGAGAGAATTTCAAATTCATATATATATATATAGAGAGAGAGAGACAGAGAGAGAGACAGAGATAGATGGAGAGGGAGAAGGAGAGAGAGAAACTCAGACAATGCGTGGATATTTTTGTCTAAATACATATCACGAAATATACTCTGAGTCTCTACAGGCCCGGATGAACAAAACGATTTCTTTTTGCTTTTCTACACTCTTCACCTGCACATCCCCTTCTGGCATATCTGATTTGTGGCACGTTCATAGTTTATTTAACGGTCATGAATAATGCTAGCGTTTAACCATACACAAATAAGTGTCCTGAAGAGACCGTAAAGTCGAAAACCGGGTAGTGCATTGCGCGAGGATTTTTCTTAATATATATAACATATTCAAAAAACATTAAATTATTAGTCCTTCAACAAAGGCTGCACTATGGTAGAATGAGAGAAAACTATGTTAGAATTAGGTTTTAAGTTTCGATATTGTGTGTAATTTATTTTACATTCAAGTGATTATTAGGGAAAACTTGAGAGAGGCCATTTGAGTATCCCCCTTCATTAGATTTTAGGTGAAAAGGAGACTCAACGTACCGCCTTTTGTGGTCGGCGTTTATCCTTAAGACCAACGTTACATTTTTTAATTTATCTGATAAAGAAAGTTTTTTGAATGTCAGCAGAAGGATATTTTTTTTAAAATACAAAGTAACAAACATATCATGTATCATACAGTGAAAGAACGTATACAAATTGAAATAATCATTTTGAAATAAGCATAGCGAACTTACTTGCAGGAGAACAACTGACGGAACATTTTTTTCATTTTTTTGTTTCTATGTTCGTGTTTTATACTTCCTTGCAA
Organism: Acanthosepion esculentum; assembly: GCA_964036315.1. Lineage (NCBI taxonomy): Eukaryota > Metazoa > Mollusca > Cephalopoda > Sepiida > Sepiidae > Acanthosepion > Acanthosepion esculentum. The sequence continues at coordinate 98,940,927 of OZ038491.1, forward strand.
CTTTTCTCACATAAGACTCCTTTCAGATTATTTAGAGTTTTCCAAAGCGAAAACATCTACATCAAACCACATTACATATTTTTACATAAATCTCCAGCGAACTTTGTAAATAAAAAAAAACAATATATCAATAAATGAAAAATAATTTGTCCCAGTATATTCAATTAATAAATATTCTTGCAATTTAATTTCGTTTTCACCAAAGAGATACCATTACAACATTTAAATATTCTTCTATCTTTGCGTCGAATTCAGGTATAGATACTTTATATCTATTTTGATATTTCACTCTTTCTTCTTTCTGTCCCCCCTCACTCTCTCTCTCTCTTTCAATCACGCACTGTATGTGAACTCATACATGTATATATATATATATATATATATATATATATATATATATATATATATATATATATATATATATATGTGTTTGTTTATGTAGGTATGTATGTATGCTTTTGAAAAGTATGTCTATGTCAGTCAACCAACCAATCATCCAATCTCTCTATTTCACTAATTTCATCTTTCACTCTCTCTTTCTCTCTCTCCTTTCTCCCGATATATATATATATATATATATATATATATATATATATATATATATATATATATATATATATATATATATATGTGTGTGTGTGTGTGTGTGTGTGTGTGTGTGTGTGTGTGTGCGCACGCGTGTGTAGATGAATAATTTTAATTACAATTTATTAAAACTATGCTAATGATAAAGCAATAATGGTTAGAGCTAATGTTGGCTTTCTGGATTCTAGTATCTACGTGTATAAATATATTTTTAGACATTTAATAAACATTTATTTTTTACGACACAAATAAACAATATATAGGATCCAGACAAACCTGAATGGAACAAAAGTCTATCGGTTTTGCGCGATAGTCTCGTTTAATATTATTTAACAAGCCGTGCAATGATGTATAGTTATATCAAATACAGAAAAGTTTGTGATATTGTAGGCGTATCTTTTACTTTTTGTACCGTGTTTATCCAGGACTTAGGAGGTCAGGGCTATACACAACTTCCTTTCATTCATAACTCTTAATAAATTGTGTATTTTAGTTATCTCTCTTAAACCTTGGTCTTCAATCCATTTACTAAAGCTCGCTAGGTATGTAATGCGTTGTTTTCTTCTGTCGTTCTTGTATTGATTTTGCAACTATCAAATTTTACCAGCCCTCTTTCCTTGTTATGTTCCCTAAAATTTTCAAAATGTTGTCTTCTGATATTAAGTATGTATTTCATTTTCATGTGCATGGTATTATCCGAATCATTCTGTCGAATCACTTTTCTGCGGCATCAAGTCTCTTCTTCATCTGTGAAGAGCTTATTCAGCATCCATTTCCATATAGGAAAACTGATATTACGTAACAAGTCAATACAAAATTATATGCATGTTAAAACAGTATTTTGTTTCGAATAATTATGTTAGCGACATGTTTTACTAAAAAACTAAATCACAAAACAAAGAAAACATGGTGTATACATTTTTCAAATCCTATTTATTCTAACAATGTCAGCAATTAATCTGTTGACCATATTGTTGATCATACACATTCAATTGGAAGAAAAACATGGGAACTATCAGTGAATTTTCTGAAAAGCAAACCTACTGTTTATACTGAAGCTATGTTAAGCAGAATTTCCTTACACAGAGAGATAAAGAGAGAACGTAATCTGGCGCGATCAATAGTTGAACTAAGGCAATACGATCAAACTCTCGATGACTTGTGGATTTGAGCCATTGCAAAAATCGATAGTTTCAGAACTGTGTCTTCTGGCAAAGGTTAACATTCTTTGATCAACACCTGGTACTGGACGCGGCAGAAATTCCTCCCACATTGAAAGTTTGTCAAAATATCCAAGTTACCGGGTATCAATATATATATATATATATATATATATATATATATATATATATATATATATATATATATATATATATATATATTAATACCTGTTATGTCGCTCGTTCACTTATCTATATTTATTCAATTCGGTTAATATATATAACATTATATTAAGTTAAGAATTACGCACACACACACACACACGCACACATAAACACACACACACACACACACACACACACATATATATATATATATATATATATATATATATATATATATATATATATATATAAATGAATAAATATAGATAAATGTACGACCGAGCGATTGTATAAAAAATATTGCTCTTGAAGAATTCAGAACGTATGAAATATTGTGTTGTGCAATCAATGTAAGATAAGTATATCTATATATATATATATATATATCACTTTTTCATTTTTCTATTGTTCTAATTCATTTCGTTTTAAAATTGACATCCTCCAAATCGCTGCCTCTATTCATCATAGACACTTGTAGGCGATTTCTAAAATTTCCCATCACATTGACGTATTCCAGGAGACTTTTTTATAGCGCTGAACCTGTTGCCCTAAAATTATCAACCCATATTCGTATCGAATTTCTATCCGTAAAAGCATCATTCCGACATAACATGTTCCTAGAGAGGTTTGAGGGCTTGTAGCCGAGAACGATAGCTTTTCTACCATGATATCACAATACGATCAATTAATTCATGTCTAATAAACTACATAAAAAAATGGTGGTTACACTTAGCCAATCATGCCTGTCTACATGGGCGGCTAACTAAACTCTTTTGCAGTTTCCTGCTCAGGCACATGTGTGCTTGTTCGATACCCAGGCGCCACCAGTGGTTTATACTGCAACTATGATGATCGCACCTTTATTACTGTTTCTGAGAGAAATATCTTGCGTTATCTATCGTTATCACATCTAAACAAGGCAAGTACGCCAAACCCTCGGTCTTGGTGACTTGTGATGGCTCCCAAACGGTTCTCTCTTCTCAATTTTCTTCACGAGGCTTGGACCAACGCGTGATATTGTTGTCAGTCACTTTCCAAATTTGTCACCTTCACCAGACCTATAACATCAAGAAATCAACTTCTTGAAAAATCGACCATAGTGGGATACGAACCCGTGTCGTCATGGTCAAATCGAAAGCTCTAACCACTTGGCCACATGTCCATGCCTGCATGCATACAGATATATATTTATGCATACATGGATACATATACACTGCTGGCCAAATTCTTAAGGTCAATGAATATAAACAAAAATATATACATTTTTCTTGTTCGACTGATTTATTTGAGTAGAAATTCTAAAAGTTAAAATAAGTAAAGGAAAATAGAAATTAAATATTTCTTTAGCATTTAACAGAGAATATTTAAATACTGGGAAATTAAACAAAAACTTCATCCTGCCAAGTCTGAAGGTAAATAGATCTTCCTTAAGAATGATGTCAAAATTCGGGCATTTATGGAAGATTCAGCAGTAATTCAAGACGATAGTAAAGTAGCAGATTTAGTTCTGGAGAGACGTGCACAGTTGGTATGTTTGGGTCAGATTCCCTTCCAACCAAGGAAGAGCAGGTCACTGTCTATGAAAGGACGTTCTGCAATTAATTAAGTTTTTTCCATCGCAGGTGTAAAGATAACATCAGTGCGGAAGCAAGGTGTGAAGAGTCTTGGGGTTAGTATAATTTCCCTGTGACAGATCGTCACTGCGGGATTGAAATCCATCGACAGGAGGAGACGGGACTACGAAGCATGGACCAATGCGGGGTTCCTGGGAAATATGGTTTGGTGTATGCATTTTGGATTGATGCTGAGACTAATGTGGCCGCTAACTATATATGAGGTGGAACTACCTCGAGTTAATTTTATTGAGATGAAAACCAGTAAATGCTTACGGAAGTGGCTTGGTGTTGCGACGATTCTGTCACCGTTCGCTTTGTATGACAGCACATTTTCTTCAGTTACCTGTAACTTCTTTGGTGGATGAGTACAAGGTGGCAAAAGTGAGATTGCAGTATGTGCTGTGTGAATCTAAAGATGCTGTAATCCGGGTGCAGAGTATTCAAAAGGAGTTGAATGAGTTTAATTGTGATTACGAAGGTTTTAAAATACTCATTAGTGTAGCCGACGCTATGCCTCCATTTATTTTAAATTGAGGAAGTAGTTTTCGTTTTTGTCAAGAGGGTGTCAGCTTCTGGAAGACCCTATGTCTGGCAATATACCTCTTCATCATGCCATACAAGCAGACGATTCCTGTCATGCCTGTCAGATAATTTCTGCGACATCAACCCTTAAATCTGGCCACCTAAATGCCAGACTACAACCTCCATTATTATTATGTGTGTTGAAGTTGAGCGAAAGACCAACAAAACACCTTGTAAGACCAAAGATGAACTGAAGTCAAGGATTATGGGAGCATTCACCAACTTAAACAAGAAGACTGTTCAGAAGAGATGCAGGAGATTCCGAAATCGTCTGGAGGCAATGTTTGAAGTCAATGGTGATTTTATTGAATAAATGTACTCTTTACTATTTCAACATATTTTGTAATTGTAGGAAATATATCTTGTAAAAGGAGATGTCAGTATTATTTTCATTTTTGCGTAATTTAGACGAGAATATATCCATCGAACCCTGCATTTTCAGTAGATTTAAGTGTGTACGAGGCCTCGTATACTCGCATGCGATGCATGCGCAAATATGTACAAGAAATAATGTCCAATTGATATATAATTTGTTAGTCCGTATTTTGTGATATTTCGAGTTTTATGAACATTAATTTCATTTTGAGAAGGAGTAAATATAATTGTTCGTTGAGAGCAATTTGTCAAGCTCTTAACTTGTTTATTATGAATTAAATTTATTTTCAATCCAACATATGCTTGGAATCTTATATATATATATATATATATATATATATATATATATATATATATATATATAGATAGATAGATAGAGAGATAGATAGATAGAGAGAGAGAGAGAGAGAGCGAGAGATAAAATCATTGATAAATATAAAACCATAGATCATAGATATATCACAAATATTGATTTTATGCTTGATAATTTTCAAAAAAATTACCAAGTTAAAAAATATGTCTCCTCTTCCAAATGCGTATTCATTTTGCACAAGTATTTATTTTGCTTTCAGAATAAACTCTTCCTTCGTCAATGCAATGAATTCAGTAGTGAATATTAATTACAAATTTCGAATCGCATACGGAGAAATTTTCAAATCATTATTGAGTTAAAAAGTGCAGCATTTTCAACAGACTTCTTCGCCCGTCCTTGTAAAATGACACCTTTATGTATTGATGAAACGGGGTATTATTATTATTATTATTATTATTATTATTATTATTATTATTATTATTATTATTATTATCATTATCATTATTATTATTAGCAGCCGCAGCAGCAGCAGTAGCAGTAGCAGCATTATATGTCGATTTCTGCAATGGTCACACTATCTACCAATTCTGAGGGAACACCTAAGGCAGGTACTGGTGGGTTGTTAAGGCTACATTTCATGATATAATTTTTAACTCCTATAATAACACTAGCGTTACATGGACAAAGTTCTTCTTAGTACGTGAGCTATTTTTTGTATTATCTTAAACTGTGATTTATAGCGATTTTTTCAATGGGTTGTGTTGCTTTGTTTATCATACCAAGTGCACATACTATGACAAGTACTATTCTTCTTTTCAATTACCAAATATTTTCTATTTTGATGTCCATGTCCTTATTCTTCGATAGTTTTTCAAATTCCTTCATTTGTATGTTACAATCCACTGGGAAAGTCATATCAATTAGTAGGCAAGTTTGTTGGGGTTTTTTTTTCCGATTTTGACAATTATATCCGTTCTATTTGCTTCAATATTCCTGTTTGTAAAGAGAATTTAATCCCATAGAAGTACGATGTCTTCTAATTCTGTAACCTGCATTGGTTGATGTTTATAACAGTGTTTCTTAATATCTTTTCTAATGTGTTTATGCATTTTCCATTGCTAGTATTATCCCACTCTATCGTTAATTTATACATTTTTAATCATAGACCATCTAATCTCAGGATGACCTGTACTTGCGCAAATGGAGTTATACTCCATTGGCACAAGTACAGGTCATCCTGAGATTAGTTGGTCTATGATTTTCTGATGTTTGTCACAGAACTTGCAGTTTGTGTACACACTATTGCGCATGATTTTCGCCTGCAACTTTCAAGTGAAAAACAGAAGCCTTCTACGAGATATAAATCTCGTTTGTGTTTACAACATTCTTTTGGATGATTGAATATTTTTATTTCTGTTTTCGCGTTATTCTTTCTAATGTCAGAAATGGCATCATTACATTTTCCACTGAGAATTTTTTGAGAACAAAGACAAAGCAATATACTTATGAAAGCAGTCATTTTACATAGTCAAAGCCCATTTGTTAAGTTACGGCCTGCGCTATGAAACTATCGGAACATTTTCCAATCAATCCGCAAGTTCAAACTGCAACTGGAATTATTGATGTCCATATGTGCCACGTTTCTAAGATTTACACTTCAAAGATTCATTGCAATCTGCAGTAAGAAATTGCATTCTGTTCTTTGATCACGATGTCTAGGTGACTAGTTTCATTGTTCCATGTGTATTGTAAAGTCTCATGAAATAATTATTGTTCCTAACTCTGTAACCGGTTCTGGGTGGTGTTACTACAAGTTTCTCGCAGCTTCCTGGAGGTTTACGAGACATATTTTCCAATGCAGGCATTGGATTTGTATTATTATTATTATTATTATTATTATTATTATTATTATTATTATTATTTCCACTGATTTCTTTGTACCCACGTTTCCATGCGGGTCCAAACCAGTCATTTAAGAAAGACAGAAATGGCATCAAGGTATTTTCAATTAACATTTTTAACCTAAATGCACACATATTTTACATCGATAAAGCCCTTCTTAGGGTATAGACTGTTTTGCGAGAATATTGTTTGTATTTATTTAAGGGAGGTGCTACCAGATATCTCTTCATTTAGTCTATTAGATCCTTTTTCTAATCAAAATGAGGACTCCAACCTCAACTGGAATTCCTGGAGTCTTTATGCGCACAAAACTTTTAGCTTCCTACCTCAAGATCCTTGTATTTTGACAGTTTATTGAAAATCATCGAACACCTAGTAAGATTTCTAGCTTCCTTAGTGTAACCTCGCTAAATATGTGTAAGGGATTTGGAGAGAAGGCGCATTCATGTCTTACGTCATTTACTATCTTTGTATGTCTACTCAACTTGATTTCTAACCGTATGCAGCCGTTTTGCTCCCACTATAATTTCTGAATTATTTGAACATGCTTTCTGTATAGGTCAAGATTTTATTTCTAACAGTTCAAATGATCCTTGTGTTGAAGAGTATCAAATGTTATTGTGTAATCCATGAAATTTGCCTATATCTTCTGAATTTCTAATTGTCTTTGCGATATCATTCTAATCATAAATATTGCATTTCTTATTCTAGTGCCCTTGACAAGTCGTGCGATTATTTTTCTATTACTTGTTCAATGCTATGCTTCCTTATGTGGATCATTAAGCTGATTGTCTTTTGGAGTTCGCATTCATTTGCACATTGTTTCATATCTTTATTGCCACTCCCGTATATTGCTTTTACTACAACTATAGCTGATGACAGATTGGTTGAAATTGTGAGGATCTCTATTAAAGAATTAGAGCTTCCAGTTCATTTTGATATCAAACATTAATGACTCAGGCCTTTCAAGATTTTTAAGAAGTTATGAAAAAATATATGACGTATTTCCCACGCCTTTGGATTATTTATTCTATTCTCTATTATGAGTGTTTATTCCTTTGCTTGTCTACCCTCTATTGGTGAGCTCACATTTCTCCTGTTACGTTCTTTTCTTCTGTTGTGCATACTTGCTTTATAGGCACTCGTATTTCCTTCTATTTCGCCATACTTTTCATTAGATCATGCCTATTTATTTTATCTACATTTGTTTCTAATTCCTCTCTTTAGTGTTTTGTTATTAATTTTCATTCATTTGAATTCTTTCTTGCCCCCTTTTCAACATAAATGTAGTCTCTTCTACTCCAATAGCTTCATATCTCGCACCTCTCGCCTGTGGAACTCTCTTCCTTTTTCCTGATTCCCTGACAACTATAATCTCCAACTATTCAAATGTAAGGTTAATCGACATCTCCAGTTGCCTTGATCTATCCACTATCCTTCTCCACATCCTTTCCTCTACCTCTCCTATCTGCTCTCGCTCCAAATCTTCTGTAACCCCTAGCCTTGATCTATCCACTATCCTTCTCCACATACTTTACTCTAACACTCCTATCCGCTCTCGCTCAAATTCTTCTGTAACCCCTTGCGTGCTAGTGGCTTCCAGCCTTGATTGGGGTGAAAAGCTTAAAAAATGTTCAGAAATCCTTTTTTATTCTGATTTCTAATTCTGGTTACATTTTCCACATGATCTCATACAATAGTGCTATTCTCAACATGTTCCCCTTTGAATTTGTTTTATTGTCCAAATTATAATTGTTCTTATATAAACATATTTGAAAATTGGTTCATCCAGGAGTCTATTATGTTGCAGTGTGCGCGTTGCTGTAGTTTTATTTGGTATGCTTTAAAGTGTAAAGCTGAGTATCTGAATATGATGTTGATAGCTACATATTCAATCGGCTTCTTTTTATCAATTTCCGGGATTTTCCTTGGTCATAGGCGTCTTGGAGTCAGCTAAAACGAGATGTTTCTAATTATTTGATCGTCTGCTGTCGCGGTATTTTTGTATTCCGAGTGCGGAATTGCCAGCTATTTCTCCACGTTCGTTTATTTCAAACTTTTGCACTCAGTTATGCCATGGTTATGGGGATTCCCTGTGAGTTATCTGAGCATTGTCTCTTTCATATATGGTTTAAATATTAGCAACATCCTTCTTCGTGATTTTCGCTGTCGGTGCATATAAAACAAGAATATACATATGCATGGGCTTCAATTAAATCTTAGATAAATGTTGTCCGAGCAATTAGAGTATCCCAGAAGATATAAGTCAATATTGAACAAAGTAAACTTGTAGAAGTTGTGAGATCACAACAGTTAAATCTTTGCGATAATAATAGAGAAAAAATTAACCCGGCGATAAATAATATATATATATATATATATATATATATATATATATATATATATATATATATATATATATATATATATAATAACTCGTAATCCCCAAACTTCAGACATATATATCATTATGCTTTTCTTCTTACACCTTATACTAAATAGGTATTAATCATTTAGCCTAATCACAGTTTTCTTCTGTATTGAATCAGCGTATATTTCTGAACCATTTATTCCAATGACGAAATACTATTTGCTGATGATCACAACTAGTAATTATATACACTAACCCAGACCAAGTAGGTCAAGTACCACCTGTGCTTAAGCTTTTTTTAATCATGCTGATTGAACAACCTCTATAGATCATGTGCACTGGTACGTACCTCTTAAATACCATGTCACTACGAGAAAAGCGTCCATTCGTAAATATATTGATATGTAAATTTCGAGTCCGATCCGTCGTCCGGGCAAGCGGACTTAGACTCAAACGCAACCGTGGTGAAAAATAACTGCGCAGATCTAAATAAGAACTAGACGAGATATCCCGAGTTATGGTTAGGGGAAAGAGATCACCGAACCCTGTGATTAAGAAAAAATTTCACGTCATAATTTGTTTGAAGGATACCCGTATCGAAAGGACCCGATGAAAATAGTTTCAACAAAGATTAGGAAAATACCCTTCAGGTACATAATGTAGCCATCATGGCTCACTCCGAATTGCTTTTTCTGTAATAGACGTGGATTGCAATAATTTGGAATATATATTTTAGTCTCTATTAATTTTTTACGGTTTGAATACAGAGTAGTCTCTGCTACCTGAGGTTTAAAGTTTTCTTTGATATTTAAGCCGTGGCTGTGGGAAGACGAGAATGATCCAATGTTAAACAGCATCAAGTATGAAAGTGCACGTAAAAAGTATTGAACTCAACTGATATCATATTCCGCGCTGGTATCTTTTACCCAACCTACATAACCCCACAAATTATTATTATTATTATTATTATTATTATTATTATTATTATTATTATTATAACCACCATTATTATATTTGATTTCTGCTATGGCCACACTACTCACCAAGTCAGCGGGAAGACCTAAGGCAGGTAGTGTCGTGTTGTTATGGCTACATTTCATGATTTGTTACTTTAACTCCTATGACGTCACTAGCATTACAGAGACGATATTTTCTTAGTGTTTATTCTGTACTTATCAATATATCTTAAACTGAGATTCATGGGGATTTTTTCAATGTGTTGTTGTGTTGCTTTTTTAATAATTCCTAGCGGACCTACTATGACTGGTATTATTCTTGTTTTCATTTTCCACACTTCTTCTTCTTCTTCTTCTTCTTCTTCTTCTTCTTCTTCTTCTTCTTCTTCTTCTTCTTCTTCTTCTTCGTAGCGTGGACGATCATGGTTTTCTACTACAACCTATTCTTTGCAATTCTCAGCAATGTTTGACATTTTATCATTCCTACACCTGCCCGTTCTGCCCATTACTTTTTTATATGCAGTATAAATGAATAGTTTTCCACGAGTTCCACCTTATCATAAGCCCCAATATTTTCAGGTCTCTATTTTTTTAATATGCTCTTTTTGTTTCTATTTTTGGTGACAAATTATTTTTCACCCTTCAACCTCTCCCTCACAGGGTTAATATGGCACGAATCTCACCGGTCTATCGCCACCTTCATGGAAGTTGATCCGACGAGCTTAGTTCCTTGGTTCTGCCAGTCATAACCTTCACGTTTAAGAACCGCTATATCACGTTTATTTTGGCAAACAACCCAAATTCCCTCCATATTCCATCGGTGAGAAATAGATTCCACTCGAACAGCTTCTTCTCGCGAACCACGGCTCTGTGGAACCGACTCCCAAGAGGATGTTTACTTTTTCACTACACTCTTAATATGTTCAGGTCTAGAGTTAATAGTTAGTTTTCCTTTGTAGACTTATAGATTTTCTCTTAGTATAACACTCTACATCAAGGGGTCACTGGGCCTTTTATAATGTGAACCTCACTATCAAGATTACTTATGCGCTCAGTCCATGGTGTCCTCGGCGTTCTTCTGTAGAATCATATTTATGTTGACTTAATCCTTCTCGTAATATGTGAGGAAGTTGTCCAGTATAAAGGAGAATTAATATTAGCAAAGATGAAATAATAGTTCAGCAGGCGTTTCTTTGTTTCTAATAAAACTTTTCTCACTGATTTAAGTTCCAGTTTTATTTCAGATTTATTGTTTGTGACGGTGCAATAAATAAGCAACATGATGTTTACATGAAATAGTTGATGATTTTCAGATACGAAATTCCGGAAATATTAGATGTGAGATGTCAAGTAAAATTGTGAGATTAAAAAAAATCACATACAGTCGTAGGTAAAATAATCATGTTTCGAATTTCCGGTAACATAAAGAAGCCGACAGACAGCCCAGGTAATCCGGAAGTTGCAGTGGTCAACACGTCATAATGAAAAAACAAACTACGAAATAGAACCAAGTGTTGTTCGAATTATGGTTTTATTACATTTAAATCTGACATTTAAATATATACATTTTGATATTTAGATATATAAGAATAACATCCAAGAGAAATTAAATAAATATTCACGAGTCATCTTACCTGAAGTGCTTTGGAAATGTAATTTTTTTCTTCATATTGGTAGTTTGATTTATAGTGGAATAGACAAGAATCTAAATATATTTGAATTTGAAGATCGGAATCCTGTTTGATTTACGATGTATTTTTTATATAGGTACCTCCACTAATTCGATAGTTAAATCATACATTTTAGATGCATCAAGGGTGGTTTTCCGTGATGCACTGTTCTCATCGCCGATTTCGGGTTTCGCATGATATCGGCTCCAACAGCAACCCCTACCTGATTCTAGGTGAATCAGGCCGCCTCCTTGAAAGCTTCGTGCTACGCACCGCGACATTGCAAAGAACAGTAATCTCGAATACTAGCAAGGCCGGACTTCGACCGTTCTTATTGACATATGTCAGTCAGCGTCAGCCAATGAAAACAGGGCTTTTCAAACTCCTCTTCTTTATAATGGTGTCTTATAACTACATCCGGTCTTTTATTTCCGGAATCCATACTGAGGTGAGCTGGTATCTTTATTGCATTGTTTAAGTCCGTGTTTTACCTTTTAAATACTAATCCTATATCCATACCAAATCTTTACCTAAACCTACACTCATATCCAACTCAAAACTAATCTGTACTAGTACTTTCATAAAATAAATTCGCTAATTTAACAATCCGCCAACAAAAACCCAAAAATAAAACGTATACACGTTTTGTCATTTACTGACTAAAATGATTCGATGGCCTACTAACAATAAATAGATAACTAAATAATTATGCTATCTACTCAATTAAGTAACCTATACACATATTTACAATCTGATACATATTTCTCAAAATAAATCTACTTATTTAGTACCAGCCTCAACTCCCTAAATTTCCAGACTATTATTACTACGAAACATTATCTTTCTACCCCGTTCCATTCCTAATAAAACTGCAATTAGGCTTACATATTGAAATAAAACCGAGAGTAAGCGCTAAATAAAAAAATATTAATGGCAATCAGAAACCGAACAGTCAAGTAAAAAAAAAAATCCATCCCTCCCCACATATAACAATGCTTCTCAACATCTATCCATAACAGTTCAACTACCGTAACTTAATATATTTTCTTAATATTTCCTTATAACGTATGACACATATACGTAAGGTTTAAATTGCATTTTTTTTAACTGAAAATCCTTTCTTGAACCTTTCATTTTAGCTTTAATTTAAAGGTAAATGATTCCAAATATACTACTTCTAGTAAGAAAAATACTCCGTGATATATTTCAAACAGAAATTTTATTGATCTTGATCGGAATCGATTTTTTCTCATGAATTCGAACAAAACGGCCATCTCTGAGACATTTGTAAACAAAAGTTAATTCTTGGTTTTGCAAATCTTGCAAAAATAAAATATATATTTCTGAAACTTTATTTGAGGAAAATTAGAAAATTTAAAGTTAAATTAATCTGGTTTGAAATACATATTACATATTTATTGCAGAAAATGTTGTATATGAACATTTCTTAACTACGAGGTCTTGTATGTCCTACGTGTTAATTGATTTACTTACATCCGATTGACAGCTGAATTTCTGTATACTCTTGGAATGCCTGAACTATAAGCATGCATGCTATATACTCGCTGTCGAGATTACGGATTACTCGAATTGCAATCTCCATGAAATCAAGTATTCTCAATATCATATCAAATGTCTGTATCTAATCAATGAACAAATGTGCAGCTATTTATTTTTTATTACTTGTGTATCATAATATTCATATATTAAAAACATAAAAACTAGTTCCTCAGTTTTTACCGAGTTCGAATTGTGATGTTCTGTTGATGCGTTGGTTTGCCTGAATGTTATATATATATATATATATATATATATATATATATATATATATATATATATTATTGTGTCTCATAACATTGTCATCCGCAGACAGAATGTTCCGCTGTATCACATATGTTCAGTGTGGCTAGGCGTCCGATTACTTCTAGCTAGGGTCATAGGTGGATTTTAGCGTATTTATTTTTGTAGATAAACAAACAGTAACTGAGAGGTCGCGATTCGCTTGCTGGAGAAGCTTGCTATAATAGCCGTAATAGTCACTGTTTATAAACCCACACTAACTCTCGCAGAGAACTCAACCGAAATAAATTTTTCAGCAGCCTATATAGTGTCACACACAGACAGACTGTTTCGCTGTATCGCAGTTCTGTATATTTTAAGTATATGCATACAGAAATAATGAAAAATTGCTCATCTGTTACGGGCAACTTTTTATATTATATACTCTCCAGAACGTCTGTTTTCTTTGACGGTCGAAAAACAAAGATAGAGCAAGTTGTGGTTGTTGTTTTTTTTTTGGCAGTAAGAATCTTGTTCTGATGCATTATGGGAATATTCTGTATCTTATTTAACTTTATTGTTTTTTAATCTAACTTTGTGTTTCTTTATTACTAATTATCATTCTCATCTCTATTTTAAATTGTTTTTTATTGTATAACTTTTAATTTTTCTTTTATTATTAATTATTTCTGTTCCAGAATATTATATTGTCTACCAATATTGGTTAGGTTTCATTTAGTAATTTACTTATAGCTATCAATACAGATATATCAGAATACACATGATAAGTTCATTTAAGTGATTAATCAAAACGTTTGTCCTATGGAGTTCATATTATTCTGAAACTTACCTTTGGGCATCGCTACGAAGATACATCAACTAATGTATTCCGGTAGTTCCGGTTTAATTTGAATATTTATGAATTCCTCAGATCATTGAACATAATCTCTTATTTGCAAACATAGGTTTCTATATAATATATACAAACCAAAGTTATTATTCTCCTAAAACTTTTCTTATTAAATAATGTTTTTCCCCGAAAACCAATTTCTAATTCTGCCTACTCGCTTTCCTTGATTAATTCTGTAAATATTTGCGTTGTGTTTTCTACATAAAAAAGTGGAATTTATTTTATAGATAGCTAAAGAATTTGTTTCTAGTTTATATAATCAAATTACAGCCTTAGGTATTATGTATCCGGTATTAATTCCACAAAGATTTACTCCTGATTTTATATAACAAAAAAGACATAGTTTTTTTTTTTTTCAGAAAAATATTGCACTGTACAAAATATATGTATATATGGTCAGGTTAATTTAGGATAGCTTAGGATTCTGTTTATGTCGTTCTTCTTAAGGACATAGGCGGGATGGCATCCTACATCATTCTATCCTTTATATCTCTTTATAAAGTGTGCATATTTTCCACCAAACCATTTCACTATCTATTCACACAATGTTTTTTATGTAAGTGTTCCGTTTCCTTTACTGACCGTTTTTTTTATTTTTTTATTTTTTATTAAGCGTATCACTCCAAGCAAGGCTGGAGGCCACAATCACGCAAGAGGTTATAGAAGGGTTGGAGGAAGAGCAGATAGGAGTGGTAAAGGAGAGGATGTGGAGAAAGAGAAAGACAGTGGGTAGGGCCAGTATATCCGGGCACTTAGCAATGAGGAAAGACTCAACGCTGCAGAAGTTGGTTCTAATGCCACGGATGTTGGAGAAGGAGATATTTAAAGGGTTGGGTGATTTTTGGAAGGCTGGTTTAGGTTTATATTTCTGGTTTTTGTAATTGGTATTGGAAAAAGAGAAGGCCTGAGTTAAAGGAAGCCAACGGTTATCACCCATGACGCGGGCAGAGAGGGGTTTTGGCACAGCCTGAATCATAATGTGGCCTCTGGGTTGCCCACCGGAGATGACTGCAGGGACACCTATCCATGCGCGACACGGCACTACAGACACCCCGATATTATGCAAAAAGACACCCCGTGCTTTCGATATGGAGTGTATTGAACACTGTAAGCACCCGCTGTTTTTAAGAATAAGAGAACACGTCTAATTAGAATTGACAAATTGAAGTGAAAATATTGTTAATAACAATAACAATAACAACAATAATAATAATAATAATAATAATAATAATAATAATAATGAGAAGAAGAAAGAAAGAATGAATAAATGAATGCTTATTTATTTGGGTCAAATTGTTTTGCTTGGTTTTATTCATTTTAATTTTAATTTTTTATCTTATATATTTATTTTAAGAATTATCCTAAGCTAAGAAGAAATCCCATTTGTAGGATTGGTCTGTAAATTTCGAGAGTGGAGACATGCAGCAGTCATGCCCAGAGTTTGAAACTGATGAGAACTCAGGTATGTGTTGCGACGTTGCAATTCAATAAGCAAACAATAAAAACAGCCATCAATGAATAAAAATAATTATAACTTGAGAACCCGCATTCTTAAATATATATTAAAATAAATACGTCACTGCTCGCTTACGCCAAGACTCATGTCATATATCAAAACAAAAATTACTTCTACGACTCTATATCCGAATATGTACTAGAAGCTGTCAGACAATTTCTGCGTTCACATCACCCCTTACATCTGACCACCTAACTCCCCAGACTGCAGTCCCCTTGATTATAATGTGTGGGGCGTAGTTGAGCGAGAAACGAACAAAATTCCTTGAACACCACAGATGGTATTTACTACAAGAATGAGTTCGATGCACATGGCAATTTTTAGGCACAAACTGCCAAATGCATGAAACACAGAGTTCTAAGAAACGTTGAGTAATATAGATCTATATATGTTTATTAGTCATTTTATATGCACAGCTAGCGGATATCATAATGAAAAGACTATACGTTTTTACGTTGTTAAACTCAATAACATTTTTGAGTCGACCTCTTGAAAATTAAAATAAGAATAGGAAAATTAAAATGTAATTAGTTTTAATCGTTTAATAGTGAAATTTTGAATACTGGTAAATTAGTCTAACAGTCAGTACTTTCCTAACAGTTTCTCTTCTCGCATGTGGAAATCAATTCCGATTTCTTTCTACTCTGCCACTTACAATAAACAAAATTTTAAATGCATTATCAATCGGCAACATATGTGTTTATGAATCCTGTTAACTGATTGTCCTTTTGCTCACTAAGGTCTTCCGATTCTGTTTCACTCTCCATGACCTATGAAATTAGTGTAATTTGTAGTGTAAAAAATATTAGTGCAAAACAGATTAAATAGATGAAGTTTAAGCTGTAATCAGACACGCTACTATTATATTTCTACCTTGGGCACACTGAGAAAATATTTAACATATATATTAACTCAGTGATTATTAACTGATGCGTCGTTTCATAATTGGTAAAAAAGGTAATAATTTATCGTGGTTATGAATCATCAGAGTATATCTATATATATATATATATATATATATATATATATATATATATATATATATATATATATATATCTATATCTATATCTATATATATATATCTATATATGTATATATATGTGTGTGTGTGTGTGTGAACATAGAAGTCAACACTTAGAGGCGACAGTCTGTTTCATGCTAGATGCAATCGTCAGGCAACTATTTTTCTCGGCTTTTTATATATACGGTTCAGTGGTGCATTGTGGGTAGTCTATTTTGGCCGTTATTTTTACCGGAAATCGTTTATTTGTTTGTTTATTTATTTATTTATTTGTGTCAAATTATTTTGCTTGTTTTTATTTAATTTTATTATTATTTTTTATCTCATATGTTTATTTATTTATTTATTTTATTTTGATCGGTGTTTTTATTAACGTAGTGAAAATTTGTTTTTATAGCTTATTGTGGGTAGTCTATTATGGCCGTTATTTTACCGGAAATCGTTTATTTGCTTATTTATTTGGGTCAAATTGTTTTGCTTGGTTTTATTCATTTTAATTTTAATTTTTTATCTTATATATTTATTTATTATTTATTATTTTTTTATTTTGGTCGGTGTTTTTATTAACGTAATAAAAGTTTGTTTATATAGCTTATTTAATAGTTTTGTTTTTGTTTGGGAAGATAATTAAAGCTATTTGTTGAATTTTGGGGTTGATTGTTGTGGTTTGTTCTGAGTATTATTTTGGTGGAAACGGTTTTTAATTTATTTATTTGGATACATTATAGACTACCCACAATAAGATATGTAAACAAATTTTTGCTACAAGTGGATCCTAGTAATATCAAATGCTAAAACTGATCGATAAAAAATGCTCAGTGTATTTATTATAACAGAGTATATAAATTACACATCAAAATCCAAAATTACATCATATGGGAGGTACAGATCTATTTCCAAGAAATATGACGTCAGTCTTATTTAACGTCGGTGTATAGACTGTGTTTGACCGTGGTCTAGAGGTGAGTCAGTTTTCGAGCATGGATTCAAGGAATCGGACGTCTAGCCCCACAGCAGCTGCGAAACAGTCTGCCTGTGGATGACTACACATATATGCTGTATATATCTATTCAAGCATGTTTGGCTGAATAATCCGATCATATGGCGATTTATTTTATTGCAATCCAATCTATTTCTCGGATCAACTTCTTAATGCTGATTTACATTCATTATGAAGGCGCCGTAGTTTTTTTCTTTTCATTTGTTTTATTTTCAAAAATACGTTCAATCTCATTGTATATTATTTCCCCAAGTACTTTCAATGCTACTCTGTATCAGTTTAAATGTCCTTTAGGAGATAGTATCTCTAGCAAAAAAGTAAATATATATGTCGGTCTCACGACAACAACAATATGATATTTCATTAAATAATATAAACATATGGTGTCTATATATTTTAATACTGATCCGTTCCAGTTGTCTATCAATTTCTTGATTTTAAGATTAAATATATCTAGGAGGAAGACGCCATACTTTAATTTTTGAACAACAACTGATATTAAATTGGAAATTACTAAAGATGGAGGCGGAAATCTGGGAAAATATTTTTCTTTACAGATTACTGATTTCCCAAATAAGGCCAAATTATGTTTCAAATCCCGTTGTCTACAAAGGGTAAGGCGTTGCCTATTAATAATAATAGACTCCAGGATGTCTAAATGGAGTCTGGACATGCTCTCTGGAAGACAGGAAATAACGCAAGAGAGTAGTTTCTTCCTGCAATCAACAGAATGTGTCCGCGAACACCCGGATGTCACAGTCTCGTGACTACGCACTTGGCCCGGGACATGCTGGGCGATCCTAAGTTTTAAACTCTAGATGGTCTTGTCCACATTGTCGAACTCACACTTGGTGTATTACTAGACTTTATTTATTGGCAGGCAATATATTCTTACGGCAAAAAGGGAAAGCCCTTCTGGTTGAAAAAAAATACTCCGTTTATATATTAGGCGGCATTTTTGTTTTTTTTTTCTTGACAGAAGCAACCGTCGTTGCATCCTGCGTGCTCATACTGACTCAGCTACGGAATTGAATTATGGATTATGAATGCAGGGGGATGCAGGTTGGATTCTTGTCGGAGAGCGCATATTTTTCTTTAAAAATATTTTCGAATGTCCAGGGTGATGGACAATATATATATATATATATATATATATATATATATATATATATATTTCATTAAAAACGACTGACAAGGTGCTTTTATTTAGTTTTTTATATAATTTCTCGTGCGATCTAATAAAGTTTTTCTTTTCAGAGGATAAATTATATAAAAATTGTCCGAATGTTCTTTTCCGAGCGCTTTCGGCTATACTTTTAGCCATTATCAAGGATTGTATTTCAACTGTTAGAATTAGAAATAGTTTGTGTGTGTTTTATAAAGTGATTCATTTTTTTTTTTTTTTTTGTTTCAAAACACGGTCAAGATATTATGTCCATGTTGAAAGTTAATATTATTAAGGGTTGGTTTGTTTAATTTTATAAGTAAGGCTTCCATTATTTTTAGCCTTTTTTTGCAATTGGATGATGCTATTATATTAGTGTTGTCGACAACTATATTCCGAATAATGTCCGGTAGGTCTCCATGAATATTTAAATGAGATCTAATTGAGCTATTGTCAGAAAGGTGTAGGGTTAATCTGCGTGTTAAACGATTTGTAGTGTGGCCTATATAATTATTTACGAAAGTTGATTCTTGAGGAATACAATTCCTTAACGGACATTTGAATTCGTAAATAATATTTGCTCCATTTAATTTTGTTGTAGGAGGTGAATTATTATTTTTAACTATAAGGTTACAAGTTTTAAATTTTTTATAATAAATAATTAATCTAATTTTTTTGCTATTATCAACTGGTGCTATGTATTTTTTTATAATGTTATTCATTCGGCATTCATCCTGTTTGTAGTTATCGTTCTTCTGATTTTTATAAAAAATATTAATATTATTGTTTATGTTTCGATTCTCGCCGTTGCTATTAGTTACTTTGGACAAGAAACGCCTAATGTGGAAATCCAACAATTGATTAGGAAATCCGTTATTGATCAGCGTTTGCTTTATATTTTTTAATTCATTAAAGAAAAGCGTGCGTGAAGATGAGTTCTCGTGCGCTCGCGTGAGGAAATTCTTAATAACACCTATTTTATAGCTAAGAGGGCATTCGCTAGAAAAATTAAGATGACAAGAGTCTTTGCTAGTTGTTTTTTTTATAAACAGAAGTTTTAAAAGTATTATTACTAAAATCGACGAGAACATCTAAGAAAGGAAGTTTATTTTTTTCACTAATTTCATAAGTAAAATTTAGGACAGAGTTTTGTTGAAATGTAGTTTTCAGATTTTCTATTTCTTTCTTATTATCAGCCAAAATAAAAATATCGTCAACATAACGAACGTATATTTTAGGTTTAACAACTTTAGTAAAAATCTTGTTTTCGATATAGGCCATATAATAATTAGAGAAGCACCGCCCGAGAGGGCTTCCCATACTTACTCCGTCAGTTTGTGTGTAGATAGTACCATTATGGCTATAAAAAGGTACTTTAGTAGTGCATGAAAGCAGTAGTTTCCTTAAAATATTGGATTGGATTGATGGAGGTGGAATTGAATTATTTTTATACACAGAATTAATGATAATATCGATAGTTTCAGAGACGGGAACATTTGTAAATAAATTTTCTACGTCAAGTGACGCAAGAATGCCTTGGTTTGTTTGTAATTTTGTGTTTTTAAGAATTTGGAGGAATTCGTGGGTAGATTTAATGCTATAGTTAGTAGGGAGATATGGGGTAATAATGTCGTTGAGAATGTTCGAAAGCGCTAGGTCATCGTATGGACAATGCATATTTCGAAACTATTTTCAAATAAAAAGTCTCATGAGAGAATATGAGAAAATTCAAAAGAAAATATGTAAGGCTATGTTGTCTTTAACATTCAACACTACATACATACATACATACATACATACATACATATATATATATATATATATATATATGTGTGTGTGTGTGTGTGTGTGTGTGTGTGTGTGTGTGTGTGTGTGTGTGTGTGTGTGTGTGTGTGTGTGTGTGTGCGTATTCTCAGATGATTTGTATCTGTAGAATAGACAAAATGAATAAAAAGAGAAAAGACGAAAATCTATATTTTACGCGTTTCGTTCTCAGAGGTACTTCATTATTGGCTTGGTAAAGTCACTCTGAGGACGAAGAGCGTCGGCTAAGTATAGTGTTTCCTTTTGTCTCATTTATTCATATCTATGTATGTATGTATGTACGTATGTATGTATGTATATATATGTATGTATGTGTTTGTGTGTATCTGTGTGAGAGTAGATCATGTTCTTATTATTTTCTCGTCTAATTGCCATTAATTTGCAATATACACTTTATGCAAAATATTCTTTTCATTTTTCTGATTTTGGGAAGAAGTAAATCTAATCCAGATTGATTGTTGCTAACCGTCTTTGATAGCGGTTATATATCTCAAGTGATGCTCAGTTATATATATTGCCAATTATATTTTTTGTGGAATATCATTCTTATTACAAGAAAAAAATCTATTACCAAAAGGATAACAGAGCTACTGCCTCTTCGTTTTAATGAGGTGTACAGTATTCCAGAAATCGATTTTTTTTGTATTTTCTCTTTTGAAAGAACAGGGAAGAATAGGCTGTAGATTTCTCCCATATGAAATAAATTTTCTTTGCCATTAAAAGATGAAATCTGCTTATTAGCGAATTTTGAACCGCCGCAGACATAACTGTCAAATATTTAATTAGTATAGCCAGGGGAACACCTGCCCAATATATATATATATATATATATATATATATATATATATATATATATATATATATATATATATATATATATATATGTGTGTGTGTGTGTGTGTGAGTGTGTGTCTGTGTCTGTGTCTGTGTGTGTGCATGCGTGTGTGTGCAGAAAAGGTTGTAGATGTTCAAACGAGAGAAAAGTATATATTTAAAAAAGAAAAGATAAAGCTCTCCTTACCATAATTCTACTACATGTGTTTCTGATTTCGAGACCTTCTTCAAGCAGGGAGTTGTTATTTCTAACTATTATCAAAATAAATTTTTTGAGTGCTAGTGATTTCTTAGACAAGAAAAACACACACACACACACACACACACACACACACACACACACACACATATATATATATATATATATATATAGATATAGATATAGATATATCTGTGTGCGTTTGTTTTTGCGAGTGTTTGTGTTTTAGTATGTTCTCTTGAGTTTTTGTGGTTTGTATGTGTCTGTGTGCGTGAAAATAGACAGCTCGAATCGGGATCCAGGTTTATATTTCGTGTACAGACCTGAAGGCAAATGTAAACCATAAGAAATAAATACGATCCCTAAGTCAAGCGATATGGCTGTGATATGAACTTATTCATATCCTTAGAAGAGAATGTGAATAAACATTTATTCATCTAGAGTTATGCTTTTAAGTTAATTTAATCCCTCACATTTTACTAACATTGCTTATTATACAAAAGGTAATTTCGAATTCGATTTATTTCCAACTGAATTCAATTCTAACAGGTTCAGTATGGGATAGATTTGGCTCATTGACTTAATTGCATGATAATTTATTTGGGCCTTCTTCAGACAGGTTTCATTGTCTTTGTTATTTGTACAATATTTCAACCATTTTTTCTTCTGCTATTCAGATATTTGTTACATTCATTTATATGACAAACACATTTTTGTAAATTTATCTAATGCATCAGGAAAAAGTTTGGAGGATAATTTAGTGAGTGCGAAATAATAACTACCAAGACACTTCAGATCTGGAGGTCTGAGAAGCCTATGTGAAAATATTTTTGGACTAAAGAAACCTGGCCTTAAACGTAATTAGCCGGTCAGCCGAAAAGAAGAACATGGAAAGAAAGTAATGAGCCTCCATGATTTTTTTTATACAAAATCAAGGGAAAAATTAAAATACTGAGAGAAGAGTGTCCGAATTCATGTGAAATGTTTCGTTCCAGTTCCTCGTCATCATCTTTGAAGTTCTTGCCGGTGTAAAATTACATAACAATTAATTTATCGGGCTCTAACTAACTCGCAGCACGTCAAAGTTTTCTCTCAACAATTCAAAAAAGCGAAGTATTTCAAACAATCTTTGGTTCCGTTAAACGTATTCAAGGAGCTATCAATTTTGTCTCATTTAACTTAAGAGTCAAACATCCTTTTTAATAATATTTTCGTCAGATAATTTAATCTGTTGTATGAAAATTTCCTCTTTATAACAATCCGTTAAATATATGGGCTATAAAATTGTGAATTATTTTCCTGAAACGAGTTACTAATAATATTTCATGTATGTAAATTCGTGAATGAATTAATTAGTTTTGTTAAAATTATCCGTATGTTTCCTCGTCATTATCAACCTTATATTACTCTTCTTGGCGTGTACAAAACAAATACTCATTTTAATTACAAAGACAGATGCCACTATAATACAAGATTAGTGATTTATATAAAACAATCTATAACTGCAACATACATGCCTCTAAGAAATTCACACAAAATTGCTTTTTAAAATAAAATATAATAATTCTATTAATCTTCTGTCATGATGGTTTCCTAATTCATTGGTGGTTTCCTATTTCATTGAATTTTTATATATTTTTATTTAATGTCTTGTATTTTAAAACAAATTAAAATGAATTTATTAGCCTGATATTGCTATAGTCTTTCTTATGAAATTTAATAACAGTTATTCGGAACACAATCTTAAGACAGTAACAACACAATTTTCCATTTAATTTTTGCTTCTTCTATTTCCAAAATGCC
>OZ038491.1:98969673-98979673 GCA_964036315.1 Acanthosepion esculentum
GTTGTTTTTATAATTAGCTTGTTATTCAACAGTGTTCAAATGAAAATATATTTTCAAGAGCTATATATATATATATATATATATATATATATATATATATATATATATATATATATATATATATACATACATACATCAATTGTGTAAAAATTCTCGATCTGATCATGAACTAATTTCAAGGAATGCTGGATTTTCTGACTTTGGATTAGATTCTGTGATATATATATATATATATATATATATATATATATATATATATATATATATATATATATATATATAAATATAAATAAACACACGCACACATATATACGCACAGACACACACACACACACACACACACACACACACTCACACACACACACACACATATATATATATATATATATATATATATATATATATATATATGAGTATTTGGGCAGCAATCCCTCTTTACTATGTTTTATATAATATTCTTAAAAGACGATTGATAAGACATTGCTTTTAAGCTTATATGTAAAGTTATTTTTGTAATCTGGATATAACGTGCATCAAAATTGTCCTTTATGATTTGTATCCTGTAGCCGGGAGCTTTCGGGTATTCTTAAATCCATCATCAACTATATATTTCTATTTACATCTGAACGTGACGATTCTGCTATACTGAAAAAAAATTCACACGAAGACAGGAAAAATTTAATAAAATATTTAAATGCAGTAACTCTTAATCTTTTTAAATGGAACTTTATATCTATGTATATAACTATATATATATATATATATATATATATATATATATATATATATATATATATATATATGTATATATATATAGAGTTATATACATAGATATAAAGTTTCACATATATATATATATATATATATATATATATATATATATATATATATATATATATATATATATATATATGTATGAGCAGTATCATAACGATCAAAGTAACATAAGACTGATACTCAAAAACAATACGTAAATTAAGGCAAATACAAACATTGAAAACAGTCCGATGATCCTCGAAGCAATACTTAAGGAACGAAAACGTGTATAAAGTTATGAAAATATAAAACTATAGTGAATGTACCTCAATTACATATTATGTTCTAGAACGCATAATCTGTTATAATCAGCAGTTTACCTACTCAAATATTCGGTCACGCTGACTTAAGAATTCGTGCTAATAAAATCATCGATGTTCGTATTCTGTCCAAGTTCGCGCACGTACTTTTTACAGGAATTTTCCAATAGTGCCAAACTTCCCAGACCAGTAACATGAAGAGATCACATTCCTGATAAATCCCAGTGCCGCCCCAAGAAATATTTCTCCCCGGTATCGATCCTCCAAATCTACAAATCAACCATCCGCCCATGCATGGAGTATATGCCGCCATATATCGTCTGGAGTCCCTTCTGTTAGCCTCGGGGTTCTTGATAAGATCTAGAGACGGATATGCAGTGTAATTGGCGCTCATCTGGCATCTCGTCTGTAGTCGGTCATTCACAGACGTCGCCTCTCTCTGTCTTTTTTACAAATCCTTTCATGGTAATTGCTCCGATGAGCTGTCTCCGCTGGTTCCAAGACTTCAGGAATTTAAGCCTCCAACGAGGCTGGCATCCCGCTCTCACCATTTCACTGTTGAAACTGTTAAATGTAGCCGTATCTTCTACTCCAATAGCTTCATATCTCGCACCTCTCGCCTGCGGAACGCCTTCCCTATTCCTGTTTCCCTGGTAGCTATAATCTCCAACTATTCAAATGTAACGTCAATCGACATCTCCAGTTGTCATGATTTATCCACTATCCTTCTTCTCATACTTTCCTCTATCACTCCTATCTGCTCTCGCTCCAAATCCTCTGTAGCCCCTTGCGTGCTAGTGGCCCCCCCACATTGCTTGGGGTGAAATGCTTAAAAAAGAAAATCTACAACAGTTTGATTCTAACCTGGTAAACCTTGTAAACACTTAGTCTCGGGCGCACGCACCCACGCACGCGGGCGTGCACACAGACACACACACACACACACACACACACACACACACACACACACACACACACACACACACATATATATATATATATATATATATATATATATATATATATATATATATATATATATACTTTTCTATGCTAATCTGATGTTGGTGTTTGTAAATATATACCATATCAAAACACACATTTTAACATTATTAATAAATTCGTCTTCACATACACACATACATATATATATAAATACATATATATATATATATATATATATATATATATATATATATATATATATATATATATATATATATATATTAATCGAAACCGTTGATGTAACTAACATACAACTTGCTAAAACATAAAGCGCTTATCAAAATAAATTCCCCAACAAAAGCTCAATACAGGAAAAAAGAATAAGAAAAATTCCGTAAAGGCAAGAAACATGTATTGCTTAGACAGAGCAAATTAAATGGATTTTCGATATTTAAATTGATACTACTCTTCAAGAATTGACATATCTTTAATTTCCTGCATTCTAATTAAGGAAAACAAATATAATGTACCCCTTCAACCCAATTGAAGATGGCCTTTTGCCTGACATTGGTGAACATTATAAAACTCTCCACTCCTCAGAAATTAAATAAAGTGGGCGTTATCAGCATCCTCGCGTCAGTGTATTTGGTGCTTATGCATTGGGAGATGGAATATAGGATGTAGCAAAAAATGTATGACAGGAACTCAGAGAATCATTTCAGCAGAAAATTCAACGGCAGCTTTCATAGTAGCGCAGTGAGGCGAAAGCGATGTTTTCGCTAATGTTTCCTCCGACCGAAGTCATATTCCGTATATACTAGTTACAAGAACCATGTGCAAAAATCTACCATATTCAAATATAAATAAAAGCAGTTATAAATGGATCCGTATAGAATCATTACAGAACTCTAAAACACAGACATATATATATATATATATATATATCTTATATGAAACTATCTATCACCCACTCTATATATCTATCTACATATATATATATATATATATATATATATATATATATATATATATATATATATATATATATATATATATACACACACACACATATACATATACATATATATATGTGTGTGTGTGTGTGTGTGTGTGTGTGTGTGTGTGTGTAAAATTGTGTGTTTGGGCAGCAGTCACTCTTTTATACAAGACTGAAAGTTACCTCATTCAGATTTCCATTATGTAATTTTACGTGTGTTCCATTTTTTACATTAAGATTTGAACAGTTGTCTCTTGGAAATGAGTAAAGATATCTTAATGGAATTCTCCAAGTATTGTATAACGCTATAGAACTCTACTTTGAGCAATAGGAATATATAATTACTCTCCTATCTTAACAGATAAAATAAAGGAAAATGACATGTTCATCATTAATTAATCATAGCCAAGGATCGGAAGCGGATGAAAGACTGAAATAAAAAAGTGCATATATATATATATATATATATATATATATTATGCCAGATTCATTTTCCACCTTTTTTAAGATGATCTCACCTTCTCTAACATTCTCACTTTCTGTCCTGGATTAAAAATTTTCCTCACAGTTTTCACGTACGATTTCATTTCCATGTCTTTTTTCACTTCTCTTTGGACTGTCATAGGTGAAACTCATCTCTCGTTTCAAAGGTCTTATAGATTGAGTTGGATCTTTTCCAATTGATCTCTTTATTGTTAAGTACAAATGTTGATCCATCTTCCCGTTGTAACCTCCTGATCCAGTTTTCTTCTCTATTGTTACCACTTTTTAAAACTTATTCTCCGTTTTCTTGATGGTCCTTGAATGGACTTTGTAGATAGAAACCTGAGTTTGAATGTTGTTACCATTACTGAAGGCCATTGTTCATTTTGGAGCACAGTTGATCTGAAGCAAAACGATTTTAACCTATTCTCTTTCTAGCCGAATAATTCAAGTTTTTTTTCAGTGATTCCTACGACAAATGGTGTCAAGATGTCTAAAAACCGTATTTGAAAAATCTTTAAAAACATTTAAAGATAAAATCCTGAACAAATGTAGATCGGAATCCGACTGCATGATAAAACAAAGAGGAAACATGAAACGTATATTAATCTAACATGTTTCACTTTTATTAAAGCTTCCTCAGAGACTGAGAGAAACAGACAAAAAGACAGAAACACTGATATATTCAATTTTGTTTGGGTCCGGTCTCAGAGGTCAATTACCTGTCACGTGTATTAATATCAGGATCGTTATCCAAAAAAATCGGTCCTATAATTAGGAAGATTAATACACCCTGCACTAATTGAAATACCGTGATTTACCAAATAAATTGTTTACAGTGCAAAAATGTTTTTGTAGGAGAGACAACATCTGATCTAAAAGCCTGCATCTGCAAAGACAGTATAGACTTGAGTTTGGAAAAACGACCTAACGCTCTTGTCTTGTCAAATGATGGTTCACATAACTTTGATTTCACTAAATCCATCTTAAGTAAAAAACGAACATAATTTTGAACGAGAAAAGACATTGAAATCTTAATAATAAAATTATTCCCAACTATACACACACCGAAAACATTACATTACATCGCCATCTTTCTTTGAGTCCATTTTTAACGAATCTATCTTATATCAATCTAATACAAGGATACATGCTTTAAGATAAGGCACACAAATGTGGAGTAATCAGAACTCCCACTAGACAGATGTACACAATTACGAACACGTATTACTATCCGATGCCTACTTTGACATAAATCATCTTTACAAACTTGCATGCACATTGTCTATGGTTTTAATGCACGTGACATATGACTGACCAATGAGAACTAACCCAATCAAATCTGAACATACCAGTGTTTCTATCATTTGTTTTTGTTTTCTCTCAATCTCGGAGGAATCTTTAATAAAAGTGAAACATGTTAGTTTGATATGCGTACCTCCACAGACTGCCACAAATATATTCCTCTAAAACGTGTGTTTAGTGTAAATATTTGGCATATTAACTCAAAAATTAAAATGAAATAATAAATTATTAACACAAAATCCGTATTCTACTAACGCTACACATCGCGTTCTAAAGCTGATACACTAAGCGGAAACAGTGACCGATAAGTCCAACAATTTCGGCCTATATACTATGTCTAACGCTTTGTGCTGTAGCTTGTTTGTTATACAATTCATACAGAAAGATGTCACGTTTAATGTCAATATACTTACTGTTGTAACCTAAGAAAGGTTACTGAATAGACTAATCAAACGAAGGTTGGTAATGAACGATAATACTTAGGACACAAAGAACACATGTATGAATCTTCAACGGCGCGTAGACTTTGTCAAACGCTAGAAGTGTTTCAAGTGAATACCACAATGGCTCTCCAACTGTAGTGTATCTACCAACCACTCCACGCAGTCAAATGTGGTACAAGGCCGAATTTAATTGGCGGTACCCGAGCACGTAGGTTCGGCTAAAAGTTTCCCGTACACCCCGTATAAAACGGGGTCGTGTACCTTTTTCCCGAGTCGAGAATCTGCCCTTCAACATATCCTCGTCTGGGGATCCTTTCTGCCCGGCGGCAAGGTTTGAGCAGGACAGCTGGAAACGAATCTCCAACGGCATCGTATCGTCCGTAGATAAGCTACAACACTTACATAGTTAAGTGATGTTAAATTATGCAGGTTTTGCACAGGCTTTCGTATGCTCAAGCCTAACTTCTTTTTTGGCAGCAGTTAGCCTACCGTAAGTGTCGGTGTCGAACTTTCCAGGCCTAACAAAGATATAAATGTAACTTATGTAGTTTTGGCACAGATTACCGTATATTGTAG
Organism: Acanthosepion esculentum; assembly: GCA_964036315.1. Lineage (NCBI taxonomy): Eukaryota > Metazoa > Mollusca > Cephalopoda > Sepiida > Sepiidae > Acanthosepion > Acanthosepion esculentum. The sequence continues at coordinate 98,975,499 of OZ038491.1, forward strand.
CCTAACTTCTTTTACCAGTAGATCTAATTTGTGGACCACTTATAGCCTGTCGTAAGTTTGGGGTCGACCTATACGGACCTAACTCATAATATTGAACTAAAAAAACTTGATATCGACTTGTACGCCAGGTCGACTTATATGACGCAATTTACGGTGATAACAGTGTAAACTACCCAAAATATAATATGGAAAAGAAGACACAAAATCTGTCTGTTTGCAATGTCTCCTAAATCAGTTTATTGGACATGAACATTAAAATGGCTGGTCACTTCTATCCGAGTAGGTCTATCTGCATGGACGACTATATATTCACAGTTCCAGACATATATTCAAGCACTTTTAGGTTTGTTCAAAAGCCACAGAAACCACGTGTGGCTTATACTGCAACATTTCTAAGCGGAACATAATTAAAATTTCTGGAGGTAAGCGACTCATGTAAGATGATCAACAGTTTGATCAACGCCGGTAAGTTCGCCTGAGCATCGACGAATATATTCTAATTTAAAATGCAAGGTTCTCCGAAGCATGGTTATCAGATATTTCCAACTGGCGCTGCGCGATGGGATTGACTCCCTCACATGGGGAGATTGGAACCCGTGTTTCATGGTTTGGAAAGCAACTTTTCCAACAACTCAGAATCAAGGCCAGTATATGTACATTAGTATAGCACGAAAGGTGCGTGAATTATTCATGAATTTTGTTCGTTTATTACTTGTTATTTCAATTCATGTCAAGACTCGGTAAGGGAGGAAAGCAGGCTTGAAAAAAACTGAACAACATTTTAAATGAGAATGTGGCGATATCACTCGTTATCGATAGCTGTACGCGAAAAACAATATAATATAAGTAGAGGATTCAGGTGGAAATAGTATGAAACATACCAGGTTCAATAGATATCTGAAGAAGACCCGAGGGTAGTGAGCGAAACTTTGTGACGATAATATCGACTATAAAGAAATTACTTAAAATGTTAATAATGTAAATAATGGTAAGTCTTCATTACAGTAATTCCGATATATGTTAATTACACAGACACACACAGATAATACATACACACACTCACATACACAAACACACAAACATATACACACACACAAACACACAAACACACAAACATACACAAACACACACACATATATATATATATATATATATATATATATATATATATATATATATATATCCATGATGAACTATATCTACCAGTCTGTTGATCTATCTATTCAAACATCCTAATATATTTTTAATTATGTGTACATTCCTCATACATTATTTCCATTCATATATTTAAACCAGCGTGTTGATATTTATTTATTTCCCTGTGCATTCCAACTTAATTCTATCCATATTTCTACGTATCTACATACCGTCGGAATATATATATATATATATATATATATATATATATATATATATATATATATATATATATATATATATATATATATATGTCAACTTATTCATACCTGTTTAAATAGAGTTCATATATTACATGGAATGGGTAAATCGATGGAAGCAGATAACCTCGATGCTCTTCATCCTCAGTTAATTCAATGCCTGTCGAGAAGGGTTATACACGTACCGGAAACACTATGCTAATGTGCATTGGAAAATACGCCCTAATATTAGCAGGAACTTAGCTTTCACACTTTTTCTCATTTTACAACTCAAGGAAAGATTTTACACATTTTTATAACTGGTTTCTCTTCCACCATTATCAATTTTATTTTTTTTATTATATGTGATCGACAATTGAAAATGAGTAGGCATTCACCTCTACAGGAATATAAATATATATATATGTAAAAGTGAACATAGAAGTCAATACATAGAGGCGACAGTCTGTTTCATGCTAGATGCAATCGGTGGCCTGACGATTTTATCTAGCATGAAACAGACTGTCGCCTCTAAGTTTTGACATATATATTCACTTTTAGATTTACACACGCTCTATCTCTGATATTGAGCACTTTATCCCATAAATATAGCACACTTTAAGACTATATTTTTTCATTCATATATATATATATATATATATATATATATATATATATATATATATATGTGTGTGTGTGTGTGTGTGTGTGTGTGTGTACAGGTATGTAGAAAAATAGGAAAGAACACGTTAAGTAATAATCCAGACATCTTTATTATTTCTGTTTTTATTTTTTAAAAACAGTGCTCCATACAAAAGTAGAGCTTAAATTATAATTATTATTTAAAAAATATGATTCCTTCGATACATAAGAGTTCTAATGTTTCAAAAACGAGTGCCGAAACCCTCAATATAATTATTAAAATAAAATTGAATTAAGGTATCAAACCCTGTTTCGTGCTCAAGCGAAAATTTAGGAATAACATTAAATTAAAAAGGGTAAACTTCCTCGACGTAACTCTAGACTTAATGAACAACATATACCTTCTTTACAGAAAACTTAACACTAATCCCTAGTATGTACACCCTAAGTCAAACCACCCCCATCTATAATTAAGCATATACCCACATCAATAGAGAAAAGTATCAGCATGAACTTCGCCAATTAGGAAATATATCGACAACACAGTAATTTTTATAACACAGTCCTAAAAATTAACGGATACAAAAACCCTAATTTAAGTTATAGAAACAATAGTACTAACCAGAAGAAAAACAGGAAAAGAAAAATCATTTGGTATACCCTTCCGTTGAACCAAATGGTTAGTACTAAGCTAGGACATAAGTTCCTAGCTTTAATTGAAAAACAATTTCCTACTAATAGCGAGATTTTTGATAAAAAACACCTTAAAATTAAGTTACAGTTTCACTGAAATCTAGAAAGAAACATAAAAAACATAATAATAAAATCCTGGAAAAACACAAATGCCGAAACAGTATTAATAAAAATCCAAAACTAAAATTAGACAAAAAATTAAAAGGTATGTCTATGTAGAAACCCTGAAGACTTCCCCTTGGAAAATAAATGCATCACAAAATCTGTGGTATACTAATGCACTATTTCATCCATTGAAAGTACTAACACTGATAGGATATACATTGGTTCAACGAAGAATGAATTTAAAATTAGATGGAGACAACACAACAGCTCCTTTAATAATATTAGAAATAGAAATCAGTCATATCTATGCAAATATTTTTGTCAATTAAAAGAAATGAATAAAACACCACAAGTAAAAGGGAAAATAATAGATAGAACAAGAACTTGTAAAACCTGGGATGACCCATGCCCTTTATGCCTACATGAAAAACTACAAATTATTAAGTTTCTAAAAAATGAAAAGTTATTAAACCATAGACATGAGTTACCGTTTTTTTTCCTACATCAACAAAATTTAGCTTTAAATAATTAGCTTAAAAAAATTAATTTCATATTCTAATAAATGGCTTAAACGTTTAACTCAATCATAACGTTGAAAAACCTTTTTATGAAGTCGTCAAAAGACAAATTGTAGTTCAGTGCGACGCGTTTATATATGAAACAGCCATTTCGAAGAAAGAAAAGGAAAAAAATAAATAGATAAATTAAAATTCTCTAGACACTTCACGACATATCACGGTGCCAAAAGTTATCTTTCGCTGTAACTGACCAGACGATATGCGTACATGAATACCATCGTTCGCTTTAAAATGGATACCCCAACCTACTTTGGCTTGACCTCTTTCCGAAGGTGACAGAGATGTGGATAAAATTAAATATTAGCCTCTTATCAAAAGGGTCGCCCCAGCCGTTTCCGTAGTAATTAATTTTGCGAATGAACATGCTTATAAAGATGCGTAAATTTCAAGATTGGTTATTCCTAAATTTTCGCTTGAGGTTGAAACAGGTTTTGATACCTTAATTCAATTTAATTTTATTAATTATATTGAGGGATTCGGCTCTCGTTTTTGAAACATGAGAAGTCTTATGTAGCGAAGGAATCATATTTTTTTTTAATTATATATATATGTATATATATATATCAAGTCGATCCTTAACTCAGGGCTATATAGTATGTGCAACTCTTCAAGCACTGGGGACCAACTGTCAATACACGATAATGCGTTGATAGATTTGGATGAAGCATAAGAATTTAAGTTTTTATATTTTTACGTTTTTAATTTTGACATTTGGATTAACTTTTTACGTAGAATAATGAACTAACCAATGTTCCTTTGTTTTCTTCGAACTTCCAATATT
>OZ038491.1:98984673-99012173 GCA_964036315.1 Acanthosepion esculentum
GGGGCTAAGTAAATGAAGGTTATCAACACATTACCTATAACTGGAGAAGCATACAGCTTCCACATTATTAAATGAACGTTGAATTACTTTAAAAGATTGGATGCCAAACCAGAAAAAATCCTCACCAAAATGAAAATTCGCCGCCCGAAATTAGATGCTGATAGGCTGTACGTATCGAGAGCTTTAGCTAATTAATCCAACTTGAACTAACTCTAAAAAGTACAACAATCGGATTAGAGGCATACTTTACAAAATGGAATGGCCCCCTTCTACAATTAGTAAAACACCAAATCCACTACATCAGCAAAGAAGTTGCACTCTTTAAGAAAGAATTTAATATACCTGAATCCCTACCTTCAAAAATCGAGCGAATATGACCTACACCAAACGATTAAACGAAGCAAAACAACTTGACCAAATGAAATTACAAAAAGAAAAACAACTGAGTAGACAACGAGTTACATGACACATATCTAAAAGAACGAAAGAAGCAGATGTGGACCAACAGAAAACACATCAGTTTGACAGATGAGACAAAAGGCCTAATTATTGCAGCTCAGGACCAAATCCTAACAAACAGATCCTCTCACTTTCACATAATGAAGTATGGAACTAACCCGAAATGCAAGATCTACGGGATCCACTGTCGACCATATTATCTCAGGATGTCCGAAACTAGCAAAAAATGAATTTACTAACAGAAATAAGAAGGTAGCGAAATATCTGCACTGGAGGCGATGGACGAAACTGAAAATAAGAACCCCTGAGAGATGGTATGTGCACTAACCAGACACAGTTACCTAAAATAACGAGGAAACTATCGTCTGAGATATGCACATCCAAATAGACAGGGAAATAACAGCCAACAGACTTGATATAACTTAAATTCAGAAAGTGTATGCTTATTTACATAGCATTGCCACCTGAGAGAAACACCTCCATGAAAATAATACAGAAATTGTCCAAATCCAAGGTCATGGAGATCGATATTAACAGAATGTTGGAAATGAATACTGAGACTTTACCATCTTCGGAGATCTTTGCCTCGTGAGGAAAGGAATGGACAATTTTTCTAAGACTGTCTCAGTGAAAACCAACATATAATTTGCCCAGAAGTTCGCTTTACTAGGAACAACTCATATACTAAGACAATTCTCTTGTAGAGCCTAAGTACCACAATTCGAACCCGGATCTTCAGGATACAAAGCATGAATACTACTACTACTACTACTACTACTACTACTACTACTACTACTACTAATAATAATAATAATAATAATAATAATAATAATAATAGCAACAACAACAACAACAACAACAATAATAATAATAATAATAATAATAATAATAATAATAATAATAAAAAATACCATGTTGCTACAAAAGACATCGATCACATGGCTTATAACTTCAGTTTATTAGATGTCTTAAAATATTTTTCTTCGAGCGTTACTAAAGGTACTATCCCGTAAAACATAACTCTGTTGATGACTATAAACCTTTGGTCATGCGCCCATCGTGTTGACGCACGATGCCTCACGATTCACTAAATTCTCATCATTCGTTTTCACTCCCTGTAAACCCCCTAGTGATATTATCGCCTCACTTGCGGTGAAGCAATTAAGAAATTGTAAACATTGCAGATTGGAAAGAGAGAATAATCCCAGAGTTGATATTCAATCTCACGTGTAGATAAGCAACAGGACCCGATTTATACGACAGCTTCTTTAACTATTAGCTATTAGATCCCCCCCCCCGGTTAGATAGAACTCCAAAACTTGACGACAGATGCCTCACAATTAACCAGATCGAGTACTTGCGTCTCTCTTTACCGGATGTCATATGGGTTAATTTTATGTTTGTAGGATAAGACAACAGAAGCGATTTATCAGTCACGGCGATATATGTAGGAGCCCCCACAAGCAGTAATCGTCTGGACAGGGAGAATTTCCTGAAGTGAAGGTATTTCCAACTGGGCCCGAACCTGATTTCTTTACTACCGTTTTCTATTTCGTCCATAATCTTCTGTGATGTATGTCCCTGATATATTCAACTTTGGACTGATATTCGTGATGGTCATGTTGAGCATCGTAGATTTGTACCCAGGCGTGACATTGCTGGCATTCTGATCTCTCGGTCTATAATAATAAAACGTATGACATTCTTAAAGTTAGATCAGTGCAAATGTATGTAACTATCAAAAATATGATAGAATATTTAAGTACTGTGTCCTTGAAACGGAAATTATGAATATCCGGTAAATTTAAACTACTGTTAGAGCCAAAAGAGTTGGGTCCTTGTATACAATGAAGATGTACACTTAAGTACTTGCTGACATAGAACATAATGAAGTCTTTGGAAGTCTCTGAGTTTGACAGGTATTTATACTCGTCAAATTCAGAGAGTAGCAACGTTGAGAATGTATTCAAATTCTACCAGATAAGTATCAATTTACATAAAAATATCCCCCAAAAAAAGAATTAATGATTTAATACTTTGCCTTACCAATAATAATAATAATAATAATCAGAGAGAGAGAGAGAGAGAGAGAGAGAGAGAGAGGGAGAGAGACAGAGACAGAGACCGCAAACATAAAATGTGCCTCCTTATATATATGGCAGTCCCTGCAGACGGCAATGTAGTTTTGAAGAACTTAAAAAAATTATCAAAATACAAGGACCTTAACATCGAAATCTCGAACATGTATCACATGGGTACATCAACAATCCCTGTTGTAATTGGAGCCCTCGGATTGTTTGGAAAAGATTCAAGTAGCTTAATTGAAGGGATTCCTGGAAGTCCATGCCTTATATTATTACAAAAATCTTTCTCAAAATATATAGTATAGCCCCCACGTCACGAAGGGCTTTTATCTATGCAAAATGAGTGTGTGTGTGTGTGTGTGTGTGTGCGTGTGTGTGTGTGTATTTTTACTTGGTAATTGCTCAGTGGAAAATGTCATGATGACATTTCTAAACTTATGTCTCTAGGCGGGACCCGGAAAGAAATTTGTAAACGGCAGATATCAAAGGAAATAATAATAATAATAATAATAATAATAATAATAATAATAATAATAATAATAATAATGATGATGATGATAATAATAATAATGTGCCAACCTTGTCTAAATTGACGTTTACCATGTTCATCTGCAATGTCTGATAAAAAGCTTATATTATTAAGCCCACAGATTCCTTTTTTAAATACGATTTTCTCGTCAGTCTTTACGATTTTTTTTCGCCCGTCTCTTTTCTTTCGAAAACGGAATGCCCTTCGTTATCCTTGAACTTTCTTTCAGCGTTATGTAGATCTCATGTGAGGACCGACGAGATTGCCAGGGATATTATATCACAATACACATGTATGGCTCAAATTGAGTACAAGTACTGGAAGTTTCTGCCATTATTCATTGAATATCAGGTCAAAATATGTGTTTTAATATAATGAAAAGAATTACTGTAGCGTGATCATGAAAGAGAATGCTATGCTTAAGGACAACGAAATGAAAATCCTGTTGGGTATTCCGATGAACACAAACGCAACTTTAGTGAATCATAAACTAAACAAACAGAAGATGAACTAAAAATGAACGAAGAACAAAATGCTCGACAAATACAATTATCTAATTCATGGCATTCTGGATGTTTTGTAAGGATTACAGTGTCAGTGATCATTAGAGAATCGGTGCGTTCTACAAAAGGAAGTAGTTATCGGAGTTGTATTTGGAAAGACGAGAGTATTTTCGTAATGCATGCCTGCTCAGAACGGCAAGGGTATTTCGAAAAATATTGGAAGTATGTAAAATAACAAATGACTGCTTTATTTTGATAAATCACGATAGGGGACTTCATGCTTGTCAGCAGTAGCCCGCATCTTATGTGTGCCAGAAGAAGAACAAGAGGAAGAAGAAGACATATGCAACATTACGCGGAGGAACCTGAAACAGAAAATTGTATGAACATCACCATGATTCAGTTACAGAGAGAGGACCTTTAACAATTTCATGGGAGTTTACAATACACACAGACAGAACAATAGAGGTTAATCACCTAGGCATTTTGATCAAAGACCGCATTAACAGAATGTGCTTTCTGATTGACATTAGTTTCCTGTAGATTGCAATGAATCTGTGAAAAACTATCAAAATACAATGATGTTGAAATGGAAATCTAAAATAAAATGTGACCTATGAGGATATCAATAATGTCTGACTGATATAATCTTATTTCACAAAATGTCTACATGCGATCTCTTCTTTTTTCCATATTCTAAACTATTAACATAACTGTATAGAAAACAGACATTTGATTCCTAACTATACGGCATTAAAACGAAACGTTTAATTTGAGGCATTTTTAATAATTATACTTTCGTTTTATGATATGTCTTCTCACCGAACGTATTCAACCTACGCAGTAAGGCGATTCTGAAAAATTTAGAAGTTCTACGAGTATTCACTTGTGGTTGACGCAATCATAAGACATGCAGATAACACATTTTTGATAGCTGATAAAGAAAAAAAATCCTGCAATGGTCGTGAAAGAAAGCGCGAAGAAAAGGTTAAACATCAATTCCAAGAAGATTGTATGTATAGTTTTCATCAAAACGGACAGTCCTGCAAGCACATTTCAAATTGGAGATAAGAATTAAGAAAATTAAGCAAGTATAACAAGCTTAATGTATGGAAAATGTTTTAACAGAGGATGGAAAAAAGTATGATACCTAAATCCGAAATCAGATTGGAATAGCGAATGATGCCTTCCTGTATTATTAAACAGAAACGAACAGAGAAATGAAATGCTTGTCCTTCTATATGGCAGTGAATGCTGGACAATCAGGCCACAAATGTATAAGACACTCAAGCAACAGAAATCTGTCTATATTTCTGAGATGAGGTATTATGTGACAACACTTCGCAGATATCTCTCTCGAGTGAGACCCCCCATAGAGGAGAACAGGACTAAAGACTGTGTGTACGCTATCCCGTGCAGCTGCGGAAAGGAATATAAAGGAGAAACAGGCCACCCCATCAAGGTAGGGCTTCAAGAACACCATAAAGCTGTAACGCGAGGGGAAGTAGAAAAATCAAGCGTGGCTGACCACATATGGAGAGAGAAGGGAGATCACCGTCCCCTGTGGGATCAGGTTGAGATCATAGACAGGGAACACCATTGGAAAATTCGTAAACTTAAGGAATCAGCACATATGCTAGGCCACAAAAATCTCCTGAGTCGGCCAAGCATAGAAATAAATACAATATGGGAACCAGTAATAAGGAGTGTCACAGAACAGCAATGTTAACAAATAAAAAGTTGCGATATGAGATCTGGTAAAAACATGCAATGATGACAGCAAAATTGCAATATGAGTACTGGTAAAAAATGGTTGCTGAAAAATTAGGTTTATAATACTCAGAAATTCATACCCAGATGTGCTCAAGGACACATGGCACAGTTGGCGTTGGTTAGCTCCAGTGACAGACCCAAAGAGTGTGAGTTCAATACCCGGTTCAGGCAGTGGAGAACTTTCAGAGGGAAAATTACCAGGAGATAACTGATAACTGACATCCATCAAACATGGCTCGTGGAACTAGAACAGTCTACCCCAGTGATCGAAATAAAGGGTTCGATTCGAAATTCCAACCACCTGAAGAAGGCCGGAGCGTACAACGGCCGAAACATTGTGACAAATATGGCGACAAAGATGAGGACAATAGTCCGACTAATGTAAATACTGAACAGAAATCTGGTTCTACAGAATGATACTGAGAATACAATGGGTCTAATATGTGAGCAACAGAGAATGCAAAAAATAAATACATATATATCATATCAGAAACAAGCAGAAATATAATGGGGAAATGTAGAAATTTCTACGGCACATAATGAGGAAAGGGGCACATAATGGGGAAATGTAGAAATTTCTACGACACATAATGAGGAAAGGGGCACATAATGGGGAAATGTAGAAATTTCTACGGCACATAATGAGGAAAGGGGCACATAATGGGGAAATGTAGAAATTTCTACGGCACATAATGAGGAAAGGGGCACATAATGGGGAAATGTAGAAATTTCTACGGCACATAATGAGGAAAGGGGCACATAATGGGGAAATGTAGAAATTTCTACGGCACATAATGAGGAAAGGGGCACATAATGGGGAAATGTAGAAATTTCTACGGCACATAATGAGGAAAGGGGCACATAATGGGGAAATGTAGAAATTTCTACGGCACATTGGAAAATTTGACACTCACTGGACATAACTCAAGAGAGACAGAGAGGAGAAAACCCATAACCTTCCTAACAAGCTTGTGTAAATAGTTGCCTGAACAGGATTTAGAATATATAGCTTGGAGTGTCAGGAAATTGTGAAGAGCCATGATCGCCATCTTAGTGGAGGGACATTGTACATAGCAAATTACGAAAGTATTCAGTTCGTGTATTTCACTCTTCCAAAGATACCAGAAATAAAATCGATTTTATTTCCTTTTTTTAACCATGAAGGATCCTATTCTTGAAAGAAAATAATTAAACCGAAAATGTCACGTACAAGATTTATCCATATATTAATCAGTTCTATTCAGTCTTAAAATACCCCTACGATGATCGATACAGCTTCATGACCAACACTCAGAGAACAATATACAAAGGAACACAGTAAAACATTCATCAGCCACTTGTACTGAAAAGTGAAATACAAACAGAAAAAATAGCTAAAACAAAGGTAACTTTCACATTTTATTTTATTCGTCCCATGAGCCAACGTATCGATTCTTGTGTATTTTGTAAAAGTGTGCTATAGAATTCTCTTGCCCGGATATCTTAGAAAAACAACAAATGTCTCTTACAGCTTAGTCGCCAAAAACTTTATCAAATAAAAGACTGTACGTCTATTTTGATTTCTTTTCATTATATTTATTCAGTCCCACGTTATTTCTTTTAATCCAAGTGTTTTCGAATTCTACTAAAAATAGTCAATCTGACTTCATTTTCATTGTTCAATGATTCTGTCCTTTGTGTTTTCTTTACTGAAATATTACAAATTTTATACATTTATTCCAAGCAAAAATCTCTGGAAATATTTGTTTCACACTAGTGTTCATTTTGAGAACACCTGTTGAAAATGAATTCACCAAACTGTCGAGATCAGAGAAGAGTCTAATCAAATTAGTTTTCAAGTATTCGAATTACAATCGTTCACATATTCTAGTCACGCAATTTATGTATACAAAATAATTACGCCAGATTGAAAATAAACACGCATATAAAGTAACCTGCTATATAGTCATAAACTGAAAACCAGAGATATTCGAGATATAATATCTCGATATCGCCTTCGTATGAAAGATAAGCGTTCCGTACGTCAGCATTAAATTTAATTCATAACGTTTTATCAAGAAATCCAATGAAACCAATCGCCTACTATTTTAAAGAGATATGCAAAGTTCAACTTTTCAGGATTACAGATGTCTAAACTTAGTAGGGAACTCAAAGAACAAAAATAGTGTGCAACGAATTGTTTTATGTAATTAATTTTTAAACATAAAATAAACATGAGTAAGAGCTGTATTTTCAGAAGGACCTTCGTTTTAGTGAGAATAATTCTAAAAAAATATTTAATAACTGACAACGAAATATAAACATTCTTGAAATTAGAAATATTTCTGTTACTGCAATTCTCTTATTGAATTCCAGCAATTTTTTTCTAATTTAAATGCGTTTTCTTATATTCATGTTTAATGATCTTTCACGTAATTGGGCTTTTCGTACTTCTCTTCCGTATATAGGAAGAGTTTGTCCTCGCCATAAGAATAAATACACCAAACTAGCGATGTCATTACAATGAAGAGTGAAAAATAATCTATTATTAAAGATAAATATAATTTATCCAATAATTACTCATTCCAGTGCTATGGCTAATTAAACTGAATTTCGTACAGTTATCTAATTCCTTGGTATGAGGTGGCAACATTTTTATCGTCCCAAGCAAGGTGATAATTCTACTATAATGCATGTAGTTACAGGGAGTGAAAGAAAATGAGAAGACTTTAGTGGAGAGGATTGAGGAAAGGTCGACGAAGGAACAGGTTGCAAAAAGTTCGCGATTGACGTTACATTTATATTTTTGAAGGCTTTGGTTATCAGGTAAGCCGGTCAGTTGGAAGTGAGTTCTACAGGTCAGAAGTACGTGAAAGAAACGAAATAGAAGTGGAGGTTACAATGGCTAGGTCAACAGAAAAATGTTTGTAAAAGAAAGAGAGAAGCCACGTTCCAATTATTCAATGATAAGGAAAACTCTGATCCTAAACCTACCCGAAGATGGATGAATTCTTCGAATGTGTGTGTGACATTAACGAATTTGAAACATTTCTCGTGTGATATTCTTCAGCAATTTATCGGATGAAAGTATATAAAAATGTTCAGTGTATTCAGGCAGAAAATGTTCCTTGAAGTATATATTATTAAAACACAGGATTTAGATTTTAATTACCTGCCTTTTAAATTCACGTATAATCCTTCAAATATTTTTGTTCGTTTCTTTCAAAGAAAACTTCAGACGGAAGCTTTTCATGGGAGTGATAAGTAATAATTTTGAAAAGTTAGTGATTAAAATAAATCATCAGTAATGTATGCAGCTTTCAATAATAGTTGCCTACACACACACGCGCATATATATATATATATATATATATATATATATATATATATATATATATATATATATATATATATATATATATAAATATAGTTATATATATATATATTTATATATATATAAATATATTTATATATATATATATATATCCATATATATATATATATTCATATATATATATATATAATATCTGGATAAAATATTTATATATATATATATATCCATATATATATATATATATATTCATATATATATATATATATATATTCATATATATATATATATATATATATATATATATATATATATATATATATATATATATATATATATATATATTTGTATATATATATCCATACAGGATCAGATTGCCCAATTGAAGGGGTATGCGTGGCGGAAAATGTAATATATCGAGGCAACAATTTTCACCAAAGAGAATATGGAACAGAAAAAAATATACATAGGAATATCGGTGGGAAGGTGGAAAAATCTATTTTATAACCATCGCCAGTCCTTCAAAGATAAATTTAAAAAGAACCAAACGGCACTGTCAAAGCATTATTGGCATTAGGGGGAGGGTGGATTAACCCCACAAATAAAGTGGAAGATCATCTCGAGAGCCAGAACTCCAATAAATTTCAGAGACAGAAGCGCCTAATGTCTAAAGGAAAAGATCCTCATAATAAAGCATAAATATCCGGAGGTATTACTAAACAGATATAATGAACTAATTTTTAAATGCCGACATAAGAACAACCTCAACCTAACGAAATATATTTAGAAGTAACTATATAGGAAGACTAATATTACATGAACTTTATTTTTTTTGGGAATGGTTGCTATGCACATATGAATGTGAACACATAACTGTATTTATACAATTATGTAATTGAAATGGAACATTGATATGTCTTTCGATATGCATATGTTGAAACGACCATTGATTACTCCAGTAAGAGATATTAAATAAATCTAAGAACGTTGTCAGTAGTTGTCGAAACTATGTTGTTCGCGGGTTTGAACGGAATGTCCTTTATAATACTGATAAGGGCTAATTTTGCGCTCTCTTCCAGAAACTGTAAGTATATTTCGCTCGAATTTATTGCAGCACAACGTGATTTGATATCTTATATGTATGAGAGAAGATAGACGTGAAAGATCAAGTGTGTACAAAAATACTAAACTTTCTCATAAAACAATACTTAACTTGTATTTCTCCATTACACGTTGATGTTAGATTGCAATGTGTGCTACTATTTTCAATACTAAATAACGATTAAGAGATATTATGAACGCGTGGTCGTTTAAATGATAAATAATTGTAAATTTTGAGACAATCTTTGTGGTAACGGACTGAAAATTATCGAGAAATTAATTGCTAGGTTATCGGTTTCTCATTGGGCTCCATGCGTTTGTAAGATTTTGTCACTTAATACTGTTATTAATATAGATTTCAGTGATGAATATTGCTTATGAAATATAGATGTTAATATTCAGATGTACTCCACGCACCCAAAAAATTAGAAGTAGAAAAAGGAAACGAAATCTGTCAAAATTTTGATTACAACTTATTTTCGATATTATTATTTCTTTTCTACAAGTATAATTTATTTTTATTCCAAATGTTCGTCATTGAGGTTGTCTATATTGTTATCTATTCTGACATCATTTTTCTATTTTAATTTAATTACTTTTTCGGTACAAACGCTCATTTTGCACAAACATCGGTTTCCTTTTCACTCTGTCGGAATTCGTATTTTTTGTTTATCTCAAGTGATAATTGCAGACAGGACCATTGTCCAACTCAACATTATCCATAATTTAGCAAACCTACTCAGACATGCTTGATGGATATCGATCTCAATATACAGTTTGACAGGTCTGCACAGAAGTCTAGATACAAGAGTAGCAAACAGATCAAGTACGCAAAGGAACAGCGTCAATCTCATATATATATATATATATATATATATATATATATATATATATATATATATGTATGTATGTATGTGTGTGTGTGTGTGTGTACCTGAAAATCTGTAGGAGAGCATGAATGCGTGTGGATGAGAATGATTCGATTTGGTAGGACAATATTTAGTGTAACGTTCAAGGACAAAACTAATTTTATTGTGTATGCCCAATTCAAGGTGCCATACACAATAGCGGGTGAATAGATACACATACGTGTATACGCAAACACGGAGATAAATTGAGTATATGGTTTTATATATCAAAAACGGGGAAGGGAAAGATAGCCATCGTTATATCTAACAAAAACTAAACAAAAACAAACGAAAAGAGGCAACAGGTTCTGAGTCATCACTCATTAGTGCCAACTCGAGGACACAACATACAAAAATATTTTCAATAACTAAAAAAAAGAAAAGACTTGCCATAGTCCGTAATATGTATATATATATCACGTACAAATTTAATTTTGACCCCAATCCTTTTCAGAGGGAAAGTTTTTAAAATTAATATAAATTGTCTTAAGCACGTTCAAATGCTAATGAAAATGAGTTCTTCTGTCTAATATCAAACGAATTTGGTAAAAGACGATTCACTTGGACTATTTATTAGATTTTCTGCAGTGGTATACAAATGCATACACAAATTTACTTACTGCTCTCAAAGAATCTCAGCTAGTACTTACTAATCAGTTCTTATCTTCTCTAACTGAATAGTTAAGCCAAAATATCGCATTGAAAATTGGTGTGATATATAGAATATCATTACAGTGAAATCTCAACATAGATTCGGAATGAAAAAATAAGTGAGTTGTTTGGCAGAAAATAAAAATAATAACTGCACCTTTTAATAGAATATTCTTAGCAAACCCAGTGCTCAAATTGCACTCATCAAATAAAGGACATACCATTGCAGATCATTTCAGCAAGTTTGATAGATTACAAAATATCAAGATAACATCCACTTTCAACTAAGAACGTTGCAATTAATTCAGTTTCAGAAATTAATCTGATTTTAGAAAAGATAATTTGATTTTAGAAAAGATCATTCGGGCTCAGTGAACCGAAATATTCATTAAATTCATTTTTTATGTAGAACAAAACGAAGCCCATAAACTACAGTTCACTAAAAGTAGTTACGCAGAAATGAGAAAACATCAAGTTTGCCCTTACCATCAGCACATCCAGAAAATATAAAAGTGACCTTTTCCCATGTAACACTGAACGGTAATTATAATCAATGTGTATTTAATAACGTAGACCGCGTTGTTCACATTATTAAATACAGAGAAAGTGTCATCCACATATCGATAAAATCTCGTAAAATTTCCAAAACGAACATGCAAAGCTTGCTCATAAAATCCAAAAGAAACACGCATAAGGCTACTCATAGCATTCATATCCATTTGTCATTAAATAATATTATCAAAACCAAGTTCAATGGACCCGGGAACATCTTCTGTGAACTCAATGAAGACAGTCAAGGAAAGTGAAGTGTAACATAAATGATGCCGACAAAAAGCATCAACGAATACTTTAATAGATTCTCTTGACTTGACAAATGTCAAAAGATTGCTGATACTAAAAAAACGTACATTTTTATTTGCTGACAAAGGGAAAATTTGCATAAGAATAACAAGATGAAAGGGATCATTTATACAATGAACGGAATATATATATAATATACTGTTTGTTCAGTCTGTACTGCACAAATACCATCGTAGATAAAATAAGTCTTAATGGGGCATATTCATTGTGGGTCGATGTATCCAATGCAAGCGGGACTGTATGTAACGCAAATGTCTGACTACTTCATAACTACAGAAATAATCAATTAATACTTCCGGTTGAACGATTGCAGAATAAATAACAATGTTCCTCGTCTTTTTTGCAAGTATTTTTAAAGCTGTTATCGTGAGTACTTGAAACCACTGACAGACGTAATAATTTAAGTATTTTTTCCTCTGGTAGCAGAAGGGATTGCTACTTTCTTTAAATTTAATATGTCCGTAATTTATATACTGGTAAATACTACATTCCGACTCAATGGGTATCACATAAAATAGGGATAAAAATGTGATAAAATTAAATCAAAAATTGAAATCAAGGCAAGCAAGAAAAAACATAGGGAGGACATCATACTTGTATTTCCCAAACAACAATATCAAGATATACGTTGTGAAGATTTAATCATATACATGGGTATGCGCATAAAGCTCACGACCAGACCGAACAAAGAATTGGCCTTCTTCCATGAAATGTACACTTATTCTCTTCAGAACTACTGCTGTCAGATATGGCCACCGCTGTTCGTCTTAACGTCATCGACAAAATCCAGAGACGGATATGCAATGAGATTCGACCTGATCTGTCATCTCGTCTATAGCCGCTCACTCACATACGTACTGTCGCCTCCCTCTGTCTTTTCTACAAATACTGTCACGGTAACTGCTCCGACGAACTACTTCAGCTTGTTGCCAGACTGCACGAATTTAAACGTGCTACGAAACGGGCATTTCGATCCCACCGTTTTACTGTTGAAACAGTTAAATGTAGCCGTCACTTTTACTCCAATATCTTCATGTCTCGCACCTCCCGTCTGTGGAAATCCCTTCCTCTTACTTGTTTCCGTGATAGCTATAATCTCCAACTATTCAAGTGTAATGTCAATCGACATCTTCAGATGTCTTGATCTACTCCCCGTCCTTCTCTGCACCCTTTCCTCTATCCCGCCTCTTTACTTTCGCTCCCACTCTCTGTAACCCCTTGAGTGCTAGTGACATCCCGCCTTGCTTGGGGTGAAATTATTAAAAAAATATATTGGAATATCGTAATTACATTTTAATAACTCTTTCAAGATAATGATATTTTCTGTTAATTCACCCCAAATAATGTAAAGTTACTTATCGCAAATATTAATTCACTCCAGAAAATTATAAATTTTAAATCAAAGTTTTTTTTTTTTTGTATTGATATTTTGGCACTCTTTCGAAATTATAAAATTTTAAAACAAAGTTTGTTTTAAAATTTTAGCACTCTTTCGAAAAAAATTTGCTTAGCTTGCCTCGCAACAATTCTAAACCTTAGACTGAATGAAAATTAATTGGAATGATTTGATGTGAATTTTAGCAAATATAAATACTTTTCTTTAGTTTTGCAGTGAATTAATATTTTGGGGTTAATAAATAAATAAGATCCAAAATATTTTTGATATTGGCTCCTTGAAATGGTGGTTTGGGAAAATGGATCAGACAAAAATATTTTAATTATATCTATTTTTAGAGCAACTAATATTAGCAAACTTTAAGATCGAATGCGTTAAAATTAATATTACGTTTGTATATATTTTCATCCTCCTTCTGTTTCTACGTGCCATTTCCTTTCAAGTGGTTGAGGATCATAGTTTTCCACAGTTTCCTTATAGCTCTTAATTTTTTTTCTCTTTGTTATCTCTCATAAAAATGTTCCACTGTCCATTTACTCTACCTAGGTAATTTATGCGCGTTTTAATTGTGTCCCTCTTGTATTCAAAACATCATGTGAATATCACATTTTCTAAGCCCGCTTTTCTCATTATGTTCCCTAGAGTTTTCAAGTCTCACTTTCTGATGTTATTTATAAGTGTACCTTTTTGTTTAAATTTTCACTAAAACTTTGAGTGTCTCACATTTTCGGTTTTTGTTATCTTCAATATTCTTCTGTAGAACTACATTTCTTTTGCTTCAATCTCTATTTCATCTATGAAGATATTGGCCAGCATTTACTTCCATGTAGAGGAACTGATATTAAGTAGCATTTCAGTTGTGTTTTCTTTGTTTCTAAAGAGAATTCACTGTATCTTACTACTTTGTTCAACTGTTGGAAGGTATCTTTCGCTATAAAAAATGCTCATTCCGACTTCAGTGTCAAGCTGTTTAAACAATTTGCAGATATCTATATTGTTGTACTTATCTCATTATCGTATCTCTAATTTTGAATTTTAATATTGGGCTGTTCCTCTTGTTAATAAGCAGAGAAATTATAACAAATATGCAACAACAAACAGTATGCAAAATAAGGGAAACTTGTAATATTTCCTGAAGGGAAAAATGGAATTACTGCGGTTACTCTACGAACTTTGTCAGACATTTGGTTTTCCTTGTTAGACCTGCCGCTGGACTCTACATACCAATAGGCCTTTGCTACTCTATCCCCTGAAGTCACCCATTGGCAGTCACGTGACTCTCGTGACTATCTCAACGAAAGGAAGGCAATCACCTTTTGTATCTCTATAACTCTATTCACTTTCTATCTGTATGAAACCGGTTTACTTTCCGTATAGGTTCTGAATTTTTCTAATATTCCAATATGTCAAACTGCATAGAAAATTGAATACTATCGATATTTCGGCTATATCCACGCATTGTTTCCAAATATCGGCTGGTGCCTCCCAATCCTCACTGTGAATTATTTGCTATCCTTCAACCTTGATTCCATTGACCAAATATCGTCAGAGGTTCACTATTAGTATGGGATATATTCGGATCAGTTTCTTTCCTTCGTGCTACCAGTTCATACCTTCACAACTAGGAACTGTCATATCTTGTTCACTGTGGCAAAACATTCCTATTCTTTTTGATAAAGATTTCAAGTCAGACATCTTCTTCCACAGAACTGTTACATTCTGAAACAAACTCCTGAGAGAATACTTCCCTGACAGCTAAAATATCGGTTTTAACTATCCTGCCCGTTATCTTAATACTCTCTTACTCCCTCCTCCTCCTTCTTTAAAGACTCACTCAGTAAGCATATATTTTGGGTGCCATTTGGGCCTTGGATACAAAATACGCTATAAGGTTCTGATGGAACTGCACAGCAACCTCGATATATTCGGTAAAGATATCAGGGAAAGATCCTATACTGGTTGCAATCAGCGTGCATGCGCAGTGGGAACGAGTTCAGTGAATACACAAAAATAGAAAGGGGCGTAAGGCAAGGATGCGTCTTCTCACCGAACTGTTCAACCGATACTGCTAGGCTATCCTGAGAGAATTGGAAACCCTAGCGGGATTTAACATCTACGGCTACAATCTTAACAACATAAGATACGCAGATAACATAGTACCGATAGCAGACTAAGCATAAACTACAAGAAAACGGAGTGCATGTTTGTCAGTAAAAGGATGAGCCCGAAATGCGATCTGAAGGTCGGGAACATTAGAATCGAGCAGAGGCGGAAGTTTAATTTCATCGGAAGCGTCTTGACACTGGACGGTAATTGCGACACTGAGATCTATAGGCGTGTCAGGATGGCCAAGGACATATTCCAAAAGTTGTGCAGTGTACTGCGAGACAGGAGGATAGCTTTGGTAACAACGAAAGGAATACAGCACTGTTACATGATATCTGTCCTTCTTTACGGATGCGAATGTTGGATGATTTCTTCAAAGATGAAGAAGAGTCTCGAGGCGATAGAGATGTGGTTCTACAGAAGGACGCTAAGGATATCATAGACCGTGAGTGTGAGCAACGATGTGATCAAAGTGAGGCTTCAAACAAGGATACCTATTCATAATATCAGGAAGAGGCAGATGAAGTTTCTGGGATACATAATGAGGAACGAGGGTCTGGAGAATCTGATACTCAGGGGTCGAATATACGGGAAGGGAGACAAGTGAATACAATGCGTGTCTTACCTGGTGGACGAAGCAAGTGGATGACAGGTCTGGGGAGGAAGCAGAGGGAAGTAACTTGTTGAGAGCTGCAAGGGATAGAGGGAAGTGGAGAGCCATGATCCCCTACGTCTTGAAAGAACATGGAACATAAAAAGAAAGAATTGGTAGAAATATTAGTAAAAAGAATGAAAGAAATACGTTTTCAAAAATATGTTTTGCATTAAGCAATTTTCTTTACCAAATAAATGATATTCCTTTCTCATTATGATACGCACTAATTGAATAATACATTGGAATTAATTTCATATGAATAAAATTAATTAATTTTACTTCATATATTCATGTATGTTATATACATATAGAGTGTATCAACAAATTTGTCCAAATCACACAAAATTGTTGATATCAAGAAAACTCTAAACTAATTCAGTTCCTTTTTCCAGATATTTAGATAAAATGTTTACCCATCTTGATAGCATTTTCGTAAGAATCATTGAAAAGGGTTTTGAGCTATTCAGCTAGAGAATGAACAGATTAAAATCGTTTTACATACAGTATTAAGATTATAATGGATTATATTGTATATTAGGATGGATGTCGTAGAGGTCGTGTTATACACGAGGATGAAATTTATTCCCTATTTTAGCACAGTAAAACAGGGTCGAATTATACTCAAATCGTTTTATACACATGACAACACGGTAGGTCTATTCGTTTAAAGCAAACCGATCAGATTATACAGCATCTAGTCCATTAAACAAAGCGTTTTCGGACATTTCAAATGTACGTGTAGAGAAGACAAATTAATTGACTATTTTATTCATTTTCTCTTCTCTACAAATATATTCTTCGTCGATATGTAAAACAAAAATACACCTTTAGTAAAAAAAAATATATATTAATAATATCCAAAAAGAGGCTTGCACAGTAACGTTATTAAAAGTTTCTGAAATTCATGTAACTACACAACATGACGAATTTGCAGAGCACCATTTGCCTGGATAAAATCAAATGACGATACACGCCGGCAAGGACTAAGAACTTTTTTCCAATTTTCTATCATATATATATATATATATATATATATATATATATATATATATATATATATACATATATATATATATATATATATATATATATATATATATATATACACACACACACATATACGTATATACATACACATAAATATGCACGCACGCACACACACACACACACACACACACACACACACACATATATATATATATATATATATATATATACATATATACATACACACGTGTGTGTGTATTCGCCAAGAATATGTAAACAAAATATTTTATAGAATAAACAAAATAAATGTAAAAACAATATCGCTTACTGTCAATCTCGCTTCTACAAATTCACAACCAACCATGCGTAACAGAAGTCAAATTAATCTCAAACAACCTCGATGAGGCACCATCCCTTTTATCTTATCTCATATATATACATATATATATATATATATATATATAAGTTTGTGTGTGTGTGTGTGTGTGTGTGTGTGTGTGTGTGTGTGTGTGTGTGTGTGTGTGTGTGTAAATGCAATCTTGCCCATATGCATCTGAAGATGATTTGGGAATGGAATGATATTTGAACCGAATAAAATTTGATTATCCCGAATCATGATCAGAGTAGAAATAGATGAACGTTACAAGGAGGCGATGCGACAGCGAAAGTAGAAACAAAAGCCGAGCTACACAATATGTTTACTCTTCCATCCACGTAAGAAAATAATCCAGGCTGCCTCATCAGAAGATAATCCCATATCCTTCCGCGATAAAAATGCCACCGTATGATCGATACGATGATACGATTATGTTTGTCACGTTCTTGCCAAATTCCGTCCGTTGGGATGATGCCATCTCGTCCCATCTCACTTCTCTCAATCTCGACATCTCCTTTACCCATCTTACACACGCGCAACCATATCACACACATACACACACCCACACATGCACTTACACATACACACAGAGAAATATTACGCCATACACAAGAACTATCTCTTTCTTTCTTTGTAATTTGGACCAATCATTTCCTTTCCTTATTTTCTTCCACATCATCTCAGTTTATATTATTGTATACAAGTAAAGGGGAATGGATCTGAAAGCTTGTTTCTCTAATTTAACTGATGTCTTTGACTGGTATTACGAGTTCAAACGTTTGCCTTCTTTTGTTTGCTTCAGCTTCTCTAACGGATTCACTGTTTTCAGATTATGATGTTATTAAACTGTTTCTCTTCCCTTCCCTATATATAAATTGTCTATTTTCTACAGCTTATTATTCTCCTTCACTTTGCGTTATTTTGTGCCTGGAAAGATTTGCGTTGATTGATTTTAGCTCTGGTATTAGGTGCTATTTAACTAGTTCAGTCATCCTAATAACTTTCTACACATTCAGGAAAAAATCAACAACGCCATTATCCGGTTATAATACTTCCTCCAGATTTTGTATACTAACGTTTATATGATGTTATATTATACGCGAGAAACGTATACTATTTTCAGTTCGTCAATTAATACAAGTAAAATGTTTGTCATTTAGCTGACTGACGATAACTTCTTTACCCAAATTCAGAGTTTCGTAGACGGACATTCCGGGAATATCTCTGCCCACTCGTCAGGGGTTATCAGTAATTTATTGGTTACCCATCTCATTTTTTTTTCATTTTGTATACATTTTTCAGTATATAAGTTTTTCTTCATAGAGCATGTGAGTATGTGTCCGTCTGTGCGTATGTTTGTACATGTAGATTGTCTTGGTTATTTGGCATTTTCGTCGTATTTTCACATAACACTCACTCCTCATGCTCTTTTCTCTTTTCCGCTTTTTGTTTTAATTGTAGCGATTTTGACTTCTAGTTTTATAGACATAATGCCTTTCTTAATTCTTGAGTGCCCTAGTTTGGGTATGCATTTCTCTCTCTCTCTCTCTCTCACTCTCTCTCTCTCTCTCTCTCTATATATATATATATATATATATATATATATATACACACACACATATATACATATATATGTATATATATATATGTATATATATATATATATATATATATTTATACATATATATACATATATATGTATATGTATATATGTATATATATATATATATATATATATATATATACATATATATAAATATATATATATATATATATATATATATATATATATATATATATATATATATATATATATATATATATATCCAAGTGTGGGATTGGTAATTTGTTACTTTTAATTTTAATTTCAAATTTTATAAATCTTTTAATATCTATGATAACCCTGCTTAGTTGTCAAATTTTTCGAATTACCATATACTTGTATTTTGATTGGTCATTCTAGCTTATGTAACAGCGTTTACCCCTAGCGAAGGATCGTTAATTAATTTGAAACTTTTAAAACCATTTATTCTTCATTCAGCATCATCACTTGATAAGACACCAGAAGTGTTGAAACAAAATGGCTATTTTTGTAGTGATTTTATAACATATGTATGTTATAATATTTAAATAAATAAATATATATATATATATATATATATATATATATATATATATATATATATATATATATAATTGTGTATTTCGACAAATCTTGACAAAGAACTTTATTTTATCCTTAATAACAATCTTAAGGGTCACATAGGGCAACAGATCAGTTCCTTCTGTAGAATAATATACGACGGCTTTGACAGATTTGGACCAGTAATGGAAATGAAAGATAAAAAAGAGGAAAAACGACCAAATCGACGAAAACTCCATAGAGGAAAGTTACGACCAGAACAAAAATTAGTAAAATATTATGCGCGCAACATCACGACCTAACATGCGCAATTGGAATATTTGCGTAGTCGTGTATAACAATTTTTACGAGCGCGTCAATAACGGCAAACGCGTTCAGAAACTTTCATTACGGACAGAAGCGGCGAAGAGGAACAATGGTTTTATTTACTTCATTACGAGAATTTATAAAGAGGAACGATTAATTAGCTTTTCTTCATACCATGCCTGGTGGGAAATGCTGCTGCTGGCGCCTGGGGTGGCGGTCCCGCCATATCCTCCGAAACCGTGAGATCACCCCTGGTCGGCGGCTGATGAAGACAGGGTATCGCATGTGCTAACACACGTTGCATGTTTATATATATATATATATATATATATATATATATATATATATATATATATATATATATATATATATATATATATATATATATATATATATAATTGTGTATTTGGCCAGAAATAGCTCTTTTATATAAGTTTCATTAAAGCAAACGACAATCCTACCCGCGAGCCGCTAGTAGCCCGCTCGAGGACCGCCGATTGCAACGAAAACAATATTTGCATTTATTTTCCCCTTGGTCATTTGGATTTCTCTCCGAGATGAAAATACAATGTTTTCTTTATATTTATTTGGTTCCAATATTCATATCCGTTCCCCATTAAATTGTCAGATAGAACAAAGAAGTCCGGGTCGTGATTTCATTATTTTCTACACAACAAGTGATAGAATAGTCTTATTGGCGTATTTCTCATCCACTATGATCCCATGATGAGGGCCTATTTTTCTCGCGAACAGTTGTTGTCGGAGATCATCAGGAAACTGAAATTATAATATCAAAATCCCACTTAGTGATGTATGTCATGTGAACATAGTTGACCGCTTCCTACTCAATTTCTTAAGAAGTCATTCTGTTTGTTGCAAAACAAACCAAAATTCCTTACCTTCTATTTTTAGGAGGTCATTCTTTTTGTTTTAAAGCGACACCAAATTGATTTTCTACACTCTTTTAGACGAAACACAACTCTGTCCTGATAGGTAGTAAAAAAACAAAAAAATGGAAGACAGTGTCTCGTTTATTATATGTATTATACGTACGATTTATCAGCTAACATTGAGGTCCATGTCATGCATCCCTACCTAAAAAAAAAAAGAAAAGAAAAATGGCTATTGTTCTTAGGAAAAGACTTATGCTAGATACGGGATAATGCGTCTACGCGAACGTTGTCAACACCTTCAATGTGTCGTATAGCAGGATCAAACATAATCTACTATTTTTACTTTTCATCTTATTTCGAAAGTCTATAACGGAATAACAGGGCCATGGTAGAAAGAACCTACCACCATCTGATATAGGTGTGGAACTATGTACGACTAACATAGAGCCAATCTTTCCCCTTTCATTGTAGGGTTTATCATATCAATATGACACATTTGAGTTGAGTGTGCAAGAAACAAACTTTCTCTCATCTCCCGGCCAGTTAACCGTGCCATGTTGCATATTAATGCAACAACACCTGTACGGAATTAATCAGGACTACCGGGTCCAGCTATGTCCAATAACACCTGTGCCACCTGGTTCTCAACCTCTATTCTTTCAACTAATCCCTGCTCCAGAAATATAATCAGCGCAGCATGACATGTCTTCCTAACCTGGTCATCATTGTCACTGAGGTATTTCACAACAAAAGAGGAATGTAAGTGACGACAGCATTTCGAAAGAAGCTCTTGTTCTATTGACAAAACATTGCCACATGATGAACATGTTCTACCAGATCAAAGCGAACGGTTGTTCCCCCATCACTTGGCAAGCGTATCATAGCCATTACGACAGCAGTAAATTTTCCAGAATTTCTCTTGCTAGCAACTGCCATCTGAATGCATTGTCGCTATACATATATACTTCCTTTTGTCTGAAGTGGCATAAGGTTGTCATCTTAAAAGTAAGATTTGACACAATTTCCACCTTCCAATCCATATCCTAAAAATGAATTGTCTTCCGGAGGATTTTCCTATTCCTCCTGCTAGAAGTTGATATCCGCCATGTTGTATGAAACCGCTATCCTATCTTCAAAGCTTGCTATGCGGAATTCGCCACTTCATCACCAACATATTGTTTTCAAGAATGTATCCTGTTGTAAGTTTCTCCAGTTATTCTTTTGGCAATGCGTATTTAAAAGGTAGATTCATTTCGGGATCTTTTCCCTGTTCTGTCCTGATTCTATCGATATGTTTCGTGTGGCCCCCACACATCAAAATAAGCATCTTTTTCACTAGAAAACTCGACGTAAGTTCGTTTGTCGGTGTTCGGTAATTTTCTGAAACTTTGACAGTAATATTCTGGTATTAATTCATTTGTTTTAAGAATGGCCGATTTTACAATATTATAATAAGCACAGACTTCGACTGCCAGGGCGACATATGCCTTCGGGGCTTTACGTTTTAGTAAAACGTCTTTAGTAACACGGGCCATTTGGTCATGGGCCATTCCAAATTGAAAGCATCTTTTTCGAAATTGCGATAAAAAATCATTTAGAAACAAAGCTTTATATATTAATAGGAATAAAAGGGTTAACAATAGCCAAGAGGAGTAATATTTTGAGAAGGTTTATTATAGATATGATAAAAGAAAAAAGATATCATCTTCAAAGAATGTTCAAAGGTAAATTTCATCTGATGGTGGATAGGTAAGTAAAAGTTACGAAAAGTACTTTTGAATATAGAAAATAATCTGAAGGGAAGATAATTTTCATATATTTTTTGAAATATTAATGAAATCATAACTGAACTGAGTTAACTTAACAAAAGTGTATATGATTCTAGAAAATTGTATAATCGAAACGGATTACAGAAACAATGTGTAAAAAAAAGAGAATCGAAAATGAAAAATGACATGGAGTTTATTGTAGAAAAAGATAACAGAATGGATGGAAGATATGAAAATAGTAATACCAAAAAGTCTTCTTAGAATAGAAAATGTATTTTTTTTAAAAATGATGTTCACCGTGTACAAAGCCCTAGGGCTATTCGAGGTAGAGTATTACAGAATATGATTACGTTAATATTCGTGAAAAATAACGGTTAACTCTAGACTTGAACAGTTGATGATTTTAATAATCTGGGAAGCATCCAATTGGGAGTCGTTTCCACAAGGAAGTAATTCATGGAAGAAGCTGCTCGAGTGGTACTTATATCCCACCAAAGAACAACGAAGGGAATGACGGGGGGTGCGCTACAATGCGCGTGACATGACGGGTTTAGCCATAAAAAATAAGACAGGTGCAACTGAGGAATGTAGTTCATCTGAACATTTTTCAGGGAAAAAGAGATAAAGAAGCGAGAGGATTCCGACGTCTCGTCTGTGTGAAAGGTGTTCGTAGGTTGGAAAATTAATTAATCACCGATAAGGACGCAGATACGCTTTTGGACTCTATGAAAACTGGAAAATGAAGACTGGGCAGCCTTTGTCCTTTTAAGACAGCAGGAATTCGTTTTCGGCCTGATCTGGCGTTTTTTTTAAAAAAAAGGTGTGTAACAGATTGAACGAGAAACGGTGCAGGGAACGGTCAATATTTTCCAGCATATTTAGCGATATATCGTATAAATTTTGCTTGAGGTCTGCGCTGTGTTTCAGGTGCTCAATGCATGAGGCTTACACCATATTTAAAGGACATGTTAAAACAGATAGTACAGTCACAATCTCTAAACATCTAGAGATATGAGAAGAGATGCATATTTTCGTGGCCAAAAATGATTTTTCAGATAGGTATGATCTTTGATCCCAAACAAAAGAAAATAGAAAAGAAGAGAAGAAAATAATAATAAACTGAAACGTGACACATGTCCTTCTTTACGGCAGTGAATGTTGGACGATTTCCTTAAAGATGAAGAAGAGACTCGATGTGACAGAGATGTGGTTCTGCATAAGGATGCTAAGGATATCATGGATCGAACGTGTGAGCAACGATGAGACTTAAAGAGGTTGCAAAAAGGAGGAGGCTTATACTTAATATTAGGAAGAGGCAGCCGAAGTTTCTGGGACACATAATGAGGAAGGAAGGCCTGGAGTATCTGATACTCACGGGTCGAATAGAGGGAAAGAAAGACAAGGGAAAGCAACGCGTGACATACTTGGTGGACTTAAGAAAGTGGATGACAGAACGTGGTCTGAGGAAAGAAGCAGAGGGAAGGAACTTGTTGAGAGCTGCAAGGGATAGAAGGAGGTGAAGAACCATGATCGCCTACGTCCTGAAAGGACATGGCACCTAAGAAGAAAAGACGGAAATCATTATACGGGGATATATTAAAACATCGTAATTTACTACATATGTTGACAGGTGTGTAAGTGAAAAAAAAATAATAAAAATGTTAAACTCACATTTCGAAATGTTGTAATGAATTAGAGTGTCTCTTAGCAGCAATGACAAACAAGAAAAGAAACCAGTAACGAAATTAGAAGTAGAAATATGTATAACTTCAAAAGAAGCAAATTTATATGGAATATATATATAAAATCTGAAAAATTAACCTTCTCTGAACGAGATCAAGAAGTATATAAAGGTCATGAACGGCAAGAAATCTGAAATGATAAAAATATGCCAGAAAATATTAGAAAATAATGATTTACGCCAGGAAAGAAGATAAATAAAGCTGAATTAAAGGTAAAAAAAATAAATTGGAAGCTATTAACACCTTAGCAATACCAGCTGTTGCATACAATTTAAAGAAGATAATCTAGAAATTTACAAAAAGTAGATAAAATCACCTGAAGACTCTTTACCGTGCATACCATGGACGACCCCAACGCAATTTCAAATTGTTTCTACCTGCCTCTTGCAGAAGCAGGTAAAAGGATCCAACTCGATCTCACACTAAACAGTACAATCCTATACAAGAGCTATTGATTAAGAAGAAAATAAAGGTGAAGAATATCAAAATCAACACTAGCAAAATAATATTTCTGAACTGAAAGATGCGATGAGAAATCATTTAAACGAAAATCACCTGGTGTTGACAGGTATTCAGTTTCTTTCTGTTTTTACATAATGCATAATGTTTGACTTTGTTTAATGAAATAATGAACTCGCATGCAAAAGCACCTGACTAGATTGTTTAAAACAGAATATACATCTCACCCCAAAAGCTTCAGAACTATAATATATATTGCAAATATTAATAAAACCTGCAAATCAATATTAGCATCAACAGTAAATAAATACACAAGAAAAAAACTAAATTGCTCTTGATATGGTTTGTCTATAGGATTCTAACCAATGTAAGCGTCAGATCATGAAAAACCACTTCACTTTATAAAAATATTATAGCAAAGAAAAAATATAATTATAGGATTGTCTGTCAGAAATGATTTGACAATGTTCTTCATTCATAGATAATCAAAAACTGAATCTGTGCATTAAAATGCTCGTTTTTTGTTGGGTTTGGTAAACAGATATAAAAGGAGAAGTCTATGGAAGAAAGATTTATTCCCCCATTTGTGTGCCTCCAGTCATGGGCATTGATATCTTGATGATATAATAACAGTGTTTTGCTAAACTATTGAAGGTTTGCGAGAAAGCTGTACTTATTCATATTAACTGGGAAAGAGTTCCTACCTCGCCAAGTATACACCTGTTGCTGAAAAGTTTTAAGTCCAACCACATCTGACAAAATGCCAATAAATCAAACCCGTGTTCGGCAGAGTATTTTCATCAGCCATAGAAATATTCAGATTTCTTCGCAAAATTCATAGACAGTAACCCAGTATTGTGTTGTTATATTCAAAAAACATAATGTATAATTTTTAGTAAGTTTAATACACCCTGTTAGCCGAATTTAAATTAAACTATAAGGACTTAATAAAACCCCTCGTTAACTAATACGGAGTTAGAGCTTAATTCAGTTCTGGAGATTTTCTGACAATGTCAGACGAATTTATCTTAAGAAAGATTATGGTTGCAATTCAGTGATCTTGAATTTGCAAAATACGTGATCATCTGGGATATATCTGTATACTTCCTAAGGAAATATACTTGCTTGCTTGTGACAAAAGAATTTATTTTTCAAATTTTATTTTAAATACCAAATGCCTTCCGGACTTTGCCAATCAAGGGTTTCAAGAGATTTATATAACCAATGAATTATACAGAATAATCGAGAATTTTAGTAGGGAAAATTCCTGTAGGCTTTGGAATTCAAGATAATCATTCGCTAAGATTGCTCGCAACATCAACCGATACATTTTACGATGCTATTTAACACAGAGTAGCCATATGAGAAAATATTTCCTGTCTTTTCTCGGTGATATTTGTGTGAAAATGAATGCGCTCGTTTTGGCGGTAATTTGAACTCCTCTTTTTTTATTTCACTTGACGCAACAATACCTGCAATTTTGTGTGCCATGTTACGTGCTCGGTCCCTACAGTTATAAAGAAGGAAACATGGTCTTATTATTACACATGATATCGCAAATGAACTGGGAGTGATTATTATTAATAATTTTGTTTATGCTATTGATGATTTCATATATAACATAACAGATTTTAGGAGTTACACGTTATCAATTCCATGAGAAAAATTAGATTAGGCCAATTTCTAGAAACTGAATATAATAACATAATCTATACACGTTGCTATCAATCGAATTGCCGTGAGCCCGTAGAAAATCCTTCCAAAACACATGAGCAGGTATGTATTATTTATTCAACATTGATGTATATATGTATATATATATATATATATATATATATATATATATATATATATATATATATATATATATATATATATATATATATATAGATAGATAGATAGATAGATAAAGAGAGAGAGAAATGAACACAGTGATCGGTACAACGATATGTAGTTAAGAGTAGGGAGGGATAGGTAGGTAGATTTTGTTATAAGTAAAAGGATTGATAGATGGACACACTAATCTGCTGATAGATAGATAGATAGATAGATACGAACAAGCCGATCGACACACATATATATATATATATATATATATATGTATATATATATATATGTGTATATATGTATATATATATATATATATATATATATATATATATATATATATATATATATATATATATATATATATATATATATATGTTAGATAGACATATAGAAATAGACTGGAAGATAGACATATATAGACACTCAGATAGATAGAAAATACACTTACGTACATAGTCAAATACATAGATAGAAATATATAGATAGAAAGATATTAATGATTTTGAAACAGATAGATAGATATGAACACGCTGATTGATACATAAATATATGAATATGGGTAGACTAGAAGATGAATATATAGACATAGTCAGATAAATAGAAATAGTTAAATACTTAGATAGATAGATAAATAGATAGATAGATAATTTTTTCTCAAA
>OZ038491.1:99017173-99019673 GCA_964036315.1 Acanthosepion esculentum
ATATATATATATATATATATATATATATATATATATATATATATATATATATATGTATGTATGTATGTACATTTATGCAGACGCACACACACACACACACACACACACATATATATATATGATATTATTATAAGTTACAGGAACCAAAACCTGTTGAAATCGCTGCATAATTGCTTTCATATTTCAGCACTAAGTTGGGCCGCATCAGCGGATGGTAATTAACTAACATAATAATAATAATAATAATAATAATAATAATAATAATATGTTGCTACACTTTGTACAGAGCACTTTTTAAAATGTAAATGCTACGTACTTCATCTGTTGTCATTTTAATATATATATATATATATATATATATATATATATATATATATATATATATATATATATATAAAAAGAAATATAGTTTTAAAATGTGGTATATTTATGGGATAAAGTACTCAATATCAGAGAGAGTGCCTGTGTAAATATAAAATAAAATATATAAGTGTTGTCTTTTATGTTCACTTTCATATATATATATATATATATATATATATATATATATATATATATATATATATATATATATATATATATATATATATATATATGTAATGGACAAAGTTCGACAATTATTTTAAGACTTTTTTATGTTTATACATATAGATAAAAATATTTAAGTAAATGCTCTGTTTTATAATAAACAGTATTAAACAACATTTACCGGCCTGAATGTCCGAGAAATATAATACTGTTTATTATAAAACAGAGCATTTACTTAATTATTTGTATCTATAACAAGAATGTATAAACATAAAAATGTCTTAAAATAATTATCAGACTTAGTCCATTTCATAATGTGTGACGTCATTTGTTTACATTTGATACGCCATGAGCAGATATGAATGTACGTGAGAGATTCCTAGGGGATTAAAGTTTAAAGACAGTAAAATCGACATTGGTAAGCGAACGCTCCTCTGGTCGAAACGGTTAAGGCACGCTTCCATATAGGATAAAGGATCGATTCCTGTCGGAGGACAAACATTTTCCATGAAAATTTCTCGGACATTCAGGCCGGTAAATACTGTTTATTAGAAAACAGAGAACTTACTTAAATATATATATATATGAAAAAACATTCGGACTATTTTTATATATTTTATGATCTGAAAAGGAAAATATATCAGAAATCAGGAGAAGTTATATATGAAGCGGAACAACCACGCGTTGCCAGTGGTTTTCAACGAAATTTGCATAAATGTGGAATTTTTGACCAAATAAACAATATGTGTGTGCGTGTGTGTGTGTGTAAATATGTAATTAATGATTTTTTTTAATAATCAGACATTAGTTCTTGTCATTATATTTATATCCTATACAATCTTATTCAATAGTTTTCAAATATTGTATGTGGTACCAACTTGTCTGGTAAATCAATAGTCTTAAAAAAGAGATGTTATCAATGATATAGGGGCGACGAAGGATCAAACACAACGTTAACTTTATTCATACTGTAGAATTCCCAAGTCGGAAAAACTCAACAATGCCATTTAAAAAAAAAAAACAGGAATATCTAAACAAACACTTTTATCAAGTAAACATGCGGTATGCGATGGGTAAATTGTCGCTACTTTTTTTTCTTTTTTTTCTTTTTTTTTTACTTTCGCTCCTCTGAGTAATATGTTTCTGGTTTAATCGATTGAACCCAATTGTAGGGTCAGTTAGGCACAGTCTGTGGTAGAAAGAGCACCATGACGCAATTCAAACGGTCATAAATTTGGAAAATGCTTGCTGCACTGCTTGTTATTCGCGCCGGATGCTCCAATACGAACATTTTAGTGTGTTTGGGTGTCAATCTGAGGACAGTGCAGAGGATTCAGAAAGATCTGGATGAGTCTAATGGTGAATACGAAGGTGTATGGTAGTTCGGAAAACTCGTTCTGATCGTTTTGTTAAGAAAACACCGCCCGAATATGTTGGTGATAGCTGAAGACTCAACACAGAGGCTTACATCAAGAGCGCTGATGAAGTAGTCCTGCCCTTGAACAGTATATGTCTGACAACAGGACTCTGCATCATGCCACACAAGTGAATCCATTTAGACAATTTCTGTAACCAAATCACCACTTACATCTGCCCACCCAACTATCCAGACTGCAACCCCCTTTATTATTATTTGTGGGTCGCGCGGAGAGAGAGAGAGAGAGAGAGAGAGAGGGAGAGAGAGAGAGAGAACAACAAAATCCTTCCAATACCAAAGATGAACAGAAGGAAAGGATTATTGCAGCATACACGAAATTAAACAAGGACAGTTGAAAGAGATTTCGAAGTCGTCTGTAGGCCGTGATTGAATCTAATATCGATTTTATTGAATATACTTAATCTTTACCATTTCAAGATATTTTTTTGTGTAATTTTCTTAAATATATCTCCTAAAAGCAACTAAGACACAACAAGCTATAGGGTGTTTAAAAATATAAACATTAATAAGGAGCCGAAAGGAAATAGAATAGTA
>OZ038491.1:99024673-99097173 GCA_964036315.1 Acanthosepion esculentum
TACAAGTACCATGCCTCGTCCGGATGACCCAGTTTTCTTTCATTACCTCAAATCACTCAGTGGACGAAATAAAGGGTTAATTTCTAAATGGAAATCATGTGAAGAAGATCGGAGCGTACAACGTCCGAAACGCTGTGAATATAGCAATAAAGATGAGGACAGCAGTCCGAACAATGTAAATAATTTAAATAATTACATTACCTCATCTCAGAAATATAGACAGATACTAAAATACTGCTTAATGCACGCAAGATTTGACATCTCCTACATTACATTCTTCATAGTCAGCCTATGATAATTTTACCCCAACCCTCGTAAGAAATAAATTTAATAACTCTCAACCGACTGCAGTACTAGTTCCTTGGTTAATGAATGTCTCTTATTTCCTTATAAGAAAAGACTAATAGTACTATTACAATTATCACGCCTACCTTATTGCAATGCATATATTGATAATAATTTCAGATTTCATAATCCCTTCCATTTTCATCATACTTCTTTTTACGTTTATTTCTAATTTTGATTGTATTCCTGAAATTCCTTCTTTTAAAAACCTGTTTCCTTCTTGCCCACAGACGTTCGCTCACACGCAAACACTCTACATCTCTGTTTGTCTCTCTGTCTGTCTCTCTCACCTCACATCTCGGTTAATTTGTAGGATTTGTATCAGTGAGACGTTATTATCTTCGAAAATTCCGTACACTCTAAAAATAATTGCAGGCTTTAAATAGTATGCATAAGGTTGATAAGTAGTAAAAAAAATTATCGCTCAATCAATATATACCGTTTTTATATGGGTATATATTTCCTTTGTCAATATATATGAGGAGCACATGCCAGACTTTTCTTAGCAAGGCTACACATTACATGTTTTCTGCTTTCGTGAGTGCATCCGATAGATTTTGTAGCAAAAACATCAAGAAGCTTGAACTATAATACCTGAATTCCAATATAAATGGATTACAACGACTTCGTCTGAGCCGAACAGAATTATCAGGAAGTGTTATTAAATTAATTATCCAACACCTACTCTGATTTTCTCTTTTTCATTTTTTTAGGTTATTTTCTTTCTATTGTTTGCCTGTAGAGTTTCCATGAAATATTACTTTTATTTTCGTTATTCCTTTCCATTTTTTCTTAAAGTGTGAGTTATACATAATTTGTCAATTTTATCTCTATTTTCTGAGTCGTTTTATCCCAGTAGTTCGCTTCACATTTTTAGCGTTATTTGTCAGCGATATACATTACTTTACATTATAAGTTTTTAATGTTATATTTACTTTTCTCAGATAATTAGTGTTGAAGTCAAATCTCATATTATCGTTCCTCTGAAAAAAAAAATCAAATCAGTAAGTGATGAAGAGGAACGGCGATATAAACGCAAATAATTTCCGTAAAAAAGAAAATAGTGTACAAATTAAAAGGTCATTAAGAAACAGAAAAAAACCCAGAAAAACACAAATATGTACTATATTTCATTGATAGAAAAAGAAATTATATATATATATATATATATATATATATATATATATATATATATATATATATATATATATATATATATATATATGTATATATATATATATATATATATATATGTATATATATATATATATATATATATATGTATATATATATATATATATATATATATATGTATATATATATATATATATATATATATATATATATATATATATATATATATATATATATATATATATATATATATATAAGATACATGCATATTAGGACTTACGGAGTTAAATATAATCAAGAGTATTATTATTATCACCATCAGCAGCAGCATTAGCGGTATAATCCCAAAAAGATTGTTGCAAAATTGTGTGCACAATATTTCTTCTTATCCATATCAATCTTTTCAAGGGTTACAAATGACATTCTTGTACTGTATCTGATTTAGTCTTCTCAACAGTTAGGTAAAACGTATCCATTTGCCATTGTAACAGGAGAGAGCTTTGTTAGAATTATTTATTCTCCCATTTACATTTCCCCCGATATGGGCATTATTATCTGTGAAATAATAACACCGTATTTCACAAACGGAACAGAAAGACCGAAAGGAAAAAGGAATAACAAAACATCTTTGTTCTCAGAGATATGTTTATACCACTAACATATAAACAAAACTATACCAACAAATTTACATGTGTTACATACAGGGAAGGATGTAAGATATATCTACATAGCGAATAGAGTTCGACGAGAACCAGAAAGCAAAGGTATAACATATATGGAAATTCCTCAGTGCTTCTGGAGAAGACATGTTTCGGCCTCTAGATTCGAAGGTGCCGGATTCATCTAGCATATTCCATGAGAGAACATAGTCCATTTGGGTATTGCTAAATTGAGGACTTCCAGTTGGATATACCTTCTATATCTGAGGAAGATATATTCTGAAATGGAAACGGTGCCATGTGCTTTCTTTTTGGGGGAGATTGGGCAGCAACCCCTCGGTTTGGCAGCTATAAACAAATAGAATGTGTGAACATTCTCATCAATGTATGAAGTGGCGTCACTACGCGGCTACGTGATACACTTGGTAATATCCACCAAATGGTGATAATCGCCTTCTGTATCCCTAGTCCAGTAAAGGCGGATTTGTGTCCAAAGATTTGTATTTTCCTTCTGATTAAATCACCGAACCATTCTCGACCCTTTCTTCTAATAAGGATAATTATGTTAGTCTATACATGTAGATTTTTCTCATGACAGACAAAAGATAATTAAATTTAAAAACCAAAATATTAAAGTAAAACATTTTAAAGTAAAATAAAATACAATTATGAATTCTTCTTTTGTGAAATGTACTGAAATGTTATCGTCGCAACCACAAATGCATTCCAAATATAATACGTCATCTGGTTAGATATTTGTAAAATAACTTCCGATAAGATATTTCTAGGACTCTGATAATACAATGATCAAAAGGTTGAAAAACTAAATATTATTATTATTATCATTATTATTATTATTATTTGTAAATGTTTCTCATTTGCCACCGCACGCATAATCCTAAGGCTGATAGTCTCTATGTGCCCGGATTCTAAGGAAGCAGAATATTATTTCGACCAGAAATGTTTATAAAACCACAAAAATTGGTCTTCACAGATACATACAAACAAGAGAAAACTGAATGATATTCTGTGTCAAACAACATAAATGAAGTAAGAAAACTTATTCAGTAATAAAGGAAGACAACAAATTCAAAATGGAATATTTAAATGAGTGAAGACGTGCGAATGAAACATAATACACATACTGCAGCGACAAATAACATAAAAAAGAAAGCAAATACAGTGTATCAAATAAAGAAAGGATGGCAAGTAACCTTCGTCACGGCCAATAATCTTGTAACAAAGAAGCTTATGTACCCACAAATATTTACGTAGTGAGGGGTTAAAATCTGAAATCATTTTTTTATTCTTGCTGCACAGGACCAATGCTAGATAACTAAGAATTATCAAGCACACATACTAAACAATTGCTTAAATCCGAAATGCAGGTTTTGTGATAATTATCCAGAAAAAAATTAACCATCTTGTTTCTGGTTGCACTCATGGAATATAAAACTTGGCATGATAGAGTGAGCTGATATCTGCAGAGGACAATATGCAATTTTTCGTGATGGAAACTGCAAGATACCGGTATAAACATCATCCAGACTCGGTTACAAAAATAGGCTCTGTCACAGTTTAATGGCACTTTGCAATACAGACAGAATAATCAAAGCTAATCGCACTGACATCCTGATCAGAGACTAAATAACAGAACGCGCTATCTTATTGACATTGCTGCCACTACAGATTGTAATTGTTCTTTGAAGTTCTTCAAAAAGCTATAAAAATATCTTAAAGATATAAAGAAAGATCTTTAAGTAGAAATCTAAAAAAATGTGAGGCATGAGGACATCAATAATACCAGTTGAAATTGGTGCCCTCTGGTATATTGGAAAAGTTTCCGATACACACTTTGAAGGGATTCCTGGTAGTCCTTGCTTTTAAGAAATAGAAAAAGTGTACTTATAGTTACAGATCACACATTACGAAGAGCTTTATCTATGTAGAATGTGTGTGATTTTATTTTATTTTATTTTTACAAAAGTCAGTTTTGAAAAATATCATGAAGCCATTTTTGAACTTAGGTCTCTGGTTGAGACACAGAAGAAAATATGTATACAAAAGAAATCAAAGGAAATAATAATAATAATTCTAACATCAAGAAATTTAAAAATTAAATTCACACAAAGAAGATAGAAGATGGGAGTCATCAAGAAAAATAAAT
The DNA here is from genome assembly GCA_964036315.1 of Acanthosepion esculentum. Classification (NCBI taxonomy): domain Eukaryota; kingdom Metazoa; phylum Mollusca; class Cephalopoda; order Sepiida; family Sepiidae; genus Acanthosepion; species Acanthosepion esculentum. The sequence continues at coordinate 99,028,979 of OZ038491.1, forward strand.
ATATAAATAAACGAAATGTGAAAATTTATGATTAACAGGTATAACCTCTGTCCCATAAAAGTTGTTCCACTTGCATTTATATTCCATATACGAAATGTAACTCAAATGGGACACTAAATGTTGAAAATAGTCAAATACAAATAAAATAATGGTTATGAAATATAAAAACATATAGTAAAATAATTTTAACAAGAATCAAATCGAAAGATGGCAAAGAAAATACATCAAGAAATCGTAGGAAAGGAGGGACGGGAAATGAAATTAGAAAAGAAAGTAACATGAAGAAAGGAAGTATTTAAAGTATGACGGATTTTAATGTAAAAAGAAAAAATAAACAAACTACAAAAATAAATATTTCTGACAAAACCTTTCGAGTGAAAAAAAAATAAAAAAAAAAATAAATGAAATTTAAAAAAAAAATAGATATATTCTCTTCTGGGGAAAAAGAAATTACAAAACAACCAAAAATAGAATTCATTTTAAGAGAAGAATAAATGAATAGTAAAAAGTAAATGAAAAATAATTCGTTGGGCAATTGGAAATAAAATAAGGAAAAAAAGATTTGATGACATTAGTTCATGTGAAATAATCTCTCTGCATCTTTTCTGCCCACAAAGAGAATAAAATAAATTTTGCTTACTCAGAAAATCATGTAAGTAAAATCAATTGCATGCGCACATATATCAAATGAGACAAAAAATATGATATACAAATTTAGATACGTACATACATTTAGTACGTGTGAGTGAGGGAAAGATAGAAATATTTTAAAAAATATCAATGTGTGTTCGCTCATCGTTATCCACGCAGGCAAAGATGCATGGTCACCCATAATCTTACATATTGTAGATATTAAAAAGGACAAGTATCTACTGTCTTAACCTCAACTCCAAGAAGAATCTCAAAATAATCCGAGGAGGATTCCCCCAACTCAGACACAGCAGCGAAATATATATATATATATATATATATTCGACTCTCCCGTCGAATTCGAGGTATGAGGGTCAAGCAGATCAGTTCCAAGGAAATCGACAGCCCGACAACAGCACAGGGGATTTGACTATAGTGGTGAAGGTTTCGTGCAGGAACATCCACACTTTTTGAAGGGTTGAATACAGAGACCTGGTGCAGTGTAATATATATATATATATATATATATATATATATATATATATATATATATATATATATATATATATATATATATATATAATTATTAAATGATAAATATTAAGTAATAAGTAAATCTATGACAGTGTGAAGGTGTGTCTCACTTTTCAAATTTAGTGCTAAAACGCAACATATCATACCATTTTGTAATCAGCATATTTTTCTGTACTTTATTGTTGACTATCGCACACGGCAGCAGAATACCTCACCAAAAATTTCCGCTAACAGAGGACCAGATTGCACTCAAAAGAGCCAAAGCTACAGTTTAGAAAAAGATCAAACGACTGTAGCGCGGAAAGGATGGTCCCGTGAAAAGAAAAATCCAGACCAAACGGCAACCAGGCGAGGTTGAAAAAGAGATAGGCCAATCATGATCCCTAGTAAGAGTAGTTGTCAAGTACACACACACACACACACACACACACACACACACACACACACACACATATATATATATATATATGTGTGTGTGTGTGTGTGCGTATATAAATATAAAGATATATATGTGTGTGTATATATAGATATAAAGAATCCGGGGTTCTTATAGATATTTTTATTTTTACACCATAGTGCTCAATGTAAATTTACAGAGCATTAATATTATAAAGTAATTGATTTAAAATATGTTTTTTTCGCTACACAGTGATAACCATGTTTCAAAAATGGAAGCTAAAACCTTCGAATTTAATTGTGTTATTAAATTAAAGACATTAGTTCCATTTCATTTTGGAGTATATATATATATACATACATACATACATATACATCCATCTATATACATACATACATACATATATATATATATATATATATATATATATGATAGTGAACACTCTGAGGCGACAGATGCAATCGTCAGACCATTAGTTCCATTTCATTTTGGAGTATATATACATACATACATACATATATATATATCTATATATACATACATACATACATACATACATACATATACATCCATCTATATATATATATATATATATATATATATATATATATATATATATATATATATATATATATGATAGTGAACACTCTGAGGCGACAGATGCAATCGTCAGACCATTTTTTTTCTCCAAACCCAACACATATGGTTTGACGATTGCGTCTAGTATGAAACATCCTGTCGCATCTGACTGTGGACTTCAAGGTTCTTGATAAAACAGACAAAGTGGAAAAGTGTTATTGACTACGCGTTTCGAATTTTCATTCCATGTTCTCAAAATCGTTTTTGTTTCTCGGTAAGCTGATCATAAATATTTAGAGCTTGCAAGATAACTAAACAATTACTGGTGATGCGTGTAGCTTTGCAAATAATCAAAAAGAGACATGTAAGTTGTATGGATGCATTCGATTTCCGATAGAGAAATAGGTGCACGGACAAAGAGATTTTTGAGTCATTTGATATTTTTACGGCTTATCAAACGTTTGAACTGTTATTTAAAGAGAGGATTTTTTTCAGACTATAAGTATTCTTTGGAAATAATAATGGTTTCCAATTCCGAGCCGTTATAGTTTACACAACCAACACATCCAAGCTCGGAGCATCTAGTATTTACATGTAGTTACCGACAGCGTCGACATTGCTTAACTTTTATTAGCTGTTTCAAAATGACCTGCCCGTAAACCACGCATAAATCAGAATAACTGAAAACAGTTAGCATGTCTGAAGAAATTTTGTAATATTGATGATATCTAATGTGACCTCCTCTCGTTGAAAGCAACAAGATACGTATATGAACGTACGGGCAGAAATAATGGCATCATCAAATAATAATAAGAAAAAGGGGGCCTTTTATAGAAGATAAAATTGGTGAAAAGATGTATATACTATCCGTTAGACCCAAACAGAAAAAATATAATTGTATGGACACTGGAAGAGAGAAACCAAAATATTACATTGTTTACAATAAGATACTTGATCGAAAAATTAAAATTGAAATTATAATCTTATGAAAATAATTATTTTTGATAACTTATAAAACATATGAATATAATTTGAAAATCATGAATATTCTAAATACCCTAAAACTACGGAGCCTCACACTGCAAGGATTTTCAGGCCCGAAAGCAAAAGTCGTAAGTAGTACGCTGAGAAAAAAAGAAAGAGAAAAATCCTCAAGGCAAATAATCGGCCGTATTGCTGAGAAGATTTTCAATTATACGTAAATATCATATGCTCAATATTCAACACTTACTCAACTGAACACTGGTCAACCGACTTATGTCGCCCGCCTACTCATCTGCAGTCTGCTATCCTCTCGACTATTCTCTGCGATGCTTCTTGGAGAGAGAGATAAACAGCAGGTCTTAAAGCACAATGTCGGCTCTCAAGGTAGCCACCCGGCATAGTATGGCCAACATAGAGGCCGTCGGCAATGTCTGCTTCAGCTACCAGCCCAGCCTACAGAAAGTGGGGGACGAAATAATTTTGTACCTTATATTGCGTATAAATTTTACTTGAAATATATTCTGGTCTTATTACACATTAACTTTTTCCAGTTTATATGCGCCACACTGTGTGTGATTTAATATTAACTTAAGCAACGTCGAATCTGTTCAGTGATTAGATGACTCTCACTTGAAAAATTATCAGGTGTTGCAAGCTTGTATGCGCGTCTGGTGTAATGGATAATTGCTCTGAAGTTGACTACTGAGAGCAGAGTTCCAATTCCTGTCAAGTTTGTCATAATCTCTTACACGTTAATAACATTGGGAAAGTTTAGGATCCATCATTTCACATTCCTAACTATGAGGTAATTAGTAGGCCACCTATCAGTAAATCATTATTATATCTCACTAATCTGACAGTCGAAACATATATCTGGCTGTAAATAACATGGTAAAATGTTGATAAGCTATAAAAAAACAACCAAGTCAATTAAATATCTAGAATTACAGTTTGTGCATCCATAACTGTCTTCGATTGGTTACAAAGCTCCGAAAACCACCCATCATCCAAAATCTCTTATTTCACAGATTATATAAATATCTGTCAATGTGCAAATATTTATCAATATATTACTCAACATGTGATCAACTATTAAACCTTAGAGAAAATGGAAACAAAGAAAAGACGTTTGATATCAGGAAGATACAGAAGAAATTTCTAAGTCACATAACGAGGAAAGCGGGATTGGAAATTTTCATACTCAGAGGTTAGATTTAATGCAAGAATGACATTGGAAATCAACGCATACGCTTCCTAGAGAGCTTGAGTAAATGTTTTGTAGATCGAGATATTATGAGAAAAAAACAGAAAGTCAAAATTTGTTAGGAGCTACAGAGGAAATTGTTGAGATCCATGATCCCAAATCACCAGAAGGTTCACTGCACAAAGAAGAAAAACATTAAATGTTTTCTTTAATTTTCTTGTATATCGAAATCTAGTATGGGCAATGGGTATTTTTCCGATTTGAATTGCAATGTCACAGAAACACGATTCCTTTGTTTTGTTCTGGATATTACTCAATTTCTCTCTTTTAGAAGCTTTTCCATTGAAATATGCACAGGATAATTTACGGTTTTCGGAAAACAATACACAATTCTTTCCATACCTATAAATTATCTGTTCTAGACTGTTTTGCATATTTTCGAATGTTTTCTAGGGTATATATGCGTGGACATGGCGGTTATATCCGGGAACATCTTGCAACAGTAATAAACTTTCAGTTTTCAGTATTAAATGTTGAGTATTGAGCATTGAGTGTTTAGTATTGAGTTTTGAATGCTTGACCGATTTGTCCACTTTCTTTATTACACTCCGTTAACTTTATCTTTTTTTCATATATCGCTCCTCTTTATCTCAGGACTGTAGCACTTTAAAACAGTGTATTATCGCATTGAAGCAACTCCCTATATTCAACTGCGAACATCATTCTGTTTGTTGATTTTAAATGAAGGAACTAAAAAATTTTAATGTTACTGATGTTGCCAGAAATCAGTCTTTAAACATTTCAGTTGTTCTATCTCTCATTTACATACATATTTTATAACGTTAGTTTAGTTTTTGTCACAAGGTCGAAAGTATGGTGTAATCAGTGAGAATCGATCTCACCACTCAGTCGTAATTGTTCTAGGAAGACAAGCTTGCTAATCATTATTCCACGTCGAGATGCCCGCTATCTCTCAGTTAAATAAGAGATTTTTTATCTTTCCCCAGTTAATTCTGATCAAAATGTTACTTTACTCAGTTTGTTCTTTATCTCCTCTCGTAGCCGTTGACGAGTATCGCAAATCACTCCTTTTGTCAATTCGGATCAGAGTGTTGTGCCTGTTGATATTTCTTTAGAATCGTCTATTAAACAAGTATCGTCTATTTAAAACACGTCTTAATAGTAGGGTATCGGTTAGGAATTACTGATATCGTGATGTTCTCCGCGATGCCACTTAGTATTATATCATTAAAATTTCTATCAAAAACATCGCTATCTTTAGTCTTCTTACGTGAAAAGTGAGCATCAATGCTTTTGTACACACTCGGAAATACCAGACAATACTGCAATCTTTTCCTTGGCTCATAAAAATCCGTGGGTATATAATCCAAGTGGGTCCTAGTAATATAAAATATTAAGACTAATCAATAAATAGAACACAATCTATTTATTATTACAGAGCAATTATTTAATACACAATAAAATCCCAAATAACCTCATAAATGGAATGAGCTTATTTCAATCGACGACAAAATAAAATTCCTCATCCTTATTCAACCCCGGTATAGACGGAATTAGAAATTTAACTGTGAGAGCTAAAAAAAAAAAAATCGAAAAACTAAAACGGAATTTATCATTATTTACATAATTCGGACTATTGTCCTCATCTTTGTCGCCATATTTATTACAACGTTTCGGCCGTTGTACGCTCCGGCGAACTGAACCCTTTATTTTGCTCACAGGGGTAGACTGTTCTAGTACACCGTGCCATGTTTAATGAGTGTCAGTTATCAGTTATCTCATCTTAATTTTCCATATGAGAGATAGCCACTGCCTTAACTGAGTATTGAACGCACACTCTTTGGGTTCTGTCATTGCATCTAACCAACGCCTTTATCCACTGTGCCATGTGTCCTCAAGTATAGATCTGATTTCAGAGGGAAAATTAACAGGAGATAACTGATAACTGATATCTATTAAAGATGGTACGTGGAACTAGAATAGTCTACCCCAGTGAGCGAAATAAAGGGTTCAGTTCCACGTTCCAACCACCTGAAGAAGGCCGGTGCGTACAACAGCCGAAAAGGTGTAATACATATGGCGACAAAGATGAGGACAATAGTCCGAATAATGTAAATAATGTACATATGACCTCATCTCAGAAATGTAGACAGACATTCAATGTTTCAGTCAGATTAAATGCACGAGGTCGTGGTCAGGTGAGTGCGGAAGGTATTATTCTTAAAGGAACGAGGCTTTATAAAATTACTAACATTACTAGCCTTTTGACCTTAAATTGGGGTAATATGAAGAAGGAAATGATAATTTGAAACTAAGAGAGGAATAAAAAGGGGTTTAAAATTCCTTAAAATATATAGATAAATTTATGTTCAAAAATTAAAAAAAATAAATAAATGTACTTTTCCAAAGACAAGTTATATTTACATATAAGATATATTTAAATACGTTATATTAAAAATAAAGTCATATTTAAATAATTCATAGCAAAATTTAGTATAATTGTATTCAAAAACAAATTATATTTAATATGAAATCAGTAGATTATATTAAAGAAGAAAATATATAACTAGAAATAAAAATGTAATAAGATAAAATAAAATATACATTTAAAATTAAACATATATAATGAAATAAATAAATAATTAAAATAGAAAATAGAAAAAATTAAAGACAAGTTAAACATAAAAATGTTATATTTAAAAATATAAATTTGTACATAAAAAATACAAGGTAACACTTAAAAATACAATGTTATATTCACAACCAACACTAAAATATAAATGAGATGTAAGTGATTTTATCAGATACAGTGAGGTAAGTGATTTTATCAGATTTTGCAAAGTCGCCAGTTGAATACGCTTCCTACCCCATCATGTTTATGTTTATGTTGTTTCTGAGAAAATATGCTTCAGTTGCTGTTAGTTTTCAGTGTAGATCAACAAATAGTAAGCAGCAAGTGTATTTTATAATATTGGTTTGAGGTGTTCAAATATCCAGAAAGTTTTTATTATAACCAGAAATATGAGTTCCACCAAATTATTCAGTAGGCAATTCCGAATTGTTCGAGGCGCCCCAACAGCGACTGGCACTTCTGCTATTTACATATTTCGTTAATTTGTTACTTTCTTTTTCTTGTACTTCTTACTTTTCTTCTTGTACTTGTTCTACATTTTCTTACTCGTCTTCTTCTTCATCTTCGTTTCTTCTTCTTCTTCTTCTTCTTCTTCTTCTTCTTCTTCTTCTTCTTCTTCTTCTTATTATTATTATTATTATTATTATTATTATTATTATACTCTTTCTCCATTTCATTTCCATATTAACATTTTTATTTCTATGCTTTTCCTTTATTAATCTTTAGATGATATTTACCTTTCATCTATCCTTGTTGCTGTTGTTGTTGATGTTGTTTTTGTTGTTGTTCTTCTTCTTGTTCTTCTTCTCTTCGCTTCTTCGTTTTCTTCTTTTTTTTCATTATATTCTTCTTTCTTCATTACATTGTCATTTTAATATGTTTATTTCTATTTTTTAATTTATTCATCTTTATCTGACATTTACCTTTCTTCTTTTCCTTTCTTTTGTTGTTCTTTTTGTTCTACTTGTTCTTGGTATTTATCTTCTTCTTCTTCTTCTTCTTCTTCTTCTTCTTCTTCTTCTTCTTCTTCTTCTTCTTCTCCTCCTCCTCCTCCTTTTCATTATATAGTTCTTTCTCCATTTCCTTACCATTTTAATGCATTTATTTGTATTTTTTAATTTATTCATCTTTCTCAAATATTTACCTTTATTCTTCTTCTTCTTCTTCTCTTTCTTCTTCTTCTTCTTCTTCTTCTTCTTCTTCTTCTTCTTCTTCTTCTTCTTCTTCTTCTTCTTCTTCTTCTGCTTCTTCTTCTTCACGTTCTCTGTTATTTTCATGAACATTCGTAGATTTCCACGCCATCTCAATCTATCTATCACATTTCGTCTGTACGATCACACACGATTTTGTCATTCCTTATCTTTTGACGAAAGTTCATTTTTTAAGATTATTTCAGAATACGAAAGCGAGTTATGGAAAAACGAAATGAGAGAAGGAGTTACGGAGCCGAATAGAAATTTGCCTATCAGATTGATTAACTTCGAATTCAAAGCTGCAGGCATCGCCGTTATCTTATCTTCATCTTAAAAGTAATTCAAATTTTCATCAATATTGAAAAGCGAAAAGGGAAATGTAAGAGCAAAAACTTTCAAAGCAAGAGAAGGTAAAATAGAATGTACACGTGAAAGAGGAATAAGAAGACGGGGTGGGGGGTCGAGAATTAAGAAAATGCGAATGTGAAGATGTTATGGGCAAGATTCTATGTGTTGCTCCTCAATCCATGATGATAATCCCTTGAGCAGGAAATGAAATCAAGGTATAGAAATTAAGATAAACCGAATATATTGGCAAAAGGTAGGCGAATGCGCATGATCGCATCTATACAGGCCCATTTGCATTTGACTGTATGAATGTTTGTTGTGTTTCCAATGTATTTCTCTCCTTCTTAGATGGTACGGATGTATACACGACTTTTCTTTATAGCTGTGTTGATGCTAGTCAAGCAGGGATATGATTGTAAAATAATCAGGGATTATCTCAAGAAAATATTTTCATAAAGTAACAATTCCGTGTGCACAGAAACGCAAACAGACATAAGAATACACAAACACACACACACACACACACACACACACACATATATATATATATATATATATATACTTATGAGTTATAAGAGTATTTAAATATATATATATATATATATATATACAACTGTGTATATATATACATTTTTCTGTCTATATCAATATGTATGTATATATATATGCATGTATATATACATACATGTATTATTATGTCTTTTACATATATATATATATATATATATATATATATGTGTGTGTGTGTGTGTGTGTGTGTGTGTGTGTGTGTGTGTGTGTGTGTGTGTTTTGTGTACATATGTCTAGGGGACAGGAAGAGAAAATGATTTAGAATACAAGTTTGAATAATATAAAACTTGATGCGTGCATCTTAATCCATGTGTGTATACATATATATATATATATATATATATATATATATATATATATATATATATATATATATATATATATATATATATATATATATATGTATGTGTGTGTGTGTACATATGTCTAGGGGAGAAGGAGAGAAAATGATTTAGAATACAAGTTTGAATAATATAAAACTTGATGCGTGCATCTTAATCCATGTGTGTGTGTGTATGTATATATATATATATATATATATATATATATATATATATATATATATATATATATATATATATATATTTGCATTTGTTCTTGCGAACATACATTTGAAAATGTCCTTATAGTATGTATGATTGCAGGTAACCATGGATAATCCCTGCAAGCAAACACATGCACATACCAGACGCAGGCAGCTACACTCCAACCTCTGAACACACACACACATAAACACACGCAAACACAAGTACACGCGCCGCACGTTCGTGTGTGAGTGTGTCTCTGTGTGTGTGCGCACGCACGTGTGTGTTGCGTGCGCACGCTTAAGTATCTCTGTGTGAGTCTGCCTATTTGTTGCGAATGTGCTCGTTTCTTGTAATATGATATGAATGTAATTTGTTATATGTATGTGTGTGTTTGCGCAAGCGTGCAAGTGAAATTAAGGTTTACCAGTATATCTATACTTAAAAAAGCAAATAGAGGAATTTATAAAACAGATATATCCATTTTACGAACGTCCTATACAAATGATATATGCAAATATATTTATGTAAAATTCTGGGATAATCCCACCATGGAATTTAGCGTGCATATATAGAAACATAAGTAAGTTTATGTGTCTTTATATATCTGTCTTCATGATTACATTTAAGCTCATATTTTAGAAGGTAATTTATTCTTACCGATATTTAAATGCTCTTTCTCATATATATATATATATATATATCTATATATATATATATATATATATATATATATATATATGTGTGTGTGTGTGTGTGTGTGTGTGTGTGTGTGTGTGTGTGTGTGTGTTACTATAGAGATAGAGATATGCGTAAAAAGTAAAATCTATCTGTAAAAGTACAATATATAAAGGCAAAATATTATCTTAGCCGACGCATTTCGTCCGCTGATGGACTTTATGAAGACAAAGGAAGCGGTTTATATTTTTGGACACATAGTTATAAACATATATGAAATTGGGGTTTTACAAATTTTTTAATTTAAGAGACGTTGATAAATATTAAATTATGGAAGATGCGAACTGACGTAATTTAATGTCTCTTAGACGAAAGTGAGTAAAATAAGTTTCTGAATATTTTTTACACCATTAATATTTAAATTATTTTAGTATGGGATAAATCTCCGTATTATATATTTTAGATAACAGAAGGTTATGAATATAAACTTTAAAAAAAAAAAAAAATATTTTCATAATCATGCATGTTGTTTTTGGAATGGAGTAATTGTTTCAGGAATAGATATATTTGAAGAATTCCGATTCATCATAACTTCATATCCTTGGTAACTTTTATCGACTTTTTAAAAAAAAATACTTACTATTCTCTGTTCTTTCATCCACTTATACAATAGTCATCGGGATATTGCTAGCTGTTTTCTCTTATTCGTCTTGCCTGCAATATGTCCTTCTTCACCCAACCGCTTATTCAAGCTCGCTATGTAGTTTAAGTTCTGTTTTTGTCTTTCCCTCTTGCCTACAATCTACCCTGTGAGTATCGACTTTACAGTCCTTTTTTCCTGATTATGTATACTAACATTGTAACTGTTTTGTTCTGATTTTAAATACAAGTTTATGTTTTGGTTCCGTATTTTTAAAGATATTATTTTCGTCACATACCCCGGCCATGATATTCTCAGTGTCTGTGTGTCTATGTCTTACCCTAAACTCATAAAGTTGGGACAACATTGAAACCTATTCTATCTATGATAGGGTCTTCTCAACATGGCGTGGCTAAATGGATTCCCACTATACTACAGCTTGTTTTGGAGCAAAATAAAACTGCTTGTATTAAAGCTTCATATGAATTCTCTCATTTTATGCAGCGTTATTATGCGACGGATAAAATCATGGGTTCCTACAATATTTCCAGATTATTTACTTGCATTCCGTTTACTGCGACTATTGATATATGTGCTGATGCCCTGTATCGTAGTCAATTGTCTCCCTTTGTTATTCCGAAGGACGTTTTTGTCGAACTGATGAAATTTGCCACGTTGTCAGTCGAGTTCAGTTTTGAAGGCATCGTGCACAGACAGATTGCTGGTGTTTCGGTGAGTTCCCACTTGGGGCCCATTTTAGCAAATATCTTTGTTGGGTTCCAGGAAGAGAGTGTGTTATTAAAATCTAATAAACCTGACGTTTATTTCCCTTACGTCATTGACACTTTTTGTCTCTTTGTTATTGTCCAATATCCTCGACGCCACTGTTATGGTCAAAGCTTAGGACCAAAAAAGAATAACACGAACACAAGAGTAGAAATAAGAGAGAGAGAGAGAGAGAGATAGAAAGAGAGAGAAAGAGAGATATATCAATAGAAAATAACAACAATAAAATCTGGTTTACTGCTAGAAATTGTTTAGTTTTTCACTCGTGTGTAACGAGCAAGCCGAAGGGCAATATTTAAGCCCCAAGCGTTTGAGTGGAAAATATACACTGTCAACGAAACTGTTGCCTGCTCTGAGCCGTAGGGGGAAGAAAAAGGATTTACAACAATATAGGCTTTAAAAGCAAATATTATTTCAGGAGCGCTAGGAACTCATTAACTGACAGACACATTATAAAAAGTTCATGAAATCTTACTTTGCCTAAAATTCAGTTTCTAAATTCAATGAATAATGCGCATATAATGATGGATAATCTCATTAAGTAAAGTCTTAATGAAGGCTTTAATTAATATAACTTCTCAGCTGAATGATTTGGTAAATGAGGAGCAAATTAAAATGAACATGGAATAAAGATAACAAGAAAGCGGACAATAATCTACCCATTTTCAGTATACATATTATACGTTAAAAAGTAGAAAGCTTTAACTGTCCTTCTTTCCGTTATTGCAAGTGTTTAATTAATTCTTCTTTTCAAAGTTTAAATTAATCTGCAAATTGAAATTAACAGACCCAATCGATTCGCCTGTCAGCGATATATTTTCTATGATTATAATTTTGACCCGGAAAAACTATTAATGAGTAATGAATATAATCCTCTCAGAAAAAACTACATTGGAAATGATATAATCTACAAAGCCACACAAGTATAATAATGCCGATGGATTTGATTTTGATAGATGGGTATTCAAATAATGTGTGTGACGAAAAACCAATATTTTTTTAGCTACGGTTTTTAATAAGCTCATATCACATCTTTTAAAATAATACACTTCTGTTTAATATATATATATATATATATATATATATATATATATATATATATATATATATATATATATATATATAGTAATTGTCAGCAGTATGCAGAAACCACTGGACGGCCGTTTAGTTCTCTCTGGACATATTAGGAGAGCTCAACCCCTACCGAGAATCGGATCCGGACCGTTTCGTTACAACGCAAACGTCATAGCAACTGTACCACGGGCATGTGTGACGAAGTAGACGCGATATAGTGACTTGATATCGCGTCACTACTCACTCGGTTCCGCAGCGATACTCATTCAATTATTCAGATGACCTCAGAACAGTGCACCAAGAGCCACGATAGGTATATACAATGTTATACAAAAAGAATGAACAAATTTCATGGCGCTTCAGTTCTCAGCATCGTCATATAATGAGTCAGTGACCATTTGAAAGAGGAGTTTTCTAAATGGCTGCTGCAGGGGGGCGGTAATCGCTTCGTATCTCCGGCAACGTCTAGTTGTTTGTTTATTGCAGGAATAGCGAGTTCCCCGCAAAAGGCGTTCTGCGTTCTCGAGTTCGCGAAAACAAATATGGTTGTTACGGTGCGGAGTGCTTTACGAAGGCGTTTCGACATTAATCCGCCTTCACCTAAAGACATTCGACGGTTGTTTAACCAGTTTCAGTTGAATAGGTGTCAGTATAAAGGAATAAGCCCAGGACGGCCACGTGTATCGGAGGAACAAGTGGCCAGAATCCATGTTGAGTTTCAGGGGAGTCCAGCGATGTCCACAAATCGAGCAAGCCCTGAGCTTGCGAACCCTCAATCTACTATCTTGGGTGTCCTAATAAGACCTCTACATTTGAAACCTTACAGACTACGCCTCGTTCAAGACCTCACTCTTTGTGTTTGGCCTGTGAGATACCCAGACTTGTTATTAAGAGCAGCGTGCGTGATTATTCTTGTGGAGGTACATAAAATGTCGCGTTTATGTTTCATCCCTACCCACTAACATCGATGTCCTTAAATATCAAATGAGAGCAGCGAGCGTGATATGCTGATACGCGTCTCATTGCATTAAAGTTATTTGTGCTGCAGATGGTGGCCAGATAGAACACTGGCCAGATAGGAAATAAGAATTCATTGGGAGTAGAATAAATGTGACTTGGGAGGAATTTTCTTTATTAAATTAATGCGTAATGAAATGGATTCTTTTTTAAATACCCTTTATATATATATATATATATATATATATATATATATATATATATATATATATATATATATACCCAACAGAAAATATGTGACATCTACTTGACCAATAAAAAACAACCGTCGCAGAATTTGAGTACTGGAACTATCGCTTCCATAATTCATTTAAAAATAAATCTGATGATGATTAATGGAAGCAAAACATGTTAAATTTCAAAAAGTTCCCTATTTTTCCTTATTCTGTGATACTGTAGGATTTTAATCTATGTTTAGTTCCAATTCAATACTATATGTACATATCTGTATGTCCGTCCGCGCGCATGCTCATGTAAAAAAATGAGAAAATGGACGTTCAAAAAGTAATGTTTAATATTTCGTTTCAGGGAGACGTTGCAAGATTCAGGAACAAACTTAATACCTCTGTTTTTGTACGCATGCGTTATTTTATTTTGCTAGAAACCCACTCAGTTGTTATATGTAACAATCCAATGGTGTTGGTTATTATACTGAGGTTCAGTCTTTTCTATAATACTACCATGGTCACATCACATTGAAATACAGATTCTTTTTCGATCATCTAATTTAAGGAGAGTTTGGACCGGTCTTTACCTAGATGGTGACCGCTTGGGAATACCAGTTGGGGTAAGCTAAGATGTGCGGTTCGTTTATGGATAATGGTTCGGTATTTTTAATTGAAGGGCCGAGTTCCAGTTCTAGTTGGTTTCGTTATACTCACTTACGCGCAAATACCCGTGGGAAAAGTATGAATCACCCTGTTCTCTTCCTCAGCTTAATTAATTTGTAGAACCACTGAAACCATTATTATCTTCAATACATAAATGAATAAAATGCGTACAAATTATTTATATTTCGGAGTTTTTATATGAGGCTTAACAAAATAAAACAACAACCAACCAAACGAACATAAATTCGACAATTGCGTGGTACACTGTTGTGAGACCGATACTTTCCTACATCATGGACTCTCCCAGTACTATATTATTACGTGAATGGTAGTATCATGGGAGTAGCGCCAGTAATGCTCAGCCGCGTACGATACCAATATCGGACACCACTGGATAGTAAGTTCTGCTTACTCTTACACTATTCTTTGCAACTTTTCTGTTTAATATATCTTTCTCACCTCTAACCCGTGTTCCGTGTTTTCCTTCCGTGGCCCCTACTTCGGATCCACATCATACACTTAGGCCGTCAGATAGATAGATAGATAGATAGATAGATAGATAGATAGATAGATAGATAGACAGAAAGAAAAATCATAATGTATAGATATACAGGCAGACTGACAGATAGATAGAAACATAATTAAAAGTCCGTGATAGATAGATAGATAGATAGATAGATAGATAGATAGGGCGTGATAGCTAGGTATATACATATATAGGTAATGAAAAGCGTGTGATAGAAAGACAGACAATGGAAAGATAGATAGATAGATAGATAGATAGATAGATAGATAGATAGATAGATAGATAGATAGATATAGTGTGTAGATATACAGGAAGACAAATAGATAGAAAGATAAAGAAAAGGTCGTGATATATATATATATATATATATATATATATATATATATATATATATATAGAGAGAGAGAGAGAGAGAGAGATAGATATAGATAGATAGATAGATAGTTAGGGCGTGATAGCTAGGTATATATATATATATATATATATATATATATATATATATATATATATAGGTATTTAAAAGAGTGTGAGAGAGACAGACAATGGAAAGATAGATAGATAGATAGATAGATAGATAGATAGATAGATAGATAGATAGATAGATAGATAGGTATGGCGTGATAGATATACAGGCACACAAATAGATAGAAAGATAAAGAAAAGGTCGTGATAGATAGATAGATAGATTAGTAGATAGTTAGAGCGTGATAGCTAGGTATATACATATATAGGTAATGAAAAGCGTGTGAGAGAAAGACAGACAATGGATAGATAGATAGATAGATAGATAGATAGATAGATAGATAGATAGATAGATATATAGATAGATAGATAGATATATAGATATGGCGTGATAGATATACATGCAGACAAATAGATAGAAATACAAAGAAAAGGTCGTGATAGATAGATAGATGGATAGATAGATAAAAAGAGTGGCTTGAATGTATATAAAAATAATATAATAAAAATAGATGAAGGTCGTACGCAAAAATAGATTGAAAAATTATTTCAACGATCGATTATAAGCGCTAAGAATGAAATTGTATCCTATAATTTACAGTTATTTCCATTAGACATTACATTTAATCTTTCCTCTTAATGAAATGGCGAAGTACAAAAAGGATTAAAATGGCTGATTTTATTGAAATACCTCTGTAATTATTTCAGGCCTTCATGCGTTAATGGAAATTGAAAACCACGAAGAATTTAATCCATGCAAAATGATAAAATATAAAACGGGATTTAAACAGGTTTCTCCTTTAATACTTTTTGCTCAGAATCTTTTCATATTCGAGCAAATTATAACATACTCACAGTAGCTGTGAGTTCAATCCCTTGTCTTGTCATCAGTGACGGAAATAGTTGAAAAAATGATACTACTAAATAAGTAAAAAATGTTATATATCTTAAAAATGTCAGGCGAATGACAATAAACTTCCCATCTCCCGGAATATTATCCGGATCGAAAAACACGCGGAAAAGGCCAGAGGTTACAATTCCTGTGCTATCGTAATAAGAAAAATAATTTTGAGGATCGTGAGTTATTAATAATTTTAATATTGATGTCTGCCACACTTGGAACCTGGAACAGGAAAGTCATAGAAAATAAATGTAGTCCTCTTTCCCTATGATGTTGTTACCTATTTGAATGAGCGTATGTATAGACGATTTGTAAATGTATCTTGCATTGCCTCTCAGTCATTTGAATATTACGTCTGTCATTTTATCGTTGATGCTGAGCCACTAGCCTTTGAGTTATTGTGTTGCTTCCGAAGCGTTTTTGGGCAAAAAGAAATCATTGTGTGCGTAAACATTACACAAATCTTTCAGTACATAAGTGGCTGTACTACAGTTGGCGGCACTACCAGACAAATTTCCTTTTGCATTTTCCTGTTTAAGTATATGCCTTGGAATAGATGTGTCGAGAAAAAAATGTTCATAAATTTACAAAAATATTTAAACCATAAAAACAGGATATTTTAAAGTAACAGACGGAATTGTATTAGCTACACCCTATCATTATTTGAATACGTTGAATTGTGTTCAAATTAAGACATATATGATTCATTTCATATGTAATATAACATCATATAATCATTTACGGAGGATATCACATGTATGATGCGTGTATATTTGGATTATTTTATATTCCAGCATTCTGAAAATTCCCAGTATCGAACGGACGCAAATGTGTCTACCATAGTGACAACATTCAGTTCTTAATGAGTGGTAAGTTATATTTTAGGTAAACAATGATATATTATGAAATGGAATTCGCATATTTTATTCAAGTTTTTAATTCGATGTACAAAGATGTAATACACAACCCAAAGACTATAGATCAATTAAACAAGTGTTTTAATGAAAGACGAAATCTTCAATGTTTTTTTAAAAAGAAAATGTACTTGTCTATTGTAAAATTGCCCTTTTCAAGAAATAGACTTGATCTTTTAAGATTATATATCTGGTAAGACTGTTTTATGCGAGTACCTACAAAAGGAAGAGTACGTAAAATAACAGGAGGACATAAGAATAGAACTTGAATTTTAGTGTGGTAGATATGAAACTGCTGCCCTCGTGGTATTAGTTATTCTCAAAGACATTTTAACTGGTTTCTTAAATTTCGTCCGCTGTTCTTTTACATATATGGTTATCATGTAAAGTTGTGGGTGACATTTGTTTAGTTGAACGGTACAGGCTATTTTGCATCTTAGAAGCAGAGATTAACTTATATATAAAATAGAGTGTGTTTGTGCGTGTGTGTGTGTGTCCAAGCAACTCCTCCACTCCGACTGGGCCAACTTCAATGATTCATAGCTCATTCAATACCATCTCAAAGTTAGGCGCAGGGAACGATTTTCGTTGAGTTCAGCTTCAGGGTTGCCTGATTATGCGAGGTTAAAATATATATTAATATATCATGCTATCTTTTATCTTTCCTTTCCTGACTCAAGGGCAGTAACTCTTATTTCCCTTTGGTATCCAAAAGTGTAGTTACATTAAAAGCCGCCATATCGGGCGGGATTTAAGCTAGCTCCTGTGGTGTAATCTTGCTTTGTCTATCATCAGAATAGCTAGGGAGCAGTAGATGCGATAGACATCAATAAACTACAGAAGAACTACACTTAAGTATTGAGCGTACCTTTTAAATGTCCAACGTTAGCTCTTCTGTTGCCACATAATTTAAAGACGATTTGATGTACGTAGATCCTTATTTTCCGTACAAACAATTAATTTTATTTCATGGGTGACAAAATAAGGGACACTGTATATGATAAAATAATGTAATGCAAAGATGGGAAATAGAAATAGTTATACATTCAACATTTGTAATGTTAGAGAAACATGATAGCTAATTAAATAAAATCTATTATGGAATCGATGTGAATAAATGCGAAATTGGAGCTCAATTATCGCACGACTTTTCAGATTAATAAGCCAAGCTCTAATTTATATAAAAGTACACAGTAGTAGCTCCCTATCCGTATTACATATTATCTACTTCTAAGCTGTATCACTCTTCAGGTTTAACTAATTTGCATATTGATTTAAAAAAAATATTTCATTGTCTTTCATTACTATTCTTTTATTCGAGGTTTGTTTTGATTTTCATATGAAAAATAGTGCTGTTTAGGAATATCGTCTAATAGAGTGCAGAAAAGTATTTGAAATTTGCATTTTACTTGGCCTTCAACAAATTGGCATCTATTTGTAAAACTCTCCTTAAATATGACAGTCAGTTTATGAATGAAATATTCATTTAAAATTTCTGTTTCAAAGATTTCAAGTAGTGAATATATCTTACTTTGCGAAGCGATAGCGAGTGAGCGAAGCCTGGTAGTATTATATAATTATAAAATGAAGAAAAATATCACTGAGAGCAGTAACCAAGGAATAAATTAGCAATTTTAGCATCGAAATAAGAAAGACTAACGAACAGGGAATAAAGTAACTGATCGAGTATTAAGTGAAATATAAATATGTAAGAAGTAAACGTGTGATAAAAGAAACACTTCACTAAAAATGAATGCGCAGACGGATAAAGATATTTAAAAAAAAGGGTAACATAAGAAATTTATAAGCCCATCACGTAGAGATCAAGTGTAGAAAGAAAGCTTCAACGAAATTACAAAAAAGTATTTATGTAAGTGTGGAATCACTATGAGAAAAAATAGTTTTTATGGGTGGAATAGAAAAGAACCAAAACGAAACATGCCAAGAAGGGTAAATATTTCAAAGTAAAACCTTTGCGGCAATCATAACAATAAAACTGACTTAGAAAAATGTATATAATCTTCAAAGTCTTGTATTTCAGGATAGAACTTGAATGACTCAATGAGCATACATATAGCAAAATGCAGTAATAGATACCCTCCAAAAGTGTCAGTAACAAAGCGTAGAAATAGATACAACGTAAAAGGAAGGGGTGAAGATAAATGTAAAGAAAGAAAGAAAGAAGGTGAAAGATGGAAAGAAAGAGTGGGAGTGCGAAAGAAAGAACGAGGACAAGAAAGAGAGAGGGAGAAACAAAGAAAGAGAGAAAGAAAAAGAAAAGCGAAAGATAGAGAAAAAGAAAGAAAGTCATAGAGAAATAAAGAGGGCGAGATTAAATGAGGAAATAGAGAAAAGTAAGCGAGAAAAAGCAAGAAGGAGGTCGGGAAAGAACGAAAAAGTAAGGGAGAACGAAAGAAAGAATGAAAGGCCGAAAGAGATAAAGAAAGAGTGAGAGAAATAAAAAAAGAAAGTAAGATATAAAGAAATACCTAGAGGGGAAAAAGTGAGAATAAATGAATAAAGAAAGAAAAAGCATGTGAAACCGAAAGAAAAAAAAGGATGAATGACAAAAGAGAAAGAGAAAGAGGGAGAGAACAAAAGAGAAAACGGCATATAAATTAAAAAATAAAGAAGGGAGAATGAAAGAGAAAGAAACGTGGGAGGGAATTAATAATAATAAATAAACAGAAATAGAGAGCCATAGAAAGTGATAGAGAAATACACAGAAAAAGAGACAGATGATAATCAAAGAAATATAGCGAAAGAAAGAAAGAAAGAAAGAAAGGAACGAAGTAACAAAAAGAGAATGAAAGAAAAAATAAAGAATAAAATAAAGTAAATATATATTTAAAAAAATAATATCCGGCATAGAAGAGTAAATGAAGAAAGCCATAAAATGGGGACAAAAGAACGAAACAGAAAAATGAAAGTGAGAAAGGAAAAAAAACTGGCTGGACACCAGGGAAAACAGTCTGAAACAAAGAGGAAGAAAATCTATTATCAAAAGTCTGAGAACGGAAAATATACGAACAAAGGAAATACAAGAAAAACACTAGTTAAAAACATACCAGCTGAGAGAAAGTTTGGAATATTCAAGAACAACTCGTAAGGTCATATGATTTCTGTGACACTATAAAATAAAAAGTAAAACTACAAGATTGAATGAAAGAATAGTAGGAATGAACAAACCATTTTACACTTCATGTTATAAAAATCCCAAGTGAAATGAATGCCATTGTCAAAGCAGTCATGTGGTTTTGTTGGCAAAAGATATAAAACAAGGAAATATCAAAACAACGGGTAATTTAATATTTCTATGACAAATGCAGGTTATAAATGTAGGTTTCAAGTTTACAACATTTATTAAATATTAAACAGAAATTTTAGATATAATTTTGAGTCTTTTCATGCATTACCTATAAGTAAATAATTTACAACATTTATTAAATATTAAACAGAAATTTTAGATATAATTTTGAGTCTTTTCATGCATTACCTATAAGTAAATAATTATAATGGATATGCTACATCATGCTTAAGAGCACAAAGAACATGCAGTCCGTAATATATTACGATTTCGGATAATGGTCACACTAACTACCATGTCTGCGGGAATACCTAAGACAGTTCGTGGTCTGTTGTTATTGCTACATTTCATTATTTGTTTTTCTAACTCCAATAGCATCACTAGCGTTATATGGACAAAGCTCATCTTAGTGCGTATGTTGTAATTATCAAGAAAATTTTTTCACAAGCTAGGATTTCCCGGGATTATTATCAGTAGTATTAGCATTATTGCTGTTGTTAATTTTGCTGTTGTTCTTTGCTGCACCAGCAGTTTTTAAAACGAAGATACATTATAATCATAATATTTCTAGTCCAAATATATAATAATAATAATAATTATATTAATAGGAAGAAGAAGAAGAAGAAGAAGAAGAAGAAGAAGAAGAAGAAGAAGAAGAAGAAGAAGAAGAAGAAGAAGATGAAGATGAAGAAGAAGAAGAAGAAGAAGAAGAAGATGAAGAAGAAGAAGAAGAAAAAGAAGAAGAAGAAGAATTAGATAAATGTGCAAATTAATATT
This sequence comes from Acanthosepion esculentum, assembly GCA_964036315.1. NCBI lineage: Eukaryota > Metazoa > Mollusca > Cephalopoda > Sepiida > Sepiidae > Acanthosepion > Acanthosepion esculentum. The sequence continues at coordinate 99,050,507 of OZ038491.1, forward strand.
AATAAGAAAGGGAGAATTACAGAAACACACACAATAGATTAAGATTTTGTCACAAATATTAAAGAACTGAACCTAGATGAAGCCTATAAGTACCTAGGAATTACCGAAGGAGATGGAATACAGCATACCCAAAGGAAGGAGTATGTAAGAAATGAATACTACTGGCGCGTTCGTCTGGCATTGAATACCGAGCTGAATTTAAAAAAGAAAATTAAAAAAAAAACAGAATATCAACCATAAATACCTTGGCTGTCCCTGTGATGCAATACAGTTTCAACATCCTTAACTGGACCATAGCTGACATTAAGCGAATGGACGCCAGAACGAGAAAGTTTCTCACCTGCCACCGCATACATCATCCCAAAACTGATATTGATAATCTTTATGTGCACGGATCCGAATGAGGCAGAGAATTAGTTCACCTAGAACTGTCTTACAAATCTACAACTATTGGCCTTCAAAGAAACTACAGAAGACTGGGTGATGGTCTGCGTCAAAGAACATGAAAGTAGTAAGCGACTTTATTCAGTAATAAAGGAAGCCAAAAATTTCAAAATGGTGTTTCAAATAGAGGAAGAAATACAAGTGAAGCACAATTCATCGACTGAAGCTGCAAAATACTTACAAAAGAAATCAAAAGCCAATGCAAATGTCCAGATACAGAAACAATTAATAGAAAAACCGCTTCACAGTCAATACTGTGTCAGTACCAAACAAGCTGATGTAGACAAACCCCGTACACCTCTGGGGCTACGTATAGCAGGGTTAAAAGATAAAACCGAATGTTTTATAGTTGCTACACAGGACTAATACTTTTTAACAAGAAATTAGCAATCAAACATACTGAAAAATGATTGTAGTTCTAAATTCAGATTCTGTGGTAAATATCCAGAAATAATTGATCATCTTGTATCAGGTTGCACGGGATTGGCACGAATTGTATATAAAACATGACATGACAGGGTGCGCTAATATCTGCACTGGAAAATCTGCAACACCTACGGAAAGGAAACTGAAACTGAACACCACCCAGACTCGGTTAATGAGATAGGACCCGTAACAAATTTATGGGACCTCGCAATAAACAGAGACAAAACAATCAAAGCTACTCACCCAGACATAGTTATTAGAGATCGCAAACAAAAAAAATGCTTCCTTATTGATATGGCAGTCCCTGCCAACTGCAATGTATCTTTGAAGAGCTTCAAAAATGCAAGAATCTTGAAATCGAAATCTCAAAAATGTGGCATATGAGAAGAGCAACAGTTCCTGAGGAATTGGAAAATATTCCAATTGACTCACTGAAGGGATCCCTAGTAGCCCATGCCTTGAAGAAATACAAAAAAATTGTTCCCACGAGTACAGACAAAGACTTATGCAGAGATTTATCTATGTAAAATATATGCGTTTTTTTTTTTGCTGAGTGGAAAATGTCATGATGCCATTTCATGCCTTAGGTCTCTGGTCAAGAACCGGGAAAATGAGTACAGATCAGAAATCAAAGGTGTGAGACTACCCACCTCTGCAACTCGTTGCACAAAGATATAGACCCCACGTCGTAGAATTTCTGTGCGGCGGATCGAGCGAGAGGCAGGCTCACAGGTAAAAGAAAAACACAACTACAAACTTGGGTAGGACGAAAAGAGGAGGGAAAGCGTGTGACCTTTTTGTGGACGACCAACTCCCGGCTGACTCTCGGCTGGCAAAAAATATATATATCTTAGCTAACAATGTTCGGCTGCTAATGGGTCGCTCTTCGTCGTTACTTGCTCCGGGCTAAATCAACCTTCCTCGAACCTAAACTATGTCTAACTACCTCGTGGCCCAAAGCGCTCCCGTATATATGCAGAATCCTCTTTCATCATTTCCGGACAAGGGGCACCCACGAATAAACCCATAACTTTTTCATGACCATTTCTCTCTTTGAAGAAAGTGGACATCAAAATATTTCTTAGCCTAGCTGACTCCGATTCAGGGACATTAAATTCAAACCCTTTTAGGTTTTGACCAGAGCCGGTCTTTTTCCTATCTTAGTATTTTGACAAGTACCTAACACTTATCTACCCTTTTCGCCATATGTCCAAAACATGTTTTCATCTAGATTCCTAATCTAATCATTTGGTCTTGAAGTTTGATACGCAGGTCAAATCTAACTAATCTTCTCGCACATATGTGTGCGCGCGCACGCACACATAAAATGTGGGGGTGTATATATACACACACACAGATGTGCGGGCGCACACACACACACACGCGTGCGGATATATCCAACTCATAGTGTCACAAAGGTGATGATGATGATGATGATGATGATGATGATGATGATGATGATGATGATGATGATGAAAGGAAAACATTGATGTAATCATAGCTTGAATCTACTAATATCTACTAAAATATGATGATTGTATCATCCGAAAAATTCTTGGTCCGTCTGCTTTTAAATTCCAAGAATATAGCATTTGATTCAGTACATTATGGAAGGCATTAAAATAAATGAAGAATGACTCAGTGGAAATTAAACAGACATTAACGAATGTGCATGATGTATTAGACAGGCATAAAATAATACCAAAAATAACAGGACAAAAGGTCTGCTTAACGATCAAAAGAAATACTAAAAGAGAAGGTTCCATCTTTTGCAATGACGCATAATAAGAAACTTTAATTTCCTCAGAAGCCATTTGATGAGGTTAACCGTAAACAAGGAAATTTTAGCGAGGAATATGGCGAAAGCTTTCATGAAGATATTAAGTATATGAAGGAGATGCATCAATGTCGCTCGAACAATCACTTAATGACAGATTAGAATCTCAGTAATCTGATTCTATGCTGAAATGAAGCACTCTAGAAGTTCGGAAAATGAGAATTTGTTCCATGAATATGAAGTGACCTGACACAAGGTAATGGTAATCTACTAAATCTTTTTGGCATGTTGCGAATTAACCAGATATAACTTAATAATTATGCATTATATCATACCTATGAAAGTTAGATATGATTGCAAATATGCATCATGACTGTGCAAGACAGGGTGATTTATTTCTCTCTGTTGAACATGTAACTTACAATGTTCATCATAATATAAAAGTTACAGAATAAGACAGACAAATAATCTTGCCATATTCAAAATCAGCGATACAGAATCAATAATAAATATATCAGAAATATTAGTCACTAAAAATGAATTCCCGTGTCATCAGAATATATAGCACATTATAGGTTGGGTCATTGTTTCATTCAGGTGAATATCAAACTCTATGTGTTAATTAATAAATAATTTGAAAGCAATTGGATGCTTTCAACTACAGATAAAATTTATTGTTGACCACTCTGCTATAAATAAGCATAGCGCGTAGTTTTACATGAACATGTATTTTTATAATTTCATAATCTTTAGATTTTATTTCGGGGTTCAATATTTGTCTATAGCTGGGATCCTAACAGCTGCTACCACACTGGGTAAGAATGGACCTGGGAACAACATTAACAGGTGACTCCATGCTTCCAAAACTTCAATCACTATATAAAAGTTTTTGCTGCCAGAAGTAGTTTATCGTCATACCTCGGATTATAGTACAGCGTTAAAAATAATAATAGTGATAGTATATATATATATATATATATATATATATATATATATATATATATATATATATATATATATTTTTAAGCGTATCACCCCAAGCAAGGCTGGAGGCCACTATCATGCAAGGGGTTATAGAATTATTGGAGGAATAGCAGATAGGAGTGGGAAAGGAGTGGATGTGGAGAAAGAGAAAGACAGTGGGTCGATCAAGGCAAGGGGGTTACAGAAGATTTGGAGCGAGAGCACATAGGAATGAAAGGTGAAAGGATGTGGAGAAGGGAAGTGGATAGATCAAGGCAACTGGCGATGTCGATTGACGCTACACTTAAACCGTTGGAGATTGTATTTGTCAGGGAAACAGTAATAGGGAAGGGAGTTCCATAGGCGAGATGTGCGAGACATGAAGCTATTGGAGTAGAAGAGACGTCTACATCTAACAGTTTCAACGGTGAAGGGGTGGGAACGGGATGCCAGCCTCGTAGGTCGTTTAAATTCATGAGGCCTAGGGACAAGCGAAAGCAGCTCCTCGGAGCAATTCCTGTGAAATTATTTGTAAAAAAGACACAGCGAGGCAAAATCGCGTCTGTGAGAGAGCGACTGCCGAGGAGATGACAGATCAGGGCCAATCACATTGCATATCCGTCTCTGGATCTTATCAAGAACCCTGAGGCAAACAGCAGGGACCCCAGACCATATATGGAAGCAATACTCCATGCAAGGGCGAATGGTCGATTTATAGACTTGGAGGATCGATTCCGGGGAGAAAAATTTCCTGGCTCGGGACAGGGAACCAACTTTCCTTGCGGTAGATGATGCAACTGACTCGATGTATTTGTTCCATCTCAGAACAGCGGACAGCGTGAGACCGAGCAGCCGCAGAGAGGAGCTCTTGAGAAGTTGGTCTTCAGACATTCTAATGGGATGCAGGGATGGATCCTTGTGGTGGTTAATAGAGAGCAGTTTTGTTTTAGAGGCGTTAAAGTTAACCCTCCATTTATCGCCCTAGTTCACAACCGATTGGAGGTCCTTTTCAATTTGAGCTGCCAGGTTAACTTTGTCAGCATCACTCGATTTGTGTTTGAGGCTGGAGTAAATTGTGGTGTCGTCAGCGTAGATGCCGACTTGGGAGTCTATGGCGTCAGGAAAATCATTTATGAATATGAGGAACAGAGTAGGGCCGAGGATGGCGCCTTGAGGAACACCTGCATTAGTGGGATAGGAGGTGGAGTTGAATCCATTGAGAACGACCTTACGAAAGGGTTTACAGAAGGTTTGGAGGGAATGCAGATAGGAGTGGTAAAGGAGAGGATGTGGAGAAAGTGGATCGATCAAGGCAAGGGGGTTAGAGAAGATTCAGGGCGAGAGCAGATAGGAATGAAAGGGGAAAGTATGTGGAGAAGGGAAGTGGATAGATCAAGGCAACTGGAGATGTCGATTGACGTTACTCTTAAATAGTTGGAGATTATATTTGTCAGGAAAACAGGAATAAGGAAGGGAGTTCCACAGGCGAGATGTGTGAGACATGAAGCTATTGGAGTAGAAGGGACGTCTACATCTAACAGTTTCAACGGTGATTGGGTGGGAACGGGGTCGTGAGACCGAGCAGACGCAGAGAGGAGCACTCGAGAAGTTGGTCTTCAGACATTCTAATAGCATGCAGGGATGGATCCCTGGAGTGGTTAATAGTGAGCAGTTTTGTTTTAGAGGCGGTAAAGTTAACCAACCAATTCTTGCCCCAGTTCACAACCGATTGTAGGTCGTTTTCGAGACGAACTGCCAGGTTAAATTTGTCAGCATCACTAGTTTTGTTATTGAGACAGGAGTAAATTGTGGTGTCATGGGCATAGATACCGACTTGGGAATCTATGGCGTCATGAAGGTCGTTTATAAATATGAGGAACATATTAGGGCCTAGGATGGAGCCTTGAGGAACACCTGCGTTAGTGGGATAGGAGCTGGAGCTGAATCCACTGAGAACGACCTTCAATTCTCGTCTTGACAGGAATGATTGTATTAGGTCAAACAATCGACGTGTGATACCATAATCCTGGAGCTTGCGAAGAAGGCCGACATGCCAAACTCTATCAAACGCTTCACCGTTATTATGGATAGCTTGGTAGACAAATTCAGTGATGGCCGTAAGCACATTGGCCGTAGATCGGGCAAAGCGGAAACCATACTACTTGTCTGAGAGCAGATCATGGGATATCAGATGATTAATCACTTCGGTGTTGATAATGGCCTCGAAGACTTTGCCGAAGAGGTGTAGGAGACTGATAAGACGGTAATTGTAATTGACGGAAGGGTCGGAGGGGTCACCAGAGATCTTAAAGACAGGAACAACGGTTGAGGACTTCCACCAGTCAGGAAAACAGGACTCCTTGAGGCAGTGGTTTTATAATTTAGAGAGGGCAGGCGCCAGTTCAGGCGCGCATTTCTTCAGGACAATTTACTGCTACCCCGTCACCACCAGTAGCCTTGTGGTGATCTAAGTTAGAAATAATGCCCAATACCGACGACGGGGTTATGTGCAATCCGTTCAAGAGGCCCTCAGTTCTGGGAGGGAAATCGGGCAAGGGTACTCCGGAAGAGTTTAGCGTTGAATTGGAGGAAAACTTCCGAGCAAAGCATTCGGCCTTGTCGGCAGAGGTGATCAGGACCTCAAACTGATTGAACAGGGGAGGAATGGAGGGTTTGTTATTGTTCAGAACGCTCTTGCAGAGGCGCCAATAGTCCTTGGAGCCAAATTTGCAGGATGCAATACGTTCCTTCATCCGAGCAGCAAATAGTGACTTGGCATCGTCGAGGATACGCTTACACTCGTTACGTGCAGAGGTAAATATACGTCTATTGAAGTCAGACATATCACAACGAAAACGGTGGAAGAAGTGGTCCCTATGAGCAATGTCGGCTGAGCAAGCAGCTGTGAACCAGGGGGAGAAGCGCGGTTTGACCTTGAATTTCCTGGAGGGGATGAAAGCGTTGATTCCAGCTTTAACCCAGGAAGAGACCTCTGAAGCACAATCTTGAATGGGGAGCTTAAATACTGCATCCCAGGGGACATCGCGGAGGAAGTCACGAAACGAGTCACAGTCAGCCCGTTGTTAGCAGAATGTGGTTCTGGTGGTAGGAGGCTCCTTGTAGGGGGTATATATATATATATGAAGAAACAGTCCTACCAACTGTACCACGGGCCCCGGTGAGGAAGAGGTAACGAATTAAACTCGACATTCACATATTCCGTGGTGGAACTCATCCAAGTTCCTTTAACCGAGGACTGTGCCCCCGAGAGCCACGACTACTATCGTCGTACAGTTGGTATGACTTTCGCTTAATAACGTAACAGTCAGGGTTTCAATTCCTGGTAGTGGATGCGCACTGCTGATGAGTCCCAAATATAGGACGAAACGGCCGTCCAGTGCTTTCTGCATTCTGTTGAGGTTTCTTCTCAAAAACTCGATGAATTATTTAATTATGATTATCTCAAATCCTCCTAACAATTTCTCACACATATATATATATATATATATATATATATATATATATATATATATATATATATATATATATATATAGGTACCAACCTTTCTTTTAAAACATTTTCGTTAAATATGGCAGATAAGTAAGATTTAATTAAGTTTTTATTTATTTTTTCCAGTATATTTACGTTTTTTCCTGAATTAATTCAAAACTGACAGCGGAAATGGGTTTATACATGTATAAACCCATTTCCGATGTCGGTTTGTAATTTAATTTTGGTCAACGATTCAGTAATGAATTATGAATAGGGAAATAATTCATATTTATCTCTATCTCACTCATTTAAACCGTCATCTAACTTCTGTTTAATATTTCTCTATATTAAATTTTAATCCACACCTTCACTTTTAGGCTCTACTGTTCTTCTCTTGTCTGTTACCCCTCTCTAGACCTTTTCTAACCTCTCACATTCGCCCCCCACTCTCACACATACACTCTCACTAAGTTTTATTTTTTTATTCCCGGAGATATTTTTCTGATTTTTTTTAGGTCTGATAAATTGGATCGTAATTACGATTCCAATGTAATAATTTATAACCATAGAATATTAATGTTTAAGCCTTTTTATTATATATGAAATGGACAAAGTCCGACAATTATTTCAAGACATATTGTTATGTTTATACATATTTTTTTATACAATCAAATATTTAAGTAAATGCTCTGTTTATAATATACCTATCGGAGGACGCATATTTTCGATGAAAATTTCTCGAACATTCAGGCCGGTAAATGTTGTTAATACTGTTTATTACGAACAGATCATTTACTTAAATATCTTTATCTATCAAAAAGAATAGATAAACATAAAAATGTCTTAATATATATATATATATATATATATATATATATATATATATGTAATTAACGTCTGCTCAGCCTAGTTGCTGTATAAACTACAAGTTGACTCTCTGGGCGTTGAACAAACAAAATTATTGTCATTATTATCGAGCATTTATTTACACATTAATTATTCTTACCAGTGTATGTTTAAGTGAGATCCTGCGAATCCCCCCTTAGCCCGATTGAATTACCAAAATCTATTCAAATCCTGGAAAATCGCTTTTTTTTAAAACAGACTCAATATCATTTGTGCACTGTACATTTGACTATGCTAATTCAATATTTGAAAACGTATGTATGGTTAAAAAAAAGCAGAAACATATCTCAATAGACATCTTTCAAAATGCAAATCTTATAGAGTTTACGAATTTATAATTCTAGCACAAGTAAAATTTACCTGGTGTTTTTCCATTTGTTTAATAATTAATCCATTTACTTATTAAAATATTTCATTGTCAAAGCCATACGCAAATGATTTATCTTTAATGTAAGTAGACGCTACAATTCATTTTATTGAATCACGAATTAATTTGCTCGATTTAAATACAAATATCGTGGCGTTGAAAGGTAAAATAAGAAAATGAAATTCATGATACACCGGGAATGGAAAGCAATTATATAACATTTCTGAAACGAACATTGCAACAAGAGGCCTGCATTCGAAGATTAATGTAAAACCTCATTGCGCTAACAAGAATTATAATAAATATGGAAAAACAATCATTGCTTGCGTATTCGTGATTTTGAATGCAAAACGTTTATGTGTTAAATTCATATATCTATTAAGAAAAGTCTGGGTAGTCAGAAAAGAAGAATCAACACACGCACATACACACACATTCACATAGAAATAACAATGTATGAAATAACGTTATATATTTTTTATATATCACGAACAGCATTATGGGAATTTTGAGACAAAGTGAAAAAGCTTTACTTGTGACCCGTTTCGTCCTTCAGTACTTTATCGCACTCATTTTGTTATGCTGGTAGGACAACAAATAACAGAATTTCAATGAATGAAAAAATATTATCCTGCCTAATAAATATAATAATAAATTGAATATATCTTTCAACTCCGATCTACGCCTTTCTTGTAAACTCTTAAATGAATCCACAAACACACACAAACATATACATACATGCATATATATATATATATATATATATATATATATATATATATATATATATATATATATATATATGTATGTAGGTAGGTAGTAATCCGTTGGTATAATCCAACTAAGTCCTATTAACACAATATACAATTAGAATTATTATATATTAAATGTTAAAACTGACACACAAACAGCTCTCAATGTTTATTTTCATTAAAAAGAGCAGAATTTTTCGTACAATTGGAATTAAGATACCATTAGTTAATGACAATTTTCACCTAGAAATTGTAAACTTTAAAATTTCCAAGATTTCTCAAACTGTTTAAAACCGGTGTCAGTTTGTAGAAGGGGACTAGTTAGTTGGGGAATGTAAGCGTGAGAACGTCAGAGCGGACAGAGGGGAAGAGATGGCAGAAGAATGCATAGCTACAGGAAGTAATGTAGGGTATTATATTATGGAGGTAGGATTGGGCAGGGGTAGTGAAGAGGAACCCGATGAGCTGACCTACATGTTAATGGTCACGCGGCTGAATTTCGTTTAAACGGGAATCCACGAAAATTAATGAAAGAAATTACATAACTTATACAAAATATCAAAAGATAACATTAGTGAGATGAAAGAGATACTTCAGAATTATTGGTGAACATGACGGCAGAACGTCCAATCATTTTATGGTCTCAGTTTCTAAGTCGAGGATGAACGAAACGGTGGATCCGAGATATGTGAATTCATGTACCACCATCATGCAGCAGATGTGGTTTTCATATTGCTCATGACGTTGGTCTTCTTCAGACTGATAGTCAAACTGATCTCTTGACCCCTTCTGAAAAAAAAAACGGTCCAATAGTCACTGCCGTTGATCTGCTGTGTGCACCACAAATGATGCATCATCTGCGAACAGTAAGTCTTTAATGAGCACTTATGTGCCTATGGCTTCCGTTCTTTGCCGAGAAAAAGAACAGTAAATTGTGCATCTGCAAAAATTGTTCAGTTGTTAGATTACGATTTGAATCGTTACGAATGATTAAAGATATCTTACTGGAATTCACTGAGGTTTTTATAACACTATTGAACTCTACTTTGAAAAATAAGAATGTATTTAACTCTAAATTGAAATGACGATCCCTCTTCTTGTTGTGACTTCCTGATCTAGTTTTCCTCTCTACGTCTCCCTCATTTTAACTTGTTCATCGTTACCATGATGGTTGTTCTATGGACTTTGAAGATGGAAGCCAAAATATAAATGTCAATCCCATAACTAAAGACCTGAATGATTTTTATTAAGAGTATAAATTTTAGCACTATTATCATGCAATAAAATACTTTTTTAAACAGCACACAAAGTGCAAATTTGTTTTGAATATATTATATTTTAAACGGTTCAATCCGATGTCAAAATAAAGCTTCAGCTAAATATTCAAATAGATCATTATGTGTTATAAAATGCAGACTGATGTTATGCAATAGCAAGAAATTATGATTTACTTTAATAACAAAGTAATAAAATCATTAAAAAATCGAGCAATATCTATAACAGTAACAATAATAAACACATACAAGGAGCGATGATTAAATTGTCCTCTAAAACGCGCAAAAATGAAAATAATACTGACATCTCATTTTAACAGATACATTTTCCAACATTACACAAAAAATATCTAAAGAGTACATTTATTTGATAAAAGCGCCGTTGGCTTCAACCAGACAACTACAGAATCTTCTGCAACTTTTCTAGGTTTTCCCTTTGTTAAAGTTGGTGAATGCTTTCATAATCCTTGCCTTCAGTTCATCTTTGGTGTTACAAGGCATTCGGTTGGTCTCTCGCTCAACTGTACCCCTCACATAATAATCAATGAGATTAGAGTTTGGGGAGTTAATTGGCCAGATATAGGAGATATGGTCACAGAAATTGTCTGACAGACATAATTCATTCTCCTGGTTGTATGGTGTGGTTGTCTTGCCAGACATAGGTTCTTCCAGCAACAACCCTCTTGAAACAGGCAGCACTGTCTCCTCAAGCCACTTGATATATCCCTCCGCGTTGAGTCTGAGGGCATCACCAAATTATTCTAGAGTTCAGAACGACGATCAGAGTGAGTTTTCCGAGCTGTCGTAACTTCGTAATCAACATTTACCTCATCCAACTCTTTCCGAATTCACTAACTCTCCTCAGTTGACACTCAAAACCCCTGAAAATGTTCGTATTGGTACTTGCGGTGAGAATGTCAAGCAGTACAGCATGACATTTCCAAATTTATGGCGGAGTGAATTGCGTTATTTTGCTAACCTGAAGTTATAATGTGCAGTCGAAAAAATCAAAAACAATCAGCGCGCATGCACGGAATTCAAAATATAAAATGGAGATAATTTACCCATTGTACCCTGTAAAAGTCTTTGAAGCTTTTACATTTTAATATAGAGATCCTTCTCGATAACAGCCAGCAATGTATTATTCATCAAATTCTTTATTTCAGCAGTTTTAAATACCGACATGGGTTTAATTGCTTTCCATAGTTTTTCTTTGCTGTCATATTGTTTGCCACCTTCATATAATTTCATTGTCACATTTAACCATAGATTTTCGCTCGGATTTGATCCAAACTTGAGGGTAGCCATTCCATTACTTGATCTTCTTTAAACCATTTAAGCTCAAAAATTCTTCCCAGGTAACATTAGATCCATAAAAAGGAGCATTGTCGTGTACAAATACACACTTCACTCCGGAACTGCAAGTTTGTTAATTGTGTAATTTAAAGAATCTATTTTAAAATTTTAAATCGCATTTGATAGCACTATTCAGTTTAACTGTTTAATAGATTTTGAATTGTCAAATAATAGTTTTTTGAACAATTTCAGCTCATATGTTCGCACAGCTGCCTATTTGCTACATTTTTTCCACAGGTACACCCGGAGTGGATAGAATTAATACTTTGGCCTGCTTCTCAGAATGTCGATTTACGTTAGAAACATCAATTTTCATTTATTTCTTGGCCCAATTATCACTTGTTGAAATACTTTCTTAACCGAGAAGATTTTGCCTAGATTTATTGACAGATTTCAGTTTGCGAAATATTCTACAGTTTTTGTCCTCCTTGACACTCCATGGAAATTTGCCGGTTCGCCATTACCATCTCTCCAGCTTGATAACCTTCTCGTCAGGTTGACGGTCTTCCTTATTCTTTTTTCGTGCACCACGCGTGTCCGGTCACTTTGAAATTCACGATCGACACATACACACTCGGTATATATATAGAGAGAAACAAAATAATAGCGAAGGATTTAAATCGAGAAGTATCATCTGCAAGGTTAATATATTCCGATCCTAGATACACTCTCCGATATATGTCTACTCCTACAACAACCACAGCATCCATCCATGGGATTTACCATTATATACCGTGCAATCCTTATTAGCATATCGTAGGAAAACTCCCCTTATCTTGCCTGATCCCAATTTAAACAAGGCCACTAGGCTGAAAACCTTAACATCGTTGACATGACTTTGCACCAGCAAAATCATCGACGAATTCCGAACAGATTCGATGAAGTATCCTCACTCATAAGACTCGGCTCAACACATGATATTGTTTTCAGACACTTTAAAGTAACACAAAAAACAAAAGAAGACGTGTTTCACCCACACACACAGACAGACAGACAAACAGAAAGACAGACACACCCACACAGACTCAAGAATTAAATAAAAGAAACCCTGAAACTGCCTTATTTAATCATATATTTTAAATCATTTAATGCTAAACTATAAAATAAAATAAAAATGAAAATATTACAAATTTGAATAAGTATATATATATATAAGGAAATATGTAGCGTAATATATTAAAACAAAAACGCTGGTAATCAAAATGATTCTTGTGTAAAAACAATGCTTTTAAGAATTCTCCTGCGTTTTCCAGTATTGTATTTCCAATACCAGTGATAAAAAAGCACATTAAATTTTGCATGAGTCACAGACCCAATTCATTCTTATACAAGCTAACTTACTTGTGATGTGACGATCGATATGCGGACGAACTACTAGTTTATGTATGCATGTATGTTCATATATATATATATATATATATATATATATATATATATATATATATATATATATATATATATATATATATATATGTGTGTGTGTGTGTGTGTGTGTGTGTGTGTGTGTGTGTGTGTGTGTGTGTGTGTGTATTATGACTGCAGAGAGACATACAAACAGAGAGAGGGAGTCAATATTTCACATATTATACATAAATCATGTATATTCTTAGGCCATAATATATGGCTTGAGTTTTTTGTTTACTATGTTTGTCTACAGCTCATGTTAACTCTTGGTTTCTGGGGATTTTTTGCAGATCAACTGGACGCTGTTAGTGTCCGTTGAGCCTCTGTGGCCGGGAATATTTGTTGTTATAAAGTACCTTGAATCAATTCCCGTATGTACCAATTTATGAGTTGCCATCATGTCCATTGGCCTGTGACTATTTTCTCGAAGGTTGCATTTGAAAGACGATATTCACTCTTTCCCGATTAGTAATTTTATCATAATTTGAAATATATAATTTGCATACATTATATAGTTAATGACTCGTGTTATTTCAAATAAAATGCTATAAAAGGTACAGTAAAAAAGTCGTTAAAAATAAGATGTAGCGCTGAGGAGACATTAATAAAATCATGAGACATTTTGTGTTAAAGATCAACGCAGATTAAAGTCATTCCTTCGTTTGCTTGTGCAAAATCGATGGTATTATAACCTTTTCACCCTAAGCAAGGCAATGAAGCCACAAACATGCAAGGGGTTACCGAATGTGACAGATTATGAGAAATTAAAATAATCTTAAGGAGATTACACTAAATAAACAATAATTATAAAGTGAGGAGTTTACGATTGTCATTGTACAAAAGCTTTGCAAGATCAAAGTTAGTTGGAAAGCAAGAATCCGAAAGAGATTTCCACAAGTGAAAATTGCAAGAAAGAAACTATTCACATAGAACATATGGTTACGTCGAGCCATTTCAAATGTAAAATGATGAGTCCCTGCTAGTGATCTAGTACTGCACTTAAATTCATAATTTATAGGGACCAGGGAAAGAATTTCAACAGAAAAATTACCATGAAAGAATTTGGAGAGAAAAAAAAACAGGGAAATTACGATACAGAATACCACTGAATCCGAGATGCCAAGTTAGGACCAATAATATTGGTTATTCTTCTTGGCGTTTTATCAAGAATCTCCCTATATACAGCAGGTGCACTGGACCATATGTGGCAACAATATTCTAAGTATGGGAAGACAAATACATATTTAAGATAGATTCTGAAGAGACAAAATGTTTCGGACGACACAGTGCCATGAAAAAAAAATAGTGAGAAATATGCACATGATAAGAAAAATCTAAACTGACTGAAATGTCATATCGTAAGAATATCATTAGGATTATAAAAATAAACAGAAATGATTGATGCCAGTTCAGGACCAGTAGCATTGCAGATTCTTCTATGTATGTCAAGAATTTATATAAAAACACCAGACCAACTTTGCCAATAATATTCAAAGCATTCCATAGCCTAATGCATCATATTAAATACGTAGACAACAAGATTGTATAATAGATCTTATCACATATTACAAAATATTCTTCTATTAGGTAACATATGTATCATTTTATTCTAATTTTTCACTCGGTCTCGTCAACTCCCTCTCTGTGTGTCTGTCTGTCTGTCTCTCTCTCTCTCTCTCTCTCACACACACGCACATACAGAGGCTTTTTTATGTTTCCGAGTAAAACGTTGCGCTAGGGTGGGTTGCTGTGTCCTACTGCAGACACCTGTTCAAGCAACACACACCAAGCCAAATCCTGGCTTATACTCTAACTTTGCTAAACAGACACCAGTTACATATTATAGGAGGGATTCTATGATCTGTCGTTATCAGGCGTTCGAACGAGGCAAGCAACACAAAGACTCGGCAACGATTACTTGTGACTTCGTGCTAGTGCAACTAATACCATTTTCTAAACAGCTTTTATGTGCCCGACTTTAATCCAATGGCTTGTGTCAACGCGCAACATGATTTTGGACGTTTGACCGAATTATTATAACGCTAAAATTCGCACCAAGTGAACCTGATTTAAATCACTTCAGCATCGATCTGTTAATGTGGTGACTCTTGGTATCATTAACCTGCTACTAGTATCCGTTACGGAAGGGATGTAGCTGAAAACCGCATAGGTACAAATTCGCTAACACACATACACACACACACACACACACACACACACACACACACACACACACACACACACACACACACACATATATATATATATATATATATATGTGTGTGTGTGTGTGTGTATGTGTGTGTGTGTGTGTGTGTGTGTGTGTGTGTGTGTGTGTGTGTGTGTGTGTGTGTAAAAAAACACATAATTACATAGATTTCATTTAAATTCCCGTCTGAGTAGTTACGCAAAAAAAAAAAAAAAAAATTGCGTGGGACCAGAATATATCTTCTTTACAGATGTTGTATCCTCTACTGCGAAGCTATCCAGAAGAAACTGGAGGTCCTACTGGCATTCATTGTGGGTGGGCTTGCTCTTAACAACATAAGATATGGAGATGTCACTGTGTTGAGGGACAACTCTACAAGAAAGATGCAGTAGATCTTATACTGATTGGTGGGGGGAGAAAACACGAAAAAAGGATTATCAATTACAAGAAGTCAGAATGGGGAGACATCATTAAGACAAAAACACAAGATGCGCTTTACAAATTTTAGATATAATAGTCAAGCAGGTGCAAAGTTATAATATCTTGAATTTTCTTAAACAGAGTGTAGAAAATGCTACACCGAGATCCGAACACGCTAACGAATTAATTCTAACAGCTGAACAAGAATGAATCATTCCAAAAGATGAATAAGGTGCTGAGAAATGGAAAAACGTCGGTACAAAAAGAGTAAAGTGTGTTATCTATCCTCTCATACGGAAATGATTGCAGAACAAACTCCTAACAGTCGTAGAGAAATTTTAGCAGAAATTTGGTTTTCATGCAAAGAACATTTAAAGAAAATGTCAACAGAAAAAAAGCCTCCTACTCAGAATCGGAAAAAAAATCAATGGTTGCCATTTCATGGATATATAACGAGGAATGAGGGTTTGGAAAATTTAAATCTCACATGATATATTGAAGGCAAGAAACTTTAAGGAAGACAGTGAAGCACTTAACTGACGAACTTGTGTAAATGGATTGTAGAACGGGATGCGGATCCTTAGTAAATTGAGAAAAATTACTAAGTATAAAAAAGGGTATGAGTGCCTTGATCGCCTAGCGCGACGAGGCACACAGAAAAGGATTTCCAATTATGGAAGTTATCTCAAAATGCAGTATTCGCTGACATGCAACTATTCTTAATCTTGGTCTCAAAAGTTAAGTGCGAGCATAAGTTGTTATATAAGAATAAAATGTCGCTGCTGACACTGGAGGTTCAACATAGATCGCAAGAGAGCAAACACAGGCGATCCCATTTTTCAATCGGTGGATCACGTGATGGAAATGGAAATGTATATATGGGAATTAGCGTGGCGTCTAAGTGATCGCTATACGATTACTATTTGGAGCACTATTTGGCGTTTACCATTAGAGCGAGTATTATCGAGCAAGTGTTATTAGTGCTTGTGTTATTCGAAGGCGTCTGATACCAGTATAGTTTGAAGGCCTCACTACTATAGTATCTGCGATTTACAAAGTCTCTACTACAACGAGCATTACGAAAGTGACAACGTGTATTAGTTGGCATTACAAAAGTGGCAACAAGTGTCCGTTTGACATCACAAAATAAGTACAAGACGTCATTAAATATAAATGCAAAATTAAGTTGCCTGTTGAAATTAAATAGAGGCATTGGAAATATACTGACAAGTAAGGAGCTGATTTATGTGAAGACTTCGATCACATAAGACATGTAGAATTATTTCAAATTTTAATATTCCTGAGAAGTATGGTCTGGTGCTCCCGAAATATATTTAAAGTTTCTTGATAAAATGCAAAGAATAACCTGCAGTGTTACTGGTCATGACATAGCATCTCGGCTTCAGTCATTTTTACCACCGTCGTAACGTAGATTCTGTGTAACCTTTCTATAAATATTTTATGGTAATTGTTCTGATACATTTTATTTATATTAGGAATTTAATTCTTTATGAAGAAAATCCTAGCATAGAACTTGAGGTTATATCTAGCCATTTCAAATGTAAGATGATGGGACCTTGCCTTAAATCTAGTAACAGGCTTAAGTATTACCAGAAGACCGGAACGGTCTCACCATCTTACAGTTGAAATGGCTAGATGTAACTGAATATTCTATGCTGTAAGTTTTTTTTTCTCTCGCACTTCTTGTTTGTAGAATTTCCTTCCGTTTTATTGCTTTTCAGGTTACTTCTATGTTCAAATTTTAAAAGACAATGTTAGTTGTTATCTTCTATTTTCTTCTTTTTGTTCTTTTATTGTTCTCTCACCTTGATATATTTTCTCATATTATCTAACTCTCCGTAATTCATTGAGTTTTAGTGTCTTTATTACATTTCTCGGGGTGAAATGATTTTTTTTAAATCACCTTCTTTAATGGCCAATAAATCCGATTAATAAAAACCAATATATTAAGTATATTTTTAAAAAAAAAGAGAGAGAGATCTGTCTATATTCATTGGTTAAAGTAATCCAGTGGCGTGATCAAACAGAGGTGTGAGTTGAATACCTAGCGACAGCAGAGGTGGACAAAACTTGGAGAGTTCAGGTAAGAAAAATAACAGAAGATATCCAGAAAAGGCATGACACGTTTAACTACAAAAATCTTCCACAGTGGAGCAAATAGGCTAGAAATTCCAACATATATCACCTGAAGAAAGCAAGAGTGTACAACGGCCGAAACGTCGTGAATATGCCAATGACAATGAGCACAACACTCCAAAAAATATAGATAGTAGAGAAAGAGATTATGTTCAAAGGAAATATAGAACATTATGCGAAATAAATGAATACTTTTTATCATTCTACTAAGGTAAATATGACATTTCGTATATATTTTGAATTTGGAAATAATTTATGAAAAATACTGGTTAATTTAATTACACACTTTTTGTTATAGTATATTGCTTTTTTTATGCAATTATTTCTCTATTCCTGCAGATAATACGGAAAGTATTATTTAATGGCAATTCCAAAATACAGGAAATTCAGAATAAATAAATAAATATATTTTAGCATTTGGGACTAGAGAATCATTTTGAAACGCCACCAGACAAATGGAAGAAAGCGAAAATCGAATAGAAAAAAATTAGGCCCAGATATAAAAAAATGAAGACAAATATAACGAATAAATACCGAAAATGAACAAATGGAACAGAATGGGACAGTATCAAAAGTGAAAAAAATGGCCTTCAGGGTATATAAATAAATAAAATCTGGTATAAAATAGAAATTAAGAAAGAAAAGAAAATCACTGAAAAAATATGTGACTATAATTACAGGTTAAAAGGAGAAAATATAGAAAGAAAGAACTGGTAAAGAACGAAGACTCGGATAATATGATTAAGATGAAAATACACGATAGAAAGAAGTCACACAATTTGTACGCGCTTGGAAATGAGATATTTTAGAAAAAAAGCAAAGAATGAAATAAAATATTTACACGCAAAAAATGTAAAAATATAAGAAGGGTAGAGAGCCAGAAAATTCGGTAGAATCCACAAAGAAAGAAAGATAGAAAGAAAGAAAGAAGAGAGAGAGAGAGAGAGAGAGAGAGAGAGACAAAGAAAATAAATGTAATACATGGATTAACGAAAAAAGAGAAAAATCCAGATGAAAATAAATAATGAATGAACAAGGATAAGGAAGGAAGAAAGAGAGAATCGTCACAATAGAAAGCCGAAAGAACAAACGAAGGAAGAAAAAGAAAGAAAGAAAACACATACACACTGACACAAAAAAAAAACGAGAAATGAAAAAGAGAAAATAGAAAGAGGAGAAAAGATAAAGAAAATGAAGACACATCCACACAGGAAGATGAATTCCTGAATGAATGAATGAACACACTGAAAAAACGAAAGAGCTAACGAAAGGACAAAAGAAATGCCAAAATGAAAGAAAGAAAAACAAAAGAATCTGCTCAAAGAAAATAAAAACGATCCAACGAATGAAAAAAGAAGGGAAAAAGAAGGAAGAGAAGTGAACAAGAAAAGGAGTTTGATGTTACACAGAATGACGAATGAAAGAATGAATGAATGAATTAATGCTAAAAAGAAAGAATGAATTCAAAGAAGGCGGGAACGAATGTAAAAACAGAACATGAAAGAAAGAATCTCAATAAAAATGAACGAAAAAGCAAGCGGAAGATCAAATGAATAATAATAGAAACAAAACAAAAAATAATGAATGATAAAACGGACGAAAAATGGAAGAAAGAAAGAGAAATTTCAACACAAACAAGGATAAACAAAAAAGAATAATGGCGTAAAACATGTAAAGGAGGTTGAATGTACATATAAAAAACGAATGAATATATGAATGAATGAAAAGAGAATGAACGGAAGAATTCACCGAAAGAAAGGACGAGAGAATGGATCAATATAAGAATCACAATAAAAACGAGCGGGAAAAAACCAAGGCACGAACAAAAGAAAGAAAGAAAGAAAGAATGAATGACAGAAATAAAGAAAGAAAGAAAGAAGAAAAAAGAAAAATAGAGGAACTTTTAATGGAACAAAGAACAATCAAAAGTAAAAACATAAGTAAACGAAAACACATCAGAGATGATATAAATAAAAGCAAACTCAATCTTACCATTTATCATTTTTGGCGTCAATACTAATTCTCGATCAAAATTTATTTTTATATTTATTTTTTGCCATCGTCCTTGTCTATGGTGTTGCAATTGGTGTGAACGATCTCACGGAAATTCATAACACTGGGGCCGCTAGAATTTAAGAACTCAGGTATCAAGCTATCTGGATCGTTTTCAAGTAAGGTTGCAAGAAATATTTGGTATGCATATGCGTCCCAGAAACCCAGCACTTTTGTTCTGACCTTATTCATTTATTTATTCGATTCTTTTTTCTTAGCTAGAATGATCATCCCGCGTGTTTTATAAAACTCTTAGAAATTAAAAGTAATTTTCTGTTTTCTTTCATTTTCTACTTCACCTTTTACTATTTTATCTTTCTGTCGCCTTCTAAGTTTTCTTGATTTAACACAGTGGGCATATGTTTATATTATCATCTTTTTTGTCTGCTTCCTAATAAGATTTCATAAGGGATTGCACAATGTTTTATTTTACCCTTTATTGATTACGAAGTAATCAAATGTGATTTCTTTTAAATATACGGAATGTAAGAGACTATTTAAGTACTTTTTCACAATTTTCCTTTTCAACCTATTTGTGACAGTTTAAAGCCGACTCTGTAAGCGAACATTTCATTTACACTCTCAAACACTTTCTTTTCTTCCCGATTTTACATGTGGTTTTATTCTTAAATAATTAGTTTTTCCTGACGATATTTCCCCTGAATCAAGTTATGTCTTTTATTATAACTTTTAATTGTCTTCAGAACATTTAATGCAGCGTCAATCGCCACCTTCCGCCTTCTTAAATCCTGTTCCTTCATTGCCTTTTCTCCTCAGAAAATAATTCTCATTCTCTTTCACTCTCAGTAACTCCTTGCGTCTTAGAAGCATTATCGCCTTGTTTGGAGTGAAATGATTAAAAAATAATTAGCCTGTTCATTTTCATTTTTAATAATTCGTTTCCTTTCTTATATATTCTTGCATTTTTACCAATTTAGTCTCTTTTCTTTTTATCGATTCCAATTTAACTTTATCTGGTAGAACGAACTTCCCTTTTTTTTTCAACATCGAAATTGATCAAAGCAACACATTTTCTTTCAGTTTATAAGGTGGATTATGAAGCATTATTTCGTTCACTGTTGATAATATTTCGTTTTCTGGATTTCTTTTATCTTCTGTTAAATCTTATAATCTTTTTTTCTATATGTTGCTATCTTTTGGCTTTTCATACTCCACCTTATCGGATTATATAGTTTTTTTGTTCTTTTCACCTTTTCCCGCTTGTCCTTCCTTAATTGGATCCAAACATATTTCATTCTCTCTTCTTTCTCCTGTTCTTTCTCCAGTTCTGTCGACATATTATATTGGAAAATTATATATTGATCGCCTTTAGCTTCTTGTTACCTATTTTTTTTCTAATCAGGCATTTTGTTTTTGAATCATTTCTTCTCTATTTCTGTTTTCATTCAGCTTTCCTTCCTTAATCTATACATTATTATATATTTATTTCCCCTTGCATTTACCTGAAATAGTTCGCTGTTTTTTCAGTATTTATTCTTCCATCCTCGTTTAGTTTCGAAAGTCACATTCAATATCTTTCATAATTTAAATATTTCTTTCTTTCTTTCTTTCTTTCTTTCTTTATTTATTTATTTATTTATTTCCTCTTGCTTTTACCTGAAATATGTATGTCTTATTTTATTATTTATCCTCTAACCCTGCTTAGTTTCCAAATTCACATTCAATATCTTTCAGTATTATTTTCATTATTTTTCATTTTCTTTCCTTCTTTCTTTCCTTCCTTCTTTCTTTCTTTCTTTCTTTATTTATTTCTTTATTTCGTAATTTCTTCATTTATTTATTTATTTCTATCTTTCTTTCTTTCTTTCTTTTTTATTTCTTTCTACTCGTCACAACTTTTCGTATATTCTACATATATTTCATTTACACTTAAAAAAAAAGTTTTTTTCTGTTCATACAATCCATTTATACCCCTTTCTTACATGCCTACAGAAATTTGCGTTTTCAAATTCATATCCTTTCACTTTATCAGCACATCCTTATTAACATTTATTCTGTTCTCGCGTCTCTTAAGACCTAAATGTTTCTTCCTCTTATTTTTCGCCAGTTTCCATTCATTTCTTTGTGGCCTAGAAAATAATGGCTGGGGAATTTCTCTATAAAACCAAACACCATAGGGCTTCTTACAAATAAATAAACAAATGAGTAAAAATGAATTAGATAAAATCATGTAAGGAAAGGAGGAACTTTAAAAAAATTACAACGTCCTGATAATGCCAAAGAAAATATTCAATAATACAGGCCTAAGGAAACACAAGGCTCTATACAGGAATACACGTATGGCGAATTCATACCGTAAATTTTATCTCGATATTTAGGATGTTAAAAATATATGCACATTACACGGTTGTTCAAATATGTATCTATTTCAATAATTTTCTAAATTAAAACAACATATATTTTAGCGTCAAAACGCTTAAAAACTTATCGGCATCAAACAATTTGACATATAACATGCATTTTTAATATCATTATACACCTACACACATATTATATTCATACTACGCATATATAATATATAAATTATATAAATCGAACGTATAAAAATTGCATATATATATATATATATATATATATATATATATATATATATATATATATATATATATACATATATATATATATATATAATCATTTATTTAAATATTATAACATAAATATGTTATAAAATCACTACAAAAATAGCCATTTTGTTTCAACACTTCTGGTGTCTTATCAAGTGATGATGTTGTATGTAGAATAAATGGTTTTAAAAGTTTCAAATTAATTAACGATCCTAGGGGTAAACGCTGTTACATAAGCTAGAATGACCAATCAAAATACAAGTATATGGTAATTCAAAAAAATTGACAACGAAGCAAGGTTATCATAGATATTAAAAGATTTATAAAATTTAAAATTAAAATTAAAAGCAAAAAATTACCTATTTAGAAATCTAAATCTAATCTCTATTAAGTTTAAAATTGTAGAATTACTGAGGAGAAAATAAAATATGCATATGTTATTTAATTAATTTTTTCATTGAAATTATGTTAAAAAGGATGTTGATAACTCCAGACAAAAATGTATACATTTTACAGTATACTTCAACTGAAACGTAAAACAATTCAAACACACTCAAGTTATAAGACATAAGCGCCCAGACATATTTAGATATATATACACACAAAAAACGGTGACGAGACAGGACCCTTGATAAAAAACAAACAAAAAAAACGAACAGACACACATACTTTCTTCATGATATATATATATATATATATATAAAATCGATCCGGATGTTTTGAATTTAGTGTTGTTTTTCTCCTAGACCAGTCCGTACTGCTACTTATCCATAGCTAGAGGGAGAATAAGAGGGGTCATACCTTTCCCAAGGGTATTAGCACGTAATAGAATTTGACCTCGGCTCTCCAATTCCTCAATCCAAACCTCTATCCATTACTCCACCGTGTAGGAATATATATACATATTTTTTTTTTACTAATCCCACATATTTTTATTGCATAGTCATGGTTGAGTACTTGTTCTCTTTATTTATTATACTGTATTTTTTGTATTTTCATATCCCGGTTTGCATATTCGAGATAATGTATTAGAAATGTAAAAGAGATTTACACATAAAGATTGATTAATACTGCCCGTCAAAAATGTGTAAATTTCTTTTCATTTTTCGTTTCAATCTTTGGAAGTAAAGTCTGATGATCCGCGGTCCTTTAAAAGGGCTGTGGTGAAATAATTCATTATATGGAACCTGAAAGTGGTCTGTTTTTATTTAAATTATTAGCTCTGACTTACATTGAGCTCTCTGGATTTTATCCTCCTTGGGTCTACCCATACGGATTACCTAGCTTTTCGTAAACTAAATAACTATATATATATATATATATATATATATATATATATATATATATATATATATATATATATATATATATCCTATCTGTTCAATAACACTCATATTATCTCCGATGAAAATTTGCAAAAAAAAAAACAACATATATACCCATCAGGTGAGTGTTTGAAACTTAAATCATTATTGTGACATTATGTTGCATAAAATAAACGTAGAAATCTTTCATACAATTATTTTTTAGAAATTATAATGAATTAGGATTGGATGTCATAGATTCTAAACAAGATATTTTCTTCATTAAACACATTTTATCTATCACAACAGCGAACTAAGAAGGTATCAAATATATCCACTAAATTTAAAATGATTGATGCAGATATTGTCTTCAATAAAATTATATATGTTTGTGAGTCAAAACTGATATCGGGCAAACATAATAATCTAACTTGCCAAAAGTTATGTGCGGAGAAAGGGAAACACCTCTTACATGACGATACTGTACATTTAGGTCAAAGATATACTTAGAATTTTATCATTTGCGATCAGAATCCTGGTGCTTCAGATTGACCAGCTAGGCTTCAAAAACTAAAAGAACTATGTTGTTTCTCTGGAACACCCCACGTTTTTTATTCGGTTTATT
Source organism: Acanthosepion esculentum (assembly GCA_964036315.1). Lineage (NCBI taxonomy): Eukaryota > Metazoa > Mollusca > Cephalopoda > Sepiida > Sepiidae > Acanthosepion > Acanthosepion esculentum. Next base: position 99,075,021 of record OZ038491.1, read on the forward strand.
GTTTGCCCAGGCGTTAGGAGACACAAGTTGCTATATATTTCCGCAGTTTCTCTTAACAGACAATGATTCATTTCCCTGTAGGAATTGTCTTTTTGTGGGAAATGATGGCTATTCAATACCACAAATTCGTTTGTTGGATTCTTCCACTGACCTCAATGAAAATTCTGCTAAATTCACCATGACGCTGACAAGGTCATAACGTAGGATAATTTACAACCGATATAAAATAGAGAAAGACCTTGACTAGATGGTAAAAAGTAAAACAAAATGTGAGATTACTTTTAATCGAATTCACCACAAATATGAAAACACAAGATATGTAGAGGAATTAGAAATCAATAACATTATTAAGGAGGAGAATAATAGAAGAGTAATCAGGAAAACAGTAGATAGCGTTTGACACACAATTTAAATGTTTGAAGATTAACGAAAGTATTGAACCGGAAGAAAGTTCCACAAACAAGAAGTACAAGAAGAATCATTTAGCAAAGAACTTATGGTTACATATAGCCAAATAAAGTGTCAAATGACGAGACCTTTTCCTCAGTCTAGTACTGCGCCTAAATTTTTAAAAACATCTAGGTACTATAGTGAGGAGCTCATCCGATAAATTTACATGAAAGTATTTATAAAATAAGCAAAGTGCGACAACTTTACAACAGTGCGAAAATGACTAAAGTCAATCCTCCAGGTCAGGACCCATAAAATTGTTGATTCTTCTTTGGATTATATCAAGAATCTCTAAATATATAGCAGGTGCTACGGACTACATGTTGCATCAATATTATAAGTATGGATAAATGGTTGACTTATAGATATGTAAGATAGATTCTGAAGAGAAAAATTCTCTAGCGCAATACAGTAGTGTCAAAAAGAGATTTGAGACAAATGCATGGGTTAAAAAAGAAAATAGACTGATGGCTATATTCATTTCGTAAGAGCTTGTTGTACAAAAGTAAAAAGAGCGGAGTGATAGAGATCATTGACGGCGTTGTCTAGCGATATTAAATCACCATTGCTGACATATTTAATTAAGCATCAAAACGCGTAAAATTTAGAATGAGACATGAAAAATTATTTCTCAGTCGCAATTCGTAATAATGAATGCTGAAGAGCATTCGATGGCGGTAATTACTTTGGTAGACGTTGATTCCTTCATGAATATGACCAATCTACACGAATAACAACGGGTATGAGTTGGAAGAGTGGTTTTGTCGAGTAATGTAGGCAAAGAAAATTCTTTCGTGCTAAATGATGGTGTCAAGTTAAATTTTTAAAAAAAATTATAATTCTTTTGATATTATGTTTGCTTTTTATTGGTAGAGATCATAATCTGCAAATCTGAAACTAAACTTTATACGTGTACCAGAAAATTCTCTTTAAATCCTTCTAATTTGAATATTTGTCACCTTGTCAAAAAAAAAACAAGGCGGAAATAATGGCGTGGAAGCTCCATATTTAATCCAATAAAAACATGTGATCGATTGTTAATTTAGAGTGGAAAAAAATTCAAGTAAAAAAGATCTCGGGGGAAAAACAGTTCTCTATGCAAATAATGTTGTCGGGAATCGGGAAGTGTTAATCATATTAATTTGGGAATGAATTATGAACGCCACAGTGATTGTTTGATTTTTTACGGCTTATCAATCGTTTGCAGCTTGTTTCATGCCATATTTCTTTTTTAGATTGAAATATAATTTTTGAGATAATAATGATTTACTGATGTAAATAATTCTAATCAACCCATATCTTGTGGGATACAAGGTGGTTTCATCCGTTTGACAAATGTGTCCGTAAGTGAATATAACCAAAATGGCTGAAATTAAAATTCGACTCTTAGATTGACAAATCTTAGGTGTTATCCATTACATCAGGCGCGCATCCACGCTTATAGAACCCGTCTAGGTTCTGATATGTTTCAACGTTGCTTTACTTCAGGGATCGTCATTGAACTGGTGTTTCAACGTAATGGCAGAGTATATCTCGAACAACCCATAAATGACAATTTTATTTCATTTACGTATCGGTCATATTGGGTTAAATATATTTTTGAAAATAAGATATATTTGATTTTGTGTTAAAGAAAACGTTAAACGTTTACCACATATATGTTTGAAATAGTTTTTGCCTTTCATTTAGATATTTACCCAATATTTAAAATAGTCATTAGGAACGCTGAGGAAGAACATGAAATAATGCAAATTAAGGTTCTATTCTCTAGAAGGTGAATATGATAGCAAAGTGTATAAATATATTAGATGCCTTCATTCCGACGATGAAAAGAAAAATAGTAGATGCCTCACAAAATGTGTTTATACATAAATCCAATACGTCATGTTGTTGAAGGCCGTGTTTTACCTGCGTGATAGGAAACATCTTCTCCAAGCGAACTTTTCTTTGTATCGACTGGGTTTCAATAACAGACTCTTATGAATCGCATGGGTGTCAAAGATCGCTGTGTGCGAATTAGAAAAACGGAAAACAGTATGCTTAATTTTGATTATGATGAAAAATACTGATTTCCTGAATAATATGACATATTATATAAGTTTATTCGATTTTAGAAACCTCTGAAATTTCTTTTAACATCGATGTAATATTTCATATCAGCATTATTAATATACAGGTTTATCGCCTACATATGTAGTGGCCATAACCACGCAATAATAAACGGAAGGATGTTTATGTCTTATTATATGACCTTATATATATTAATCTCATTCAACAATTAATTTATAGATTATTATACGCATACCGTAACAATGAAATCTTATTCAATTATTTTTTCAATTTCCCACAATTATGATGGCAGGTTGGCCACTCGTATCCGGGGATGTCTATCTAACAGGGCGACTAGTTAATCCCTGTTTGAGACGGCTGCTCAGTCACATTTGTGCTTGTTCAACACGCAGAGAGACCAGAGTTTATACTGCAACTATGCTGAGAGGTACTCAGTTACCGTTTTTGTGAGAGAGTGTGTTATCTAGCGTGATCAACAGTCTGAAGAACGCCAGCACGCACAAACCCCCGGTGACGATGACTTATGACTTCGGTCTAGAACAATCATCGCCGATTTCTAATAGTCATCTCTATTCCAATTTCACTCACAACCATTTGTGGGAAGTTTTCAGGCAATTTCCAAAGGGGTTTCTTCCAGACCGATATAATCAAGAATTTACCTTCCTAACAAATCAACCATTGTGAGATTTCATGACAGAAAGCTAACGTTCTAAGAACTCGGCCACTGCATTAACCTTATTGATTTACTAAACATAGCTTAGATGTGGCATAAAGCCGAAAGTATGTTGTACTCACTGACCATCAAGCTCGCTAGAAGTATGGGGTGATACCGATTTGTAAAAAAATAATTTTTCTAAAAATAACCCCCTTTTTTGCTTCATCTTACCGCAAAAACATATTTTTCATTCATTTTTTGTCTATATTTATTTATTTTTAATTTTGCGCGGAAGAACATAGTTTACATACACAATTTGTAAATATTTTTTTCAAAACCATTGGAATTGAAATCTACCGTCATAAACCATGATTTTATAGTGATAATAATTAGAAAATTGTCGTTTGTGATGTTGTTACTTGATGTTGTTAAAAGTTAAAGGGTTGTATGAAATGACAGTGATTGAGACTGTAGTTACGTTGCCGTATCTGAACATTTAAATAGAAAACCCACTAAAAAAAAAAACAGATAAATAAATATAGAAAGAAAGAAAGAAAGAGAGAGAACGCTATTAATTTGGTTAAAGTAACCTAGGATAAGAATGCAAATAAAAGTGGCAACGAGTGCAATTCACGAACATAGTTACTGACCTCCACAGTTTCCTTTATTTAAAAAAAATATGAATCTATCTATCCACATCTTTAACAAATAAACAATATATTATTTTTTTAAATTTATTTTTTCTGTCTTGTTCTGCCAGTCAGAAGGTCTTTGTTAATCCTTATCATCCCATGTAAGGCAGTAAAGCCACTAAGACGCAAGGGGTTACCGGGCGTGGAAGAATTAAGAAGAAGAAACAAAATTAATAATGAGTGGGAAGAGGAAAGAGGAATCAGGAGGACAGCAGATAGCGATTGACAATGCATTTAATTTTTTGCAGATTAAAGAAACTTTAAGCATAGAACTTACGGTTACATCTAGCCAATTCAACTGTAAATTGATGAGATCTCGACGCCAGCCTAGTATGCGCTTAAATTAATAATGTTTAGGTACCATAGCGAAGATCTCATCCGAACAATTACCATGAAAGTATTTATAGAAAAGACACAGAGAAGCAACCTTACGGCGGTGGGAAAGTGATTGAAGCGGAGACACCAGATCAGGACCAATAATATTGCTGAAATTTGTTTGGATATTATCAAGGAGCTCAAGCCAAATAGCAGTGTCACCGAGATATATGTGGCAGTAATATTCTAAGCATGGAAGCATGGTAATAGTTATATTCTAAACATGGATTTATGGTAGTTATGTAAGATAGATTATGAAGCGAAAATTATCTCGCACGACACAGTGAACCATTATGTAGGGAGGTGTAAATAAGATAAGTGATTGCAAGCATTGTCATTGACGGATCGCTCATTCGATTTTTAATCCAAGTATCCCAATGACAGGCAGTTCATACCAAGGTTTATCTTGTAGCAACTCAGCATTAAATAACATCTCAAGCAACAATTTCCGATTTGAGATAACCATCATCATTTTATGACTGTCTTTAAACAAATATTTAAATATGAAAAAACAAAACAAAACACTGAATTCCTTGAAAATGAAAGTTCTTCAAACTTGGCAATTTGAAAAATGTATCTTGTGTATAAGGCGCTTATTCGACCGGTTGACCCAACGAAAATAGGATCAATAACAAGCCAAGCCAGGTGCTGGTGCACTTGCTTCAGTTGCAAGGCGATATTATGTGGGGGAATTGTTCAGACCCTACCCTATTTGTTTTGAATCTATAATTGTTCTCCTTTAAAAATGAGTGCCAACAAAAACTAGAGCTTATTCTCTCCCCAAAGCTGTTGGAAAAATGTATTTTCAATTTATGAAAAGGGGAATGAAACGGCTTCAGCTGGAATTTTAACTTTTCTCGACGACACCACTTCCCACGAATAACCTCTCGTCTTTTTGCATAACAATGTGACTTAATGCTGTATTTACACTCTTGCGCAAATTAATTGAAACAAAACGAATAATTCCGTTATTATTTACTTTTTTTCGTCTTTTTCCAGTGATACATTACCCAGTGCAATTGTTCGTATTTCGTATATTCTTCACACGAAGTATTTCCTTGCAGATTAACCACACATTCTCCAGTGGATTTAAATCAGGAGAGTTTCCGAGCCAGTCGAAAGTAATTTGATTGGCTCATTTTAAGGTTTGCCGTTGTGTACGTGCAGCGTCACAATATTTCTACGCTTCCTTGAGAGTAACGTCCATCCAAGAAAATGGCCGTAGGAAAACTAATCGACAGTCGAGGCCATAGTGTGATGAAAATCTGATGCAATCACCGATGGCGCAATATTTTTAAGGCCAAACAAATTTCATCATACATCCCGAAAATAGCGTCATATTACTGCATACCACTGCAAATAACCGAATCCAAGGAAAACAAAAATAGAAATCGATTACACTTTGTCACTTCAGTGTGTCTAAAACTGACCCTATGGTGAAATAAAGGAAACCAAATCGATTGTTTCAATTAATTTGCACAAGGGTGTATTATGGATAATTCAGAAGAATGCTTTCGAATGAAACGTATGGAAGACCGTAATATATACGCTGCAGTCCCACCCTATAAATATAATTACCTTATTTGGACCTAGGCTGTCGAGTTCATGTTGACTCATTTCGCGTGCACATCGATCCCTTAGGCTAAAGTTTGTTGAAATGTAATGTGTAGCACATTACAATATAGTTCAAATGGGGTCTGTAAATTCAGTCCATTCGGGTTCAAATTTGCTCAGAATGTACGCAAGTAACACTGGACGCTGGTTAAATTAAGCCAGCTTTACATATGATAGTCAATATCCGTTGCGCATCTTTCATGATATACTGATTTAAGCTGTTCTGAATTCATTATAGAAAAAAAAAAAACTTTACATCGAAGTTTTACTAGAATTTATTTGATAGTTATATACAGAAATGAATTCCGCGCAATCGATCTAAAAATGCCAAACTTATTAAAAATAATTTAGACGGAAAATTATTGACAGCGCCACTATAGAATTTTATCATTTTATAAAACTCCGTCTTTTTTTTTCAAATATCTCAGTTTCTGAAAAGATTATACATTTCCCAAGCCAACATACTTAGTTGGAAAAATAGTAACACGTGAAAAAAAAACCAAAACAAACTAAAACTCGGTCAAATTCATAATATTCTGTTATTTAAAATATATAATAAATAAATGAATCCGGAACTAAAATAATATAGATGTATTTCTCTCTTCACCTATGTATTCTGTGCTACATATCCTTAGACCTCGGAGGTGGAATCTCATGAATAATCCTGATTTTATTTTGTGATTGTAGTGGAATAGGAATTAATTAGATCTTATTTGTTAGTGGATTGACGATAAAATCTAAAGTCTAATTTGTAATTGTTATATATTAATAAGATTATAAACATTTACTTATTTTAAATTTCTATGTAAATTCGATGATATATCAAAACTTATTTTTCTTTATCATGTTTAATATAATTATGTTATGAGTATATAACAAAAGATCCCCATCTATGTATGTTAGTTAAGTGATGTTTTTAGGTGTGGTGGGCTTAAATGGACCGGACTCTAAAAATTACAGGCAAAGAAAAAGCAAGGACACTTAGAATAGGTGAGGTCGTAGTTAAACCGAATGTTTGCTGATAGATTTTTTTTCAAATGAACGAGAAGAAAAAATGATTAGGGATTAGTTTACATAATTTTATAATTTTATGGGCAGGTAGAGGATACTTTTTTTTTTTTTTTTTAGGCGGTTTCTCAAGTTATTGGGGCATTTTGTAATGAGTGTATATGTGTATATTGATTAGATATCTAAGCTAGTCATAATGTTGTTTTCCATGTTAAAGTTTCGTATACTCTGGATCAAGTCACAAGCGTGTTTAATGCATGTTTATTTGATGGTGACTAAAAACGAAATTAGGATTTTTGTAATAATTTTAGCTAATTTGTGGGGTTTATACGTAGAGTTATTATAGACTTACACAAAAATGAATATTCGTGATTTTGAATCCATTGATTTCTTGAAATATCAAATTAACGCATCGTCTCTCCATGAATTCGGAACGCCAATTTATTATAAGGTTTATTTAACAAGTCGAATGCGCGTGAAAGATTATTAGCCAATGGAAATCAAACAAGTCAAAAGTAAAAATACTAGAATTATCATGCTTCACTTTCACCTTATCTGGTGAAACTTGAAAAAAGTAAACGATTAATAAAAGTTAAACATGATAGATCGACAAACATTTGCTTACATTTTCATTGTCTTATATATTGTTGGATCTTGTTAGGGTCATAAACAAAGACACAGGAGAGAAATTGAGTTAAACAAATATATTAAGAGAAACAGTAATACAAGCATATACGAACGAAAGTGTTACAGCAAGAATGTTCGGTCAGTCTGTCAAAGCTGACTGCTGGAAACTTCCCTCTCAAAAGGCAGTACCTGCTCCTATTTATAGCTGGGAGAGTCCCTGCGTGCATGGGTAAATTATAATAACATATATATATATATATGTAGTGCCCCCCCCAAAAAAAAGAGTAACAATTTAATTGTGAATATCTGAGTAACTACATGTCCCAGGAAAACGAAATGAAAGAGGCTTCATGCTGAACAATAAAATATATATTTCTCAGAATTCGAGCATGATATTCCAAGACTCCACTCTTCATAAATATTCAACATCCGTATCATGTCGATAGTCCAGCTCCTGCAAAACACGCTGTAGCATGTCTTGTGTAACACTCTCCAATGCCTCAGTGGTTCTCTGCTTATGTTCCTCTAGGCTTGGAGGAAGACGGGAATACATACGTATCCTTTCACATAGTTCCATAAAAAAATCAAAAAGGATCAAGTCAAGTGAAAGTGGTGGCCATTTCAGCAGCACATTGCCATTATTACTGGAATGCCTGTCTTCCTCGTAGCTTCTCACTGAGATAAGTTCGCACAGTCAACTTACTTTTACACATTTTGTCAAAATGTGAGATCTTTTGAGCGGGGATTGTCTATGTCATTAGACTGCAAAATAATGTCAATTTTAGCCGGAAACCATGTATGATCTGGCATCTCGTTTACAGTCGCTCTCACACAGACGTACCTGCGCTTCTCTGTGTCTTTTCTATAAATAATTTTACGGTAACTAGCTACTTTTGCTAATTCCCAAACTGCATGAATTTAAACGTGCTACTAGGTTGGCATGCCAGTCCCACACTTTCTCTGTCGAAACGGTTAAATGTAACCGTCTCTTCAGCTCCAGTAGCTTCATGTGTCACACTTCCTGAATGTGGAACTCCCTTCCTCTTAATTGCTTCCCTGATAGCTATAATGTACAACTATTCAAATGCAAAGAAAAGGACATCTCCAGATGCCTTCATTTATTCCCCGTCCTTCTCTTCATCCTTTCCTCTTTACCCTTGTCCCCAATCTCTGTAACCCCTTGCATGCCAGTGGCACTCCCGCCTTACTCGTGATGAAAAACTTAAAAATGTGTGTGTGTGTGTGTGTGTGTGTGTGTGTGTGTGGTAAAATTTAGAAAATGCTATAAAATCTATTTGTTTTGATCGAAATAAAAAACATTTGTTTAATCGCTGCCTGGAAATAATTATTTTCCAGTTCAATGTAGTGTGCGAACTGCGGTTTTAAGAATGCGATGGAGCGTTCATCTCGCAATAATGAACAATTAGCCTCATTAGTGTCATCAACGAACTCTGTGAATTATAGTCAACGCTATGTTTGCTGAACACCTCACCCTCTTGAGCGATATCAAGTACGTATATTGCTCTGCGAGATCGAAGACTGATATCTTAACTGTCATCACTTAGAGATTCAGCGAGGAACTAGACAATAAATACATCACGATACCATCGCTTGAGATATATCAAAAGTCTTTGACAATATGTAGCACTGGGGGCTGTACAATAAAATCTCCAACTATGAAATCTCTGTAAGGGCATTCTCAATTATCAAGTCTTGCTATCAGGTAGGACCATGAAGAGATATGTTAACTGTCAACGGACTCCCACAAGATCAGTGTAGGCGTTAGTCTGGGTTCTCTCCTCGGTCCTGTTATCTTTCTTCTCCATACTTATAATCTGCCTAAGAACATAATCTTCAGCGAACGTACGATTTGTATTGAATATCTCACGGTATGATAGTTGAAACAGCGGTTCCTGTACGATCACCGAACTTAAGCAACTCGACCCTGGTCAGTATCTAGATGGGTGACAGGCTCAAAATACCAGTTACAGTAAGCTTGGATTGTGACACCCCTGTAGTCCTGGTCGCGGCGCCATTTGTGACACCCGTACTCTTTCAGTCACGACGCCAATATGTGGCATCGGTCCTTTGTGACGGGCTAACCCTGGGACATCGGTTGAAGTCTTGTTGGGTTCTAGTACCAACTTGTCGTACTCGGCTCGCTTCCAACGCCTGGTCACCGAAGCAACTGCTTTGATCTCGATTCAACCTACCCACGTTGTGATTTGATCTTAGGTTGACGAGATCAATCAGACGTCGGGCCGTAGTGCCAGCCGAATCCGGGTCAATGTGATACTGCACAATAATTGTAGACAAAAAAAAAAAAAAAAAAGCACAAACAACAACTTCAAGGGGAGCGACTGGTTAGGAATAATGATTAATTTTATGTCGGTTTGTTGAGTTACAGGAGTGCGTCTCTCTCTTTCTCTCCCAGCCCGGAGAAAAAAAATGTGGATTGTAACACTTTTTGCTAGTTCTGGATATCATGATTGTCTTTCAACAAAGTCGGCCCTGGCGGAAAACACAAGTCAGACTTCTATAATTTGTTCTTGGTTAGAAGTCTAAGTCGAAAACTTGTTTTGGTGGGAAATCTAAAGTAGGACTTTAACAAATTTGTTCTTGGTTAGAAGTCTAAGTCGGAAACTTGCTTTGGTGGGAAATCGAAATTCGAACTTCAACGAATTTGTTCTTGGTTAGAAGTCTAAGTCGGAAGGCATGGAATCGTGCGGTCACCTGTGCGAGGCGCGTCTCTCTGCGAACTGCTGCTCTTGGACTGCTCTCTCCTTACTGTACTGTACTCACTCATCTCACTCTCTGTCTAGGACTGTCCTGGACTGTCTAAAACAACCGAAGACGTTTGCTTATATGGACGCCGATCAAAACCTGGCGTGGGGTCGGACGTGGTGTGGCCACCACGTTGATTTCAAATCCCCAATGAGGATTTTCTTTGTTTTCGGTCAGAAATAATTATCATTTTCCATATTTGGAAATTTTATTCCACTCCCACCTTCTTCTGCTCTCATATGGGTATCTCACCATACTTTAGAGGGCGTCAACGGTTTTCCCACTTCCTCGCAGTACCATCTCATACCTATCCTCTCAATGGGCGGTGGCAGGCCTCCTCCCTGCGTCACATGATCACCTCCGCCTTGCTATTCGGCCAATAGGCGTCAAATGATAATTTCAATTTTTATCCAACTTCACGGCATATGGATTTCTTCAGTCAAATTTTTCGCCAACATTAAGTGGACGGGGTTTTGGCGAAAATTTGGTTAATTAAAATAAACACAACAACATGGCTGTTGTTATCACAAACGAATTTCAACAGAACACAGATGTCCTGTCCAGTCGACATTTCCACTCAATCCAGGGCCGAGCTCCGTGTGCGGTCGGCAAACGACCCATTGGCTACTGATAACACAAGCCCTGGCTATCACGACACAGTTAATGCTTTATCTGCCCAAAAGCTCTGGTATCCCTCAACCAATTTTTACGACAATGACCATCAGAATTTTCGCCATTCCACTACCCAAAACAACATCGTTTTTGTGGGTGGCCTTTTTCCTTCTCTTATCATCTAAGTTGTTAAGTCCTATCCCTCTGTTTCTTCCTTTTCTTTCTCTTTTTCCTTCCTTTGTCCTCGCAGAGAATCGGGCATATCTCAGCACCAAACTTCAGCGAGAAAGTAAAAATGATTATATTGATTCGCACTTGAAAATAACAAAACAAAAAACCTTTTCACCGATTCCCCGTTTTTGGGAAAATAACAAAACAAAAAGAATATAGCTCAGTATGTCTTTCGTTATATCTATCGGTCTAAGTTATCGCTCAGTATGTCTTTCGTTATATCTATCGGTTTAAGTAATCCCCGTAATTAACTTCTGTGGTTAATTAATTGGTTAATTAACCTGCCGTTTCTAAATAGTGTTACAGATTTGCAGAAGGGATAATGGATAACTGTTAATCAAAGAGGCAAGTACCAATTTCTACTGTGTTTGTTATATTCACTTACGCGCAAATATCCTTGTCAATGGCATTTATCCACCTCTTCTCCCCAGATATGGGTTAATTAGTAAGACTTGTATACCTGAATCATTATCTACAAAATGTATTCACAATCTAAACATATTTTTTGGCTTTAAATATCCTGCACACGGCTAAGCTGTTGAAAACGATTCCATCAGTCAATCAATCTGCGGATAATGTAAAATTTTATAGGTTAAATCTCCAAAGATCTGGATGACCAGAACCTGCTTATTGATATCTACTCTAAATTACGAAGGCATGTGTATGCAAATATTTTTAAAACTTTAATTGGGATATAGGCTATTTATTTAAGCCGAATATTTTGACGTTATGATTTAATTCTAGAATTTCCTTATTTGGTTGGCTCTTTTGGCCATTTCAAATTTCTACGGGAGTTATTGCCATGTCTCAATGATATCATCTGGTTTTCAGATAGCACAAGATATTGATTTATTCGCTCACGCTGCAACTGGTCGACTCGACCCTGGAGTATCTTTGAATGGATAATTTCTGCATTTAAATCAATTCAGAATATCTTGTCCATAAAATTCACGAATTATTTATTACCTTCGATTCGTAATTTAACTCTGCTCAGAGAAGTTATAATTTTCTGGAAATTTGCCGTCTTCTTTTCAGTATTAAAATCAGTAAATAATGAGGCACGCCATTTTACTCATTCTCTTAGATTTTCATATGACAATCTCGTGCTCTAATCAAACTGATCTTTTTGAAAATTTAAATTAAACCCTTTTCATAACATCTAACGACAATCATAGAACTCTCGCTTTTGCCCAAATCAGTGTCATGATTTGATTAATGTAGCTTTGCTTCATCGTCTATATTTTCCATAGTCATCATTAACAGAAGGATGGTTCAAAGCAAATAGAAAATTGCAAAGTCGATAGGAGGAACATTCTTTGAAAGAGTTTTATATGAGTTTAATATCTTATTTTCTTTTCTTTCTTTTTTAATCATTTTTCTAATATCAAGGCGATAATACCACTAAGGAGTTACTGAGAATGAAAGAAAACGAGAAGACGTTAGTGAGAAAACAAATCAATGAAATAACATGGTTCACAAAAAAATATGGGGATTGACGTTACATTTAATTTTTTAAAGTTGTAGGCGACAGGGAGACATAAAATCGGAAACGAGTCCCAGAGGTGTGAAGGGCGAAAGAAGAAGCTATTAAAATAGACCTTACGGTTACATCTAGATATTTCAAGAGTAAAATGATTAGAGTTATTTACCAATTCACTAGTCCGTCCTGGGTAAGACGTTAAACTACAACCACGTCCTGGATAAGACGTTAAACTACGTCCAGCAGCAAGGCCTCTGATCAGGAGGTTTTGAGGAGTGTGCAACCACCTCTTAATTGCTGGTGTTCCCAGGTCCACCCTTACCCAGGGTGGTAGCACCTGTTAGGGTCCCAGCTATGGGCAAATAGTTAAGTATTACCAGCAATACTTTTTTTTAAAAATATTACCAGGAATAAATTTTTGAAAGAAATATATTACCAGAAACAGATTTTTGACAAAATAAAATATTACTAGCTATAAAAAATTTTGTCGGCATTAAATATCTCATTGAGGTTGAATGCCGTAAAACAAAATAAACCAAACCAATCTAAACCAAAGAATACATATTCTATTCATTACGAATCTATCCTAAAAATGTTGTCGATATTAAATAACCCATTGAGGTAGATATGCCGTAAAACAAAATAAACTAAGCAAAACCAATCCATTCGTACGCTTACATTGACCGGATGGAAAAGGTATGGCAGTTATAATAAAAATAAACTTTAATAAATTCTGCAAGAGATAGTGATTTATGGCGTGTTATGTTCTTCTAGTTTAGTGGGAGTTAAACTAGCTGTTCACGTTCATTTCCTCAAACAACAAACTAGTGATAAAAAATAAATAAAAATAAAATAAATATAAAGGATAAAAAACAAAAATAAAATTAAATAAAAACAAGCAAAATAATTTGATACAAATGAATAAATAAACGACTTCCGGTAAAATATGTGCCAAAAATGACTACCCACAATGCACCATTGACCCATATATATAAATAGCCGAGAAAAATAGCAGCACTCCTGGCCTGACGATGGCATCTAGCATGAAACAGACTGTCACCTCTAAGTGTTGTCTTCTATGTTCACTTTTATATATATATATATATATATATATATATATATATATATATATATATATATATATATATATATTAAACAGAATAAATCAATTAGAATAAAACCAGTGATGGTATCTAACCTTAATCCATCATAAAAAAATCAGTATATTTAATTTATATGTAATAAACATTTAAAAAATATCGATCTATGAAAAGTTTATAATAAATCTTGTGTATGAGATAAGGATATTGGACATTGAAGGCAGCTTTGCTCAATATCGTACGCACAAAACCAAATCATTAACATAACATCTTGTATACTGTACTTCGTCAGACCGGGATTTTCATATGGATGTGATGCCTGGTGCAAAAGTCGCTCAGAAATATTCAAACTCTCAGCTGCAGACAAACTGCTTCACTGATAAATGATTTAAAATGACTTCGAGATAAAGAAGTCTGTATTTCTTTGAACATTAGGATGTGACATTTCAGATGGTGAACTTGCACAATAGTTCAAGGAAAATATTTGGAAGGAAGCCCCTATCAATATCTACATCTGGAAACCCATTTTTCATTAAAGAAATAAAAGATTTTATGAATTTCAACTTACTGCTCGGTTAAAGACTGTCGAAAGTTTCCTTCAAAGAAAACGGCTAATATTATAATTATCATTGGGCATGAGAAGAAGAAATATTATATTTTTTCTTAGCTCGATGGAACAGAAGTGAGTAAAAGCTTTGGGTTTCCGGTCAGTAATATTGAATGTTTCCGATGATCATATTGTTAAGACTAATATAGTTCTGCAATAATAAAACGATCATTTTGATAATGGCATTTGAAATAATAATAATAATAACACCACCCTGACCCGGTTACGGAGATAGGACCGGTTACAATTCTATGGGACTACACAATACACACTGACAGAACAATCAAAGCCAACCGCCCAGATATTGTTATTAAAGACCACAAACAAAATAAGTGCCTCCTTATTGATATGGCAGTCCCTGCAGACTGCTATGTGTCTTTGAAGATATTCGAAAATCTGTCAAAATACAAGGACCTTGAAATAGAAATCTCAAAAATGTGGCACATGGGAACATCAACAATTCCTGTTGTAGTTGGAGCCCTTGGACTGGTTGGAAAAGATTCCAGTAGGCTGATTGAAGGGATCCCTGGAAGTCCATGCCTCAAAGAGATACAAAAAATCGTTCTGACAAGTACAGCCCACGCTTTACGAAGGGCTTTATCTATATAATTATTTTTTTTATTTTTTTGCAGTGGAAAGTGTCATGACGCCATTTCTAACCTTAGGTCCCTTGGCGGGACCCGGAAAGAAATGTGTAAACGCCAGATATCAAAGGAAATAATAATAATAATAATAATAATAATAATAATAATAATAATAATTGCAGCTCAGTGCCAACGCTTCGCAATCAGATCCTATCACTGTCACATAATCAAGCATGGAACTAAACCTAAATGTGGGATATGCGGGAAATATGATGAAACTGTCGACCATATTGTCTCAGAATGTTTGGAACTAGCAAAAAATGAATATACCCAGAAACATAACAAGGTGGCAACATTTGTGCACTGGAAGATATGCAAGAAGATGATATGACCACCAACCAGACACAGTTACCCAAAATAACAATGTAACTATCCTCTGGGACATGCCAATTCAAACTGACAGGGAAATAAAAGCCAACAGACCTGATTTGATCATAAAAGACAAGGAATTCAGGAAGTGTATGCTTATTGACATAGCAGTACCATCTGAGAGAAACGCTTTCATGAAAATTATCGAGAAATTGTCCAAATACAAGCTCCTGGAGATCGAGAGTAACAGGATGTCGTGAATGAAGACTGAGACGGTACCAATAGTAATCGGAGCACTGGACCTCCTGAGAAAAGGAATGGATAACTTTACCAACAGTGTACCAGCTAACATCAACATACAAGCTGTCCAGAAGCACGCCCTACTAGGTACATCCCATATACTAAGAAATATGCTATCAATTAAATGACAATTCTCCTGTAGGTCATAAGGACCATAGTTTGGATTGGATCTACAGGATACAAGCAGGGAACATGATATACACAAATAATAATAATAATAATAATAATAATAATAATAATAATAATAATAACAACAATAATAATAATAAATTATTCTAACGAGTACAGCTCACACCTTACGAAGGGCTTTATCTATGTAAAATATGTGATTTTTTTAAATGCTCAGTGAAAATGTCATGATGACATTTCTGACCTTAGGTCTCTGGTCGGGACCCGGATAGAAATGAGTATAGGCCAGAAATCAAAGGAAATAATAATAATAATAATAATAATAATAATAATAATAATAATAATAATAGCAAAGCGTTATTTTGTGTTCTGTCCAAGTAAATGTTTAAGTAATAACAAAACCAGTTTTGAAAATATATCGTATATTGAAGAGTAAGTAGACCAGAAGAGTATTACACGATTAGTCAGAGTGTATCGAATGAACTGGCGCTCAATCTATTCATTGTCCCCCGAAGCCTTCTGTCCTACTAACCTTAAGGTCGGCGGAAAACTCTAACATCGCCTATTTAGAGGGAGGACACCACAACATTTTGAATCAACTAAAGCCCATAAATATGCAAGGAAATTCACATAAAATCTTGAAAATTACCGTAAAGTAGATACAAGCTAATATGTTACAAAATAGCACGCAACCATAATATAGTTTCACTGACGAAGACATTGAAGCAATTGATCCCCTTATATCAGAAGGATCAATAGTCAAAACAATGAGTAGAAAATCTTTCATAGCCGGGTAGGTAAATATCTATATTTAGGACATTTGTCATTACAACAGGATAAGAATTCCTGGAAACTGGTAGGAACATCATCCTGGATATGTAGTTAAAGGAAACAGACTTTACTGGCGATTTCAACCAATACAGACAAAGCACTACAAGTGAACCATCCAGGAATTATGATCAAAGAAAGAAAACAATGTCGACATAAAAGAACGTACCAAGTGGCAATATATTACTAAGAACTCGTTTCAAAAACTAAGCAAATTCGAAAACCTGGAGATGGAAATATAAATAAAATGTGATATTTAAAAAACTAAAATTGATTTTCTATTTACATTATTCGGAGTATTGTCCTCATCTTTGTCACCATGTTTATCACAACTTTTGGGCCGTTATATGCTGCGGCTTTGTTCAGGTGATTGGAATGCCGAACTGGACCCTTTATTTTGGTCACTCGGTTAGACTGTTCTAGTTCCTCAAGGACACATGGCAGAGTGGATAAAGGCGTAAGTTAGATCCAGTGACAGGAACCAAAATAGTGTGAGTTCAATACCAGGTGAAGGCGGTGGAGAACTTTGAGAGGGGAATTAACAGGATATAAGTGACATCCATTAGATATGGCACGTGGAACTAGAACAGTCTATACCAGTGAGCGAAATAAAGAGTTCATTTCGACATTCCAACAATCTGAAGAAGGCCGCGCGTACAACGGCCGAAACGTTGTAATAAATATGGCGACAAAGATGAGGACAATAGTCCGAATAATGTAAATAGTGTACATAATACCTAATCTCAGAAATATAGAGAGATAAATCTGTTCTTCTTTATGCTGCTTTGGGTTTATTAAGTAACGAAGTAAGTAACGGAGAAATCAGTAAATTCCGTGTGGAATCATCTCTCCAGGAAATTCAAAAACAATTCGACGAAGCAAAGATATTTTTTCCGTTTAAGTTTTTTGTTAATAGCTGTATGTTTTTATTATTTAAGAAATTGGGCAGAGCAAAACTCCCATCCTTCACTTCCTCTAGAATATATGAAGGTAACTGGTAAGAAAAGGAAAAGGAATTAAATAATAATTATTATTATCATAATTGTCGATATTCTCTAATTGTACCGTCTCAAGCCTCTATCTATGTATCTTAAACTAGTTTACCAACTTGAAGAATAATTTTCCCTCAGGTCAAGACTCCTGGACTTAGAGTAGTAGAGCGATACATGCGCTGCTGCCATGACATACTGCTATCAAAAGCTGGTTTCACACTCCTGCAAACCCCCTTATTCAGAAGTCAAACTGTTTGATGCAGTTTACCATCATACCCAGGAAAATCTTCAATTCAGATCCACTATTTACGTTGAAACAAAGAAACCTGTACGTCACTGAAGGGCAAACATAGTCTGACGAATTCCATCCCTGTTCAGACTGAATTTGAATTAAACTTTTTAATTCTCCTGGACTGGTTGTCACCTGAAAGCAGGAGAGGCCATCTTGCTCAGCTATTATGAAACCCAGTGTTGGAGAAGAGCTGGATCCATCCGCTCACTAAGTTTATTTGTACGAAGGTGAATTAAACAAAATCGGTCGAAATGTGTACACCCCCCACCCTTATTGTCTTATTATGAGAAACTAACCATTCAACTCCGCGCACACAAAATATCAATGCTGAAACAATATACACAACTCTGCAGGAACGTCTTTTTATACAATATGAAATTAATCATGTGAGCAGTAAACTATAAGATAATACCTGTTTCCGGTATGTGAGCTTGTTCTAGCGAAAGAGTAAAATTCAACAAAAGTAATTAGTTAATAAGAAAAATGAAAGTTTACGTTTAGTTTCAATTGTAAAAGAAATCAACCCCGTTAATTGATATCATTCTCCAATAAATCTTAATGCTAAAAAGAAAAAAAAGGTTTTTGGTTTTGTGTTAATGAAAGAAAACTTCCAGATGTACAAAGTAGATAATTTAATAAACATTATCTTCAAGAAGCACTTAAAAATTTTTCCAGTAGTTCATTTGTGCAGGAAGAGTTTACATCAGCTTAATAGATTTTCTTTTATTTGCATGGCATCATTTAAGTAATTGATTTAACCCTTGTTTCCAGTGAATCATTTTGTAGTTCAGGTTTTATTTTACCTAAAATAACCGAAAGGAATATTTGTATCAGACACTAACCCTTTCTTATAACTATAACTTCTTTATAAAATACAAGAATAGAAAACGAGTTCTCTCTGAATGAACAGACTTTGATATTTATTACAGTATGTAACATTGTTTGAGTCTTACTTAATTTCCCTTTTAAAAATATTTTTGTAAATCAAATTTATTCTTCAAAAAATAAGTACAATTATATTTTAATCTATTAAATAATCATTATTATTTGCAGTGACGTATTACTCCTCAACAGGTTGGTCGTTGATACCTTGTGCGTAGATTTCCGCAGATTTTGAGAGGGCAAAGTTTCCGAGGATCTCTTGATCTCGGCACAGAAACGATGACAGGGGACGACCAGAATTACACAGATATATCGAAGGAATAGAAATATTAAAAACTGATGTGGAATCGGCACTGGGCATAATAACGAGAAAAATTACGAGAGGACGAGACGGAATTTTAATGGAGGTGTTGGCAGTCTTAGATGAATTGTTTAGTGACATATTGATTGATTCATTTTCTATGGTTTAGCATCTCTTTGCAGGTTATTTAAAGATTAGATTTTAATAATTTGATTTTGAGATAATAATGGTTTGCTCATACAACACTTAAACAGTTTTAGATAAGAAGCTGATTCATACCTTTAACGAGGATATTTGCGCGTACCGAAAGCAACAGAAACAAGAACACGGCTCTTTGAATAAAAAATTCCGAGCAATTATCACCCACAGTATCAAGATTATAGGCCCTGGTATTCCCAAACGATGACCAATCTAAGCACAGAACAGGATCGACGTTGCTTACCTTCGGTGATTGTACAGGATTCTTTGTTGCAACGGGACGTGCACGTAAGCGGAATGTTTGTAAACAGTGTATCCGAATTGAAGATTGTCCTGGGTATGATACTAAACTACTTCAAGCAGCTTGAATTCTGGTCAGGTGGTTTGAAGGAGTGTGAAACCAACTCTTGATTGTTGTTGTTTCCAGGTCCACCCAATCCCAAGGGGGTAGCATCTGTTAAAATTTTAACCCCCAAACTGGGGTCAAAACACTATGAAAGCGTAAAAATATTTTTTTAGTAAAAATAGCAGCAATGCATTTATGAAAAAAAATAATACCAGCAATCTATAAAAAATAATGACCAGCAATATATTTGTCTCACCGCAAAAAAACATATTTAGGTAAAATAAAACCAGAACTACAAATTGATTTCTTATAAATTATACATATTCTATTCATACAAACCTATCCTAAAAATCTTGTCGGTATTAAATTACCCATTGAAGTGTTCATATAACGTAAAAGAAAATAATCCAAGCCGAATTGAAGTATAACCATTTTTATTCAAGGGAATAATTATTTTCTCTAACAGCTACAAAAAGTCAGATAGGAAAAGATAAACAATGAAAACGGATATATTTTTCTAATAATTAAATTTTTGATGTCAGATGCTGAAATTACAAAGGTAATATGAGTGAAATTCATTGGGCAACGGAACGAGTTTTTTTTCTTTGAAATATGTTATATCATTTAATTTACAACTTATAGTTATATTTGTACAATTGTATTTAATGTTATTTTTGCTAGCATACAGATAACCGAGAGAAACGTATATGTAAATATGTTGTTTTGAATTAGTAAAGCAGTAAAGAGGCCAAAACACAAGTGGCTACAGGGTGTGGAAGAAATAAGAACAGACACTTGAAAAATGAGCGGGAAGAGAAAACAGTAATCGGGACAGTAGTCAGCGATTCCATCCTGAATATGACGATAAACTACATTAGTGTCCTGGGTAAGACGATATACTACGTCCCACAGCAAGGCATCTGATCAGGGGGCTCGGAGGAGCGTGGAGCCACATCTTTATTGCTGGTGTTCCCTGGTCCATCCTGACCAGGGTGTTAGCACCTGTTAGGGTCCCAGCTATGGGCAAAGAGTTAACCCTGAAACTGAGGTAAAAAGCATTTGAACGTATAAAAATAGGTTTTAATACCAGAAATACTTTGTATAAAATTATTACCAGAAATACATTTTTGACAAAACAAAAATATGTCCAAGAAAAACATTGTAGGCAGTAAATGACCCATTGAGGTTGATATGCCGTAAAACAAACCAAACCAATCAAAACCAAAGTAATCAGAGATTAACACTGCATTTAAAAGTTTTGCAGATTAAAGTTGACTGGAAAGCATGGAGCTGGAAGGTAGTTCCACAATCGAGAAGTGCGTGAAATGAAACTGTTAGCATAGAACTAATGGCTACATGTAACCAGTTGAACTGTAAATTGATGAGATCTCGACGCCAGTTTAGTACAACGCTTAAATTTTTAAAAAAATGTTTAGGTAACATAGCGAGGAGCATATTTATTTCTGTTAAGTACAGAAAATGTGGCACAAGGCCAAAATGGGTGATAGGGAAAAAAGGGATAGTCTTCATCTGTCCTAACATTAAACTTACCTAGCCACACTCACTGACACAAACACACGACAATATTCCTTAAAATCACGTTTCTTATAACATCTACGGTAACACAGCCATGTTTCTATGTAAGTCCTAACTAGTTCCCATATGCACAATTCATTATCTGGGGGGGGGCAAAATAATTCCATTGCGAAGAGCAATATATATTTATGCTATGTACTGAAATGTGGCACAAGGCCAAAATAGGAAATGAAGGGAAAAGGACGGTATTCTTCTGTCTTAACTTTAAAATTAGCTAGCTACAAACACTGTCCCAGTCATACAAACAATATTTCTTACACCAAAACAACACATTCTGAAGTTCCTTTCTTACTACATTTACCATAATACCTCTATGTCTCTTTTCCGTTGTGAAGAGCTCAGCCAAACAATTCCCATGAAAGTATTTATGGAAAAGACACAATGAGGCAACCTTGCCCTAGCGGGAAATGACTGCCCTTTCAATAATATTTCTTGTTCTTTGAATGTTATCAATTACCTCAAGGTAAATAGCATGGACACCGGGCCATATGTCCCAGCAATATTTTAATCATGGTCGGATAGTAGACTTATAGATATGTAAGATATGAATGTTGACACAAATCAGAAAGTTTCTTTAAAAAAAAAATCATTTCTCTTCTTCACCAACCGATTGACTGGAAGAGAATCTGTTGCATAAAATAAGATATTGCAACAAAGATAGTCCGATCTAATAAATATTCATTAGAAACCAATTGGCTCTAACAGTGAAACTATTCCGAACATTACCATCGCTTTTGCATATTTCTCTTGATTATATTTCATCGGATGCGGTTCGAAATATGAAGTCGATGAAGTCGAAAAGTCAAAGAAGGTGACGGTTTTGTAGAAATCGATATTTGAATCAATTACTGCACGTAAGATAATAGAATTAGGGAGGGCAGATAATACATATTCATGTTAAACATTTAGATAAACAGATAGATATTGAGTCAGAAAATATTAGAGAGCTTGCTAAATCGAGACAAAAAGGACGGCATATGTACAGAAACTAGACGGAGGAAACAGACCGGGAAGACGACACATATATACAG
>OZ038491.1:99099673-99209673 GCA_964036315.1 Acanthosepion esculentum
ATATATATATATATATATATATATATATATATATATATAATATTAACAATTAATAAGGTATATACTATATACATATTCGTGCATCAGGCGTCAGTTGAAGTTAATTTTAAGAGAGTCGCGTCATACACGGTATATAAAATTAGCGTATGTACTGCCGTTAACCAAACTATATATCCATTTACTTTACTCAAAATGCACAGCTGCATTTAAAATAAACGTAGCACGTTACTCGAGTGTATATATATATATATATATATATATATATATATATATATATATATATATATATATATATATATATATATATATTAAAGATGTATTCCAGAACAATGAAGTTCAAATGCTCGGAATGGTTGCACGTCGAGAACTGTGCAGGTTTTTATTTGAATCGTCACGAATGCAGACTTCTTCGGCTCAATTAGATTACCACTACGCCATCCATGTATTTCCGTGCTTTTGGTGTTCCCCACGGCTTCTGTTACTTGCATTGTTACTGTTAAATCAAATGGCATCTGTCATCCAGACCACCAGAACCCTGTCTTCGCATGCGAGGGTAAAATGTCCTAACTCAGCGAGGACCCGAGAGCCGTTGCTGGCATGTGGCCGCTGTCACATGCAAACACCTCAGAGAAAATATATGTGACTACCATATAGAGTTCAGTATTGGGCGTTGGCTCCTAAAAGCCAAGTAGTAAGCCTCCGCTCTATTGCTACTATAATATAAGAATAAAATCCTTGGTGGAAAAACTTTCAGACATTGATTTCCTATAGTTTATTTTTCGTGATGGGTGTCATGCTTAACGCTTCCTTCATCAACACGGAATCATGCATCTTCGTGATTTTTAGGACGTATCCAATCAAGACATTGGTAATCATGGCATATTACAATGCCCTGTACTTTGTAGATATTAATAAATTTTGTCGATTTGTTTTCTCTCAATGATTCTGTTCTTCCATCCCTTTTTCAATCTCGCTAGGAAGACTATTTTTTCCTCTGTCTTTCTTGCCTTCAATCTATCTTGATATAGCAAATTTTCAAATCCTCCTTCCTCATTATCTTCCCTAGAAATTTTAATTGTCTCTTCCTGATGTTAAGAATTAATGTCCTTTTCGTTTCAACTTTCTATAAAATACCCTCGGTGTTTTTCTCAGCATCCTTTTGTAAAACCAAACATCTGTTGCTTCAGTTCTCTTCTTTATCTTTGAGGAGATTGTCTACTACTGATATGACATAACTTATCTATGGTTCTAACCAGAATTTTATATTAATACTTTGCTTAGCTCTTCAAAAGCATCTTTTGCTATCCAAATAAGCCTTCAGATTTCAGTGTAGCACTTTTCGTCCTGTTTTGAAACACCTCGCATATATGTAATTTGTTGTTTGATTTTGGTATCACCAATTTGTAATTTGCCTGTTGGGGAGTTCCTTTTTCTCAAAGTCATGCATTCTGTCAGTTTACAATTGATACCTTGTGTTTTCATCTCGCTTTCCTTGACTATATTCTGTCTTGATTCTTGTTAAGATCATCGCTTCCAGTAATATATCATAGTATGATTTCTAAATTGGTTACATTCACCTCCCTCTATAGTTTGAATAATACAGGTGAAAAACATATCCTTCTTTACACACCTTTCTATTTTAGTATATTTATCGCATTTAATTTCTATCCATATGAAGGTGGTTTGCTCTCACTATAGGTTATGGATTTCCAAACATGTCAAGTTTTCGTAGAAGTTCTTTTTGACGTACTTTGTCAAACTCTTTTGTGTTGCAGGCACATATACCTCTGCATTTGTATTGCTTTTTTCTGATATCGCAATCCTTCTTTCATTAACTTTTTGGAACAGCACTGTTCTTTTGCAATTCCGGTATATTTTGCTGTTCATTCAGAATTCGGATTGTTCGATGACGTTGACATTCGTTTGTTTCTGGCTATGCTATTATCTCCTTAGATCTTTCCGTATATCGCCGCTATATCATCACTGTTGTGTATGTAATTTATGTTGTACGCTTGTCGATGGTTTGCGGCCACGTCAAGTTGAAACACCGTTTACCGTATGGTCATCGAAGTTAAGCAATGTCGAACCTGGTCAGTAGCATTAATCATTGACTGATTCAAAATACCCGTTGCTGTAAGTTTGGATATTTGCGGGTGGTATACTGAATAACGGCTCAGAATTGTTAATCGGATTTCCTATTGGCTTTAGTATATTTCCTTACACGCGATTACCCTTGCAAAAGGTATAAATCAGCATATTTTCACACAATCTGTGGGTTGACTAATAACAATTGTATCATTAAACCATTATTATATTAAAAACATTCTTCGAATCTAAGAGTATTTCCAGCCTTTAAATAAACTTCAAATGTTTGATAAGTCGTAGAATGCGAATCAAACTTAACCCTGATCAAATCCACTAAGGTTACCAGCATCTCTGTTAGAATTCCGTCAGTTGCTGCAGTTTTGTTTATCTTTAATATGACCAGTACTTATTTCACTTTCAGTATTTAATATTTTTTATGCATATCTGTTATATCCGTGAAGCCCATGGTATGTATTTATGCACATTTTTCGTTTAGCTATCATCTTTAGTACGCCTGTATATTGTACAAATTAATTTGTGCAGTGTTATGTGCCGTATCTTGGCTTTGTTTTTTTGTTTCTTTTTCATCATGTTTATAATTCCACCTCCCCTCGATATCATGTATCACACTTAGCAAAACATTCATCACATTGATGTTTCTGTGTTCCACTTGATGAATTTAAAATCCCGTGTGTACTTTCAATTACATTCAATCGCGAGATCGAATGGACCAATGAAAACCATCTAAAATATACTAGGAAAATAATTTAACTTTAGCTCGTTGACTTCTTGAAGGTAGAAAACCTCTTCAAATACTGAATGTTGCTTTCTAATTTCTTCGATACAAACGCGTCCTTCATGGGAATTCAATTGTGTTAAATATGTCCCTACCAGGAATTATATAATCAGCTTATATTTATTTTATTTTAATTTTATGCATGCAAATTACAAAATAATGACTTAATTTCCTTCCTGATATTAGGTATTCCTATTTGTTTGTTTGGCTGGCTTGGAAAAACTATTTAAAATTATTAATTTATCAACATTTTAAATTACAGTTCATGAAACCAGAATTTTCATGTATTAAATAAATTTGTTTGGAATATGAGCTGTAGTTAGTTTATTTACTTATTCTTCTTCTATTGGCCAGGTCTCTTCAGTACGATGCGGATTACACCTCTTCACAATTTCCCATCCTTTGTAGCGCTGAGTAAAGTTTGTTTTTGTAATTACTCCTATATCTTCTTCTGCTAGCCATTTACTTAAGCTCGTTGGGTTAATTATTCGCTGTTTTCTCTATTACTTTTACATTTAATACATTGCTGTCTGTGTTAAAATCATCAAGCAAGCCCTCTTTCTTCGTTATGTGTTTTTTCACGTTATTTTTTCTGGTTCTCTTTATTAGAATTCTATTTATTTCCATTTTCTCTAAAACCTTGCCCATGCTAGTCTCAGCATTCTTGATTAGAACCATCGTTTTGTTGTCTCAAGTCTATTCTTCATGTTTGATGAGATTCACTACCACTGGTAAATATATAAAAGATAAATATCAAGTGTGTTAATTCCATAATTTTTGTCAGGTTTTGTACTTTAATTTCTTTAGGAGATTTTTAAAAATAATTACATAATTATATGAAAAGTTAGGTATCATCTGATAATTCATACATTAAAATTACTCAAAATAAATTCCCTCTTCTTTCGGCTGTAGGTGAGCATAGTTCTCAAAAAATACAATTTTTTATATCTGTCATACTATGTGAAAAATAGGTTAGCCATTTTTCGTTGCCTTTACCACGTTTTGCATTATGCAGGTATTCCATCTCCGGCCAAATCTACGCTGAATTTTAACCCATGGCTGATGGGAGAAATGATTGATTATTGAAGTTTCCTAGTGCGAAATTAAAACGGAGAATAGAATGTAATTGGAACTCTATCCGATGATTTCACTTCCCTGGCCGATACCCTTACATTACCTGCATCCACTTTTACTTTTTCCGCTACCAGTTACGAATTATTCGCTTTCCTAAGAACATTTTAGCAGAGAGAGAGAGAAAGAGAGAGTGGGGAGGGAGACAGAGAGCGAGAGGGCGAATCAATATTCTGAGCAGGATTTCAAAGACACTTCGCCAATTTTAATTTGAATTGCAGAGCCTGTGCCCGTCATGTCACCAACTCCAATTGAAATATTATTCATCCGCTGAAGGAAAAAAGTGCCAAATTATCTTATGATAATTACGAACTCTTCCAGCGCTAGAAAAGATGGAACACCAGCGATTAGAGTGAGTGGTTTCCGAATCAACATTGTAATTAAACTAAGGAATTGTCTGTGATTCGTGGAGGTAAAAATGGATATCAATGAACCAGAAATGAAAAGTGGCCAGCATTTGTAAACATATTCAGGAAAATGCAAACTGTTGTGTTCAGGTAGTTAATATACTGAAGTGGATCAAAACTTGTTGAAATGCATTCAAAGTCAATTGCTGCGTGTCGCTATTCGAAACAATAAATAATTAGGTTTAACAAATATGTGCCTACTTGAAAATCATAAGTCAGAAGAAAATGTAATCTATTTGCTATAAATGTCATAGTAATGGTACTAATATTTTTTTCCTTACAAGCAAACATTCACCACTCTTTGATCGAACACTCAGTGCAACTGAAGTTTGGACTTTATAAAACTATTTCCCTTTAAACATTTTTTTCCTAAACATCGATTTATCAAGTCCAATAGCTGATATTTCGCTTTCCATTATTGCCGGGGGATTTAATTCGTTATCTTTTGTTTGAACGAGTGTGAATGTTGATTATTTTATTATTATTATCTCTGCGAATTATATGCGTTACCCATTTTACTTTTAGTTAACGTTGAAAAACTCAAGTGATGTGGATTCTATCGTCTGGCGCGATTTTTGTTAATGATTCTGTAGCGCCAGTCCACGAGATTCGGGGAAATGTGGTCACTGAGACCTACACGCTTTACCTGCTAAAAGCTATTTTTTTACTATCATTCTGATAGATATTTTGAACAATTCTTGCGCGCAAGTATGACATCAATGTGAAAGTCTGAATTCGACAAGATTATTTAAGAACATTTTAGATGAAGTTTTAGGTTTTGTAACAGCTTGAGGTTTTGGGTGGAAATACACCTAGTAAATTTAATTCTATACTCAATTTCGTTATCTTCGATGTTACATCTGTTGTAACTAATCCATACACATATGTATTTTAAATGTTTTCTATTTAGTAATTCCACATCCTGAATCTTTATGTTGGAACAAGGCAATGTGTCATCATGCGTCCTCAGCCCTTTCATTTAATTTCCAGGTCGCATTTTGTTTCGTGAAGATACATATTGAAATCTTTTTCTTGGAATATTTCGAATAGGATGCTGATTTTTTGTTCACGATATTTCTGGTCCCAACTAGGAATTTGGAAATCATCGGTGTAGATACTCTCGAAGAAACTGTTTGGTTTCAGTATCATTTGTGATATGTATTGAATTTCCAAGTGTTTCGTGACCATTTGTGCTTATATATACGTAGAGTATAGTATCAGAAGAGATGGAATAGATGAGGAATTTCATTTCCTGCTTTTGACACTCTAAATAAAATTTGGAAAGTTTCGGTATTTGGGACCTCGATTGACCCGTACAATTTTGTTTACCAATACATCTAGACATTCAGTGTATTCGGAGACGGTTCTCTAATGAATGGCAAGAGGTATTCTCTATTGAGGTGGTCGTATATTGCTCTGAGGTATGCAAAGCAGGTATACAATTTTCTATCGGAGAGCAAAGGAATTTCCTGAACTTGATTGCTCAAATATATGGGATCATTACATACCTTGCTTGAAAGAAGACAAATTGGGTCGTGAAGTGTTCATTTTCATAGAACGGCAAAATTCTACTTAATAAAAATGGTCATTATTATTATCAACATAATGGATCCAATTGAGATGCCTTTATATGCCTGGGGGTCTTGGCTGTTACATATTCACTTTCATGGAGCATTAATACGCTTTTTGGGAAGCAGTTCTTATTCCAAATTTACATCATTAATATAGAAAGTTATTTTATCTACAAAAATCATGGTCATACTACTCCCTTTTTTAAGGTAAAACATTATTCAATTTAACAATAGGAATTGAAAATTGACTTTTTTATAATTATCCATTAATTAAATTTTTTCTAAAATTAAAAATGGGTTATCTAAGTAATTAGTGGAGGGTAAAAAAAAATAAACGACTATAAATAGATAAATTTTATAATATAAGCCGATAATAAAAATATGTCTTTTAATATTAGTTCCTATTAAATTTTCTTGAATATTTTGATTTTTTTACTTGTTTATTTTGAAGGTATTAAAAGGAAATTTCGGTTATTTTCTTACAAAAAAGACATAGACGATTAAATTAATTGCAGAAATTTAAATTTGTTAAAAAATATCGAAATATACAAAATGAATTTGTTTTGGAAAGTTTATAAATAAAACGTCCAGGTTTAAATAATAAGGATGTTTGTAAGATTTCAAAAATAGAAAATATACATAAGGTTATTTTTTTAAATTGAATTGATTGTTCTTTTCTTTTAACCTACACGCCAGTATAAACAGATTACAAATTAGGAAGTAGAAAAAATCTGTTTCATTGAAGAAATTAAAGGCGAAGAAACCGACCATGATGAAGACAGAGGGCAGAAATTAATAGACGTGAGGAAGGGTACCATGCTAAGAATATCATATACAGAATACATATATATATATATATATATATATATATATATATATATATATATATATATATATATATATATATATATATATATATATATATACACCATCCACAGACAGGCTGTTTCGCAGGTCATAAGTGTGGCTAGATGTCCGGTTGCCTCTAACTAGGACCGAAACCCGACTGAATTTGCGTCAGTCGGAACTTCTCCCACTAAGCCGTCAGAGTAAGGTCAGGGATGAAGGTGAATTTTAGCGTGTTTATTTTTAGATTTAGATAAACACACAGTGACTGACAGTGACTCAATTCTGCCGAAGTACTTTTAATTAATTAATTAATTAATATATATATATATATATATATATATATATATATATATATATATATATATATATATATATATATATATATATATATATTAATTAATTAATTAATATATATATATATATATATATATATATATATATATATATATTAATTAATTAAAAGTACGCAAATTAGAAATTAACTGGGATTGAGACTATAATTTGGGGTACAACTTCTATCATTTGCTATGAGATATTATGCCAGATTAATGCGTTTTCATTAGTGCCTATCCTTTAATGTCCACATCCGGCACAATAATCGAGCGATAGCTGCATTTTTACGTCTGTTCAATGTGATCGTGATTACGATTCCAATGTAATAAATTATAACCATGGGATATTAATGTTTGAGCTTTTTATATTATATATATATATATATATATATATATATATATATATATATATATATATATATATATATATATATATGTGTGTGTGTGTGTGTGCGCCCGCGCGTGTGTGTTTGTGTGTGTGTGTGTGTGTGTGTGTGTGTGTGTGTGTGTGTGTGTGTGTGTGTGTGTGTTTGTGTGTGTGTGTGTGTGTGTGTGTGTGTGTAACGTACAGAGTATGAGTGTTTGTGCGTGTGAGGGACCAAGCACCAACTCCGTTACCACTGGTCCGATTTAAATGATTCATGGCTCCTTCAAAAGCCCTAGAAATGTTAGGCGCAGGATACGATTTTTGTTGATCTCAGATTCAGAGTTGCAATATGCGAGGTTAAAATACATATAAATATATTAGACAAGCCCTCATCGTTCCTTTCATGGCTAAACGGAAGTAACACTTATTTTCTTTTTGTATGCAAATTTACAGCTATCTTAAAAGCCGCCCTGTTGGGCTGCATTTCAGCTAGTTCCTGTCGATGACTCATGGTTTGGCCATCATCACATTAGCTATGGAGGATTAGATGCGAGAGGCCTCAATAAACTGCAAAATAACTCAAAATTTATCGCTGCAATTAAGTATAGAATCAATGCCTAAGCTTACCTTTTTAAAAGTTTAACGATAATTCTTCTGCTGCCACTTAATTTAAAGACGATTTGATGTACGTAGACGGTTATTTTCCGTACAAATAATTATTTTCATTATATGGGGAAATCTATGAGATAATATTAATATAATGTAAAGATGGGAAAATAGGAATTAGAATTTGTTATACATTCAACATTTGAAGAGTTAGAGAAACATAGTAGCTAATTAATTAAAACCTATGTTATGGAATATACATGAATAAATGCTCAATTCTCCCTCGAATTCTGAGATTAAAAAGAAACTCGTGTATTTTAAACAACACTATATCAATTTACACGCTCAAAGATCGACATCTGTATTATATATTATCTACTTCTAGTCAATACCACTCTTCACGTTTAATTAATTTGCATATTGAAATTTTATTTCATTAATTAACTGTCCCTCATTACCGTTCTTTTGTTCGAGGATTGTTTTGATTTTTATTACCAAAATAATTGTTTGGGAATATCGTCCTACATACTGCAGCACAAATTTTTGACATTCGTTGCAAATATTTCTCAAAGTATATGTTTGATAATTGATTGTATTCTTTATATAATGACTCTAAAATCTCTTTTCCATTTTTAGATACTCTGTCAAGTTCATCACAAACCTTTGGTCTGTTGTGTATATATTGCGGGATTATGCATATATATTGATCATAAATGAAGATGATTGATTATCAAAAAATATTACTCGACAATTGCGTGCAAATATTCATGACATTTTAACATGCTACGCTCAGTACACGACCGATCTACATATAACCTTTGGATCAGCGGTTATATTTTTAAATTATATGAGATATAGACTCAGTAGAAAAAAAAACACCTTATTATTCTATGTGACGTGTTTATCCATTTGAAGTAGAGAAGTTAATTAACAAAAAAAGCATGTGGTGGTCAGTATCTGGGTACTGGAAATTTGACTATTAAATATATTAAAGATCTGGAATTTATTATGGCTTTGAGCATTCATTTTTCCAGTGTGTATTCTTAGGAAGACGCTTTTGGAACCTGTCAATTCTCATATCTGAATATACATACATACATATATATATGTATATACACATATATATATACATATATATATATATATATATATATATATATATATATATATATATATATATATGTATATATATGTACATATATATATATATATATATATATATATATATATATATATATATATATATATATATATATATATATATATATAATATACACTCTTAAGGTGTGTCATATATATGGGATAAAGTGTTCAATAACAGAGATAGAGCGTGTGTAAATATAAAAGTGAACATTGAATTTAACACTTAGAGGTGACAGGCTGTTTCATGTTAGACGCAATCGTCAGGCCTGACGATTGCATCTAGTCAAAAACAGCCGGTCGACTCTAAGTGATGACTTCAATATTCAATTTTATATATATATATATATATATATATATATATATATATATATATATATATATTAAAGACATTTATATTATGTTTAACGTTCTTTTTATAGATACATGTATTTAAGCAAATGCTCTGTTTTATAATAAACAGTATTAAATAACATTTACCGGCCTGAATGTCCGAGAAATTTTCATAGAAAATTTTCGCTCTCCGACATTCAGGCCGGTAAATGTTATTTAACACTGTTTATTATAAAACAGAGCATTTGCTTAAATACATGTATCTATAAAAAGAACGTTAAACATAATATAAATGTCTTTAATAAATTGTCGGGCTAAGTCCAATTCAAAAATATATATATATATATATATATATATATATATATATATATATATATATATATATATATATATATATATATATATATATATATATATATATATATATATATATATGTATGTATATAT
This sequence comes from Acanthosepion esculentum, assembly GCA_964036315.1. Lineage (NCBI taxonomy): Eukaryota > Metazoa > Mollusca > Cephalopoda > Sepiida > Sepiidae > Acanthosepion > Acanthosepion esculentum. The sequence continues at coordinate 99,109,738 of OZ038491.1, forward strand.
ATATTAATGCAAATGTTATTAGATAATAATATTTGAAATAGATGTATTAAATCAAATTATTTTGAACAGCATTTAGCCGCCAGCGAATTAGAGAAATACCTTATCAGGGTTCGAAGCTGAGTCCCTCTTGTTCATATATATATATATATATATATATATATATATATATATATATATATATATATATATATATATATATATATGAGAGTACAAACATACATATAAACATACATGCACATATAGGTACATAGAGATTTACATCTATTTGTAATATATTTATATGTGATTCGACGTAGTTATTTTCCTGATGAATACCGACGATTCTAATTTTTTTTTTCAAAAGTCGATATTATAGAATCACTTAGATAATTTCCCCACGGCCCGGCGTCAATAGTTTTCGCTAGGACGAGACAACAAGTTTCGCCTCGTAATGTTCACTTGCGTTGATGTAGTGAGTAAAAGACAAATTAATACGAGTGAGATGCAAAGGCTTATAGAATTGCTGAGTCATTTTTTTGAGTTTAAATTTCAAACTTAATATTAGAGGAATAGAAGTATAAATTGTAAAATTTTAAAGATAAATCTTATGACACATTAGAATATTACGTTTATAATAAAAGACCACGTTCAGATCGTTTCAATCAAGCATTTCGCATCAGCTGCTTCATTTTTGTTTCGCCCCATATATATATATATATATATATATATATATATATATATATATATATATATATATATATATATATATATATATATATATATATATAATATAAATTAATGTCAAAAACTGTATGTAATTTTGTTGTTACATCATTTTATATGTACAGTGTAACCCGGATATAAGAGAGTTGTCGGGACCGGAGAATAGGTCTCTTATATCCGGGTTTCTCTTATATCTGGGTTTCGTCTATTTTGTTTTATTAACACAGGCTCTAATTTGGGACCAGATACAATCTCTCTTATATCAGGGTTTCTCTTATATCCGGGTTTCTCTTATATCCGGGTTACACTGTATATTGTTTTTTAAGATCATTTCACCCCAAATAAAGCAACTAGTGGTAGAGAAAAAATTATCAGAAAGAAACAATACAAGAGGAATTAAGAAGAGAGAAGATAACGATTGATACTGCGTTGCCATTTTTGGTGATTAACTTTAACTGGGAAGCAGAATGATATTTCCAAAACCAAGAAATGTGACAGAAGAAACTATTAGCATAGAAATTACGGTTACATCTAGCAATTTCATCAGTAAAATATTGGGTACATGGTGCCAATCTAGTACTACGATTAAATTCGTTAAGTCGAGGTACCAATAGAGGAAAGTTCATTAGGACAGCAACCATGAAGATATTTGTAGAAAAGGCACAAAGAACACATTTTACGGTGGTTGGAAAAGGGACTGAATCTGATATGCCACACCAGGACAAAGAACATTGCATATTTTTCTTTGGATCTTATCAAGAATCAGGAAATATATAACATGAACACCAGTCCAGTTGTGGCAACAATAATTAAAGCAAGGTCGTATGGTAGATTTATAAATATGTAAGACATATTCTGGCGAGAATAACTGTCTAACACGACACAGTAATACAACGTACTTAGCAGTTGACATTGAAATAGATCAAATATAAACTTGCCACTTCATGTCAACAGAAAAAGCTTTCCCGTTTGCTTTCAGAACAACGTAATATGTAAAATGCGTTAAAATATGACACTTTTGTGTGTAATTTTATTTTAGATAGATTATAATATCTAGTTATGTGTAACATATTATCTTGCTAAAACGATTTAAGAATGCTACGTCAATTCAAGGCATTGATATGTTTACGGATAAAGTGAGGTTTTCTGGCATGGAAATATATCTACACGAGGTAGTTGCAGAATATTTTGGGTATTTTAAATCTGTATAAATATTTCAATAGTTATAAAATTTCTTTAGATATGGTTAAAAAACCTTATTTAAACAACATCTAAAATACTATCGTTAGTTGTCTGTTAAAAATTCAAAGACAGTCGCATTCCACATCACGTGACGTCCGCGTCTCGCGACGAACGCTGTAAACTAACACACAAACACAGTATCTCAATTAATTTCAGAGGAAGGACCGACGTGGTCTGAAATATTAACTATATATATAAAAACACAGAAATAAATACTTTCGTAAAAAAAACACCCATTTTTTTTCAGTTATTTTATCCATATATTATATATATATACATATATACATACATATATAAAAATATTACATATATATATATATATATATATATATATATATATATATATATATATATATATATATATATATATATATATATATATATATATATATAATGTCATCCACAGACAGACTGTTTCGCTACTTCAGATGGCTTCAGTGTGGCTAGACGTCCGGTTGCCTCTCTCTATATATATATATCTATATAGGAAAGAATACGCTAGGTAAATAATCAAAAATTCTCTAGAATATTTTTTTACTTTAAAAAACGGTGCTCAATACGAGTGTAGAACTTAATAATATATATATATATATATATATATATATATATATATATATATATATATATATATATATATATATAGTATAGTATTTACATTATTCGGACTATTGTCCTCATCTTTGTCGCCATATTTGTCACAACGTTTCGGCCGTTGTACGCACCGGCCTTCTTCAGGTGGTTGGAATTTCGAACCGAACCCTTTATGTCGATCACTGGGGTAGACTGTTCTAGTTCCACGAGCCATGTTTGATGGATGTCAGTTATCAGTTATCTCCTGGTAATTTTCCCTCTGAAAGTTCTCCACTGCCTGAACCGGGTTTTGAACTCACACTCTTTGGATCTGTTAATGGATCTAACCAACGCCTTTATCCACCGTACCATGTGTCCTATATATATTTACCGGTGTAACAACAAAATTCTCCATATCGTTTCAGAGCATAATTATCCAGTCTATACAATATTCAATATCTTAAGAAGCCTTACACATATAGAGTTTCTTCTTCCTTGGTTTTCGGATCACACGTTTCGCCACCTCGACACCATTTGACGTAAGAATCCCTAAGAAGCGTTTTGTATTATTCACCTAAAAGTAGAACAGGTTAAAATTGTTTAGTGTCAGACCTACTGTCTTTTCAACCAGACAATTTTGAGAGAAAAAATTTAATTCAGGATTTCTGTAATTGTATAACATTCATACTGTGGTTTCCACTTTCAATGACCTTTCATGTACCCACAAGAGGCCAATGAACAATTTTAAAAAGAGGTATCACTAAAGAGTAAAACTGGAGGAGGCGGTCACAACAGAAGAGGCATCATCATTTCAACTCAGAGTCAAAAAAGATCAATCGTAAATGATCCAACTCAATCCATAAGAAGTTTCAGATATGATAAACCAAAGAGCAATTAAAGGAGACTTGAAAATGCAATCGTTCGTGAAACATGTTACTCCGAGACAGAAAGCTAGAAAATTGGAGAGGGTGAAGATCTTCTTGAATAAATTGTGAATTAACTTTATATATATATATATATATATATATATATATATATATATATATATATATATATATATATATATATATTGAATTCACTTCGATACTTTAGGAACATCGGTTGCATAGTTATGGTTAAATTTTGAGGAACTATCATATTCGTTAATAATCAATTTCATCACGACACTTATGTTAAGTTTAGAGAGTAATTATACAGAGTTATTTGTCAATGTAGATACCATATGTTTTATAATATCTTCGGAAAATTCGTGTAAAATATCTTTAAACATTTCTATAAAATGACAGTAACTTGACACTAGCGTTTGTTTTGGTGCTGATTCCTGGTATGTTCTAGATTGAAACATTGGAGAGTTTATTTGACAGACGTTATTGAATATTGACATATTTTCCATAAACGAATTTCTGTAAGATGAATGATGAAAAGTTAAACTTTCTGCATATTTTGCCCTAGGAATTTCGAAAATTAATAAATGTCGGAACTGCGACAAAGGAAAATATTCATAAAGTTTATTTGGATCGTGCTCCATCTATCAGACGGTTGGAAAAGTAGTATGTCAGATTTCACCAGGGTTATTTTAAACTAAATGCTCACCCACGCACTGCCCGGCCCTCCGACGTCGATTACAAATCTCTGCTTGCATTTGTCGAGAAGAAATCCAAAATTTTGCTGAAGTTGATTGCCTTCATTTTCCATTCTCCATTTGAAGTGGCATGGCTTCAGGAAATACTGCCGATTTTCACCAAACCAACGCGAGATCGCATGGAAAAAACCAAAGTTTGCGTAAGATTAAAGAGATGAACCATGAAAACCTCCATCCACCGTATTCTCATGAATGGGTTCCTTAGGGTTTTCATTTTTTCCGTTCTCTACAAAAGAATTTAAATGAAAAAAAATTACTCTTCACAAACAAAAATTATACTTCACAAAAACTTCCAACAAAAGCACGAAGTTTCTAGGAAAATGGATTCAAGAAACTTGAAGAACAATGGGAGACTCCTTAAAACTAATGGAATCTATAAGACGCGTTCGAGGGAGGAGGGATATATTTAACAACAAAAAATAGAAAATTGCTTTTTTCAATAGACGTTATTCATTACATCATATCTGAGATTTTTACTAAAAATCAGAGCCGATTTTACAATATTTTCAAGATCAATTTAGTGTTATATTTTGTAATCCTGGAATGAGATTACGCAAACATAAACCGTAGATATGTCAGCGGAATATCATTACATTATCGTTGCATAATTAGGGTGAATTCATTAAGATCTTTTTTTGGCAAATGTATTTTATTTGTGGTCGTATATTAATTTAAAATATTACTTTTTAAAGGCTTTATTTTTTAAGTGAAATAAGATCATTCAGAATTTCGTATTGCCCATCAAAATGACTGAAAGACAGGAATAGAAAAATAAGAATGGAAAATAACAATGCCTAAACGAAATAGCCCCAGATTGTAATGAAACTTAGCATTGCAACTAAAGTATTCTAAAATGCTGCCAATAAGAAAAGAGAAAATTAAAAATACTTAACAACAAATCGAATATAAAATTTATATTATTTTTACTTATTTGTTATGTAACTAAATACATAATTGTCAAAAATATTTCTGCAAAATTTGATATTTCCTGTAATAAATTCTTAATAAATATTATTATCGTTATTATTTTAATTAAGTGAAAGATTGTTCTATATTTAAAATTCCTTACGAGTAACCATGAACAGAAATGTTGATCACAAATGCATAAAAATATAAGCGTCTATTGCCGCAAAATTATCAAATGTTGAATACCCCCTCCTCCGCCGAACGTGTCATATATACGTTAATTATAATTTTATTTTGAGTATGTAAAATTTGGATTTTAATGTTCTAAATGTGGACAGACATTGGCAATGAGCTAATATCTTACATATGGAATTGTGTTTTTGAAAGGATTTTTTATTTATCCAACAGATATTCATCCTTTAAAACTAGAGGATGCACGTATTTGTTAAGGTTCTCCGTTTATTTATTAAATAGTATATGCCCATATTTTCATCTACAAATTGAATGTTCAATAAATCTTATTAAAGGAAAACTTGTTGAAGAACGCAACTTTTAATTTGATAAGAATACTCGAACATTCAGGACGGTATATTAAAATAAATAAATAAATAAATATACTATTTAAGAAATAAACGGAACGCCTACACTGCTACGTGTATCCACTAAAAATAACTTTTAAAATGATAGAAATATGAAAGTCTACTTATGAGAAAATGCACACAATTTTTTGTTCCGACTTCCATTCCGGCACCCCTGTTATTTTTCTTGAGTTTTTTTTTTCATAACATCGATAGGAGACTCAAAAATATTATTGGTCATGATTAGTAAATAGAATCAATGATCTTCAAATAATTCAAATCCTATAAACTTTATATCGAGAGTTAACATTCCTTACATAGGAACAAAAATAATGATTTCCCGATGGATGTTCCTTGGCATAAATGAATTAAATACCCCAAATAACGTAAGGAAAGAAGTTTAGAACATGATCTTGCAATAGATTATATGATCAATTCAATGTTTGAAATGATAAAGTTTTAATATGTTCCGTTTAATGCTTGAACTGAATGCTTTTTAATTATGTTCGTGTTGTGGTAGGATCCACCTAATCTGCATAGGTGACTACCGACTATATAAATAATGGTTGGTACCGGGAAGACGAGGAAGCGAATACAGAGATCCAGCTAGAGACTCTGCCCGACTGCGACTTAGTCAACACATTCTCCAGGAACGGTCTTCCCAGAATTCTACAGAAATACTAGATGTAAATATTGTGTACACTTTCTTGTTATAATACATTCTTGTTCTAAGTACATTTTGTGTTGCATTATTATTCCATGCATTAGTCGAGATTCAACAATGAGTCAAGATTCAACAGTTCGTGATAAATATTTTCATACACTTTGAACATTTGAATTCTTTTATTTTTGTGAATTATAATATAAAATAGGAAATATTTATTTTGGGTATTTTAGTCAGCATGATTAAATGGCGGGCCAGAGGTAAATACGTAACTGTAGGAACATATGTATTTCTTCTAACAGTGTCATGTTGTAGGTTCCCGAAATCAACAGGCTATTTGCCGTTTCTGAAAGAAAAAGTAAAGTTAAACCTGTCTTTCTTTTCGACAAAATTCAAATGACATTTCTGGCAGAAAAGTGAGACCCCAAAGAAGCCAAATATTGGTCAATTCATGTCTGATCGTCTCGAAAAAAATTATTAAATATGTGATAATTTTGTTCAACTCTAAACGATTATAACTTTAATAATATTTGGAATTAGGAGAAAGACAAATTCTGAGATAATTTTCACACTATTCATGTCACCTATTATTGCATAATGTTCCCCCAAACGATAATTATCTTACGTGTGATCGACTTTGATTTATATCCTAAAGGTCGTGTTAGAATCTTTTCATTAGCTCCTGTTTACACAACGGTTTCGAGCAAAATGACACAGCTGAGGAATGACGTCACTAAATTTTCTCTGAGTGACAAGGTGCAGGAGTGCTTTGACTATTGTGGCAGGGTTTCACCGTGGGGCAGACAACAGGGGCCATGAACTCAAATATTAAAATATGACAGTGTCGGTAGATTCATTATGCTGAGAGGTGTGTTAATGGGACATTGCTGGAATCTTCTGGTCCGCTTGGTCAAGATATTAAAAATAAATCACAAGATGCATTGAAGGGACATGGCATATACGTCGTGAGGAAAATACGGAGATTCAGTTAGTAAACTAGCATAAAAGTCGACCTATCCGGCGGTATTTGATATAGCACCTGCGCAGGGATTTTGATTGGGTCTTCATCACAAAAGGTAATTAGAAGGAGATGACAAAATAACTCAAAATTGATCGCTGCATTTAAGTATTGCATTAATATGTAAGTTTGCCTTTTAAAATTTCAACGATAATTCTTCTGCAGCCACATAATTTTAAGACAATTTGATGCACGTAGATCCTTACTTTCCGTACAAACATTTATTTTTAATTCATGGCTGACTCACGATATATTTCGCAATTCATATGGATTATTCCCAAATTTAATTCCAAATTATACAAATTGTTACGCACAAAATTTAATCACAAAAAATCACGTAAAGAATCGCCGAAAACTATCGCGGTATTGATAATTTGGGAACCCAAGATTGTGGGTATGGATCCTGCCCGTCATGTTTTTAATTTGCTCAAAGAGTCGGCCTGAATCTAAGATGATAAGATATGTTGGGCTACGGCATCTACGGCTAAAGTTGAAAAAGTGTGACACAATGACACACAAATATTCGCATTTATTATATATATATATATATATATATATATATATATATATATATATATATATATATATATATATATATATATATTCAGCACTATTATTAAGAGATTTAGAATTTCTTGAACCGCGGTTGTAATGCATGTCAGATATTGATTTACTACTGGGGACACATACGTGAAAACATCTGAAAAATTAGTGGAATCTTGATAAATGCTGTAGCTTTCGGAGATTAAGAATAGCAGTCACGCTACTGGAGATATCCGGGAGATTTCTTTCGTGTTTACTCAGAGTGTTGGCCAACTGAAGGATATCGATTGAGTATTTAGCGTTATTCTTTTAATTTTATGTACAATCGTTAAGCTTGTTCTTTTTTTTTTCTTTCATTTAAACACGACAAAGAAAAAAATTGCCCGCCATGAGAATCGATGATGTTAAATACAACCTCCTTCGCTTTATGACTCCATGTTTTCCGCAGAATGTGGGGTGACTATATCGAATCAATTGCTTCGTCTACCGTTAAGAAAGTTTTTTTCACGGTGTCGTGTCAGACAATTTTTCTAGTCATGATCCATCTTTCACATTTTCAAATGTCCCATTCATACGTGGATTGAACATATATCTGGCGGGACGCTCCTGCTGTACATCGATGTTATCCACAAAATCCAAAGATGGGCATGTAATATAATTGATCCAGACCGAGCGTCTCTTCACCAGCCACTTGGCTTCCCTCTGTCTGTACTATAAATCCTTTCGTAGCAACTGCTCGGATGAGCTTATTTACCAGTTGCTACGAATACATAAATTTAAGCGTGCTACTATATCAGCAACTGCGATCTGCTGCTAACCTTGCTAATTGCAACCGCCATTTCTACTCTAGCGATTTATTTTCCTGCGCTTCCCGCTTGTGAAACTCACTTCCGGTTCCTGGCCACCATGATAGCTACAATCGTCATAATATTAAATGCAGCATCAATTGCCTTGTTTTGTCTTTTTTTTTTGCCCCGTACATTTTCAGTGCCTCCCTCAATCCCCCATATTCACTATCTTGTCTTTCACTTTCATCCGAGGTGGCCTTGTCGCCTTGCTTGGAGTGAAACGAATAAAATAAAGTATTTCCAAATTCATGACAGTTCGAATATAATAAAGAAGCAAGATATGTAGAATCAATATAATCAATATTCTGAAGAGGTATAGCATTAGAATCCCGAATGCGGATATAGATGTGAATATCTCTCTTCTATACACCGGATTCAGATGCATTTGCATCCTAAATCATATGCTTTGCTTATATAAATTTGCTTCGAAATAAGTATTTAAAGTTATTTTGCGGGTTTTAAATTATTATAAATCATATGCATTTTTATCGTGTTCTTGTGTTTGATAGATATCATATATATTCTTCGACGAATTTATAGAAATTAGAATAAAGTCACTTTTTAAAACATATTTTGCAAAACTTTTTTTTCAATTAAATTTTTCTTTTCATCCTCAGTTTCTGACGTGCCATAATGTAATTACTCTCCGGGATACAAAATTCGGCATCCTTCAATCAATATTTCATGATTATCAAAGTCTGTGATATAGTCTATTCAACATTTTATTATATCTTTTTTACATTCTGTCTTTGATACGTGAACAAGTGAATCACACCGAGACCAAGTAATACAAAGACATGATTAAATTAATGTATTTCAGTGTTTTAGATTCTATTGCCTTTTAACTTTGTCTGGTGTGTTAATATTCTAAATAACATTTTTCTGACAGCATGTAAAGTACGATAACTGTTAGCTTTACAACTGACAGCAGAGATGAGAAATATTTGTAAAATTGACATCAGAATTCAACACACGGATGGATGCATTTTCTCTATAACCGATTAGCAAATTAGAGATTTACAAGTTTAAAATCTCTTTTAAAAAAGGGACCATGGCCAAATGTTATCGAAAAAGAAACTAGATCATTATCATAAAGGAAACTGTTAATATTTACTTCGTGTGGTAGTTCCTTTCAAAGTGATACTTGCTTGAACGTCTATTGAGATTCAACCAGGACCTTAATGGCTTACGGCTACATCACATTGAAACGCCAGTTCCCGTACGATCGCCGAGGTTAATTAACGTTGTGCCTGGTCAGTACTTGGATAGATGACCGTTTCGAAATACCAGGCACAGTAAGCTTGTATGGGCGGGATGGTTAATGGATAATGCCTGGAAAAATGTTAATCGGAGGGGCAAGTTCTAATTGCCATTATGTTCGTTATATTCACTTACGGGCAAATACCCTGCGGTAAGTTATAAGTCCAACTTTTCTGTCCGAAGTTATGGGTTAATTAGTAAGATTTGTAACGCTAAACAATTATTTCAACGGTATATGTCCGTGAACCCTCAGAAATCGTTTCGGAAAGTTTTATCTGAACGAATATAAAATTAAATGTAAGTTATATTTATTTAAGTATTATTATATTGAAAAGTTTTCAACGATTATGGCTAGCGGGAATGCATGTTTTTGATTCCATATATATATATATATATATATATATATATATATATATATATATATATATATATATATATATATATATATATATATACATACAACAAATAACTTACCGAGAGAGCTTGTGTATATGAATGTCAACAATTATTAAGAGCTATAAACAATAGGGAATTTTCTACAAATATATACGATATATAATGGAAGTAGTAGTTGGAAAAATGCTCAAATTATTTTGGAGAGCATATCAAAAAATTCTGATGATATTAATTTGATTATTTTCAATTTTTTTCTAAAAAATATTACAAAAGAAAATGAAAGGGTGCCAAAAAAGGTGAAGATTTCTGCATATTTATCCACTAAAATATATATAACGCTTAACGTAATAATAAAAATAATAATAATAATTATAATAATAATAAAAATAATTGGAGTAATATGTAAAAGGCGTTAAAATATGACACTTTTGTGTGTAATTTTATTTTAGATAGATTATAATATCTAGTTATGTGTAACATATTATCTTGCTAAAACAATTTAAGAATGCTACGTCAATTCAAGGCATTGATATGTTTACGGATAAAGTGAGGTTTTCTGGCATGGAAATATATCTACACGAGGTAGTTGCAGAATATTTTGGGTATTGTAAATCTGCATAAATATTTCAATAGTTATAAAATTTATTTAGATATGGTTAAAAAACCTTTTTAAACAACATCTAAAATACTATCGTTAGTTGTCCGTTAAAAATTCAAAGACAGTCGCATTCCACATCACGTGACGTCCGCGTCTCGCGATGAACGCTGTAAACAAACACAAAAACACAGTATCTCATTTAATTTCTGAGGAAGGACCGACGTGGTCTGAAATATTAACTATATATATAAAAACACAGAAATAAATACTTTCGTAAAAAAACACCCAATTTTTTTTCAGTTATTTTATCCATATATTATATATATATATATACATATATACATACATATATAAAAATATTACATACATATATATATATATATATATATATATATATATATATATATATATATATATATATATATATTACTGAACTTTTCAGTTTCATCTTCACCCGGTGAAACCGCACCGAATTTTTTGAAGGAACCGAATGATTTCTGTTTCGTTTTTATGTCACTGCTGAGTCACGATATCGAAAGAAACACTATTGAAAAAGACTTTCAGTTGTTAATAAAATTAAATTTTATCAACATTTATACCATTGTAAGAGAAAAAATTTGCACACACATATGTTAAACATTTAATGGAATAGTTTTGAGGAAATAACTGTGAAATCTACTTGTCTCGTAAAGAAATGAAAAAGAAAAAAGGAAATACGACATATGTCTGAAATCTATATAAAGAGAGAGTCATCATCCACAGACAGAGTGTTTCGCTGCTAATCAGTGTGTCTAGACATCCGATCGCTTCAAGTCGGGACCGAAACACGACCGATTTGTCATCAGTCAGAAAGTCTAACAACTAGGACCGATATATATATATATATATATATATATATATATATATATATATATATATATATATATATATATATATATATATATATATATATATATATATATATATATAATATATAATATTACTTTTACGCAGCTATTTTTCAATCTCTTCCCGTGTCAATGCGCTTAATTCAGTGATTAATATTATAAATAGATCAAAGATTTACACAAAAATCTGAGCAATATTCAGCGAATGCTTACGACTGCTGATTTCTTTGTATTGTGTGAATGTCTGTTTATATGGTTGCGAAAAATATCATAGAATATAAGAAGTCTGATTAAAAGCACCAGGAATAAATGTTAAATGAAATAAAGTGCGCAGGATGTAACCGCTTGACACAGACAGGCCGTGAACTCTTTCATGATTGCACAATATATAAGGTTCTCGCGCACCTGCTCTATTTTAAATTGTGCTCTGTAGGAATGTGTATAGAGTGTACTCGTCTTACCACACCTCAGTACAACTTTGGAAAAAGGTCATAAGAAGTGACTATGAATCCGAAGCCAAGGCTCAGTTTTCGCAAAGTCTCTGAAAGAGAAGAAAGCTGGATTGAGTCGAAGCAATGGTAAAACGCTCTTCAAATTTTCCCTCCAATACATCATGAGTATGCTCAACCCGGACATGCAGTAAACAAGGAGTATAACCATAACGTATTGTGACATTTGCGAGATGCTGTTTGTCCGGTGAGTGTCATCTCCACCGTCGCATCGCAACCTTCCCTTTCAGCAAAGCTTGTCCAAAGGTTTTGGTCCAACGACCACATCAAATACCACTTGAAACTTGACCTTATGAATTTAAAGTTACTTCTAGATGTGCACATAAGTCTTTTTTTGTTTTCTTTGTTTTTTTCCGAAAACTTGTTCCAAATCCATCTCCTCAAGATCATATGTTGTTTCCTTTTTCTCTCTTACATTTCAACTGTCCTCTGAGTGTCGAGTTTTCTAATCCATTTTGCTTCGTGATATGCCCTGAAAATATTTTACTGTCACTTCCTCATGTTATCTATAAGTTTACTTTTCGTTTCCATTTTCTTTTTGAAGTTTTGTCGTTTCTCATCTTCGTCCATTGTAACCTCAACATTTCTGCTGTCTCAAGTCTACTCTTCATCTGTGAGTAGGTTGTACAGCATTCACTGCCATCTAGGAAGACTGATATTCCGTAGTATTTCAGTACTGTTTGCTTTATTTCTAACGATTCTTTTGTTTTTATTAATACTTTTTTAATTATTAATCTTTGGCTATTCAAAAACTGTAAATGCAACGCCAATAACTGTTTGACGACATCACGAAATTCTTTCTTTTATTGTCACTTTTCTCAATAATATCTTCGGTTTTTCTTTCACTCTCAACAATCTGTTTCATCTTAGTCGGATTATTGCCTTGCCTGTTGTAAAAGGATTAGAAACGATTCAAGTGAATAAAAGCTGACGTATAGAAAATATGAACATTTTAAAAATCTTTTCACCAAGTAATTCCGCTGTAACACAAGGAGTAGTTGGAACTGAAAGAGAAAAAATAATAATGTGACACGTGAAAAACGGAGAGGATTGGGAATAGGACAAAAAGATCAGGGTACTAGAAGATAAAAGATCGCGATTGATTTTACATTATAATCATCAGGGAAGCAAGAAGGCAGTTATACAAGGGGAAATGGAAAAGAAAATCTGTAAAGTATCTAGTTAAACAGTATCACTGTAAGACCTAGTTGCCAATCTAATTGCTCGCTTAAATTCATGTTGTCCAGGTACCAGGAAAAACATATCTGAGCAGTTCCTATGAAAATATTTGTAGAACAGTCACTGGGAAGCAACACTACGTCGGTATGAAAATGGCTGGAGACATGATGCCCGCTCAAGGTCGATTGTATCTCAGACGCTTCTTTGGATTTTCTCAAGAATCTCGAGATACTCAGTAGGATTACTAGACAAGGTATTTTAACAGTATTGAATACACAAGAGAATGGTAGAATTATAAATATGCTGAAAGAATCAAAGGGGAATTGTCTGGCACGACACAGTGGACAAATTCCTGATTGTATTGCAGAACTTACTCTAGATTTTCTCATGAATTTCCATATGCTCAGTAGGAGCATTAGACCAGATCTGGCAGCAGTATTTAACACACAGACGAATGGTAGATTTATAAATGCGTAAAATGGATTCTAACGGGAAAATGTGTTTGGTACCACATACCTGGCAGCAAAGGTAGCAATGGATTCTGTATATTCGCTCCTCTTCATATCTGTGGAAGACTTGACGTCAAGAAGGCGTAGAATGTTGCTCTCTTCCAGTAGAGCATCAGCCATACTGATGGTAAGCACACGAGTTTCTCTGTGGTGATTAAATTACAGCAGTTTTCTTTTGGAAACTGCATGAATGAAATCGTATATAAAGAGAATTATAATACAATTTTAAAAGTATAAAAGCAGCTACCATAAATATGACCTTCATATACTTTAACAAATCTGCGATGTAATGTTGAACATCTATGAATTATCGTGTGAAGTGTTAAAATCTAATACTTTTACTATTGTAAAGAAAAAGAAAACACGCTCATGTGATATGCTTATGCTGTGCGGTAGAACTTTTAAAAATTTAACTATAATTAAAGATCAAATTAACAGGCATATGCTGAAATGTAAAGTGAACTATAAATAACCAATAATAAAAAAGAACAACAACGTCTTTATTTGATTGCTTGTCAAAGTGGCTTTCCTCAGCAAAATCCCAAACAGTAGACAAATGGTTACAGAGGTAGAAAGAGAATACTGTTCAATTTAGTTTTTGGCGTCTGTCTGAGACCCGAGGTTAATTAACGTCTTTCCCATAAAACAATTGCTGTATGAACTCTAAAATATAAAATATCTTCAGAAAAACATCTAAAATTATATGTTGTTTAGTTGAGCACATATAAATTAATTTTCAAAAAAACATTTCCAATTTTTAAAACACAGTTTCTGTTATCTAACTTTTCTGTAGATTTCGTGTAATAGTTTCTGTTATTTGTTCTTTTACAGATTTTTAGATTTAGCAAAATTGTCTACATTAGTCTCTGTTTTATTGCGTATCTGTTGCTTAATACAGGCCGAATCACATTGAAATAGTGGTTCCTTTTACCGACGTTATTTATTTTAATCTGTATCACGCCGTGCTTTCAGTTAAGCCATTAGGACAAGTAGTTACAGGTTTTGGAAGACTTAGGAATAGAAACATTAATAATGAGCTGGAAAATGAAAGAGTAATCAGGAAGACGGTGGATATCTATTGTCATTGCATTTAAATTTTAAGACATTAAATTTATTTTGGCAGAATGGATCCGGAAGGGAGTCCCATAGACGGGGGTGCGAAGAAAAAAGCTCCTATCATAGAATTTACAGTTACATCTAGCGAGAAGAAATGTAATTTGATGAGATCTCGACGCCAGTCTAATACTGCGGTTAAATTGAAAAAGTTGTAGCTACCATAGCGTTGATCTAAACCGGATAAGTACCATGAAAGTATTTATAGAAAAGAAACAGAGAGGCAACATTAAGGCTGCGGGTAAGTGACTGAAGCCGAGTCGCCAGATCGGGACCAATAATATTGCTGATACTTCTTTGGATTTTATCAAAGAGCTCCAATTAAATAGCATGGGCAGTGGACTATATGTGGCAACAATATTCTAAGCATGGACGAATGGTAGATTTATAGATATGTAAGATAGATTCTGGAGAGAAACATTGTCTCGCACTATACAAAGAGCCAAATTTCTTAGCAGTTGACCTGGCAATGACTTCAATATTGTCTTCGACTTCATGTCAGCCGAGAACGTTAGTCCGAGAAGGCGAAACGAGTCGCTTTTCTGGTGGTTTATATGAAAATAAAGTTAAAATACAAACGCGGAATTTGCACTCGATTAAAATTCCTGAGCCAATATCAGTTGCATTCGACTTACGGTCACATGGCATAGAAACACTGGTTCCCGTACGTTCATTGAAGTTAAGCATCGTCATTGCCTATGAATATCATGTTGTGTAAGCTTTTATATGCGTGTGGTGTAATGGACAGTGGCTCGGAATTGTTAATTAGCAAAACGAGTCCCAATTCCAGCTCCAGCTGTGTTCGTTATCCTCACTTTGACACAAAAACACTTTGGAAAATGTTTGAAGCAACCTCTTCTCTCCCACTCATGGGTTAATTAGTACGTCATGTATCACTTTAATCATTATTATTATAATCCAAAAAATAATTATTTCAATCTAAAAAAAAAAAAAATTCTTCAAGATCAATCAAATCAAAAAAAAAAAAATTCAGAATAGTAGATTTCTTTTTTTTTTTTTTTTTTTAAGCTTATCACCCCAAGCAAGGCTGGAAGCCACTAGCACCCAAGGGGTTACAGAAAGTTTGGACGAAGAGCAGATAGGAGTGGTAAAGGAGAGGATGTGGAGAAAGATAGTGGATCGATCAAGGCAAGGGGGTTTCAGAAGATTTGGAGCGAGAGCAGATAGGAATGGAAGGTGAAAGGATGTGGAGAAGGGAAGTGGATAGATCAAGGCAACTGGAGATGTCGATTGACGTTTCACTTAAATAGTTGTAGATTGTATTTGTCAGGGAAACAGGAATAAGGAAGGGAGTTCCACAGGCGAGATGTGCGAGACATGAAGCTATTGGAGTAGAAGAGACTACATCTAACTGTTTCAACGGTGAAGGGGTTGGAACGGGATGCCAGCCTCGTACGACGTTTAAATTCATGAGGCCTAGGAACCAGCGAAAGCAGCTCATCGGACCAATTACCGTGAAAGTATTTGTAAAAAAGACAGAGCGAGGCAACGTCGCGTCTGTGAGAGAGCGACTGCAGACGAGATGACAGATCAGGGCCAATTACATTGCATATCCGTTGAAAAAAAAGAAAATTATAACTGAGAAATAGAACAACTGCCTGCAAAATTACAACATTTTTCCAACCCATTTCTGAAATATTTGATTTTGTAAGAAAAACCTTCAAATTTCATGTAATGGTATCGTTGTGCCGGTTAAAAAGAACACGAGACTAAAATACGTATCGATTACCGGCGGACAGTGAGTGAGTTCGGCAACAGACCATCATTTCAACGTTGAAATTATATACACCTGTGTGGTGTTACAGACACCAAACACTTCCTCGCTGGGCTGAGGGCTTACACACACACACACACACACACACACACACACACACACACACACACACATATATATATATATATATATATATATATATATATATATATATATATATATATATATATAATGTTCTATTGTTCCCACACCTGATCCGATCCACGCTGATCTTATAATCTGAGTGTTAGTTGTCTCTACGTATCTCTTATCTACACACTCAGACGGGGCTGTTGAATGTCTGATTTAATGCCCTAAGTATATTAGGAAACGAGATTTGAGTCTCCATTTATAGTAACGTCGTTTATTTTCACATTTCTTTTAACTTGTGAGCGTGCAATGGATTTTTCTCAGTTTTTTTTCCGCATAGAGTCACGAACGGCGCAACGGGAGTATTTATGGTCCTGGCGATGAAAATCTGGATGGGGACCGTTTTGTATGCTTATATTAAAGTTTAAATGGTACAAACAGAATTAAATTCACCCATATAATAATCTACTAAAACATTTATATGCGCTGAAGAAATTCCTGCGCAGCGGAATCCAGAATGATTTGACCACGAGTCATTTGCACTTGATTCAAGGACACTACACTTTCTTTTGCTTGACAAATCATAGAAAGGAGGTCATAATATGAAATGACCAAAACTATTTCCACTGATAACGCTTCCTATAGATAAGTCGATACCCAAAATAATCAGATAAATCCTCGTGAATTTATTTGATATCCGTAGTATAAGACGACTGAGTGGCAACCATATGACGAAACTCTAAATGACAAGGTTTATGATGATCTCTTTGCAACAGATTATGATGGGCATAGTCATTTTGAAAGGTTTTAATTATCTATTTGGGTGTCTTATTTTTTTAGTCTGTAATGAGAACGAAAATTTTTATGGGATGTTAAATGATTTGTTGCTTAACACACCGAATATATATATATATATATATATATATATATATATATATATATATTTGTCATCCACAGGGAGACTGTTTCGCTGTTTGGCAGCTCATCAGTGTGACTAGACGTCGAAACCCGACTGAATTTGCGTCAGTCGGACTTCTACCAGTAAGCTGTCGGCGCACGGCAGGGATGAAGGTGAATTTTAGCGTGTTTATTTTTAGATTTAGATAAACACACAGTGATTGACAGTGACTCAATTCTGCCGAAGAGTCGTGCAATACTAGCTTAAATAGTCACTGTTTACAAATTCACACCTCAAACCAAAGAGCTCAACCGAAATTAACTGAATTTTTCAGGAGCCAATATTTTTGTCATTCACAGACAGACTGCATTCACAGCTCGTCAGTGTGTCTAGACGTCCGGTTGCCTCTAGCTAGGATCGAAACCCGACTGAAACAAAGACTGATGTGACGTAAATGTTCAGTATTTTTTCCTGACTCGCAATACTCTGCCCAGCTTGTGGAATGCGTCCTTGGCTATCGCAATACGTCTACGGATCGCTGTATCGCATTTACCGTCCTCTGTCAGAACGCTTCCCAGATATTTAATCTTCCGAGTCTGATTCATTCTAATGTTCCCGACCAGCAAGTCGCATTTAGGTCTCATACTATTACTGATAACGATGCATTCTGTTTTCTTATAGTTTATGCTTATTCCCTTCTTCACACTCCTCGTCGCTACATTCTGTAGATGATTTTGTTATTTCTTTTCCGTGTCTGCTATCAGTACTGTGTCATCTGCGTATATTATTTTGTTAAGATTGTGGCCGCCAATGCTAAATCCCGGTAGGGTTTCCAATTCTCTCAGAACAGCCTCATTGTATAGGTTGAACAGTTCGGGTGAGATGAGGCATCTTTGCCTTACGACCCTTTCTATATTTTTATATTCGCTGCCAGTATATGTACTTGATTATTCGGATAACTTTCCCGAATATATCAAGGTTGCTAAGCAGTTACAGAAGATCCTTGTGGCTTTTGTCGAAGGACTATGCATAGAATATTAAACATAGTTACAAGTCTTTCTTCATTCGTATCGATCTTTCTGATAACACTTCAAATAAGACTAACGTATAGGATTTTTGTTATGTTTTCATTATGTCCAGAAACACAGTCCCGCATTGAGAAAATTAAGTTGTAAACGAACATGTTGGTCTAGAGTTTCGATCTCGTAGGCGTGATATTATTGTTAATTATTAGTGTGCCAGTCTCTTATTTTCTGTAATATATGTTGTGTATTTTACGCGCGAAAAGCAGTAATGTTAAGAACGCGACGTCTTTGTAATTTTCAGGAATTTGGTAGCTGTAAAATCTATTTATATTATGTTCCTCTTTTCTGCGACGGTTACGTTTAATACTTTCAACAGCCACGTACGATTTTCTCATAAAACGTTTTTTTTAATCTAATATTGATTACCTTTATTATGGCAGGAAATAATGATCTGTTTTTCATGGAAAATGTGATACGCTTAATTTGTTTTGCATAAAGAATTCTAAAAGCAAGGAAAAGAAAAAAAATATCAAATCTACTAAAAATGCAGCCAGTTAAAAGCGCAAATATTTAAATTATATAAAATCCAATATCTAAACACAACTGAAAATAAAACCAAAAAGGAAAATATAAAACCTAATTTCATGTCGAAAAATCTATATTTACTCCCATTTTTGCATCCGCCATTTTGTTTTTCATGTTTTGTTAGGGTCATGAGATGTTGACTTGAATTCAAAGTGAAAGTTAATCACGAACACAATGCAAAGACGAAAATAATGAAGCTTGTCACTGCATGTAAATGAAAATATAATTTAATAGAGATATTTTCCAGTCAGAGGAGTAAATAAAACGAGTCACAATGGCAATGATATTTTGTAAGAAAACAGTATTAATTGAAATGGCTGGAATATCGCACTAAGGATTATGTTTCCAACAGAAAAAAATATTTACAGAAAGAATTTATAAAGTTGATAAATAAAAAAAGAATAAAAAGGAAACGCATTTGGAAAGAATAAAAACACACGTAATATTATTAATGTTAGACTAAAACAGAAAATTCCGAAAGCACTCGCCGCAGCCATTATATAAGTTGACTTAAAAAGCGGAAGAATGAAATTTAATAAATGGATAATAACAGAAACGAAGATGAGAGTCGGAGGAATTATGAAGGATAATAAAAAATACTGAAAAATAGTTCATAACTTTTCATACTAAACAAAACTTACTTCTGATGAAAAAAGAAAAGGAAACATGCATAACATAATGTAAAAACACTCTAATAACAATCTTTAGAATTAATGTGGCGTTTCGACTTGGACCAACACCTGCGCCTATTTTAAATGTCGTTTCGTGTTTGATTACTGAATGTTGAATAATTAAACTGATGGGAAAGGGGACACATTGTCGAAAATTCACTGTGCTTCAAAATCGAGATGCGACAGCGTCTGCAGGCTTTTGATAATGTAGAAAACGAAAGTTGATAGACACGGCTTATATCTTGTTGCGTTAACTTGGGCAGTTTCAGTAGCTGGCGAAACCGTCCCTTTTTATGGAACTTGAGCTGTTCTACCAAGCCAGCTTAATGATTAAAAGTCAGAAATCAAACCACGCTGTCCATACTCGTCCCAGAGAAAAATATTCGGCTTGAGTCTGGTCAGTGACAGATAGGTGTGATAAACGACTTTGCAGTAATGTCAAGTTAAAGTCATTTTCCATACCCATTTCTTGTAATGAGAAAATTCGTATATCGTAACGATATAAGAATTTTTGCTTATAAAATGAAGAAAGAATTATGAAGAAGAAAACTGAATTTCGACAAACAAAACAAATAAGGAAATTAGAGGAGACTTACGTAAATATCATAAATACGAAAACCAGAAAAAAATAAAAAAGTGTAGACAGAGAAATAAAGAAATATTATCTATTTAGAAAGACTAATATAATTTCATACGCACCGACAGCGCAAAATACGGAGGAAGAAATCGACAACGTTTACAAATCTCTAGAGAACGCCAAGTATATATATATATGGATCACTAGAAATATTCATCATTATCGCAGACTTCAATGCCAAGGTAAATAAAGAAATCGAGAATACGAAATAGTCGGTAACTTCGGACTAGAATAAAAATGAATGCAGTGGTGAACAGCAAACGATCAGCAATACCTGGTTACAGGAGCAGCCATGAAGAAAGTGAACATGGGGAAGCCCAGGAGAGGACAGAAAGAACCAGTTTGATGATATAATTATCAACGGAATATTCAGAAACGCAATTCTAAACTGCGGAACATACCCAAGAGCTACCTGCCGGTTCGACCATCTTCAGGTAATGTACAGCATCAGATTAACACGAAAGGAGGCCTAAACAATACCATAACCTTTGTAAGATGGGCCCAAGTTGCAAGTAAGAATACAAAAACAGAGATAAAATCGAATACAATGGTAACGTGTATACAGAATCAATGTGGAACACACTGAGAGAAACGACAGTGAATAAGATCATCCTAAAGAAAATTAGACAATGAAGGAACCATTGAATGATAGAAATGCGAGTGTTGATCAAATAGCGACAACAAACAATACTAAGTAATTCAAAAGAACACCGAATATTTAAACTCAGAAATTAAAAACAATCGTAGATAAAATAAGTGACATATAGTAAACGTTTATAAATTTAACATATTTCGGTTTTATTTAAGCTTCATCAGAAATAGCTGTAAATGTGTTTTAGAAATGGTTATTTTCGAAGCGTACCTTAGATGTTGCGCAAGGCCGAAGATGTGTATTCGAAATGTAGCATTACATTTGTTCAGGTATTGCGTAAACAATTCTATACAAAACTGCATAGAATCTAAAAATATTTATAATAATGAACACAATAAAATTGGCTAAAGTATTGAGCGAAAGTACAGTTTCTCTACATTAGTCTTTGTGCTCATAGGAAAGAAAATTCAATGACATGAAAAACTGAATATAATATAACTTTGAAAATGACACTTTTCTGTCATATTCAATTAAATCTAATTAAATGATATCTATTCAAATGTAATATGGATCCGCACACATACACAATAACAAACACACACACACAATATATATATATATATATATATATATATATATATATATATATTATAAAATATATGTATTATTTTAATACAATTTCTATTTATACGTTATTTTTTATATTTGTATCTATGAAATTAACGTATAAAGATAGAATATATTAAAACAATTATCGGATTTAATCCATTCCGTAATAATTAATGGGATTTGTTTATGTTAAGAAGCGCTTCGAGGAGATATGGGGGTTCGAGAAAAATCATGGGAAATTTGTAGTTCAAAAAAAGCAATTTGACATTGCTAACAAGACGCTTCTTCAGTAGATAAAGGCTATAGCACATCAGACTCTATCACTGTTTCGTGTAAGAGACAGGTTCGATTCTTCTCGTAGGGCATATATTGTCTTTAAAATTTCTCAAAGCCAGTAAATTTTGTTAATTCTTTCATAAACAGAGCATTTACTTAAATATTTTTATCTGAAAAAATAGCGTATAAACATATATAAGTGAAAGTATTTCGAGGAATTAGAGTAATACTACAAGGTAACCAAAAAAGTTCTGTCCGTTTAAAAAAAAAAGAAAACGCTTCACAGTATGTGTAACTTATATCTAATCTTCGAAGTAATCGCTATCGGCATCCAGCACCTTCTTCCAACGTGTCTCCAGCTGTTCAATGCCCTTTTCATAGAACTCGGGGGAGGGGGGGACGCAAAGAAATCCGTGAGGGCTTTGCGCAAGTCTGCTTCATTGGTGAAGAATTTCCCAGGAAGATGATTATCCAGGGAGTGGAAGAGGTGGTAATCGGATGGCGCAATGTCAGGTGAATAAGGTGGATGGCACAAAGTCTCCCACCCAAGTTGCTGTATGGTATCCCTGAACACTCGCGCGACATGCAGCCTGGTTTTGTCATGGAGGAAAAGCACACCTTTGCGATTCACCAGTGCTGGCTCCTTCTGGCGCAATGCCTGTTGCACACGTTTCAATTGCTGCGACTATAGGTCTCCAGTGATCGTTTGGCCGGTTCGTAGCAGTTCATAGTGAACCACTTGACGACCTGTCCACCAGACACAAAGCATAATCTTGCGTGGGTGCATAGGCGGTCTTGCGCTATGAGGGACAGCGTCCTGAAGAGACAACCAATGTGTGGAACGCTTGGGAATTTCGTACAGAACTCTCTTTTCATCACTGGTAAGCACTCGATTGAATAAGGATGCGGTACGGTGGCGAGAAAGCAGCGATACGCAGGCTGCCACTCGTTGACCCTAGTGGACCTCCAACAGCGTTTGCGGAACCCACTTGCTAAGTTCTACGTCTTACCTAGTCGGTGCAGGTGAAGTCTAACTGTTTCATCGTAAACATTGAACTGTCTTGCAAGTTCACCACACGTTAGACTATTGTCCACTTCAATGGCCGCCTTCAGGACTCCGTCATTCAAGACCTGTGGTCGTCCACTGCGAGGCTCGTCATGGAGAGACAAATCTCCCGACTTGAATTTTCGAAACCAACGCCTTGCAGTACGTTCATCCACAGCACTATCCCCAAAACTCTTGACATATGCGTTGACTTGATGCAGCCGCTGATAAGCGCACTTTGAAGTTTTAAAACAAACAGCCCCAAACGAGATCTCTAGACACTTCAATCCTTCTCACAGCTGCCCGGCTTATAACTGATGGCTGGGCGCGGTGCGCGTGTTTTTTATAACGTCCGAATTTGAAAACAGTTGCTACACGCATTTCGTATATATTTCAACTTCATTCAATGACTAATCGAAAAACGGGCAGAAGTATTTTTGTTACCTTGTAGAATAATTCTGCGAGTCCAGAAGAATCCTCAACAGCATGCAGAATCCACTAGACGGCAGTTTCTTCCTATTTGTGACAGATCAGCAGAGCGAATCCACTACCATGAATCGAACCTGGACCGATTCTATAGAACACAAGCGTCATAACATCAGGCCTCAGTGACGAAGATGAAACAGGATTGATTCCATATAGCGCTGCTACTAACAAATTCCGTGGTGATATTCATTCAAGTATACATATGTCTAAAGAGTTGCGACCCAAGAGCAACGTCTCTTCTCCCCCCTTAGCCGCTCCATCAAAGAGCATTAGCTAAGCCAAGCAAGGATATACAAGTAAGAGAATTTTGAGGAATTAGTATAATCATATATTTATTCTTCTAGTCTAGAATGTATTCTGTTTCTTCTCTCGTTAACGAGGCTCGTCACAACTTGACAAAACGTCCTTCCAGTGCTTTCTGTATTTTGTTGAGGATTCTTCTGAACTAGATGAATATATATATATATATATATATATATATATATATATATATATATATATATATATATATATATATATATATATATGTGTGTGTGTATGTATGTATGTATGTACGTATATTCATTTAATATTCTGGTATCAACCATAACAAACGATCTTATAAATATATATTAAGAAACGTGCGAAAGAAGTAGATGATTTGATAGCACCCATTCAATTATGAGAGATATTCTATCTAAATGCTCGTAATGAGTTATCGAATAATTTATAACTTGTGCATTTCTACAAATATATTCATAGCTACTTCGCGGACGAGCTTTTTTCCTGAAGAACGGGAGTTTCAGCGTGCTTCTAGATTGACATGCATACACACACACACACCCAGATGTGTATATATATATATATATATATATATATATATATATATATATATATATATATATATATATATATATATAAATATAAAAGTGGACATGGAAGTCAGCACTTAGAGGCGACAGTCTGTTTCATGCTAGTGCAATCGCATGACGATTACACTAGCATGAAACAGACTGTCGCCTCTAAGTGCTGACTTCCATGTCCACTTTTATATTTACACACGCTCTATCTCTGATATTGAGCACTTTACCCCATAAATATAGCACACTTTAAGACTATATTTCTGCATATATATATATATATATATATGTATGTATGTATGTGTGTATATATATATATATATATATATATATATGTATGTATGTGTATATATATATATATATATATATGTATGTATGTGTGTATATATATATATATATATATATATATATATATATATATATATATATATATATATATATATAAATATTGGTAACTATACTCGTGTCGAAAAACCTTCGAATTCTTGACTTAACAATAGCCAAATTAATCTCGAAGGGAAAAAACTGTTTTAAAAAAGAAAGAGCCAGCAAGATGAAAGACTGTCGAAAACAATCGCACCGATACAGGGTCAAGGCCCAAAGAAAAAACCCGATACGAGCAAACAACTAACCAAAGAGCTCGATACAAACGTAGAGCAAAACTACTCAAACCTAAGAAGCCAGACAAATGTACCAAGTGAAACCTTGTTAGGTTTGTCTTGCTCATTAGGTTTAGGTTTATATATATATATATATATATATATATATATATATATATATATGTGTGTGTGTGTGTGTGTGCGTTTGTGTGCGTGTGTGTGTGTGTGTGTGTGTGTGTGTAAATTGTGTGAAGAATTATATGAATCCAAAAACGATCGAAAAATTGGTTATTTTACATGATCATTTTCCTAAGGTGTCATTTGAAAGAAATTAATTATTAAGAATGAATAAAAGTGGAATTGCGGATTGTATTTCTTTCTTTAAACATATAAAAATATACAGACTAATGGAATGTTAACCTTAATTTTTGGCATCTTGTTGTGTCGACAATCGGTAAAGTTCGAATTCTCTCTCTCACTCTTTCTCATTCTGTCACTCTCTCTCTGTCTCTGTCTCTCTCTCTCTCTCTCTATATATATATATACACACACATACATATGTGTGTGTCTGCGTATGTTTGCATATATTAATATGTACAAGGTGCAATGAGTAAATTGTCACTATTTATCCTTTAATTTCGCGCAGGCACGTCGTTTGCTTTTGAGTTTGTCGACTACACAGTATAGTAGGATCAATTGAGAACCGTGGGTGACACAATTACCAGTCATTTGGAAAAGGCATGCTGAACTGCTTGAAATTCGCGCCAGAAACTCCAATAGAAATATTTCAGAGTGTTTGTGTGTCAATCTGAGAAGAGTGCAGATGATTCGGAATGAGTTGAAAGAGCGGAGTCGTAATTAAAATGATGTGTAAATATAAAAGTGAACATAGATGTCAACACTTAGAGGCGACAGTCTGTTTCATGCTAGATTCAATCATCGGGCCAATTTGTATGCGATAGAAAGACCTATGTTTTTTTTTCAGCAGAACTCTGCACAAGTTTACAAAGTTATAGTTACCCAAGATTAAATGCCGACCAAGATGCACGACCACATCACATCAACTATATGGTACCTAACTCACCAGAAACAAATGCCCTTAACTATTTCATGTAGGACGATGTTCAACATTAGATTAATTAACATTTCTCCAATATGACTGATTTCCTGAAGGCCGCCCGAGTTATGTCCTATATGATTATAGATAAACGGGGCGTGCATGTCGATTCCAGTCCCATATTATAGCCCTGTTTGTGGCTCGAAGAAGTTACATCGAACAAACATGTAATCCTCCTATTACTGCATCCATGTACCAAGATAATTATCAGTAAATATTGTTGCTTGTAAGATGTAGTTGTTTTTTCTTACGGTCGTCAAATATGTTACACAGCCTATAAATATATATACTGTATAACCATTGACTGTACGCCTTCAAGATGGAACATTTCTCATCGCGTATTTTAACAAAGGCTATATACTTCAATTGGAAACCAGTTTGGTATCAATAGATATCCGACTATTCTAAAAATAACACCGAATTGATCAAGCTCTAAAAAGTAACCAAGAGAGTAACATTTAATACCGGAACTCTCACTCTAGTCATGAAATCCCAACAAATAATTTATCCAACAGAATATATATATATATATATATATATATATATATATATATATATATATATATATATATCTACATTCTCATGATAAAATCTATGATCGTGAATATATATATATATATATATATATATATATATATATATATATATATATATATATATATATCTTCAGGATCATAGATTTTATCATGATGATATAGAAATGAAATATCATTAATATGGAAAAGGTTGCTGACTTGCAACAATTTTAAAAACAAAACTAGATAATAAATCTAAAGTCAAAATAGCTGGCTAACTACTGCGTCCAAGACGATATAAATCAATACTCAGTGTAGAATGCATTATTCCCGCCTAATGATTGCTATATTCAATAGTAATCCAGCAACTGCAATGGAATTATAACTGACAACGAGGCCTCATTAATTTACAGTTGAGGTGGTTAGATGTAAGCGTAAATTTTATGCTAACAGTTTTGTCTCGCACTTCTTACTCGTGAAACTCCCGGCTTCCTGCTTCCCTGTAAATTAAGATCTCCAAAAAACTTAATGCAATCTCAATTTTCCTCTTCTGTTTCAACGAATCTTGTTCTTTTATTGTCGTATCTGCTTCTTTTAGGCTCACTATCCTCTCTTGCAACCAAAATGATTTTCATTGCCTTTCTTTTCATAAAATAATTAAAAAAATCTGGATAATAATTTGAATATTGAATATAACAAATCACTATCTTTCCAAACACTGAAAAGACTTATTTCCAAGCACGCTTTTTTCTATTTGCACTAATAATATATTATATATGATGAGCTCTTTGCTATGGTACCTATACTTTTTTAATTTAAGCGCAGTACCTGATTGCATGCTAACAGTTTCTTTTCTCGCACATCTTGCTTGTGGAAATATCTTCAGGTTCCATGCTTTCCATCCAACTTTAATCTGAAAAATTTAAATGAATGCCAATTGCTATCTGCTACTCACTTGATTACTCTTATTTTGTTCTCGCTCCATAGCAAATATTCTGTTTTAAACGTTTCCACACCCACATCCAATCCATTGTATCTCAGTGGCTTTACCTCTTGGCATTGGGTGAATTCGTTTAATACATATATATATATATATATATATATATATATATATATATATATATATATTAATCGAATTCACGACTCTTCTAAGGAAGAAACAGACATAATTCTTAGTGCCAAGAAATCTGTCCTCATCCATAATGGGGACCAGTGGATTAAAAACACTAATGACAATTTGACATCACCATGGGATCTCTAGACTCTGCAGAATCTTCCGAACTTGTCTGTCTATTTATACTGTACAATCTAAACTCACACCGTGAATTAGACATTAAGTGAAAGGAAATTAATCAATTATGGAAGGGGATAGATTACGTGAATAGTTTAAAGAGAAATTAAGATGAATTTCTTTTCAAATTCGACTAGATCTGCGCTGACCTTGAACTATATTTAACATTGAGAATATACGTAAAGAAACGCAATCTTTAACAATTAACTGAAGTTTTTTTTAAATAAAATTAAGCAATTTTAAATAATTAATATATATTTTAAAATTTTGAAAAAGTAATTTTAAATTAAACGCTAATTAAAATGTTCAATTAAAATGATTTTTAGTATGCTGGCATCGACATCTCATCAATCTACAGTTGAGTTGGCCAGATTTTAACCGGAACTTCTGTGCTAACTCTTTCTTTGCTCGCACTTGTCGCTTGTGCAAATCTCTTTCCGCTCCAGGCAACGTTTAATCTGCAAAAATTTAAATGCGGTGCCAATCAATATCTACTGTTCACCTAATTACCCTTCTTTTGTTCTCGATCCTCAGCAATGTTTCCTGTTTCTAACTCTTCAACACCTACTAACATCATGATCTTAGTGGGTTCACTTCCTTGCATAGGGTGATATCGATTAAAACAATGCATCGGATCTATTTGCCATAATATACTTTTACAGTTGTCTAGTTTCGTAAAAATTACTACAGAGGGTCCTTAAATTTTGAACACAGGGAAAAATGAATATTTTCAAGAAATTAAATATTCAACAAACTTTTATTGAATTAAAATAACAAATAACAACTTCAATATTATTTACATGATTTGTGATGTAAATGCTGATGCGCTTTACATGATTCATGTGCACTGGGTACAATAACTCCAAATTACTTTCAGTTTTAGCACATTCACTTTTTATACGTTTAATAAAGTGTGATTTATGGGATTTTCCTTTAATTTGTGTTCTCCGTTAACATATCCCAGAAAAAGAAGTAAGTTCCCATTTCTGTCGACAAAAATATAGCCACTGAGATTTTGCTATGTGTCCAGGTTTTATGGACACCCTGTAGAGTTCGTTGTTGAAGAATACTCCGAGAAAGACATAACTGTTAACCAATGGCGGTTTGGAAAAGTAGGGAGTTAGAGACCTAAATTATCTATTTACTACCTATACAGCAGCATAATTCTTCATGGTTGTGTAATCTTCATTCAGTGCAATGAAAATGTAGCAATTATTGTTTGGCGGGTGTACATCACTGAAAATTGTGGAAATGTTAAAGGCGATCACAGAAAAATCAACAAAATAATTTTCAATACATCAAAATAAGACAAAGAATTGACTGTTTTTTTTAGAAATGTAGAAAATTAAAATTAAGAAAAAAAAGGAAGCTTGAACAGAAACAAAAGAAATGATAGTGAAAATGAAGAAATTTACGCATTTAAAATTATTTATTTGAATATTACAACATAAATATGTTATAAAATCACGACAAAAGTAGCCATTTTTTTTCAACACTTTACCAAACCTAAACTTGGATATATATATATATATATATATATATATATATATATATATATATATATATATATATATATATATATATATGTATATGTGTGTGTGTGTATATATATATATATATGAATGTATATATATATATATATATTTATATATATATATGCATACACATATATGTATATATACACATACATACATATATATTTATATATATATACATATATATATACATACATATATTTATATACATATATACATACATATATATATATATATATATATATATATATATATATATATATATAGGTGAGTTGATGTGAGTTTGTGACCCACGTTTTCACGCTCATTCTGATCGACAGACAAACATCTGACGATAGCAAAGAGCGTCAAACATCACATCAGAAGTTTCATATCAAAAACTCACATCGACCCAATTAATATTTTACCCCTATCACTGACAATGAGCGCTTTCCAATAAGTACCGCGCATATATAATATATAACTAATATATATAGCAATTGCATATATGTATGTGTATATATATATATATATATATATATATATATATATATATATATATATACCGCGCTCCTCCCCTTGGTTCTCAGTTGCTTGCTCAGTCGCCATTGCCCATAGGAACCACCTCTACCACCTATTTCGTAGCGATATGTCTGACTGCAATAGACGCCTATTCCGCCCGTAATGAGTGTCAGCGTGTCCTCAACGAAGCTAAGTCACTATTTGCTGCTGGGATGAAGGAACGTATCGCATGTCGCAAATTCGGCTCCAAGGATCATTGGCGTCTCAGCAAGAGCGTTCTGAGAATAGCAAACCCTCCATTCCTCCCCTGTTCAATCAGTTTGAAGTCCTGACTACCTCTGCCGACAAGGCTGAATGCTTTGCTTGGGGGTTTTCTTCCAATTCAACGCTTGACTCTTCCTGGGTACACATGCCCGATTTTCCTCCCAGAACCGAGGCCCTTTTGAGTGGATTGCACATATCCCCGTCATTGATATTGGGCATTATCTCTAACTTATATCACCACAAGGCTACTGGTGGTGATGGGATACCAGCCATTGTCCTGAAGATATGCGCGCCTGAATTGACGCCTGCCCTCTCTAAATTATACAACTACTGCCTCAAGGAGTCTTGTTTTCCTGACTGCTGGAAGTCCTCACCCATTGTTCCTGTTTTTAAGAAATCTGGTGACCCCTCCGACCTTTCTAATTACCGTCCTATAAGTCTCCTACCCCACTTCGGCAAAGTCTTCGAAGCCCTTATCAACACCGAAGTGATTAATCACATTATATCCCATGATCTGCTCTCAGACAAGCAGTATGGTTTCCGCTTTGACCGTGAATTGAAGGTCGTTCTCAATGGATTTACCTCACGATCCCGTTCCCACCCAATCACTGTTGAAACTGTTAGATGTAGACGTTTCTTCTACTCCAATAGCTTCATGTCTCACACATCTCGCCTGTGGAACTCTCTTCCTTAATCCTGTTTTCCTGGCAATTATAATCTCCAACTATTTAAGTGTAACGGCAATCAACATCTCCAGTTGCCTTGATCTATCCACTTCCCTTCTCCACATCCATTCCCCTTTCATTCCTATCTGCTCTCGCCCCGAATCTTCTGTAACCCCTTTGCCTTCATCGGTCCACTATCTTTCTCCACATCCTCTCTTTTACCACTCCTATCTGCTTTTCCTCCAAACCTTCTGTAAACCCTTGCGTGCTAGTGGCTTCCAGCCTTGCTTGGGGTGTAAAGCTTAATATATATATATATATATATATATATATATATATATATATATATATATATATATGAATGTATATATAATTTAATGAAAACAAACAACTTTAAGGGTCCAAGGTTATAATTTATTTTCCCAGTTAATTTTTCCCTGGCTCATCACACCACGCTTGCTTCAAAGAGTGAAAAAATGAAATTAAATTTACATATATTTTTTCTCCACTTTTAACGGGTAGTATTAAGTTGATATAAGATGATATAGAAAGTAGTTAGAGATAGTGTGACAGTTATTGTCGAAATAGTATATATATATATATATATATATATATATATATATATATATATATATATATATATATATATATATATATATATATTGTCTTTTTGCCCTAAGTAAAGCAATAGAAGTTGTAGATTTTACTGATTGTTGGAGAGTATAAGTAACAAAAAATTATTAAGATGAGAGAGGTAAAAAACAAAAACAAAAAACAATACTTAACAAAACAGCAAGAGAAGCGAAAAGCAAAAAATTCTAAAAACGTATATTAAGACGCTATATATATATATATATATATATATATATATATATATATATATATATATATATATATATATATATATTAATACATATATATACAAAGTGATTCACCTGCTAGCTAGAGATGAAGACATCTATAGATATCAAGTAATATAGGATTTAGAAAACCACAGTGTGAATTTGAAGCGAGTCGCGGGATTCAGACTGCTTTTATCAGCTCTAGTATCAGAGCTTCAATCTATCTTGTTCATAATGTCAAGATACACACTGAATACATTATTTTTCTACTGTACAGGTAAGGAGCGTGATGGTTTAGCCAAAATTTTCCATCACAAATATACACTATTGCGAATCGTTCCATAAAGATATCCTCCTCCGTAATGCCATGAATTCTCGCTTGCCCAGTCCCAATAAAAAAGCCCCATTTCATATCAGAAATGTCCTTCGCATAATTTTGATGTCAATGAAAGCTAGGGAGGCAATTCTGCTCTCCTAAATTAACACATACCCAAGGGGTGATAAAATTAATTCATACCTTTTCTACGGGTATCTATGCGAAGGAGAACGTACCGTTCTCGGAATTTTAAATCGACATGCTGATTCGAACTTCCTCGCCTATAAAACCTTAGCTTTACTCACAAATTTATTTGAAACTTAATCAAACTAATTGAACTCTCCACAGCGACTACAGATGCCTACTCTCATACACAATATTTTCTTAGCATGAAGAAACGTTTGTTTGTGAGAATGTAAAATATTTTGTGATATGTAAAACAAAAAGATATAAATATAAGTTAAACTAGTAAATAATTTATTAATTATTCCTAATGATTTGTTTGACTTAATTTGTTTACTTAACGGCATATGAACACCTGAGAAATCTTTTAATTCTGAAATTTAATTTACTCGGGGGCTTTGAAGAAATAAAGATATGATATATTTTATTCAGTTTAGTGATTAGCTACTTCGATAATTAAATGCGTAAGATTTCTCACGGGAACATTTTGAAGTACATGTAATGACTGTGGGGAAAAGAGTACCTATACCAAATAACAGATCAATTGTTTTACAATGCAAGATAAAATTTGTTAGATAAATTAATAGAAGGTGAGTTTAAAATAAGAGTTTCTTTGTTAGCTGTAAATTGTATATACAACGAAATGTTCATAGAGTGAACTTTGTTGGTGTTCTTTTTTTTGTCAGAAACATGTTTTTATATTCGAGAGATGATGTTGATTTGATTATTTAGGACTGTAACTGCTAATACCTTTACGGTCACTAAATTTGCTTTCACAGTTGAATACATGGTAGATTATACCAAGAACTCATATATACAATCTTGTGTGGACATAATTATTACAGGCAGTTATATGCGTGTTTTCTCTTGCAGTTTTGGGAAGTTACATTTTGGAATACAGTTTGATTTCTTTAAGGAATTGTAGGATATTTTATGAAATAATATCATCAAAAGGTTTTTTTTTTCTGTTGGGTGCTGTGTTGGTTGATTAATTTTAGTGGGATAGGACTGATGCCTACTAGTACGTGTGAGGTTACAGAGAGTGAACCTGAGAGAAAAGAAAAACAGCGAAGAGTGGGTGTGCCGAAAGGACAAAAAATGAACGGGATTTACTAAGATAGAAGATTGCGATTTACGTTGCATTTAAAATTTTGAACTTTGTACTTATCGGGGAAGTAAGTAAACAGAAGTGGGTTCCAAAAGTGGGAACTGCGAGGACAAATTTTGGATTAGAAGTGGCGGCTAAATTTAATTATTTCAACAGTTTCCAACAAGTAGCATGTAGTCGGAGCACCAGGGAAAAAAAAGATTGTCAGAGCAGTTGCGATAAATATATTTGTAGAAATATCAGGGGAAATCCGAGTTATGTCGGTGAGAAAGTGACCGAAGACGAGATGCCCAGTCAGGATCTCTTACATTACAGATCCATCTTTGGATTTTGTCAAGAACCTCGATATAAATCGCAGATCAGATATGGCAGCAGTATTCAATTCAAGATCGGATTTTAGATTTGTTAATACGCAAGATGAACTTTGACGGGAAAATAAGTTTGGCACGACACAGTGAATCATCTTTCTTTGCAGTAGTTATTGATTCAATGTAATCGATCTAATTCAACTCAGTCGAAAACGTTAGTCCAAGATTCTTCAGTGTGCTGCTTTCCCAGAGTCTATTCTCAGTTATGCTGATGGAAGCCAGAATAGTTTCTCTATGTTGGTGAATTTAGTGTTGTTTTATAACAGTATATATAATTCATTAATGTTTGGTATATCATTTTTCTTTCAATTCCAAGGTATTCTGTTGAGCGGTCCTCCCCTTTTTCCACAAATGAACTCACCCAGAGTATAAGTATACTACTGCTAGTGAATACCCGAGCGAACAGGAGAACGAAAGCTAACGAACGAACAAACGAGAGCGTATTAATGTAGCAAAGACTATATATATTTTCTACTAACCCGCATTCCTGGAACTACTAACCGGTATTACCAGTTTGTATTGTTACGTTAATACATTTATTTTCCTATATTCATTCTTGGCGTTTGTTATTATTGGTACCGGATTTCATCCTGGAATCCACAACAACTTGGCGACGAGGAATTCGAACTCACACGGAAGGAAAACCAAACTAAATTCTCCCTCGTCGACCACAACAACTTGGCCACGAGGAATTCGAACTCACACGAAAGGAAAGAAAAGTTTTCTCTCTCGTCGACCACAACAACTGAGTGACGAGGACTTCGGACGTACACGCCGAAAAAAAATTGGCCGTTTGCCAGTGTTCACAACAACTTGGCGACAAAAGATTTACGAAGATGAAAATACGGAAAAGCAAATTTTTCGTAAGACTCTTATCATGGAGGATTTTAAAAGTATTTTAGTAGAACTTGTAAAATACCAAAATGAATAGCAATTACAACTCCAGGAACTAATATTAAAGTTAGCGGGTAACAAACAACAAAATATCGAAAAAGAGGCGACTTTTTCCCAAGACGCAGTGTGGAATACGATAGAAGCATTCATATACTCTCTAGAAGAGGATAAAAACTTCGAGGACTATTTCAGACGTCATGAAGACATCTTCAACATCGATTGTCAAAACTGGAAGGAAGCTAAGAAGATATGTCTATTACTCATGAAATTGGGAACAGATGAATACACAAAATTTGTGGATTACATTTTGCCAAAAAAGACAGATGATTTAACGTTTGACGAATCCTTGCCGTACGGAGCTTTTCAGTCCAAAGACGTCACTTTTTCACAAAAGGTGGTAATGTCTTAACCTCGTAAACGGCGAAAATGAGGACTACTCCGCATTCGCCGCAATTGTGAACAAACATTGCGACAACTTTAAGTTGACAGAATTAACTCCGAACAATTTCAAGTGTCTTAATTTTGTGCAAGTGTTAGTCTCAGCTAAGGATAGTGAAATGCGCAAAGGAATGCATTTAAAAGTGCAAAATGAGCCTGGATTAACACTACAAAAATTATCAGAAGACTGCCAAAAATGCCTGAGTATAAAGAAAGACTCGAAGTTTATCGAGGAGTCAGGAGTAGCAGACATACGTAAGTTGAACAAAAGTTTAAGTTTTTCACCCTCCCGGGAAAGAAAACAAAAATGCTATAATAATGAAAAAAGTACAACGTATAGGGGAAATAATGACAAAAATCAAAGCAAATATAAGACCCTCCACATCTGCATGTTATCGATGTGGAGGATTACACTGGAATAAGGATTGTCGTTTCAAATATAAAAACAGTCTAGCGTGTGGAAAAATGGGACACAAGGCATCCCAATGTAGGAAAGGAAAATCTACTAGTAGGATAAGAGCTACTAGAATGCATGACGAAGACAATACTAACATTAAGAAAATACGTAAAACTTGAAATTTTAAATAAAAAGATAAAATTA
The DNA here is from genome assembly GCA_964036315.1 of Acanthosepion esculentum. Classification (NCBI taxonomy): domain Eukaryota; kingdom Metazoa; phylum Mollusca; class Cephalopoda; order Sepiida; family Sepiidae; genus Acanthosepion; species Acanthosepion esculentum. The sequence continues at coordinate 99,145,666 of OZ038491.1, forward strand.
CAAGTAGACTCAGGTTTGGATTTAACGATAATTAACCTACAGACATGGAGAAAGCTTAATAGACCGACCATGATGCATACACAGAAAATCGCTAAGTCTGTTACAGGGAAGCGTATAAAATTTGAATGAGAAGCCATCCTTAATGTAAAATTCCACAGAAAAACAAAAAATAATCAAGATATTCGTAATGAAAGATACAGAAAATCTGGTGGGAACAGACTGGATGCAAAAGTTCGACGTTTGGGATTTACATAGCAGCTCATTTGGTAAGAAGATCGAAGGTGAACCATCAGAAGCGACAAAATTAAAGGAAGAATTACAGAGTCAAAATGTCCAACCAGTATTTAAAAAGAAGCGAAATGTGCCGTTTGCCCGTAGAATATGATCTGTGTTTGATAAGTTATTGCCTAACAAGAATAAAAACCGGCATACATCTATAGTACTCAAGAGATCATTCAAACCAGAACGGGTCTATTTCAGGATGTTCAGGAACATTATGAATTTCTAGGAACCAGGTACAATAATGAACAGACTAGGAACACTATACAAGGCGGAAAATTTACCGACCGAAGACATATTGACCAAATACAAAAAAGACGGTTTGAGGAGCCAAGCTCGTCACCTGCACAAAATGAAGATTCGATGGAGGCGATATTTGAAGCTTTTGACATTCAAAGACCACAAGAAGACACAGGAATTAGAAGGAATAGCAGGAAAAGAAAATTTACGGAACCGCTGATTATCGACCATAAGAGGAAAAAATATTAACTACCCCAAAAGGAATCTAAATAGGGGGTGTTGAGGGGTCCTCCCCTTTTTTCACAAATGGACTCACCCAGAGTATACGTATACTGATGCTAGTAAATACCCGATCGAACAGGAGAACGAGAGCTAACGAGCGAACGAACAACGAACGAGAGCGTACGAACGTAGCGGGCAAGAGTCACAGTGAGCGAGCACGTAGACTCAGTAAGAAGTCATACAGCAATACTTCGATACCAAAGACTATATATATATATTTCTACTAACCCACATTGCTGGAACTACTAACCTCTATTACCAGTTTGTATTATTACGTTAATAGCTTTATTTTCCTATATTCATTCTTGGGGTTTGTTATTATTGGTACCGGATTTCATTCCGGAATCCACAATATTTTCCTATCCGTTTCAAGCTAGAATATATTTAATATTAGAAGCGCACAATACATTCGAAACTGAGAACATATCGTACGATTCTAAATCCGTTTCTCAATATTTTCCTAATTTTCTCCTTTTTAACATCACTACGGAAATGCTGCCATATGTATAACTCAATTCTTGTGCTAAAGAGATGGAATCTATGGGTGCCATTACAAGACGAATTAGATTTTCCAAAGAGAATGTTACTCTGCTGTCCAATGACCTAGTATTGCCTTGTTGCAAAATCACATCACCACGTGATCATGTCGGACACATAATTGATAGACGTCCCATTGGTTAAGTTTATGTTTCTCTTCTGTCCCTGGACCGCAATGGCCGCCACTTTCACTGCACTGCATGTTACCATCAACTTAATTTCTACATAAATTTTATTATGGCTAACATTTGCTTTTCATTTAATTACGAAAGTGTTACACGGATTCGTGCTGCTCCAGAAGATCTTTGGCAGTATCTGTCTTCTGCAACATCATAGGATCTGTCAGCATCCTAGAAAGCAAATTTGTCCAAATATTAAGTAGTTGAGAACCCACAGTAAATATAAGATATTATCACGGCTCAGTTGGAGACTTTCATTCTGCAGTTCAGTAGCAAACCATCTGTGACTCGGGATATGATAACCAGCCTGCAGGAACTTATCTTTACTTCTGCTAGTAGCTCATCACCTATCTCTTATTACATTAACTGAATAATTTATATAGAAAGTCATTAATCTGTGAATATTTCCAGTTATTTCATCTTTCAAAAATATACATTCTATACAGCTCGTTGCTTTCTCCACATGTCCAGAGAGAAATTTTGAAGAGAACTGTGCAGAATTAAATTAAGTTTAAAATATTTTGCCAGATATCGCTTGATACTTTATCGTTATCGATGAAAAGAAAAGACAAATTAAGAATTATATTTTTTAAATTAAATTAGACCGGGCAATAGAATTAGATTCACCTATGGATATGTTGCTATGAGGCATGCATTTTTTATTTGTATTAATGCTTCAATTTATCTGTATTTTCTTTCGTAAAAAACTGATATGTATAAAACCAGTTAACAATATTTTTAATGAAGTCAGATATCTCATTTCTATGATTACGTACCTTGCGACTATCAGCAATCTTGGTGCAAAATATGTTTCTATCCTTTGTAAATTTTAGCATTTTTATATCCTTCTTTTTTCCCCTTTTTTCTAGTTCGTTAGATTACATACATTTCCCCTCTGTCCCACTTAACATTAGTATCTACTGTGAGTGTCACATTCTCTAATGCCATTTTCCTCATTATGCGTACAAACATTGTCTATTTACGACTCTGAGTAGAAATGACATTTTGTCTCCATTTTTCTTAAAACCATCTCGTTGCTCAAATGATCCGTCCATCATATTCTCAGCTTCCTCCAGTAGTACTATGTCTTTATTAACTCGGGTGTCTTATTTATCCGTGAGAAGATATGTCAGCATTCATTTCTATAGAGAAATCTTCATATTACAAAATAATACAGTTTTAACTATTACTTCATGTTTCGAAAACTTAGTTTATCCTGTGGAATGTATTTTTTGCGATTCCAGTGCGCCTTTCGAATTTAATGTCACAAACTTTTGTCAAGTATGAAAACAGGGAAGTAACGAAAAATAAGTATTCTTCGATTCTATCTCTTCATTTCATCCTAGCTTCTATTTTTTGCGTTTTGAATTGTAAGGTAATAAAAGATATGTTTCAAGATAGCGGGATATTTGTTTTATTTAAATATATCACGAAACACGTAACTGTCAACACAAACACAGGTACATCTATATCTTGAAAATATGAAATTGCATAAAATAGCAGCGATATTGGAAATTGCTCTGGTTATATTTTTATGGAAGTTGGACAATGATTTACTTGTCGGTTTCACCTAGGGGCATAGACTCAAACCAGGATGAAATAAATATTGCAATGATAAAGACTCTAATGTTATAGGAATTTCACAAAGATTCTTTAGAAAAATAACTCACCAAACATTATCTTGCTATCTATTTCGTGACTGGAAACACGAACGTCTGTTGAAATTATGTTATGAGATTTAATATGAAAATTCTCTATTTCTTAAAATCAAGTTTAGGGGAAATTATTTTCATTATCTCTTCAGGAAAGCCATTACTCAAAAGATATTTTTCAGTAAGTGAAGGCCTCATATTTGACAATGTGTGAATTTTAAATATCTCAGAGTAACGTTTTATATTAAGCGGAAATAAACATTCTGAATAGAACTTACTGGTCTCGGTAGTTTTTTTTTAAGATTTATGGCTGCTCCTTTCTCGTATAAAACTTAAGTGGCTGATATAAAAGTCAATATTGTTCAGTGTAAATAAGACATAATATTGCTAGAAGAGTTTTATGTAATACTAGCAGCATGGCCCGGTGTTGCCTGTGCTTGATTCAAAAATCCTACGACACATACACCAATCGCTATCACTTGACTTAAAATATTTATGCCCTTCCTTGCCTTTAAAGCAGTGCCCTTTGCCGTGCTGATGTTGCTACATACCTTACTTCTGGCCTATCTCACACTCCGATTTTTTTCTAAGCTCTATACTAAACATTAAATCCGTTACGAAAATAGAACTAAACAAAATGAACACAAAATGACCAGCTTTAAGAAAAAGGACTCGTAACTGGAAAAACCGAATGAAAAAAGAATGTTAACAACAAATACTTTTTCACACCCTAACCAGTTTTGCGGAATCAGAATCAATGTTGATTTTAAGCAGGCGAATGAACCAACTGGAGGAAAGTGCCATGCAGATTTAAATTTTTCCAACTTGTGACGAATGCAGCTATCGATTTTTTTTTGCATGCTAGCATGCTAGATAACATTCGTGTCAGTCAGCTGTTGGCTCTCATGCTGGTGCATAGAATCTTCCTGCATATTCGTTGCAGCCAGCTATAGGCTCTCACTCTGGCCAGTAGAAAATGGACTCAAACTACATGCAAACTGCCGTAGAAACATGAAAATATCGATTATTTCCACTATCGATGAGAGTTGGGAAATGCAACTTGGAGCATGTGCATGTAAATGTTGGTGCAAATCAGTCGAAAATTGCGGCCGTACATTCGTTACACACACACACACACACACACACACACACACACACACACACACACACACACACACACACACACACACACACATCCTGCCTTTTATAGATAGAGATTGAGCGTGCACGCGAACACACATATGTGCGTATCTGAGCAGCTGTCTTTTTATTTATTTATACGTGTTTATTTAAAAGAAACTCATAATGCATTTCTACTCAGAATCAGGAAAGTACTGTTTTTAATTCGTTGGACACATAATGAGGAAGGAGGAAAAATTGGAAAAAGTTACACCTGCGAGCATGTTGGGTGCAAGAGTGATATGAAAAAGCACGTGTGACTACTTTAATGAGCATTTAAGAATCGACAGCGGAACGTGGATGCAAGCATTAATAGTAGGAGAGAATGAGCTAAGAGCCACTAGAGATAGGAAATTGTGGAAGGCAATAATTGCAATAAATGTCATGAAAAGAAGAAAACACTGGACGGCCGTTTCGTCCTATTTTGGGGACTCATCAGCAGTTCGCACCTGGTTCTCTTGAGGATTCTTCTACACTCGTTGAATTATGATAATTCACACCCCCCTTAATATATATATATATATATATATATATATATATATATATATATATATATATATATATATATATATATATATATATAATTATTTATTTGAATATTACAACATAAATATGTTATAAACTCACGGCAAAAATAGCCATTTTGTTTCAACACTTATATATATATATCACGGCTTAAACCGGCTTCTAATGTTCCGAATGGATCAACTTGGGGATAGAATACGTGATTCATGGGGGCACAGTCCGTTGGTATAGATTAAATGAGAGAATTTGTGAAGAGCTAGCGCTATATCGGGTCTGGTCAAGTGGGTATGATGCTTGCTTCATATCCTAACGGTCCGGGTCCGATCCTCTTCAGTAGGCAATGTTGATGAGTCCCAAAAATGGGACGAAACGACCGTCCAGTGCTTTGCTGCATTCTGTTGAGGATTCTTCTAGACTCGATAAATAAATTATAATTATTCAAATCCCCCTTGATTTCACTCTGTCTCTGTCTCTGTCTCTGTCTCTCTCTCTCTCTCTCTCTCTCTATATATATATATATATATATATATATGTATATATATATAAGACCTAGTTAAGAATATTTTTTCAGTTCTATCTGCTTCTTTACATGTAGTATCATTTATCTGAAATTTTCAAAGGTTTTGACTTATTTCTCACACGCACTCACACACACAAACACACCTACCCACATACCACACACACACACACACACACACGCACACACATATATATATATATATATATATATATATATATATATATATATATATATATATATATTGTAACACCAACAACGCAAAGTTCAAAATACTTGTTTTCTTTTCAACAAAACGTTTAAACAAATTAATTTTCCCTAATACTAGAATTTTTCAACGAAATTCAACATAATCGTGGATATAATTAGGAAGAAAATCTTATCCAAAAGCAATTTAGGTGCCTGTACGTATCGCCGTTATTATCAAGAGGTTTTCACTCTCTCTCTCTCTCACACACACACACACACACACACACACACACACACAGACACACACACACACACACACACACACACACACATATGTATGTATGTATTCAGTGGTGGCCTATAGCACATCAGCGGTAGACCTATGAAAACGGAAGGCACATTGTTTGTCAGAGAGTAAGGTCGTGAGATTTAAGATACTTAGCCACTTCAGCATTGATTAAAGCCTCGAAATCTTTCCCGAAAAGTGGTATGAGGCTAATAGGGCGAAAGCTAGAGTGGTCTTCAGCGTTATTAAAAGCAGAAACTACAGAGAAGGACTACCAAAATCTTGAAAGCAGGAAGCAGAGAGTATAAAGTTGTAGACTTTGCAGAGAATTGGAGAACTGGAGTTCGGAAGCACATCTCTTTTGTACGACGACTGGGATCTCGTCCCCTGCGCTTGCCTCATGGCAGTCTAACTTAGAAGTGATATCCGAAACTAGGGACGGAGTTATGCCAAAATAATACGTTAATATAGAATTGCCGAGCATAATATTCAACCTTATATGCTCTAGATGCCCTGACTTCGAATTGATTTCATAGAGAAGGGATTGACGATTGCTTGTTTATCAAGCACTTACGGAGTCGGGAATAATCTCTAGAATCGAAAGCGCGAGATCCTCTACGTTGTTTCATTCTATCACCATCCAGTAACTTCGATATTTTGAGGACATTCTAGCACTCATTACGAGTAGAGACAAAGAGGCAATCAGACGTATCGCTCTGGTACAGCCTGGGTAAAGTGACTATTTGTTATTTTTATCTATCAAATATATTTAGAAATTATTTTATAAATTGGATAAAATGTTATTGATATATGGATTATTCCTTTTTAATGATAATTGTTCTAGTAGTTATAGTTATTCTTTACAGAATACCAACGAGTCAGTACTATGATCTGGCTACATAACTGTCATATTCCATGTGTCCATTTTGTTTAGATTCTGTGCTGGTTGCAGATGTTCGATTTATTGAACTATTATCTGAAGATGGAAAAACGAGGTATACAGATATAGGAAAATATTTATTGATAATTTCACCAGAATCGGCGAAAATCTTCTGAAATATAGAAGAAATAACACGCAAATAAAACTTAACAAATTAACTTCATTGATTTTTAAATAAATCAATATAAATTAAACATTGCTTCCCCAGTATAAATAATATAAATGACAGTGTTTTATTTAAAGAATGGCGGTCGGTATGTCTAGAAGTAAAGAACAAAATTAAACCTGATATCGAAAGTACTTTATATGTATGTTTTATAAAAACCTTTAAAACGATAACTTTCAATTTCTCCTGAAGAAAACTTGAAGTGTTATCTTAAAGTCAGTAACGTTAATCATGGCGACGATTGGAGATATAAAGCCTAGAATTAATAAGCGCATTGAACAGATCCAAATAGAGCCACAGGCGTAAGCACAGACAAGAAAGTATAATTGACGAATGTACAGTAGATAAGCAAAAGGGAAAATAGTTTGCTTTGAAATATATCAGAACTAATTCAGCTAACATAAAGTTATACTTAAGGTACACACAGATACACGCACACATACATATGTATGTATGTAAATATGAATGTACGTATGTATGTATATGAATTAGACTACACATAAAACTGGTGGTATCTTTGATTATATAAATACCATATTATTTAAAAGAGAAAATTATTATTTAACTAGGAATTATTTCGAAGGAATTGTGATAAAATTTTACCATCTATGGACACACATCAAACATGATATTAAGTCACCAACTTTTATAAAGTTCTTACTTAAAGAATTTCAAATGTGTCTACTAATACAACCTCGAATACAACCGCTGTTATGTAAGAACCTCCTCATATCAACATGCGGAGATACCTCCATACATAAATAAAAATGCCCACGAGACACATACGCTGGCTCAGCACAGTAGAAGAGATGAAAAATCTCGAAATGAAACCAATGAAATTTTCAAATAAAGTGCTTCAAAGATATCCATACTAAGTGTGTACTCCTTCTTGTGCATACATTTAATGTCACGAGTACAGATTGTTCACTCACATAGTACAGAGACATAAACGTATTCTAAGTCAGAATCAATCAGTGAGTGACTTAGGGACATCTCTTCTTTAAGATGAATTTACATTTATTTTTATACTAAAATATAGCGAGTCTTAGTTCAAGTCTCTGCGGGTGAGTGAGTAATCTTGTGCGATTTGGTCTTGAATTATTCAGAACTCTCAAAAGATCGGTCAACATGCTGCGCCATACTATGATAGAGACTTTTATTGCCTTGCTTGGCATAAAATGCTTCAATTCATATATATATATATATATATATATATATATATATATATATATATCGTCTTCATTCACAATCTTCTTCAACTTCTTTTCATAATTGTTCTTACCTTAGTAACGTGGGCATCATGAGAATGGGCAATAATAACACTCCACCAGTTCCTATCCAATGTATATCTTAGTAATGTTTGTTTTATATTATTCTACCGACACCTATATATATATATATATATATATATATATATATATATATATATATATATATATATATATATATATATATAGGATATTAGTTCACGTGTCTGGGGGTGTGCGGGTAATCTGGTGTGATTTGTGCTTGAATTATTGAGAACTCTAAAAAGATCGATCAACATGGTGCACTATATTATTTCTATACTATTTAAATGTTAATAATGTTTGTTTATATATTATTCATCTCCGTCCTTATTTCTTCCAGCCATTCACATATTCTCATCAGTTAGTTATCCCTCTGCCACACAGAGTTTGTGGGCCTTAGATATGTGTTGTAAGTTTTAAAATATGAATAATAAATCTGTATAAACAGTTTATAAAATATATGTGTTTAATTAAATCCTCGATATTCTGATTTTATTCATCACGTTTTATATATTAATGGGCATATTCAAAATTGTTAGGACACTGACTGCTCGGGAAATGTAGCTTTTATTTTCAAGATAACGCATTTTGTATTAGTAAGCATGTCGAAAGTCTTCCTTAAACACAATTTCCCTATTGTCTCAATCTTCGGAAATAGAATATTTGACATTTTGAAACCCTGTATGTAAAAAAAAATAGCTGAAATACGTTAACCCCAAAAGACTGCCTTCGATAACTTCATTCTAGGCTCCAGGCTGGCGTTATTAGGGAAATCACTGTGTCAAAGACTAATTAAATTACTTTAATGAAGCTATCTGATTAATTTGCTAATAAATGAAGAAGGCATGCTAATCTAATCAATAATCTCAACAACAAAAAAAGAAAAATGGAATTTTAACTAAAATCGATATGAAGTTAGAAGTTCAAAATATAATCGATTAAATTATTTTTTTTTAAAGTCAGTGACTTCATTTGACGAGATACTTCGACCTATGCCACAATGAAATTCTATCTGTTAGAGAGCAGAAAACCGAAGTTAATTCTCTTCAACGGGATTTCCATATTACTAATAAAAGTATCAAAGCAAAAAATGTAATAGTGTGATGAGATATAATCGAGAAAATAAGAGAAAATTAGGACAGCGAGGAAAAGGGTGAAGCCCATTATGATGAATACTGTTTTAATATCTAATGGGAAGACAAATGAATGAGAAAAAAATATGACTGTAAGGAAGAATGCGAATGTGGATAAAGGAATAAAGATCAAAAATTAAGATAAGCTTTCATGAGAAGAACAAAACAAAGAAGAGGAAGAGTATTTCAGACAACGTAAAGAACTTGGAACTTGATACTGATTATGGTTTTGATGCTGAGAAAGAAAAGAAAATAGAACCTTCCGAAGCGAATAAACATAATTAAGAAACACAATGACAAGTTAAAGTGTTTATATTTAATATCTTACTCTTTTAAGAAAAGAGGAAGAGAAAAGGATTTGAAAAAATAATGAATTGACACTAAAGAAAGAGAAAAGAAATGGAAAGGGTTAATATGTGAAATTCTTAGAAATATTTATGGCAGACGAGAACCGTTATTAAAACTAAGAAATAAGAATTGATGAACATTTAATATAATGTCACCGATTTAAATGGGACAAATGAAGAAATTATCCTATTTATCAAGCAGGTGTAATTATGTAGATATCAATGAATTTTATTAAGGAAGGAAAGTGTAACACAGAAAGACAAGGGCGCACTGGGATAAAGAAATATGCCTTCAAAAAGCTGGCAATGTTTTAGGAAACAGAAAAATATATCGTTATATACAAAGGAAAATATGTGAGGAGGGAGACCAGCGCGGTGGTGGCTGTTTAAGAACTCCACTGGAAAGATTTCCATTTCAGCGGTGTCTGGAGTTCTGCCAATGGATTTGTAAATGTGCAACACCCTGGCAGAGTTTCCAGAAGCTGTCTATTAAGGGTTTTCACAGTGGTGTTTTGGGGGGCAAGAATTGTCCGCCCAGCAAGGGACTCAGTATTGTTGTAGTTGGTTTGAAGATCAGGAAAAACTGATTCCCTGAGTGTTGCTGGCGTTGTGACCACTGTAGACAACCCTTGAACGTTTACAAATCCATTAGTGTCCGCTGGAATAATACCTTCGCCAAGGGCTAATAATGAATTCGAAAATTCGCCGGACCCAACATCGCCAATTAGGTGTGCACGCATGTTGGTGGTAATGTGCAATGGTCTAACAGTGGGCCAAAGTTGTGACGATTACAAGAACGCTCGAATAGCGTCGGCCCTTGTCCCCTTAGGTACAACTGGGAGGGTCTGGCGAAAGTCACCGGATAGAAGGAGAACCTTCCATAAGGTCATTGGAGTTTCGAATATCCTTCAGAGAGCGGTTTACAGCCTCGAATGCAGTTTTGGGACTGACAGTGCACTCAACCCAGACAATGAGCTTACATCGCCTGAGTACCTCCGCTAGAACTAATTGCTTAGCTTTAGTGCATACGGCTGTTTCTGCCTTAATCAGGTCAATCGGAAGTTTAAACGTTGAGTGCACTGTTCGGTCACCCGGTAATAATGTGGTAGCAATGCCTGAAGACGCTACTGCTAGCGCCACTTCGCTATGGCGCCGAATTTCGGCAAGAAGCAGTTTTGTTACGAAGGTTTTCCCCGTTCTACCAGGCGCGTCCAGCAAGAAATTTGATCCTGTATCCTGCCTGGTGGATGCAAGAACTGCATCGTAAGCGGCCCTTTGGTCTATGAGAAGTTTTGGATCATTTGGTGTGACATAGGCGCTGAGCTCCTCAACAGAGTAGGATGTCTTCCGCACAATCTCAGGGGAGAGACTGGAGGAATCCACACGATCTGGCGTTGGAAGTCCAATAGCGGCGAGAGATTTACCCCCCATTTCAACAAACAGGTTCTCAATCATTATAAGCGCCCTGTTGTAAATTTCATCGTCGAAGGCATACTTAGAGAAGCGCAACTGTTGTGTCCAACAATGGCTCTCTCGAGCCATTGTTGGACACAACAGTTGAGCTTCTCTGAGTATGTCTTCGGACAAAAATTCCTTGTATTTCGGTTCGCACATGTGTAAGATTGTGGTGAAGAGGTGTCGCAAAGCAGAGGGCATTTTTAAAAGAGCTCTCTCAGCCATTGTGGCATCCCACTGGCTGTCGTCTTCCAAAATGCCGAGACGGAGGCAGGACTCACGTACACTGTCACATAAAACTCCATTAACCTTCCGTAAGTTATTTTAGATCGTTGGACAACTAACTTCGTGCAAAAGGAGTCGCAAGTAAAAACATTCCTGTCACGATGGGGAAACCGTGAATACCCTTCCGAGTGTGGCGTCTTTTTTGACGCCTGGATAGCTCTCGACATTGGCCCCGCACTTCCGCCGAGCCCAGGTGTTTTTTTATTATCCATGCGTAGAATGAAGGCACGTCTGGGTACAGTAGAGTCCTAGCAAACTCGTCCTGTCGACAAAGTTTGAAGAACGCTTTAAGCGTTGTGTCTTTGGTACGCGCAGCCACATCCATTGCTGTATCCGCAGAAAAATAACGAAGTTTGTCGTTTTCTAGGTGCACAGCGTGCTGGACGATTGCTGGGAAGCGTTCGTGAATTTTCAACGAATATGTGAAAACTGATTTGCAGTACAAACGGTAGTTACGCTCACCAAGCGTTTCATGTGACAAAACATACTACCTCCGTTGAAATTGACTGGAAAGCCTCAAAGAGTCCTCTACCTCGGTTTCCTCCTCCCGCTTTTTCTTTGCCGCAGAGGCTCTTTTAGAACGCCTGCTGAGGTTGCCTCACCATGGTATTTTGGCACGCTTAGCAAAGCTGTCGTGTCGGTCATCGCCACGACACTCAGAAGAGTGCAAAGCAGCGGTTGAAGTAGAAGCCAGCCGCTTCTCACCGAAGGAGCCGCACTCAATGGAATCCTGCTCCCGTTTCCCCTTAGCCGGTGAGGCTTTTTAGAACGCCTGCTAAGGTTGCCTCACCTGGGCGTTTTTGCAGCCTTTGCAGAGCTGCCGGGTTGGTCATCACCACAACACGCAGAAGTCTGCAAAGCAGTGGTTGAAGTAGACGCTATATGATCATCTGTAACCGGAGTTATTATATGCTACTCCGCAATCGCCTGTTCTGCATGTGAAACTTTAACGGTGTTAGGGTCTTCAGTTGCTGACGTGCGGATGTTCGTCGTGTAAGAGCCATTTGAAGGGTTGTAGAAATGCTGTGTAAGAATGCGAATAGAAGTTGATGCCGAAGCTGAAGCGGTGTAACCTCGTTGTATACGAAAACTAAAAATGCAGTGGAGCGGTATGGAAAAAGCTTCTCCTAGATATGTGCCATGCATTCTGGCAGCACGAAAACATCGCTGTAGGAAGAGGTTACGCAACCAAAAAGTTAAAAAAGGTTAAAAAGTAGTGAAAACTGAGGTGTACTGTGACGCGTAGTAAAGGCAGACGAGAAATAACTTGCGACAGCAGTAAACTGTCTAATAGCAAAACTGAACTCCGAAAAGGTAGAAATAGGTATGGATCGCTAAGATGGACTGGACTGCGCAGTAGAGGCAGCACGCAGTGATAAAATGGGTAATGCAAACGTTTAAGCAAATAGGCAGTGAAGTACTGAGGTGTACTGGGCCGCGTAGTAAAGGCAGTACACTTCAACGTACAGTGAAAACTGTAATGTGGAGGTAAAATAGGTTGGGCAAACGATTGAGTAAATAAGTAACTTGCGACAGCAGTTAAATGTCTAATAGCAAAACTGAACTACGAAAAGGTAGAAATAGGCATGGAACGCTAAGATGGACTGAGTTGCGCAGTAGAAGCAGAACGCGGAGATAAAATGGGTAATGCAAACGTTTAAGCAAATACGTAACTTGCGGTAGCAGGTACCTGTCAATTAATCCAAGGACAGATGCATTAATGGCGATCAAATCAAGACGTGAATGCGGATGCAGCCACGCTGAAGTTATTTAAAGGGAGCGTGACTTGTCATTGATTGGACAATGGCCATGACTCAGACGAATGAATGAGCTCATGTAAAATGGAAGATGCTAGCGCGCATTCACGCACGCGCGCATGATATGGCAAGCGCAATTCTTGGCCATAAACATGGTCAAGCTGCCTGCTGCATATGCAGCTTGGCTCTAACGCACGTGATGCCGGCGATGAGAATGCAAGGTGCTGCAATGAAGCGTTTGCTTGTTTGATTTATTCGACAACGAAAAGCCGCTAACCGTTTGCCGGCTTTAGCTTTGAAATGGATTGGATTGAAGTGGATTCGTCAGGTATGGGATGCGGCCTGGGCTAGGGGAAAAGGTTTAAAGAATTGGAAAATGGACAGCTGAGGGCGGAACCATTTTCACACAGCACGTATGCGGGTTTTTTTTTCAGTAAAGACGCGAATAAGGGAAGTGCTTATTTTGGTAAGATGCGACGATTAAAGCAAAAGTGTTGACAAAGTCGAATATGTCATTTGTGGCTCAAAGTCAGACCTGGTAGCAGGGATAAAAAGGCCGAATTTCAATGGCCCTGCACCCATTCCAGAATTTGAGGTCAAATGTTTTCTTCCATTCCACTGCATGCACTGACCTGTTTCTTCCCGAGCATAGCGTGACCTTAAATTAATCTGCATTTGGGAAATACGCAACCGGAAAAAACATTTTTAAGGGTTGACCGATTGTCGATTTTCACTCTGTTTTATGGGGCGCTCAGAGGTGAAACTCCACATGGTGACCCCAAATCGCCTCCTCATAAATCCGCTCGGTTTTCGCTAAAAACCGACATGCGGTTCACGCGCAAACCTGGCGTATCTGTTTTGGGGTTTTCTCGATTTTCCGCGCTGTTTAGTGGTCCTTGGTCATGAAACTTCTGGACAACACTTCTAATGGTAGACACTAAGAATGTGTCAAATTTGGTTGAAATGCGTTTATTCCTTCTGTAAGCAGATTTTTTCGATTATCGATTATCAATTTTTTCGGAACCTGAGTCCGACCTCAAAAATAAGTATCCGTAATGTCCTTACGACAGCCATTTGCAAACTTGTGGTGAAAACCGCATCGAAATAGGATGAGAAATGCAGTCTGGGCGAGGTAACAACGCCCAGGACAGACACACAGACAGACAAAATGAGAAATATATATATATATATATATATATATATATATATATATATATATATATTAAGCTATTTGTGCGAATATTAATGCAAAGAGATTATATTGAATTTAAAGTAAAATAAAAACTTTGTTTTTTTTAATTCAGTTTAAAATATCTCCCAAACTTTGTGAATTGAAGAAATCAATTTTATTTCTTCAAAATGCCAAGGAATCAGTTAAAGTGAAAGAATTCGTGAAGTGGGATTTTGCAGTTCCGAAGTGTTTAATCTGAGGAACTCAAATCAATTGCAGTTTCACTGAGATTGTAATTTGTACAACTCAAGTTTCGTCCTGAATTGGAATTTCGGCCCAACTTTGTCTTTTGGTCGGAAATGAACTTTCGGCCCAAATCCATCTTTTAGCAGGAATTGAAGTTGTAGAACAAATTAGAACATTTTGAAGTTCCATGGGGTGAACCAAGCAATTTGAAGTTATTTCTTCAACATTATCATTGCTGTTTTCTTAGCTGGACCAGAGGACACTTTTGTTATGAATCGGAGTTGTAATTAGCCCTCCGCAGCTTAAACGGTTGCATGGATTGTTGCTTATAAGATAGAATCTAATAAAATTGATACAAGGGTCGATGCTACTTTAAATAAATTGCAATACATATATTCGTTACAAAAAACAAAAATAAATAGTATATTTTCTTTTGTACCTTACCTGACGGATTAATTTCCTCAAACGAAGGAAATACCCACAGATCATGTCAGTTAATTTTATATTTCATGATCTGTATGATTTTTGGCTTTGTCAAAAATCAAGTATCTTTTGTTAGAATTCTGTGAATCTCAATCTTAACTTTGATAGCACATTTAATTATAGGTTTGGAATGCATTCGACTTCAGGTAAACGTGATATTATTTTCTAAAATTAAAAGCTTTTTATATCCAATCATTTTGGTTCCGGTAATTTAAATCTATTATACTTTGGATTGACTATGCGTAAATGTACATGTTTGTTTATATATATATATATTAAGAAATATAGTCTTAAAGTGTGCTATATTTATGGGATAAAGTGCTCAATATCAGATATAGAGCTTGTGTAAATATAAAAGTGAACATAGAAGTCAACACTTAGAGGCGACAGTCTGTTTCATGCTAGATGCAATCGTGGCCTGACACCCGTTTCCCTCAATGTAGAATAACAAAAGTTGACAGGTCATCTGGCTTACATATATATATATATATATATATATATATATATATATATATATATAGCATAATGAGAAGCCACGTATACTTTCTTGAAATGTATATAATATGGAGAAAACAACTGAAAAGTTGCAAATTAAAAAAAATTGAATGTTTATTTTGTGAAAGTATTTATTTTTATTTATATATATATATATATATATATATATATATATATATATATGTATACATATATATTATATTTGAAAACAAACTTCTGAATACAGTTATTTAATTGATTTCTGACGAAAAATCGGGGCAGATCTGGAATATCAATATATATATATATATATATATATATATATATATATATATATATATATATATATATATATATATATAATATATAAATAAATACTTTCCAAAAAAAACATTCTGTTTTTTTTAATTTTCAACTTTTCAGTTGTTTCCTCCATATTTTTATATATATATATATATATATATATATATATATATATATATAGTAATGCTGTAGTAAAATTACAATAATCTAGGCCTATTATAATTGCCTCTCCCCCAAAAACATCTGGAAATCACAACTTCTGGAATGCATTTTGCATATAAGATGATATATTTTTACGAAATAACTTTTCGTTAAATTCCATCAGTAATAAGTAAGATTTAGGCAACACGGATTGGATCTAATAATTTCTACTCTACCTCACAAAACTAAGCTCTTCTCCCAGAATAAGATGATGATGCCCACAGTGTCAAAGGATTTGTTCCAGTATGATCATTGAGTGACTGGCATTCATTCACTTAGGATTAACATACTCGTTTATTAACTGATATCAGTCTCCCGAAGGATGCAAACATATTCGTGGGATTCAGATTAAATGGAAATAATCTTATCTTCCTACTGAAATAAATAATAAATTTGTAATTTATATCAAGACAGATAAAAGACTGGTTTATTACACTGATATACTTCATCTAGTGCTGATATCTTTTATGGATAATATGGCAGAATGATGGCGGCTTTTTCGTGATTTGAGTTAAGAGAAACTACTTCATATCATTAGCGTATATGTTTCAATATCTGTTACTCATTCTGGGACATTTGAATTGATTGATTGTTTTGTTCTTTTTTGTTTATCTATCCTTTGAATGTTATTTTAAAGCAGAACATTTTAAACATTTTAAGAGTGTAACAATTTTTGGAATCATAAGGATTTACTTATACATAACCTACTAATTAACCAATAGCTGTGGGATGAATACGTCGATACATGACATTCACATGTATATTTACACGTGAGTGAAAATTGCGGATCATATACAACTAATGCATTTGGAATATATATGGTAAACTAAAATTTCTGAGGAATGCAGAATATCAGAGGTGGGGTTATTTAGAAATTAGAATTTAGTAATTTCTTCTTGAGTCGGCAAGTAGAGACGCGGAATTATATTTGCTTCTGAAAGAATGGCTTACGAAGAATATGAAAGTTGTCATGAAAATAATCAACCCTAATTTTGAGAATTCAGAAAATATTTTTCAGCGTTAACGAAGCCTATTACAAAAATGAAGGTTCAAACATGAATGCATTTCGCGCACTTCACGATTTTTCGTGAACATAATCGACAAAACGAGAATGAAATTGTAAACGATATAGCGTTGTTGAGGAGATTCACTTCTTGCGCGCG
This sequence comes from Acanthosepion esculentum, assembly GCA_964036315.1. NCBI lineage: Eukaryota > Metazoa > Mollusca > Cephalopoda > Sepiida > Sepiidae > Acanthosepion > Acanthosepion esculentum. The sequence continues at coordinate 99,162,944 of OZ038491.1, forward strand.
ATGAAGAATATGTGTCGGGATTTTCGGTCACATTCTCCTTCACTGCAACAATGTTTTCAGCTGAAGAACGTAAACGAGCACGCAATGGTGTTTTCACATCTTCCCCTGGGCAAGTTTGATTGAATTTAGGAACACTATTTCTAATTGCACTCTTGAAACTGTAATACATTGTTGGATTGTTAATCTGTCTATAGTTGAAATTACAAAAGACTTAAGTTGTTAAATCTGAAAAAAAGGAAAACAATCATTAACCGCTTAAAATTAATTAACATTTAACATCGGTCCAAGTTTTTATAAGACAGTTTTGATGTTATATCATAAAGCATATTATTAAATTAAATTAGTTTTTCATAAGTACTTTTGCGCATAAATTAGACATCGAAATACATACTGTTACAACATGGAATAGTAAGTGTCATCTATTTAAAATACCGACACATTCAAAATGTTAATATATATTAAATTATGTGTGCACTCAGAAAGATAGATAGATAAATAGACTGACAGTGTTCATCGCCTTTACAAAGATCACGCATGTCGGTGTAAAAGCAAAGCCTGAAATTGCAAAAATATTAACGCTTCTTTTGGTCGCTCTCTTATACAATCGCCTCCATCAGTCGCCAAATTTAACACAACTTCCTTTTTACTGATTTTCCTTTAGTGCAATGCGATCCTAAAATTTGTATTTTTTTTATACTTTTTATCATTGAGCGAGGAAGTTTTATTGAAATTGCTCGTGATTTGTATTCGGTAACATTCCAAGAGATCGCACCTCCTTTGAAATTAACATTCTCCTGAAGACAATACAGGGGTTACCAATATCACGATTCTTAATTCCAATAATTCTTATGTGTGCATGATTTTCATTTCCTCAAATCATTCTTCCTTTTCCGATGTTTTTTTTTGCATCTGTCTCTCTCTCATTCTCTCTCACTCTATACCCTCCTCTCTCTCTCTCTCTCTCTCTCACACACACACACAATATATATATATATATATATATATATATATATATATATAATTTATTTATTATAATTTTATCATATAGACAAAATCATTTTACTCACAACAAAGATGCAACTTGGTTTCAGGGCATTTTAACTGCACATCTACGGGTGAGGGTCGGAAAGGGTTATGAACGATCCTGTTTTTAGGCAAGCCCGGATGTAAAACGTCACTTCCTTTTTTATTTTTTGAGAAGAAAATGTACTTACAAAATATACATAGAGTATCTAAGTGAAACAATAGCGGTTGTTGACAGCAGTTTGGTGTTGGGTGGACCGGGTATTTAATGATAAATGGTGTGTGGACATTTTTTCGATGATAAACATCGGTCAAAGTTTAGGTATGTCAACTCACAAGCGTCCTAAGTTTGAGATATATATATATATATATATATATATATATATATATATATATATATATATATATATATATATATATACCTGTGTGTGAAATGGGATCAAATACAGATCAAATATGGATAGGGATAAGGTGAAAATGGGAAATAAATATCGATCTGGCATGTTTCGTTTTTATTATAGCTTCATCAGAGAAAATATGGAATATATTCTGGTATCTATATTTTGTATCGGTTTAGCAGACTTCTCATGCATTAAACTTGTCACGCAGCGTTCGTGTGTATAATTAATACGTGTAACTGTATCATAATTCTGCTTTGTCTATGCAGGTTTCCAAATATGACCAATGGCTCCTAGACACAAGCACAAATACATTCGAATATATGTTATCAGACGAATACCACATAGAAAATTTATAATCAGAACCTGACTATTGTATCGTTTGTGAATCAGAGGAAAAATATTTTAATACTATATAAATTATAGTTCTATTATTGTACATCGAGCAATATTATTATTAGCACCTGTTCTCAACGTACGTTAATTATATATATATATATATATATATATATATATATATATATATATATATATATTGAACAATAAATATTATTTAAAAAATTGAAATCTTCAAACCCACTGGGTTGGAGATTAAGATTCTTTCGTTTATATTATTATTATTTCATTTAGATTCCTCGACTAGTTTCGGCCAACATGGGCATCATCAGGAGAAAAATATTTCTGCTTGCTGGTAGCAGTGAACTACAGAAATGTATGTCTTAATGGAGAAAATGAACTTTTTGTAGTTTTCATTTGTCGTTTTATATGTTTTTCATCTTTTTTACATTAATTTTTTAACATTCCTTGTGTTGGTCAAACAGTCTCTTTTAAGTTGTTATTTGAGATAAGAGCTGGATGGATCCATGCAATTTGCAAGTTTTATTGGTTCCTGGAGAGGGGATGTGTCTCTGTTAAGTGTGTGTGTCTGTGTGTTATTTGTTTCTTAGGGAGTGAGTGAGTATGATATGTGTAACCGTGTATGTTGTTGTGGGTGGGTGTTATCATTTGGCTCATTAGGGAGTGAGTGAGTATGATGTGTGTAAGTGTGTATATTCGTGTGGGATGTGTATATATGTAAGGACTCAGCACCTCCGTAAGCATGTTTGTTTTATGTGGGTGAGAAATGTGGGAAGGTTTTGATTTGTAGGTTTATGTATTAATACTATCTATATTGTTAAATTTAGGGTTTAGCCTGGCTGGATAGTGTGATTTAAACGTCAAATCCACTTATTTTCATGGAACTCTAAAATCTTGCTAATGTTATCTGCTCTGGACTTTTCTATTCTCTCATATATATATATATATATATATATATATATATATATATATATATATATATATATATATATGAGTACTCATCAGTTTTCAACGTATGTGTGAAAAGCAGCACAATTTTAAAGTCATCTGTCAGACGTACATATTACTTGATTATATTCAGCTGTGGCAGAACAATTCATACTTTTTGGAATATTAGGTCTGCTTCATAGCATAACAAAATATCCCCCAAACAACCGTCCGCGGTTTTTGAATCCAGAGTTCAGAATTCAGAGAATTTCAAAGCCGTTCGCCACCCAGTCAGTCCTGCTATATACCTAGATCTGTGGGGAGAAGAGATGGAGTCAAAATTTTCACAATTGTATTAAGACGTAATTGAATGTAATGAACCTTAAGACCGATACATATATTGGAACATGCAAGTTAAAATACAAATGCATATTTGTTTCTACGTCTAAAATCGACTCATCAGGTTGTTAACAATATCCATTTTTTCGTGGTAACTTGCTTGTTCCAATGTAACTGTTTATAATATTTAAAAATATTACTCTACTCTTGTATTGAGCCATTTTTAATTTAATGCTATGTATGGTTGAATTTATATTCTTGTCATTCTTTTATATTTGTTCATATATATATATATATATATATATATATATATATATATATATATATATATATATATATATATATATATATATATATATATATACAAATACATAGACACATACAAATCTAACGAATAAAAAAATATATTCTTCTACTCACCAACTATATTACATCTACAATTGCAAATAATGTATCCGAACACGACATAAAATTTGGCAAAACTAGGTATAAACAGTAAAAGTCGTAATCAATACAAAACAAAACAATGAGCTAAAACTACTGTAACGATTGTAAGAAAGAATACATTGGAGAAACATCAAGAGCTTTAAATAAAATGTATATTTTACAAAAGAACTCAGCAAATCCGTTATTAGCTCACCGTAACGAGACTGGCCACAATTCTGATATAAACAAATTCTAATCATATTAAATTGAAAAGAATTCAAAAGGAGGAAATGGTTAGGAAATGCTTTAATTGCTCGATCATCCAGAGTAAATTTGTGTCCAGGTTCTTACAGTGTTTCACCATTCTTGCCAGATCTTCAAAGGTGATCTAAACAGAAAGAAAAAAAAAGAATCTAAATCAAATTGGCTCGATTTTATACACACAAATCCCCACCCTATATATATATATATATATATATATATATATATATATATATATATATAGAGAGAGAGAGAGAGAGAGAGAGAGATAGAGAGAGAGATAATTCTCAAAATATGATTTTGGAATGTGTTATGGGGTAAGGTCAACAAAAAATATTAAAATATTACGAGGTTTCGGGTCTTTCAAAATCGTTTTCTTTTCCTCTTTCCAGTTTGACCGAATCAGGGTTGAGGAGTCCGTGCTCCGCCTCCGTATATTTTGATGCAAGGTTTTTTTGTTTTTGTTTTTTATCATAATTGTCCCTTCTGAAATTTAATTAGTTTTATTTATCTTGGAGTTACTGCAGTCTTTCGTGTTAACTCATTTTTCTCCATTACGTTTCAATTTCACTAAGAGGATGAACGCCCATCTATGTGCTCAAAGCGTGCGTTGAATTTCGTTGAAACGCGTGACAGCAGACTACAAAACCTGTGTATATTAACTAGATAGCACTGAATTATTTATTTAATATTTTGTAACACTGCAGTTGATCTCTCTACGTCGGGAGCGGAAGTAAGACATTATAAAGTAGTCTTCAGGGAGAGCTTTGATTCTAATTACGCTACGTGTGGGCTGACAATGATCGAATTTCTCGAAAGTGATTCAATGGCATAAAATTGAAAATTTCCCTAAGGATGAGGAAAACGTAGAAATAGTAGAAATATTTTTCTACAGAAGGAATCTGCAAATTGTATGGATGGAGCGTGTAAGCAATAAAGACGTTATAAAAAAAATGCCAATAGAAATAAGTTTCTGAGACACATAATGGGGAAGGGGGGCGAGGAAAGACAAGCTTTAGTGGGCATAGAAGGGAAGAAGAAGAAGAAGAAGAAGAAGAAGAAGAAGAAGAAGAAGAAGAAGAAGAAGAAGAAGAGGAGGAGGAGGAGGAGGAGGAGGAGGAAGAAGAAGAAGAAGAAGAAGAAGAAGAAGAAGAAGAAGAAGAAGAAGAAGAAGAAGAAGAAGAAGAAGAAGAAGAAGAAGAAGAAGAAGAAGAAGAAGAAGAAACTGAAATTGACATCTTAGTTGATTTCCTTTCGCCTTTGTAGCCCTTATAAAATGTTGGATTTTATATATATCCTAATCTCTGTTCTGACAAAATAAGCTTGTTAGGTAGATTTTTGCGCTGCTTTCCTCTGTGTCCCCCCCTGAATAAATTTCCAGGCCCTCTTTCCACGTTATGTGCCTTGAAAACTTCTATAATACCTGCTACGTATAAAGGTCCTTTTCGTTTTGACTTTTTCTAAAACTACGATATTCAGTCAGGATATACACGACATCATTCTCAGAACAAAGACTTGTTTCTTCATGTATTTTCCCATCTGTGATGATCTATTAATCACAGCCATATAAAGGGTGACATAGATGAATTGTCGTCAGAATTCGGCAAAAATAAAAATAATACCGATATTTCATTTTAACTAATAAATTTACCTAATTTATACTAAAGTATCTTGAAATACTAAAGAGTAAATTTATCGCATTGTCTTCAACCACGTCCTCCCATCGACTTCGGAATCTCCTGTAGCTCTTCTGGACGGTCTCCTTGTTTAAGTTAGTAAATGCTTCATTAATCCGTACCTTCAGTTAATCTTTGTTGATTATATGAGTTTTGTTAATCTCTCGCTCAACTACGCCCAACACATAATAATCTTGGTGGTTGCAATTTGGGTAGATAGGTGGCCAGATATAAAGGTTGATCTGGTTGCAGAAATTGTCTGACAGCAATGACTGTGTACTCCTGCTTGTGTGGCATCGTGCAAAGTCATGTTGCCAGACATAGTCTTCCAGCAGCTGCCCTCGTGATCAAGAGAAGCACTACCACCTTAAATGACTTGATGTAGGACACCTTGTTGAGCCCGAGGCCCTCACCTCACCAACGCATTCCGGAGATCTTTACTTATCAGGACGAACAGAGTGAATTTCCCAGATGCTCACGTACTTAGTCCCTATTATACTCATCCAACTGTTTCTGAATCCTTCTCACTTAGATTTACGGCCAAACAAATTGAATTATTCGGATTAGAATTTCCAGTGCGAATGCCACATATTAGAAGACGTCGTTTCCAAATTTCTGGTGGAGTGAATTGCCTCATCGAGTTTCACACAGGCGCTGCCCAATTGATCCTACTCTACTGTATTGTCGACAAAATAAAAAAGCAACACGCGGCGCGAAATAATAATATAAAATGGCGACATTTAACCATCGCGTCATATAGGTATACACATATTACATAATAATTCTCTTTGATTACTATGAATACGTTGCTTAAGTTTGGCAAGACATATTTGACTATTCACATCCGTCTTCTGACATCGATGTTGCATTAAAACATTACGTGATATTTAAATTTGGCCCCTGTTTCATTTTGATATCTCCAAATTAAAATGTTAGTCTGTTTGTTTTGGTGACATCTATGGAGTCTGTCTTCTAACAATTTACATTTAGTCCATTCTTTTCGATTTCTTTTACTAGAATCCGTAGGATTTGCTGAGTCTGCTGTCTACACTGCTGTTCACATTGTGGCTGCCAATACTGTATCATGGAAGAGCCTCATATTTTATCAGGATTGCTTCATTGTAAAGATTGAATAGGTTCGGTGTGATAGAACACCATTGTCTGAAAACGCTTTGTATTTTTGTGAATTTATTGAATTACTTCTATATCTTCATGCAGACGGTTTATTTCCAAAATAATTTCTGTATTATTCTAAGAAATTTTCCAAATAAATGAAGTAAATTAAAGTGAGTATCACTGTATTAGGCAAGCTAGCCTAAGTGCCATGTTTTGAATTCGCCAGATCCGCGTTATGATGTCGCAGGATGTTCCTGAGTTAATTCCTTACAAAAAGGAAATATTATGAGTAAATACGCGTATCCAATATCATGTATCTACACATATATGTATAACAGATATTCCAATTTCAATAGAGATTCTTATAAGCTCCAACATAACAAAACTTACTCCATTCCAAATCTAATAACACATTGCACAAATCCAACCAACAACCTAAATACTTAAAATCATCGATCAATTTGAAAGACCTGGAAATGTTGGAGATGTTATGGTGACATTCTTGAACGATTAATGAGGATATTCTCTGAGCCAGCTGGGGCTTAGTGACTGATAACTTAATATCTATAAAGTTTGTCCTGTTAGCCAATTATCATAAAACCCATAGGATTTATTGCACGTTGTAGCGTAGAATTACTGTTAATTTGAGAGGCATTAGTTTTGAAATGGGGTGTAAATTGATGCGATATTTACATTTAATGCGAAGATAACAGTTCTATTTGGCACCAGGTATAAGGCTCTTGTATCATTTATGACAATTCTTACGTGCCGGAAATATCTGTCCGGAATGCATATAGTCTCGCTACACCGTCTCTATGAAAAAATATTCAAGTCAAAGATAAAATATATCGTTTACTTTTTTTCCGACAAAAGAATCGTTGCATCAGAAAATATATCTGTCGAGGCACGGTAGCCTGACGGATTGCAGCTGGAATTGAGGAATAGAAGGGCCAAGTTCGAATTCCAGTCAAGTTCATTATGTTCACTTAGGACGGTATGAATACATCTATTCTCTGTCCAGCTATGGGTATATAACATGACAAATTAGGTCTAAGAGAAGGAAAACCTTGAATTCACAACCTAATGAGGAACGTTTGAGAAAAATATTGCACGGTGTACACCAGTTCTCTGTACTGGGTTCCTCAAAAAATTGTGGTTGGTTCTGCAGATATCAATTACCATCTGGCTGTTCTTGTCTCAGAAATGAGTCGATCGACCTCGCCAGGCCAGGAAAAATATTATAGAGATGAAGATAATATGTATCTTTTGGGAAGAGACATGCAATGTGCATTACGAACTGATTCCAACTGGACAGAAGATGCTTTCAGACAGGTACTGTTCCAATTAAATGAAGAAATCAAATAGAAACGTCAAGAAATCGGAAATATATCGCAAACCATCAGCAGAACGTCTTCGTTTTTGCAGGTTCGTTAAATGTTGGCACAGATTGTCTAGTACATATTATTAAACCGCCCATTTTCCCCTGGCGTGGTACCATCACATTACCGTTTCTTCCGATCTTTATAAAATTACTTAATCGTAAGTAATTCAGTTATCTAGAATAATTTAAAACCAACTTACACAAGTTTATCAAGCCGAGGGATGCCAATATCAGGGAAAATCAAATAATAAGGCATGTTCAAGGACCATGGAAATTATGGAAGTAAAGAGGACATATGTAGATGTATAAATCTATAGATGAATATATATACAAAAACAAACAAGAGTTTTGATGTGACCACCATAGAACATCTACAGACGATCTAATACATTAGACAAGAAAAAAATCCCAAACAATTTAATGCAAAAGCCGAACATCTATATACGCAGTAAATTAAACTGCTTAATGTCTACATCACTTAGATATAAAAATGCTTCAAAAATCAAAAATGGACAAAGGACAGCTCATGCTATTTTCCTTTGATAAATATCTATATATACTACAAGATATACTTATATATATATATATATATATATATATATATATATATATATATATATATATAAATATATATATATATATATGCATGTAAGAATACACATATGCACGCATATATATATATATATATATATATATATATATATATATATATATATGTGTGTGTGTGTGTGTTGTGTGTGTGTGTGTATAAAAATATGTTGGTATCTAATCCAAGTTAAGACTAATAATATAAAATATTAAAACGGATTCATAAAGGGAGCTCAATATATTTATTATAACAGAGCACAGATAAATATATTTCATAGAATAGAATTCAACATTTCCCCATTTCACCCTACAAGAACTAACTTGCAGGAATTGTTAACACCGAGAAGTGAAGAGATAAAATAAAATTAAAATTAAAGAATATGAAAGAAGATAGAAAGATGAAAATTTAAAGGAAAAAGGAAAAAAAAGGAAAGCAAAAACAAGACTATAACAGAAGACGGAATAAATAGTCTAGATATAGCTTATACCAAATTTCATGGTGGTAGGGAGAGTGTTCAGACACCAGTAAAAATAAACTGAACTAGATTTTAAAATAAAAATACATGTAGTTTCTCTAAGGAAAATTACATAAAGGAAATAAAAAATTAGAGAAGATTTTATTCATTTTTAATTTCCTTTAAGTAATTTTGCTTCGATTTTTTTCACTCATTGGTTTTGACAAATACTGCATTTTGTAGGATGAAATAGCTATTGAAACGGGTAGATATTGAATTTCAAGTTTATGTAATCAACATACATGCATATATATATATATATATATATATATATATATATATATATATATATATATATATATATATATATATATATATATATATTTATACACAATTAAATAGAAGAACTCAAAATCGATCGCTGAATATAATTATTTCATTCATATTTAAAATTAACTTTTAAAAGTGCAATGATAATACTTCCACCACATCTTAAATAATTTATGATGGACGTAGGTTTTTAATTTCAGTACATAAAATTATCTTAATTTTAAGGGTGACTTTCCCTGGATTTTGCAATTAATTTTGAATATTTCCGAATATAATTTAAAGTAGAAAAAATTGTTTTACAATAAAAAAATGTCGCAAAAATCACGTAAAATTTCACCGAAAACATCGCATCAAAGAAAAATAGGGAATCAAAAATTTCAGGATTTTCCTCACTGTTTAGCAATATATATATATATATATATATATATATATATATATATATATATACAGTTCAAAAATTTAAAGGTATCCCCAGAATTAGTAAGTGATGAACTTGACGAAAGAATGGAAAAAATTAAAACGAAATATGTTCTTAATATCATTGACAAAAGAATGGGATCAGTTATGAAACTTATATTTCATAAAATTCAGCAACGAATGCTAAAACTCTGTGCAGCAGTAATCAAGGCTAAAGAAATGTATTTGAACGAGATCAAAACTTTATTCTAAAATGATTTTTTTCTTTTTGTTATAATAAAATTCTTATAAAGAATAAACATGTCTCACTATAGTTTAACCATTTATAATAATTTTCTCTATTTAAAGCGGAACAGAACTACATTTGGGGGACAATTAAAATAAATCATCAGTAGTGGTCTCAATCATTTGAACTGTAGTGCATATATATATATATATATATATATATATATATATATATATATATATGCATGTGTGTATGGAGAGAGAGAGAGAGAGAGAGAGAGAGAGAGAGAGAGGTAGATTGATAGTTAACCTTATGCAGTCATACATTTTTTATATAAATGCTAATATGTACCGTTCTAAATATTTCCCTCCTATGATTGATGAATTTTTGTATGTGTGTGGGTGTTCAGTTTTTGCTTTGATAATTTACTGATTGTTGTGCTTTTCCTTCAAGATATCGCGAGATAATTAATCATTGATATATGAATTATGACCTCTCAAAACCTAACTGCATATTTAATGAGTTAGTTTGGATTCTGTCTTTTACATTTAAACAATTTTCTGACAAGGGAAATCATGAACTTCTTGACGAAAGTAATATTCCAAATACTTGCATTCTCTAGAACAAAGTTTATTATTTGCCAGAATGCATTTAAAATAATACGGAATATATATATATATGCACAATTGAAGCACGGCGGATTAATGGATAGCGGCTCTGATTGAGGAATCGGAGAGCCGATTTCGAATTCTATTACATTCACTTACGTGCAAATATCCTTGGTAAAGTTATGAATCCTCGTAAAATAGCAGGACAGACTGAGTTCTATGGCCTTGCGTGAAAACTAGTCTAGGAGAAAGGCACCGCTGAATTCAAAACCTGCGGAGGGTTGTTTAGTGACCTTGGGCACGTAGTGCACAAAATCTCTTAATTCGGGCCTCCAAAAATTGTGGTTGTTTCTTCATAAAGCTTTCACCAATATAATCAAATCATATGTGCTGTTGTCTGGGTTGTCGGAGCTGTTTCACCCTCATACGTCGAATACAATATATTTGCATATATATATTTTCTTGTTAAAAGTGTTTTAATGATATTAATATTTTATTAAAAATTAATGTTATTTTTTCTTTCACATCGCAAATAATTTTGTTTTTATAATTCAATCCGCAGGAGATACCGAATTAACTTGTTAAAAATGGATTTTCTATATGAAATGACACAATTTGTGTCTTGGTTTATTGAAAGAAACTCGGATATGTTCTTCCTGCAAGGAATAGGACCCATACGGAGATTCACCGAATATTTTCTGTACATTTCGCTATTAACTTCCTTTTAAGTAATTATTCAATTTCTCTTGTAATTTTTATTAAGGTTTCTGTTTCTAATTTTGATTACGTTTTCTATTTGTCTAATAAGTTTAGAAACTCCCAGTATATCAGTTTGTATGTGCATGTGTACGCATTTTTTTCCTTTAAAAAAGTGGGTATATTTATGGGTAACTGCTCAAAACCAAGCATAGATTTTCGTGGATAAAAATAAATCAATTCTTAATGACCACTCTCATTTGGACGCCTTAAGCGTCTAGCGTATAGCGTATAAATATATATATATATATATATATATATATATATATATATATATATATATATATATATATATATATATATATATATATATATATATATATATATATATATATACATACACACACATATATATATATATAAAGAATAGAGGAAGAGAGAGAAAAAGAGTAAATTCCAAACATCAAAAGCCAACAGTAATAAATTTAGTCGTAAATTTATATTTTGTTTCCCTTTTTTGCAGCCTTTATAAGTTCAATTTCAATAGATGAACTTCATCATTTATTTCAGAAGTTTAAAATTAATTTTGATGAACATTTTTTCTCATCTTACATTAATGTAGGTCACTTTCTGCAATAGGAAACACCAAAATTTGAAAGAAAATATTGCATGCTGAGGTTAAGATGTGAGCAATGACGATGTTTTGTAGAAAATGGAAACAAAAAGGAATCTCATACTTAACATAAAGAAGAGGAAGTTTACATTTCTGGGTACGTAATGATGAAGGAGTTCTTGGGAAATCTGATACTTGCAGGACTGAAATATGACAAGACGAAAGAAGCGTGTAATACACTTGATGAACATGACGGTAGAACAGGGATTGGGAGAAATAACATAACAATAATAATTGATTAAGAGCTACAAGTACCAGGACGATGTGTAGGGTGATACTCGCCTAATTCTTGAAGGGACACGGCAAATAAAACAAAGAAAATTGTTGTTTATATCAGCATAATATTCAATTATTAAATTGAAATCACTACGGAACTTCGAATATCAAAATGTACATATATTTACTAGTTCTTTCGAATTTTCCAGAAATTAGAGATACATAAATATTTGGTCGTCCTCGACAGCAAAACAAATCGCAATGCGGAAACTGATTTCGCTATTAAAAACACAACACACTATTATTGCAAGACAACTGATGAATGAAAGTAATCTATCCAATTTGTTATCGATAATTTTTCTTTCCTTATGCAGGCATCCCTCACATCATGATAATTTGGGTAATTCGTCACCGATTTGTACGCCAAAATATTTATATAGCATAATTCGTTTGGTGCAAAACATAATACTCGAGTAGTGCAGTAAAACATGTTTAAGTTAAACCATACTAAATGAATATTGATTATTTTATAGATACTGATTAATTAATATTTTTTTAAAATATAAAAATGGCGGACTATTTTGTTTGTTAAATATTACGTTAACTAATTAATTACAGTAGTTTTCTAAAATAGACGGTCATAAATAGATATGTTTTTATAATATAAACCGATAATAAAAATGCATATTTGAACATTTGTCTCTTAGAATTTTTGAAAATTTTTTTTCGTGTTTATTTTGATGGTTTTAAAATGAACAACTTAATTACATACAGAAATTGACTTTCCTTAAATAATATCGAAACATAAAATATGCATACATTTACTATGAAAAGATTATAAATAAAATTTCCAGGAGGAAATACCAATGATTATGATATATTTGAAACATTTCTCAGTATCCCCAATTATATGAATAGAGGAATACCATGTGGCAAACAACACTAAATAATTTTCATAAATATCATATTGTTTAATAAACATAGAATTGTTATTGTATCTTCTCATGTCTACGAATATTTTAATTAAAAAGTACGCAAATTAGAAATCGTGAATGACATTAACTTTTGAGATCCAAATTGCATCTTTTCCTATAATTATTATATTTCATTGATGCGTTTTCGATTAGTGGCTATCTTTTAATTTATACATTAGCCGCACTAATCGGTGAGAAATATATTCTTTAAAGAAAGCGAAACATCCAGGCGTACGAATAACTAACATGCTTAAATAAATATATACAGAAGGGATTTGCTATGAGCTGAAAAATAGAAAACACTAACAAAACAATAGTAATCATGAACAAACACTTAATTTCGTCATGCAAGCCATTGTGGCATTTATTTTCTAAAGATAAATTTTGACAAAATATTGCGTAAATATTGGCTAAATCTGTATGACAAAATCCTTGTTATTCGATCCGCACATCACACTACAGCAATGTTCGTCAATCCCATTAAATGATCAGAAGAATTGCAAGTGAAACGTTGAGATTATTTTAATACCATGTTTATAATAAGGATTTGACAGCGTTGTTTGTTCTTGTAATTTTTCTGACTGTATTCCCAATATGTTATCCTTATCAAGCGTAACTCATAGAAATATTTTTTTTTTAATCTTCGTACTTGATACCCGATTTAATCCCAATGTGACAGACGGATAAAGATCGTATATATATTGAGCGAAAGAAACTTGTTTTGTAGGAATTCCTAATCAGATTAATCATTTTGCAAAGACTTTCATATATTCAATCACATATAGATATATGTACGTATAGATATTTACACACACACACACACACACACACACACACACATATATATATATATATATATATATATATATATATATATATATATATATATATATATATATATATATATATATATATATATGTGTGTGTGTGTGAGTGAACAATGAAGTCAAAACCTAGAGGCAACATTCTGTTTCATGCTACAATCAATACCAAGGCTTTAGGAGTGTATCTAGCATGAACGAGACTAAGGCCTCTGGGTTTTGACTTCAATGTTCACTTTTCTATGTAAGATACGCACTATCCATGATATTGAGTACTTTAACACATAAATATAGTACACCTTAAAACTATAATTTACCATATATATTTACATACACACATTCGTTCATACGCACATGTATGCATATGTGTGACCGAGTGACTAGACCAAGAATCTGGTTTCGAATCTCACCATCGATTTGCTGTGGCGGTAATTTCTAAATGCTATTGACCTGGGTTGGGAGCGATCCGATATGCGGCCCATATGGCATGTTCCTGAAAATCATACAACGAATTGTCGCAAGAAATTTTTGAGTGAAATTTCGACGATGGATAAGTTCTGTAGCCGTCGATGTTTGCGTTAGTATGAAATCCCAGGTAAGCGTGTACAAGGATTAGAGAATACTTGGTTAGACAAATTTGCTATCTCCGAGATACTGTAAACAATGTCTTCTCTGCATAGTTAAAATATAGACGACAGGGAACTAGAGTGATCGTTGTGAAATAACCAATATACCTGTGAAGACACCGGCATCATGTGCTGACATACACTCTACCTATCAAACATTTCTTCTCGCGAAAATGTAGCCAACATATATACGAATAAGACGAGGGCACCTAGAGGCGGTGGAATGCTTAGGAAGCTTCTCTCGCTAGAATAATTACGACTGAGTAGTGAGTTCGATCCTCACTAGGTCTTGGAATATCACTATATATGAATAGGACGTATTTCGCGCTCTTGGCAAAATTTACTGTATTTTCCGTCTTCAAAAATACCCTAAAAATAGACCAATGTAAGGCAAGGCACATGCTCAAGTAAGCTTGAACGGTCACATAATTGTCTTCACTGGTGGGGACGTGGATTTGTGTGTTGAGTCATTACACTCTAATGTTAGCTATCTAATTCAGCCTTTTATATGATGTAACCGCAGTACTTAATTGTTACAAGTGATTCTAAGACTATAAATCTTCTTGTAGGCAGGTCACAATCTTAAATATGCTCTGTTTCCTAGCAGCGGTGGGAGCCTTTCTGCTCTTGACTAGTATGTCACTGCCATACAAAATCGGGCGGGTGATTAATGTAAACAATATATGGCGCCAGTATGTGACGGACGCATGGTGAATGACATTTTTACTTTCCAATATTAGGGTCTTCCAATCCACGGCGTCTTGTAAGTAAGAAAATCCGGTAGTTGTAAACAGAAGTAAAAACACTATTTCGTTCAGATAAATTATTTACTCTATCAAAGCCAAGATAAAATATGAAGGATGTTAAGTCATCTAATTTAATATCCTTGTCTTAAAGCTTACACGCGCATATATATGTTTCGTAGCTCATCAGTGTGGCTAAACATCTGACTGACTCAACCCGGAAGAGAATCCAGACTGATTTCCCATCAGTCTGAGATTTCACCCCAGACCTATCAGCACTCTTTTGAAAGGAAAGCAAATTTTACGTACTTATTTTTCGAATAAACACGCCAATGACCAATGGAATATGTTTTCCTTGTATTGGAATATGCGTGTATACACGAAGAATTAAAATAACTTTCAAACAGAGATCTACAACATTTTTATTTATTGGAATATTTTTTCTTTCCAATTGGAACAAATGAATTACAAAAACGCTTTGTGAACAACTTCAAGCAAAATGATTTGTGTATCCTTGAAGTAATTGCGTTAGCATAGGATAAACTAATAATGCGTCTATACAGTGGCAGATGTATGTGACAGGTCTCGTAGATTCATGTGACAGGTCTGGTGTGTATGAATTATATCAGGTCACCCCATAAGTTCTGTCCGAATTTTGAATAAAAAAACAATTGACCAAATGTTACATTTAATTAAAGATTCAATCAACAATGTAATTTCCCTGATTATCTATGATCCCCTTCCATCTATTAACAAGCTTACTAATTCCATTACTGTAAAAAATTTTTGGCTTTGATTCGAAGAACTCACAAATGTCAGTTTTAACCTCTTCCTGTGTTACAAAAGCTGTTTCTTCCAAATGATTCTGTAAGCTACGAAACAAATTGTAATCTGAAGGAGCAAGGTCGGGGGAATAAGGTGTATGAGGAAATTTCTCCCAACCAAGTTGTTCAATCTTTTGTGACGTGATTCTTGCTGTGTGTGGTCTCGCATTGTCCTGATGAAATATCACCCGTTTTCGATTCACTAGAGAAGGTCTTTTTTCATCAAAGCTTGGTTCAAATGCTCTAATTGCTGACAGTATATTTGAGCATTTATTGTTGCATTATGTGGTAAGAATTCAAAGTAGATTATTCCTTAGCAATCCCACCAGATTGAAAGAAGAACATTTTGCCCATGATGTTCCCTTCCCGGCTGTGGCTGGGGTCCTTCCCCTTTACCAAGCCACTGTCTACGACGCTTAACATTTCGATGAAAGATCCATTTTTCGTCGCCAGACACAAGTCTATCCAAAAAAATGTGAAACAATTTGGCGAAAATGGAGAGAAGAACAGATGTCAACTCGGGATTTGAGGTTGTTTTCAGACAATTCATGAGGCACCCATTTTCCAAGTTTAGGAACTTTTCTAAGTTGTTGAAGATGACGATGAACAGTTGTATGGTTTGGACTGAGAACCACTGCCAATTCCTCAACTGATGAAGCAGGATATTCTTCAAGGGCTTCTTCAAGAAGCTTTTTATCAAACTCAATTGGACGTCCGGTTCGATCTTCATCTTCAAGGGTGAAATCTCCACATCTGAATTTTGCAAACCATCTTCTGCAAGTTCTTTCATTCACACATTTCTCTCCATAACCTGAATGAATGTTTCTAGCTGCTTCGGCTGCTGAGTTTCCTTTCTTGAACTCATAAATCATTATGTGCCTCAAATGATTCTTGGGTACTTCCATGTTAGCAGGGATTTAAAATTTTATTTTATTTTTCTCTGAAATAAGATTTGTTCAGTTTAAATGCATCTAAACATAAAAATAATGTTCTGCTCCATTAGAAATTATAAAATACTCTTTAAATTTCGTTCATTTTAACAAAAAGTTAAAATTCGGACAGAACTTATGGGATCAAACTTTTGGATTTTTAATCGCAAGGTTATTTACTTATACTTATATTTAAATATTCCTTTTAAGGAAGAAAAATATTGTTGAACATATTCTGAAGTTGAGCCTCCAAAATTTCATTCTAAGGTATTTTACCGTCTGCCAATTCAAAGAATATCGTGTGTCACGTACGGTATAGCTGGTTGGTTATTAGATATTAATACAAAGATCCAAATAATCGGAGCCTGTTAATGCACAAAAATTGAGTTACTTTTTTGTGTGTTGAGTTTACAATACTTAAATCTATTAGAATTTTCCTATGACTCTGAATCGGAGCTCCAGACACACACTCTCACTTACTTTTCTCTCTCTCTCTCTCTCTCTCACACACAGACACACTCACTCACACACACATAGGTGTCTGTATCTATCTATCTATCTATCTATATATATATATATATATATATATATATATATATATATATATATATATATATATATATATATATATATATACATGTGTGTGTGTGTGTGTGTGTGTTTATGCGTGTATTTGATTAATGCAGTTAAAATTTATCTAAGTTGATTAATGTTATATTCAGCACCTACAGATCAGAAGGTTTTAGCTATATATATATATATATATATATATATATATATATATATATATATATATATATATATATATATATATATATGGAGAGAGAGAGAGAGAGCGACAGAGAGGCAGCGAGAGTGTATTATTAGTGAGTGAGTGAGAGAGATACATGAGCACACACACACACACACACACACGATTTCCTGGTGACATGTCCATTCACCCGATCATGATGTCGAATATACATGCTGTGGATCCCTGCATGCGTACTGTGTAATAACCTGCGTTGAGCGGTAGGTCATTTAAATCACGCAACCTAACTGAAGAGTTCTAAGCAGGAAGGCTGTGTTCATTGAAATATTATAAC
The DNA here is from genome assembly GCA_964036315.1 of Acanthosepion esculentum. Lineage (NCBI taxonomy): Eukaryota > Metazoa > Mollusca > Cephalopoda > Sepiida > Sepiidae > Acanthosepion > Acanthosepion esculentum. The sequence goes on from OZ038491.1 coordinate 99,181,059, forward strand.
AAACGCCATATTCGACAACGAAATAAATGGGAATACGTTTCCGTTTAAAACTTTGTCGTTCGATCTTGAGCGCAAGCAAACATTCTCTCTCTCTCTCCCTTTCTCTGTCTCTTTCTCTCTAACACATACAGACAGACACAAACGTACACAATCACACACACACACACATATATTATGATTAACGATGAAATTTAAATCGCTTCGCGGAGACGTTTTCAGATGTTTATATGTGTGTATATGTTTTATGAAAGTGAGAAAATTAAAATCGCCGAGACGATTTCAAATATTTATGTGTTTTTTTTATGTGCGTGTGTGGGTGTATGTTTGTATTGGTGTGTATTTGTTTTGGGAAAGAGAGTGACACTTAAAACCGCTTAGATAAGAGTTACTGATAGAGATATTAAGTCTTTTGCTATAATCTATTGTCTGTAGATTTGCTTTCGTGAAGATATATATTCAAGGACGAAACCAAGTAGAAAACACTTGAAAGTACAATTATATGATTAATATCTCTATTTAAATATTTTTTCTTAAAACACTGAGCGTATAATTGTAATCGTTTTATTTTTTTAATATAGGCGTGAAAAGAAAATTGAATGTTATTTTTAATATGGTATTTGAATGAAGAAAAACTATTTTGTTTCTTTTTCAATAGAGCAACTATAGTACACGAGAACTTATTTTAAAAAAAACAAGTGTTTAGTAATATTTCGCAGTATTTAAATATGAATATTACCCCCCACCATAATAAATTAAATCTGCTGGTGCCATTGGCAATGCCAACAATGACAAATGTTACTTTTTCGTTCAAGAAGATGTTACACTAGTTTACTCTAAAATATTACGATCAATTGACAATAACAGCATCCCTTTGATTGTATTATACTTCATTGATATTTAATAAGCTTATATTAGCTTGGTAAAATATTACATTTAAAAGATTTCTTACTATGATTTCTGTGTCGTGCCAGAAAGATTTTCTCGTCTGAGTACATCTTTCGAATCTATAAATCAACCATCCGTCCTTGTATGGAATATTGCTTTCATATATGATCTGGTGTCCCCGATGTAAGTCTGGAGGTTTTCAAAAAAATCTAGAGACGCATATGCAATACGATAGGTCCTGATCTGTCATCTAGTCTACAGTCGTTTTCTCACAGACGTGCTGTGCCTTCGTTCTGACTCTTCTAGAAATATGTTCACGCCAAGTGTTCCGTCAAGTTGATTTCGCTGTTCCAAGAGAGCATGAATTTAACGAGCTACTAGATTGGCATCACATTCCACCGTTTCCCTGTCGAACGGTTAAATGTAGCTGTTTCTTCTACTCGAACAGCTTCTTCTCTCGCACTTTCTGTCTGTGGAACTCCCTACTTCTTGTTTGCTTCCTTGTTAACTACAGACTTCAAATATTCAAGGTTAATATCATTCGACATCTCCTGATACATTGATCTTGTTCCCCGTCCTTCTCTTTATCCTCTGCCAAAACTGGCCTCTTTACTCTTGTTCTCTACTCTCTGTAATCCCTTGCATGCTAGTGGCACGCCCGAATAACTTGAGGGTGAAATGCTTAAAACATATATATTTATAAATTTACCATTTGTTTTTGTTTTATTGAATATTACTACTCAATCTGGTCTGCCTGTTATATATTTAGATATTCTTGAAAAAATTCAAAGAATCTGCAATGTCAGTGACCTTGATCTGACATCTCGGCTTCAATCACTTTCACATAGCCTTAACGTAGCTTCCATGTGAGATTTCCGCTCTTTTAAAAGTTGTTAATTTTATTTCTCCACTACACAGACAAAATGTACATATTGGAACTAGTAAGAACTACGTAGAGATATTGAGGTATTATGGTGTCTGTAGTAAGAATGGTCAGTAAGAAGATGCTTTTACGGTGTAAGAAATACTGTTGTGTGTCTTGACTAGTATTTAGCTAATTTTAAGATAAGACAGGGTGAAGACCAGTTTCCCCTACCCACCTTTTAGCCTTGTGCCAGATTTTTATATTTTCAAAATTCATATTACTTTCCGCTATTGTACCTAGACTGTATGAATTTAAGAGCAGTATTAAAAAAACGGCATTTTACAATTTAAATGGCTAGATTTAACCGTAATATCTATACTAAGTGTTTCTTTTATCGCGTTCCTAGCTTACAAGTCAGATTTGATCTTCAAAAATTAAAATGCCAATCTGTATGTTTTGCTTTTTTAATTCATGTCCTTTCATTGTCCGCTCTCTTTAATTGTAGTGTTTCTCATTTTACCCAACAACCATGTAACCCCTTGCGTCCTAGTGGCTTTATTGCCGTGCTCGGAGTGAAATGATTTAAGAAAAGCTCAACACATGGTCCGAATAAATGTCCTGAAATAATAAATTGCTAATCAATGCGCCATACTACGGGCCCTATTTGGCACAAATGATATAAATCATCAGAAAAACTGGCAATGTCTATCAATAATCATAAAGTAATAAAATTATATTACATGTAAATAGAAGTAACTGCCGAAATTAGATTTAAGGGAAAATTATGATGATCCTTTGGCAGATATTTTTGTGACATTAATCGAATATATGCTGGTACTTTTACGTTTGATAACTGATTGCTCTTCAGTGCAAGATATCTGCTTGAACCTTTTAGTCTATCTTTTAGAAATGGGTTTCTCATCTTTAGCTAATGTTAAATGGTCGCAGATCATTTGTAAACTTGAATGCTATGCATTAGAAATGATTATCGGTCTTGTTCTAGAGTGAACAAATTACAGACATCAGTCATATTTCGGCAATTGGGGGAATGGATCTGAAAGTCTATTTATCTACAGAGTGAACTTCAATGTTTGACGTGCGAAATATAACATGATTATAATGGACAAAATTTTGGGACTTCATCCAGAGTCAAAATTATCTGAATAAATTGGAATATATATATATATATATATATATATATATATATATATATATATATATATATATATATATATATATATATATATATATATATATACAGGTATGGAATAAGAACAAATGGAATATAATTCCACTGTCTGTAGCATTTTAAAAAAAGGGCTCAATGCTGAGTAGAGATTAATATTATTTACTACATGAGATTAAAACAAAAGCAAGTTAAAAATCGTTCCACAATAGCTTTGATTTTTCAGCACACAAATTGAGCATCCTCAGGTTTTTGAATATAACTGGTCGGTAAGAACTTATTTTTAAATTTCAAAAGAAGATAACAACAAATCGAATTTGAAATGAGGCCTATTTGTTTATCCTGATTAACCAGTTAGGTGTCAGATCTACGCTGAATTGAAAAATAAGATTATATATATATATATATATATATATATATATATATATATATATATATATATATATATATATATATATATATGTGCGTGCGTGTGTGTGTGTGTGTGTGAGAGAGAGAGAGTGTGTGTGTATTTGTGTATCTGTGTGCGCGCACACACACAAACACACGGTGCATAATTCTAGTTATTGTATCGTGATATTCAGGTAGTCGCCTGAAGATCGTAAGAGAGTTTGATAATTTACTAGAGACTAGTATTTCGTTGAGTGTCAGCAGTGTGGTCTGTCTGGATACACTGTACGTGGAACACTTTCATTTACTCCTTATGTAGTTGCTCGGTTCGTTATTTCATTCATAGTTGTTTTGTTTTTATTTTGCACCAACATATTTGTATTGTTATAGCGTATATATATATATATATATATATATATATATATATATATATAGAGAGAGAGAGAGAGAGAGAGAGAGATATATATATATATATATATATATATATATATATATATATATATATATATATATATATATATATAGATATATATAGGTATGTCCGTATAAAAACACTGTACTGATGAATATAGAGCCACATCATCGCTGCCCTGGGTGTTGCTGTTTCCGTAGCATACATCCCTTTATACGTGAAAGCAAACGTAACGATCTCGGACGGATTCGAACGCAATACGCGAGTTCTTCTCTCTCAGCGCTCCACACCATAGAAATACTGTCTATCGTGGAACTTTCATTAAAGCTTGCTCGTGACATTAATCAACACACGATAGCTCGTCTTTGCGGCGCAGCTACAATTCTAAACTTAAACATCAATTTTAAGTAATAAACTATGAGTTTAAATTGATAGTACCGAGAAAAACTAAATTGGAATATTTTTTTATAATGAGTATTTTTTTAAAAACATTCTCTGAATTTATTTGACATTTATTCGCATGAGAATGAGTTTTCCCGCTGAAAGTATTATATATTTTCGGTCCTCATAAATATGGTTGAAATCAAGTTCTATTTTTAAATAGTAGATAGTTTGATTTCATATACTGTATGTAAGTAAATTAGGCACACTTATATTTCGTAAAATAAAAACAGCGACATGTCCTCTCAGAAGTCTTTCCTTTGATGGTTGAGACTGGAAGGACTTATCAAGAGTGAAGACCTCTGCGATAGCATATGGCAGCTGTGAGATGCCATATGGACGCAGTGCGATGACATATGGAGCTGCCTATTCTATACGTCTCCTCTCCCGGTAGTAGCGACAAAATTCAAAGGAATACACGGAATTTTACATGCGGCTGGATTAACTGCAAGATCTGCCGCAACCACCATTTGACAGACAACCGCCGTGTGTGAATTCCTTCCCATTGATAAACTGCGTCCTGAATCACCAACGCGAAGTAGTTGGTTATGAGATGGCAGTTACCCCCCCCCTTCTCAGCCTTAGAACTGGACTTTGTTGTCGGAGTCTATTTGAGACAAAACCGACGATAACATATAGACATTGGAAGTTTGACACTACATTCACCGCTGGCCTTGACGACGTTATTTATATATTTATTTGAGACCTATTATGTGTATGTGTATATGGATGTATATATATATGTGTATATGTGTGTGTGTGTGTGTGTGTGTGTGTGTATGTATGTATGTGTTAATTTATTCGTTTAAATATGTATATATGTAAGTATATGTGTTTGTATATCTGTATATATAGGTGTGTGGGTATTTATATGTATGCGCTCGGATGTGGGTGTACTTATAAGTATATATATATATGTATATCTGTACATGTTGATATGGGTATTTATATATGATTATATATTTATGTATATATGGATATATGTTCGTATGTCGTAGTATGTGTATTTGTATGTATACCATAGTGTCTTAGAGTGTATCATAGATACTAACTAAAATCTACTTTTGTTTGATAAGGAGTTTTTAATTGCTTATAGACTGTCTGTTGTTACTTTTAAAAAATTATTATAAACTTTTATTGTATTTTATCATCAATAAATTAATATTGTTAGAATATATGTAGGTCTCTGTATACATATTCATTTCCTTTTTTGTGTGTGTGTCTATACGTTTATATATATATATATATATATATATATATATATATATATATATATATATATATATATATATATATATATGTATATGCGTATGTATGTGTGTATATATGTATACGTTGGTGTGTATATACGTATATATATTTATATAGTTTTAATTTACGTTTGTTTGATTTTTCATGTATATGCGTGTATTTGTAAATGTCTGTTTATATGTTTAGTTTATATACATATATGTATACGTTTGTATGTATGTATATGTAAATATGTATGTGTATGTATGTATGTATTTGTATATATGTGCATCTTTGTGTATATATATTTTTACTTGCTTTTTTACTTTTTTACGTTGCTGTATGGTTCGATTTATTTATACGTGCTTATATGTAAGTGTATGTGTGTATGTGTGTATATGCGCATCTGTATGCATATATATGTATATGTAGGTACATGTGTAGATCTGTATGTATATATCTGTGAATGTACGATTATATATGGAGGTAGTTATTTATTTTTTTCATGTAGTGTGTGGAAAACTATATGGTTAATATATATATATATATATATATATATATATATATATATATATATTTATATATATTTATTTGTTTAATTTTTTTTTTACTAATTTTATCTATATATATTTGCCCAGATTAGTTATATTTCAAGTTAGAATTCGTTTAATAACATATTAAGCCCCGAATATGTTTTGGCTATTGCGTCTGATTGTCTAGGTCAATGTGCATGTGGATTTATGTGCCTGTGTTTGTCGATGTCTATGTGTAAGGAAAGTGCATGCACGTTTGGTTGTGTGTGTGTGTTTGTGTGTGTGTGTGTGTGTGTGTGTGTTCGTTTTTTTATCAAGGGTCGTGTCTCGTCACAGTTTTTTGTGTGTATATATATCTAAATATGTCTGGGCGCTTATGTATTATAACCTGAGTGTGTTTGAATTGTTTTACGTGAGAGGTAGTCATCACAGTTGAAGTAAACTGTAAAATGTATAGATTTTTGTCTGGAGCTATCAACATCCTTTTTAACATAATTTAAATGAAAAAATAAATTAAATAACATATGTATTTTTTATTTTCTCCTCAGTAATTCTACAATTTTAAACTTAATAGACATTAGATTTACATTTCTAAATAGTAATTTTTTACTTTTAATTTTAATTTCAAATATTATAAATCTTTTAATATGTATGATAAACTTGCTTCGTTGTCAAATTTTTTGAATTACCATATACTTGTATTTTGATTGGTCATTCTAGATTATGTAACAGCGTTTACCCCTAGCGAAAGATCGTTAATTAATTTGAAACTTTTAAAACCATTTATTCTACATTCAACATCATCACTTGATAAGACATCAGAAGTGTTGAAACAAAATGGCTATTTTTGTAGTGATTTTATAACATATTTATGTTATAATATTTAAATAAAAAATTATATATATATATATATATATATATATATATATATATATATATATATATATATATATATATATATATATATATTATAATGTTCGTATGGACGTGTATAAAACGAAACTCATAGGAAATTAAAGTATGTTTTTTTTAAATAGTTACACATTGGAAACCAAGAAATGTTACGTAATTGTTGTACAAAATATACCGAATATAAATAAACATAAAATAAATAAATAATTGTTAATTTTGGAAAAGAGTTAGCAGAAGGAAAATGAAAATATAAATCTTGGCTTACGTTCAAAATACTTGAAGAATATAAGTCATTATTTATAACATAAAATGAAATAATTTATACGACCTTTTTTTGACAGTACTAATGCCAAAACCCACAAGTGATAAAAAATGAACAAGTGAGCAAAAGATAAAATTGATAAATATAACATTAGTTTAGCAAAAACAAACGTAAAATAAGACGAACGGTCATCAGTTTAGTTGTACAAATAGATATTATGAATGTTCAAAATAGTATAATCATTATTTGTATTAGTAGTATTAATAGTTGTATTATTAGTAAAAACAGAAATGGTTATTTGTTGTTGTTGTTGTTGTTGTTTATACGTTTATACTCGTATTTTCAAAAGCGATTTGTGTTGTTAAGATATTTTTCTCTGAACATTGAATAACTACTAATTAATGAAAATGAATTATCTTCGTATACCGGATGAAGAAACCAATACAGCATCAACTGTATTGTTCGACAGACATAACATGTGAATGATATCCAGATATGACATTTCTTAAACAATATCAACTAATGCAGATGACTAGATATTTACTTGCACAGATGAAAAAAAAAATGTATTCCATAAAAAAAGAGATATCAATATTGTCGTTGAAGTGAATCTAAATTTTGCTTTATAAGATTTTGCAGCGCCAGTGTTGGGAGAAGGAGGCCTTTTGTTAAATGGAATGTAGATATATATTAGAAATGTCAGGAGGGATGAAAACTCAAACAAACAAAAAAAAACTCCGTTGCATTTCATTAACCGAACAGAGTGAATTTGAACTTCTTATCGCAACATGATAATTGTCTCCATCGTCTCATTTGCAGCACGATGACAGGTGTTGTCATGCAGCCGACTTCCTTGCACGGAAAATGTATTTCCTTTTCAAATGCATCATTCAACCTTGCTGACAGCTTAATCTCTAATGTTTTTGTTTTTTGCAAGTACACCTGTTGTTTGTGATGTATCTTAAGACAGATTTTCCTCGAATTCACCTCCGACCTAACGTCACGTTCTTTGTATTTGAACTCAAAACCCTCTTTTTCTAAATCTTGCAAACCGTTCACGACACGTGATTAGACTTACTGTAATATCTGCCTGCGATTGTAGAATCTATAGCTTTTCTCCTGCTACTCTTCTTTACTAGATTACACATTACGTATTAAAATCCATAACTTCTCATTGTCATATTCAGACAAAATTAAGCACGTTTTTTTCCCAAAGGTCTCAAACTTTACATACTGTTGTGGATTCCGATATGAATCCGATATCAATGAATAACAAACGCCAGGAATGGATAAAGAAAATAAATGTATTAACGTAATAATACAAACTGGTAATATGGGTTAGTAGGTCCAGAAATGCGGGTTAGTAGCAATAATATATATACACTCTTGGTATTGGAGTATCGCGGTATGACTCCTTACTGAGTCTAAGTGCTCGCTAACGGTGACTCTTGTGCTACCCTCCTCTATTACAGACTGTCCGGATATTCATAGGTAGTAGTAAAAGTATACCTCGGTTGAGTCCATTTGTGTGAAAAGGGGAGACCCCTCAATATACACCTCCTTAGATAGGCAGTTAGTATATTTTCCTTTCTCTTATGGTCGACAATTAGAGGCACTGTAAATTTTCTCTTCCTGCTAGTCCTTCAAATTTCTTTGTCTTCTTGTTGTCTTTGAATCTCAAAAACTTCAAAGATCGACTCCATCAACTCGTCATTTTCTGTGGGTGAGCTTAGATCTTCCACCCGTCTTTTTCGTATTTGATCAATATGTTTTCTGTGGGTAAATCTGTCGCCTTTTGTGTACATCACGTTTCCTAATCTATTAATTATTGTATTTGGTTCCTCATAAGCCATATTGTTACTGAAATAGACCCATTCTTGTTTGAATGATCTCTTGAGTACTGTAGATGTATACCGGTTTTCATTTATTTTTTCCTTCGTCCTCTGAATAAATTCATCCTTTTTCACTTCTTTTCTTATCTCTCGCAAGGTCACAGGTATTTCTTTTACTGCCTTGTATAACTCTACTGTTTCCATCTGTGGTAGCCAATGGCGCATTTCGCTTCTTTTTACAAACTGGTTGGACATTTTCTTTCAATTCAATTCTCGCTGCACACTTACAAAACGAGCTGATAGGTGAACCCCATACGTCGAACTTTTTCATCCAGTCTGTCCCCACTAGATTTTCTGTATCTTTCATTGCGTATATCTTGAGTTGTTTTGTTTTCCCGTGAAATTTAACATTTACGATTATTTCTCCTTCGAATTTTATACGCTTTCCTGTCACCTACTTAGCAATTTTTTATTATGTAACATGGTTGGTCTGTTAAGCTTTTTCTGTCTGTAGGTTAATTATCGTTAGATCGGAACCCGAGTCTAGTTGCAATTTTATCTTTTTATTTAAGATTCCAAGTTCCACATATTTCCTTATGTTGGTATTGTTTTCGTCATGCATCCTAGTAGCTCTTATCCAACTAGTAAATTTTCTGTTTCTACATTGGGATGCCTTGTGGCCCATTTTTCCACACAAAAGACAGCTTTTTATATTTAAAACAACAATCCTTATTCCAGTATAGTCCTCCACATCGATAACATGCAGATGGTGGAGGGGCTTATATGTGCTTCGATTTTTGTTATAATTTGCCTTATATGTTGTACTTTTTCCCTTATTATAGATTTTTTGTTTTCTTTCCGGGGAGAGTGTAGAACGTAAACTTTTGTTTAACTTACGTATATGAGATACTCCTGACTCCTCAATGTTCTTCGAGTCTTTCTTTATACTCAGGCATTTTTGGCATCTTCTGATAGTTGTTGTAGCGTTAGTCCAGGTTCATTTTATAGTTTTGAAAGCATTCTTTTGCGCATTTCACTATCGTTTGCTGAGACTAACCCTTGAACAAAGATGAGACACTTGAAATTGCCCGGTGTTAATTCTACTAACTTGATGTCATCGCAATGTTTATTCACGATTGCGGCAAACGTGGAATAGTCCTCATTTTCGCACTTTACAAGGTTAATACATTTCCACCTCTTGTGAAAGAGTGACGTTTTTGGACTAAAAAGCTCTGTAAGTCATGTAACTGCTTCGTCAAACGCTAATTCGTTCGTCTTTTTTGGCAAAATGTAATCCATAAATTTTGTTTATTCCTCAGTTCATAATTTTCTGAGAAACAGACGTAGCTTCTTTGCTTCTGTCCAGCTTTGGCAATCGATGTTGTAGATGTCTTTATAACGTCGGATTATCCCCGAAATTTTTATCCTCTCCTAGGGAGTAATTGAAAGTTTCTTTCGTATTCCACACTGCGTCTTGGGAAAAAAAGTTGCCTCTTTTTCGATATTTTGTTGTTTGTTACCCGCTACCTTTAATATTAGTTCCTGCGTTTTTAGTAATTGTTTTTGCCATTTTCCTTTCATTCTTTCTTGGAATTGTAATTGCTGTTCGTTTTGTCTTTCTTGGAGTTGTAATTGTTGTTCAATTTGGTATTTTACAAGTTCTACTAAAATAATTTTAAAATCCTCCATGATAAAGGTTTTACAAAAAAACTCGATTTTGCGTGTTTTAATCCTCGTAAATCGCCAGGTTGATGTGGATACTGGCAAAACGGCAATTTTTTTTATTTTTGTGTGAGTTCGAATACCTTGTCGCCAATTTGTTGTCGACGAGGGATGATTTTTCCATTTCTTTTCTTTCTTACCCGTGTGAGTTCGATATACTCGTTGCCAATTTGTTGGCGACGAAGGGGATTTTTTCCTTTTTTTTCTTTTTTCCCGTGTGAGTACGATATACTCGTCGCAAATTTGATGTCGACGAGGGGGAATTTTTCTTTTTTTTTCCGTGTGAGTTCGATATACTCGTCGACAATTTGTTGTGGGTTCCGAGATGAATCCGATATCAATGAATAACAAACGCCAGGAATGGATGAGGAAAATAAATGTATTAAGGTAATAATACAAACTGGTAATACGGGTTAGTAGATCCAGGAATGCGGGTTAGTAGCAATAATATATATACAGTCTTGGTATTGGAATATCGCGGTATGACTCCCTACTGAATCTAAGTGCTCGCTACCGGTGACTCTTGTGTTACCCTCCTCTATTACAGACATTATTTACTGTCCCCCCACGAGGAATAGATGTGGCACAAGGCGGGGTACAAAGTGGGGTACTCTCGAGCCCGTAGGCTCGGCCAAAAATACCAGTAAAACCCGTATAAACGGAATCGGGTTTGTCAACCACCCCGAACGAGACTCAGACCTTATGTATTAGGGTCTTTTCCCCAGCTAGGGGTTAAATAGCAGTTTTGGATTGCAATCTGATTAGGAGAAGCAACACTCTGAATTAAAAACTGTGGCTCTGGGCCCAAAACATGTCTTGACCTTTGGCAATCCATAGCACGCGGAAACCAGTTCTGTTAATGTAACCGTGAATGCATAAGAAGTTGGAAGTTGTCAATACGAGTATCTAACTGGCCAGAATTGTGGCACGGAAATGCTTATTCAAAAGATGCATTAAACTGAAAAAAAAATGATGTGACCCAAGTTATTCAGGCAGATGTTAACTGAGGCAACACAAATAGTAGAACTGTGCTTTTCCTTACATAGTAGTATACAAAACATGGGTTCGATGTGGCACAAGCCAGAACATATGAACACCCGGTAAGCATCGAACTCATTACTCAATAGTAACTGGTCTGGCGAAACAGGCTTGTCAGCTATTACACAGTGGTGACATGCATGTTTGTCTGATAATATATGTGTAACTAAAATATCTATGATGAAAATGTTACAATTTATGAATTATGAGATGAGAAAGTATTCAAGGCATATCTTCCATTATTTGGGGTGTAATGTTTAGAGAGCATGTCTTGCTAGATCAGTTACGACTGATTAGTGAGTTCTATTCTCAGTGGGCGCCCTATACTTTTGGCGCAATGCCACATCTAAGTTGTGCTTAGAAATACCCTATATGCCATTATTACAAGTGTGCAGAGTTAAGGAAAAAGTTATTGATATTTGTAGTACAAGTGGATATCTTATGTTCTTTATTTATATTAGACTATTTTAAATACTAGTTATACCACGAGTGTTATATATATATATATATATATATATATATATATATATATATATATATATATATATATATATATATATATATATATATATATATATAATTAAATAAGATTCCATCGCTACTTAAGAGTTCTCAGGGTTCAAAAACAGAAACTAAAAAAATTAACTCAATCATATATATATATATATATATATATATATATATATATATATATATATATATATATATATATATGAAGAAATATAGTCTTAAAGTGTGCTATATTTATGGGATAAAGTGCTCAACATCAGAGATAGACCGTGTGTAAATATAAAAGTGAACATCGAAGTCAACACTTAGAGGCGACAGTATGTTTCATGCTAGTGCAATCGTCAGGTAGAGTTGCGTCACGATTACACTAGCATGAAACAGACTGTCGCCTCTAAGTTTAACTTCTATATTCACTTTTATATTTATATATATATATATATATATATATATATATATATATATATATATATATATTTATAGATATAGATATAGATATATATTCGAAAACCATTGCTGAGAGTGAAAAGTAAAATTTACATAGTAAGAAATCGAACGCGCCTCACTTTTCTGGCAGAAAGTCAATAGATTTTGTCGAAATATTTCGCTCAAATTTGTGGACTTTTAGATTGGACTTAATAATTTTGGATTATTTCCAAGCAAGACAGGAAAGAGAATGCGTAGTTGAAAAAGGATTATTTTACATATTTCTCAATAATTTACAGAAACCCCAAGAAGAAAAAAAGTAATATTAAACGTCAATATGAATTATGAGAATGTACATTGGATTATGATTTCTATTTGTAGTAATACTTGTGTATACACTAAGCCTGAGAGATTGTTATCATGTCTTCTCCGAGTGGAATCCTCTGGGATCGAACAATTTGGATTAGAACTGTAAATCTGCTGACGTATATAAGACATACGTGGAAATATCTATTTTCCTAAATAAATCACAAGAGAAACCAAATAGTTTCAGGAGAACGAAACAGATAAGTCATTATATACACTAGAAATAGGACGGGAAATCTGTCTGGCTAATATAACATTCAGAATTATAACGTATAACGGAATAGGTTTTTATATAATTTGGTTCCTTAAGTAGAATAATAATTCCACGGTTACACCTATTTATCATATCAGCAATTTAGTCTTGGGACTATCGCAGTAAATTTCTTATATACAATTTCATTGCTGCTATCATTGGAATCTTTATCTTGAATGACATAAAATTCAAATAGAAGAAGCTTTTTACTTCCTGTTATTGTAATATTACACACGTTGTCCCCGAAGCAGTTGATCTCTTTTTCGTGGTAAAAACAGTAAATCAACCGCGACTCGCAGTTCTTTTGCTAATATTCTTGCATTTTTCGAAACGGGAAGAGTGAAAGGCAAATACATTATTTAAGATAATTTACATTTCCTTTGTTTTTATTTTGGTTGATCAGCAAAAACAATGGATTGTTTGGCACAAACATGTGTAGATAAAATATGTGGCTGCGAGATAAGTAGGAATAAATCCCTTTAAAATAGATATATATTACTTCTTTCTGACTCTCATTAAAACAAAGCACACATACACACACTCATATATATATGCTCAAAATCTCCTCTAACAACATGAAAATATATTTCAAACCTCTCCAGAAGGCTATGACACGCAGCACGACACAAATCCCGATAGGCATCAATTTCAATAAATACTTGAGTGGGGATTTCTCTCATAAATGTTGGTCTTTACTACACCCCGCCAAAAAAATAAAATAATCTATTGTTTATACTTCAGGTCAATGCACTATCCATTCGATGCCGCCGTTCTTCCGAACCAACGCTGTGGCAATGTTTTTTAAGGTATCTTAAAAAACATTCCCTAAGGGAGAATAAGGGATATGGAATACTGGTTTGGAATTATGATTTGGATAAATTTGATCTAAAACGCGAATGAAATAGTGAAACAATGGTAAGCCTACTTTTGGCCCACCCTTTATAATAATCGTACAATTTAATACGTCTCAATATAGTTTCTACTTAATACGCTTCCGATTAATGGAAATAAATCTATTAAAGCAAATACGTACTAGAAGACCAGTGATTACCAAATTTATTTTTCTAAAAAAAATACAACTGGAAAGTAAGATGTATAAAATAATACTGATTAAAAAAAATGATAACAAAAGATGAATGTGACAGACTAGGTTTAATAATGTGTTTTATCGGCGTCACTGTATATTTAACGATTCGATATAAACAGGCCCTGGAATATTTGCAATTCTCCCCCAAACACAACACTTTAAGGATGTAAGATGGATTCCAACAGTAAAACAATTATTTCAAAACAATTAATAACATTTGTGTGAAGAACTCTCTGAACAGAATCCATCTCGTGTTGGCCATTATTTACCCACTACTATTCAGACTTATACATATACATACATACATATATATATATATATATATATATATATATATATATATATATATATATATATATATATATATATATATATATATATATATATCGGTGAGTGAACACGCGTCTGTGTTTGTGATATAATATATCAATGGGGGAACTTGTACTGTACATAAAAGTATCAGTATATTTCCAACTGAAATCTTTTTGTGTTTGTACCATTCATCTATTTATGAATCGAGACGCACAGATGACATCTAAGATATAGGTCTTTATCAAAATTTGCATTTGGAAGATCTTGGTCATCATCATCATCATCATCATCAATAGCTTCAAGGTCATCATATTTGCATTTCTACTATCGTCACATTACCTACCAATTTTGGAAAAAGTCTTGTGTGTTGTTACGATTACATTCCACAATTGTTTTAACTCTCATAACATCGCCAGAGTAACATGGACAAAGATTATTTGGACTGTAATTATCAAAACATTTTTGTATTATTCTTAAACTAGGATTTCCAGGGATTTTCGCAATGATTCGTGTTCCATTCTTCCCATTCCAAGTGCGCCTACAATGACTTGTACTATTCTTGTTTTCA
Organism: Acanthosepion esculentum; assembly: GCA_964036315.1. NCBI lineage: Eukaryota > Metazoa > Mollusca > Cephalopoda > Sepiida > Sepiidae > Acanthosepion > Acanthosepion esculentum. The sequence continues at coordinate 99,196,286 of OZ038491.1, forward strand.
TTTTCCACAATTTTTTCCATTTCAATTTTTAGAATTTGATTGTTTTTCAAATTCCTTGGTTTCTCTTATAGTCCGCAGGGCAAACCATATCTATTAGTAGGCATTTTTTTTCTCTTCAGTTTTTGACAATTATATCCTGCCTGTTTACTGCGATCTTCAGATCTGTAAAGATGTTGTGATCCCATAAAATTGTGAAGTCTTCTATTTCTGTAACTAGTGCTGGCTGATGTTCATAACTGTGTTTTTAACATCTTTTCTAAGATGTGTGCATATTGTCCAGTGAAAATATCGCCCTACTCGATTGTGACAATTTTTTATATTAATTTGCCATAAGTACAGAAAATCCTGATATATGTTCTATGGTTTACTGATATTTGAAACAAAACCTACATTTTGGACCCACACTATTGTTTATTATATTTGCCTGAGAGTTTCTATTGAAAAGAGTCTGACTCTTCTGTTTCAGCCGTTAATCCAGATGCTCGTAACTATCGATGAGTGTTAACTTCATGAACATCAGCTTTATTAGCACGTTCTTGATATTTGCCATGCAGTGTGTAATCTTACCAGCGTTGTTTCATCTGTTCAAGAGTTTTACTCTTAGCTTTCTTTTTCATACTTTTGTGCTGCAACATTTGGTTCTTCTGCTTTGGTTTTTCTACAGAATCGACTAAATGTAAATCTCATTTGCATGTACAACCTGTTTCATAGTTGACTATTTTTTCGTGTATTTTTGTTTTCGTTATTATTTTTATTATTATTATTATTATTATTATTATTATTATTATTATTATTATTATTATTCTTAGATCTTAATTCTTCCTCAAAATTTGTTGGACGAATATAACTTTCATTGCAATATATACGAAAATTATAAAAAAAAATTATCACTTTTAAAGAGGTTTGTTTGATCATTCTGAAAAATCGGGACTAAATATTTGTCTGACAGAAATGTAGGTTACTTTTCAACAATTCTTGGTTCGGTGTAATAAACTCTTCAGCCACGATGCAAATTAAACATTGTAGCATTAGTTTGCAACTTCTTCTGAAGTCTGAATGTTAATTCTTTTGAATTTAATTTAAGGATAGAATATAGAAATCTTATCAGTTGTTCGGATTATCTTTCCCTATTTTCTGCCCGATTAAACAGGCAGTCTCAAGTATAAAACAGCTATGTATATTCATACCTAATCACAAAATGTTTTTTACTCAGAAAGTTTTATCCGGGGTTATTGCCAGGGACATTTTCATTGCAAACCGGCAAATGCTATTGATTCAGTTCAAGCAAATATTTATTGAGTTGTTGGTCGATCAGGAAACATTAGTCTGAAAAGAATATCTATTTTACGCGGATTATATATTTACTTTGCTTTAGCGTATAACAAGAAAAAGCAAATATATTTATATTATTATAGGTAACCTTGACATACTTTGGTAGGATATTAGAATAGTCAAAAAGTTATACGGCTAGCAAACGGCCTCTTTATTTTAGAAAATTAATTCGGTTAATATGCAAAAGTTGAAAGGAATGCAAAACAAGGCTGTACATTCTCATCATACTTATACAACCTATACAGCGAGGAATTTCTGAGAGAATTAGAAGTTTTATCCGGATTGGTGGCCACAATCTTAACAACTTTAAATATGCAAATGACACAGCGATGATAGCAAACACAGAAAGGAAACTACAAGAACTTCTAAATATTTTATTGAAGTAAAGCGAGAAGATATGATTATACATCAATTACAAGAAGACATAATACGTGGATGTCAGCAAATGGATCAGCGCAACAGAAAAATTACAAACTAGTGATACCAAAATTATACAAGTATAAAAATTTAAATATATTAGAATTGTTTTATCAGAGGAGGAAAAGTGAGACATGGAAATCAGAAAGTGCATTGGAAAACAAAGAAAACAGTACTGGTCTCTTACGTAATAACAGTTTTATATGGCAATGAATGTGGGAAAATCTCCATAAAAATGAAAAAGAAATGTGGTTCAACACAAAGATGATGAGAATATCATGGACCAAACAGTTGTTCAATAATGACCTTTTAGAGAAAATGGAAAGAAAAAGGATACTTATTACTAATATTAGAATGAGATCGTTGATATTTCTAGAGTTTATAATGAGGAAAGAGAGCTTGACATATATGAGACTTGAAGCAACAAAAATTTCGTTCTACAGAAGCATACTGGGAATAATATTAACTGAACATATGGCGAACGACGAAGTTTTAGAGAAATTTCAACGAAAATGGCACTTTAATTAGCATTATAAATTCATAACGCATCTAATGAGGAAAGAAGGCTTGGAAAAATTGATACTCACAGGACTGATTAACGCATAAACTACCTAGTGATCTTATGCAAACTAATGGCAGAAATGGAAAAGAAAAATGCAAAATTTAATCAAAACTATAAAGGATAAGAAGGTTTGGGAAGCCATGAACGCCAACGTGTTAAAGGAATATGGCACATAGATGAAGAAGACTAATCTGGAAATATTTGTCTTACTTATTAGTGATGATAACCACTAAGCATTGTTCATGGTAAATATTTAGATTTTTAATCATCGAGCAGCCCTCTCAATGTCCGCCTGCCCCAATGAACGTGTGTTCTTTCAAAAACAACCCCTTAAACTTGAACGATTTAATTTCATTCCAGAACTCAAGTGATATTCGTATATACGATGCATTCTAAAAGATGGTTGGAAAATTGTTGTTACCTTTTACTGTCTCCTGATATTCTCTTATTTTACAAGAGGCAGGTCAGACCGGAGAAAAAGCATCAATGTGTTATCTGGACTGGAGCTACCAAATCTTCACTTTCCAAAGTGTCTACGCACATGTGTTGGCAATGTTGGCCTTGTTTTCCACCTTGTAACATCTTTGACTTCCGGCGAAACGTTGCAATCCTCTCACTATTCTATCGCTATTTCCATGGAAAATGTCTAGACACTATACTTAATTCCGGCAAATCTAACCAACCACGCCGTGTACATAGAAGCGACGTAGCTCCGTTCCCTTTCTATACATTTATTAAGACTAAGATCCATTCTGATAGGTGGTTCCCAAGTACTGTTGCATAATACCAGGAGGATACTTCCCTGATCACGACAATCCTAACATCTTCAACGTTCTGGATTATTCTAATATCCTCCCCATAATGGTCAATGTTACCTATAATATTATAATACACTCTTCTCTTTTCGGTTATACGCTTAAGATACAGTAATAATATATCTGCGTAAAATGAATACTCATTTCAGACTCATGTGATCTGATCGAACAATCATTGCAAAATAGATGACTGAACTGAATGAACGGAATATTGTTTCCCACATATCCACATACTTTCTCCTACGATACTCAAAACAACCACCCTCAGTAAACTTCTAACTTGAGTGGCTCTTTGTCCTTGTATATTGTGATCATTAGTTAAAAACTATTAAATCATTGAACCAAAGAGAGAGGGTACTAGATAGGAGGTTTAATTAAATCTCAGTTTATTTATGAGAATTGAATAACACTGTTATGATTCGGCATAAATTAACAATTATTAATTATTAATATAATCAAATTAATATATTCAGTTGTAATAAGGTTTATCTTGTTGTACAATAAAATAAATAAGATCGGACATTCTCCTAACTACTTTCCGATAATTAGTCATAGTCAGCATCCGCTCGCATCCGATCATGAGTATCGTCATCCTCTTTCCACATTTACTTTCTCCCTCTAGTGGCGTTGTCATAAATGACTGTGATGGTCTAGCCTACTCTTAGACAGCCGAGAGCAAGAGACAGAGAGGAGCATGTATGATAGACGCGTCTGGGAGAACCGGGTCCCCCTGTCAGCGCAGTGAAAAGCGAAGTCAAAGAGATATTGACTGGGCCATTCTCTTGAATTTAATTTTCTTTCCGATAATTATTCACTTTTAAACTAACAACATAAGTGTCCTTATATATGAAGGTATCATGTTATATAATGCTTCAGAAATGTAGAATGCTAGCTTAAAAGCCCCCCTATTGGACGGCATTTAAGCTAGCTCCCACCGAGGGCTCATGATTGGCCCTTCATCACGATAAGAACGGAGGAGTAGATGCGATAGGCAACAATAAACTACGGAAGAATTCAAAATTGATCGCGGCTTTTAAGTATTGCATTAATATTTAATGTTATCTTTCAAAAGTTCAACAATAATTTGGTCACTTTCGCTAGATTTCGCAATTAACGTCGATTGTTTCCAAGTTTATTTCTAAGTCATAAAAATCGTTATCGCACGAACAATTCCTGGCAGAAAATCACGTAAAAATGCCAAAAACATTCGCAGTAATGAAAATTTGGGAATCTAGAATTTCAGGATTATGGATCCGGATCCGACCGCCAGAGATTTTAATTTGTTCCCCGAGTCGGACTGATTCCAAAATGGTATAGTATGTTGTGCTACAGCCTCCAGTAGTAAAGTTGAAAACACGAACAATTTTCTATTGTAACACTAATTTGAGAACAGTAATTTTTTTTCATTTGAAAATGAGCTACTGTAAATTAGATAGTCGTGCCCCTTTCAAATGAAAAAGTGTGACACAATGACACACTGACATTCACCTTTATTATATAGATTATTACTTAAACTTGAGTGTGAAAATCACCCTTATATTTATTTTGTTCCAAATATAATGAGACAATTCAATCCAAGCAACTTTTTCCCTAGAATTGCAACTTTGTGAAAGTGTCTTGCGACATTGAAAACATTAAACTGACATTTTAATATCAAGGTTCAATCTTTATCTATCCACACCACCCACTTAATCTTCACTTCCGATTACATTCTATCTCATTCCTTCATATCATTCTAACTATAACCATCTAGACTGCGTGGCTCTCGAGGTTTGTAGGAGTACACAATGATAACATTAATTTTGACCTTTCTATATCAAGGGTCAGTCGAGAGGCTCTTGGTAGAATTAACTAGAACGGAGTCATTTCTGTTAGAATTGTCTCGTACCAATTGATATTCCCTTTTAATTAAGAATGTTCAGACATTATTTTTCCAGGAATAATACTGCGAGATAAAACCTGTATCGACAATAATTGAACCAGACCCCGCTATATATTATTAGCAGTATTGTGAGGCACTCATTTACACTTGCCGTGTGCCAAAATAGCATCATAGCACATCTTAATTTATGAGCTAAAACTGAAATCGTCGGAATAAAATTCAATAGGCTCGGGCCGGAACGAATTAGACGTATTTGAATTTAGACTCATTTCAGATTTGCTATTTTTGAAATAGCTACAAGACCGCCATATCATGATATCATATTGCGGGAATATGAAATGTGGCAATTCTCATTGAAACCAAAATTAAATTAAATGTTCATTTTCCGCGTCTTGAATCGCTGAGGCCGACTTTTATCCCCCATGTCCACTTATGGTCATCAGCGCTAATTAGTTTGACAACCATTTGAAAAGTTCAAACTGCCTCTCACCTCTGTCGAATGATATCAATAAGACATTTCCATCGGTCGTATTCAGATGAGAATTTGCGTTGGATGCTATAAAAAGAAGGTCTACTCTAATGACCTCATTTGGTAACTGCGTTTAAAGAACTGCACGTTTGGATTTCCTTTATAAGAAATACTTTTGTGTTTCTATACATGGAACGATATTATTATTATTATTATTATTATTATTATTATTATTATTATTATTATTATTATTATTATCTGCCTTTGCTTTTGCTTTGGACGAGCAAGCTTAACCAGAGTTGTCAAGAGAGGGAAAATTTTTGCGCCTAAAGTGCTAACAGTAGAATTACCATGTATTTTGTAGGGCTGGATCGAAATTATTCAAAAAGCGTGCAGCGTGACAAAATTAAAAATACCATTATTATTTTTTTGTCGTCTATTTTTTTTCTTCGAAAATATTTGCCTGTATAGTTAGTTCCTAGAAACTAAAGGGTGGAAATACACAAAATATGTTTTAAAACATCCTTTATCTTCATAGAGCTAAATTTGACGTACATGAAATTATTATTATTATTATTATTATTATTATTATTATTATTATTATTATTATTATTATTATTATTATCACAGATTTTTTATTGATAAATTGATTCGTTTTCTACGGCTCGTCAACCATTTGGATTTTATTTCAAGTCAGAAAATATTTTTAGATTATGAAAGTTTTCTGAAGATATAATGATTTAGTGATAGAAGTCTTATTAATTAACACATAGATGGATAAAAGCCCGGATTCATGAATTTCCGTATGCTATATGCCTGTAAATGAATATAAAGAAACCGCTTTGGAGTATCATTTAGTGTAAGATTAGATGTGCGGGTGGTGTAAAGAATATCGGCTTGGAATTGGAAATCGGATAGTTCGAATTCCATTCGAGTTCGTTATATTCACTTAAGGGTTGGTTCCCTGTGCCGAGCCAGGAAATTTTTCTCCCCGGATTCGATCCTGCAAGTCTATAAATCGACCATTCGCCCTTGCATGGAGTATTGATGCCATATATGGTCTGGGGCCCCTGCTGTTTGCCACGGGGTTCTTGATAAGATCCAGAGACGGATAGGCAACGTGATTGGCCCTGATCTGTCATCTCGTCTGCAGTCGCTCTCTCACAGACGCGATGTTGCGTCGCTCTGCCTTTTTTAGAAGTACTTTCACGGTAATTGCTCCGAGGAGCTGCTTTCGCTTGTCCCTAGGCCTCGTGAATTTAAACGTCCCACGAGACTGGCATCCCGCTCCCACCCCTACACCGTAGAAACTGTTAGATGTAGACGTCTCTTCTACTCCAATAGCTTCATGTCTCGCACATCTCGCCTATGGAACCCCCTTCCCTATTACTGTTTCCCTGACGAATACAATCTCCAACGGTTTATGTGTAGCGTCAATCGACATCTCCAGTTGCCCTGATCTATCCACTTCCCTTCTCCACATCCTTTCATTTTTCATTCCTATCTGCTCTCGCTCCAAATCTTCTATAACCCCCTTGCCTTGATCGACCCACTGTCTTTCTCTTTCTCCACATCCTCTCCTTTACCACTCCTATCTGCTCTTCCTCCAACCCTTCTGTAACCCCATGCGTGATAGTGGCTTCCAGCCTTGCTTGGGGTGATACGCTTAAAAAAAAAAAAAACTTTGTAAAAGGTATGAGACCAAATTTTGAGCCGCAACTATGGGTTAATTAGAAAGAGTTGTATCTGTAAATTATTATTATCTCGAAAAAATTTCTTACAGTATAAAAGAATATATTTCTAGCCTTAAATTAGCTTAAACAGGTTGATAAGCCGTAAAAAAAAACAAATCAATCGCTCAATTAAAAAAAAAATCCCTTTATATTACGTTTCTTTAAATATTTAGCTTTGATTTTATGATCATTTTTCGTACATAGGATTTTAGATATTTTACCTAACACGTATTTTTTTTATATATATTTTGGTTAAAACAAGACTAAGTCGATTAGTCTCGATTTTGAGTTAATCTGTAACATTCGCTTATTTTATTATTGGACAACATAGCGCTATCTCAACAAATTATGCTTTGTCTAATATAATTATTCTTGTATAGTATGTGCACTAATATAATACGTACGTACTACTAATAAATTCTGAGATATATCGTATAACTTATATAATTTCTAGCAATTGATTTTAGCAATATTTAACATTGGTTTCCAATTTTATTCGATTTGTATCGATTACAAATAAGAATCTATATAACTTACCCAATATTCTCAAACAATATATACAGTATTTAGAGGAAATTCTCCAACATGATCATACACGCAAGTACAGTTTTTAAAGAAAATAAGCTGACACAGTGTGAAGTAATATAATATTCATATTTCTAAGGGAATAAACCGGAAGATGGCGAGTTCTTTGGAAGGAGAAGATAACTCTAGAAAACCTCATCGAAGTTGACATATAATATTAGTATGCCGGCAGAGTTGAAGCAGTCATTAGATCTAAAGAGAACAATGCAACGAATTCAAGAATATATACTAGCCATGGATATAATTATTTTGTAAATCTGCTTGCTTAGTGTCTTCAAAATTTTTACAGATATTATTCACTTTAATCATAGATATAACTTTCTCAAGAGAATAGCGACCTGAATATGGCGACCAACGTGGGATAGAAAAAAATATAATATTTAGAACTTTATACGTACAATTAAATTTTTGAGCCAGATCTCTGTGAAGCAATGCGTATTATGTACGGATAATAACTACATATAGATTTGTTTGATTTGGTCTTAATTTTTACTTATGATTTTTTTTGTTGAACATTAAAAATTATTAATTTTCCAATCCTTTCCCAAAATTTTTGTTCCGTCTTCAGTGTTTTAGGTCGAAGCTGGAAATGTGACATCAGATTTGTGTTTTGTATCTTCCAATTATGTTATTAATGTTATTAAGTTTAGGCTTAGTGTATATTAGGGTTGTAATTACCTAACAACCTTTAATATTGTGACGAGGCAATCTCCAAAATGGAGAATATATCTTCTCGCTTTTTCTTTACAGCAGATACTTTTTATGTATTGGCAACGTTGTTGGGTTTTAAATCTTTTATTTTCCTTAGTGTAAGTGTTTGAGTTAATATTACTGTTTTTGTTTTATTTCCTTAAAAAGTAAAAATAATAAAAAGTGGCTCAGATATCCTGTTTAATAATGTGTCTTAACACAGTAATATTTACAGAATTACCCACGAGGAAAGGATGTGGCACAAGACCGAATTTGATGTGGGTCAATACGAGCCCGTAGGATCGTCAAAAAATTTTCCTGTAGACTCCGCATAAACATGGTCGGGTCTGTTTACCTCGCATAGCCTTGACCGGGTTACTCTCTGCCCGAAGGAAAAAGTTCGACAAAAAGTGAGCACACGGCCAGTTCCAGCTGCCTAACTACCAGAAACACCACAGTAACTGAAAAAAAAAATTGTGTTTGATTTTTGTCTGTTTGTTTGCAGTAAATATTACCCTGTACAAGGACCCAGGGCCACTTGATGTAGATAATTACATTAAGAGGTACATATGAATAGAAGGGGAAACAGCGGTTGAATGGGCTAAAATTTTCGTGATCAGCGGAACATCCTTCTGAGTGTGTGTTTCAAAGGGCAGTGATTCCTGGGAAGTAGCTATTTGAGTGGAACTTATTTCTCCCCGATGGGACCCGGAGAGAATGTAGGTAAATTGTTACTATGTGACATGCCGGTTCCTAGCTTTGTAGTTTAGAAATGGCTGAACAAAGAATGTGGTTCATTCGAGCATTTTCACTGGAAGGAGGTGTGGTGCAATGAGAGCCTCGCCCTTTCCCGGCTGTGAGAGAGACGTCGGAAGGTGGGTAATTATTTTTTTAACTTTATGATGACCAGAAAGCTAGGACCGAACAGTAAAAAGCTAATGTTTTATGCGTATTTATATATGAAATATATTTTCACTGGGTACACGTATTTCAGCTGCTATTCCAGTTTTTACTTCTTAAACCATGAAATTAATAAGAACTGTTCTAGTTAAAGAAATCCTGTTAAAGAAAAATATGAATATAACACAAATCGGGCAATTTCATCTCGGTGGCCTAATATGTGACAGCTATGTGTGTGAATTTCCTGATGAAAAAAATCGTGGACACCTATTCAATGTTTGTCGGGTTCCTTTAGTGGGATTTTCGAACTAGGCTGGTTGATAGTAAATTTAATGATTGAGAAAAAATAAATAAATTGGGAATAGCAACTCAAACACGTGTAGCCGGTAAAAATAATGTTTCTATATAAATACGCATATAACATTAATATATATATATATATATATATATATAAATATACAAACACACACACATATATATATATATATATATATATATATATATACACACACACACGCGCACACACACACACACACACACACACACATATATATATATATATATATATATATATATATATATATATATATATATATATATATATATATATATATATATATATATATATATATATATATATATATAAATATGTTCTTGGATTAAAAATCCATTTAAAAAATCATGTGGATTTAAGAATTTATTTTCTGATATTTATCCCTTCGAATTACTGATTATGTTCCTTTCTTCATCAATATATTTTGAATTTTTTATCGTGTATTAGCACGTAATTGAATGGAATTGAAACTCGTCTCTCCGATTCATCTATTCGAGCCGCTCTCCATTACACCACCTTTGCTCACTTATTTTTTTTCTTAATTTTGTTATTGTTCATTGGAAAATTTGTCAATTCCGTTTAATTGACATTTTTGCCAATTATAAATAAATATGGCCGATTACTTTACACATACATACAAGTTTCAATCTTTCGTAGTTTTCTGTAGACATTTTTAGATGTGTAACAATTTTCGTATTAAATTTTTTTAATGTATATCAAATGAGCGAATTGGTCCCCTTCAAGGATTGTTCATTTTGGCCGACGTCCAAGAAATGATATATGTGTTAAACAATATATTGAATTAAATTAGCACTAAATATATAAACGACTATTTAAATAAATAGAATAAAATATATTTACACACATCCCTCAAACACACACTTACACATACATACACACCCATATATATATATATATATATATATATATATATATATATATATATATATATATATATATATATATATATATATATATATATATCTGTGTGTGTGTATTTATTTTATTCATATATATGTGTATGTATTTTATTAGTATATTTTTTCATATATGCATATATATATATGTATGTATGTAAATATATGAAAAAAGACAAAAGGAACAAAGTATATGGGTAGAGACAAAAGGTATATATATATATATATATATATATATATATATATATATATATATATATATATATATATATATATATGGGGACAAAAAAGCGTATCTTAGCAGAGGCTGAGGGATTTTATCAAGGGAAATTTTCACTAAGGACCAAACGCGTCAGTGAAGATAAGTTTTCCAACTTACTTATTCATATTGGCACTTTCCAGATATAATCTATCTGAATACAGATACATCTAAGTTAGATTCCTCGACGAGTTTCGACCAGCATGGCATCAGGAGAAGAAATCTTATACTTAATAGCAATGAACTACAGAAATAAATGACTTGATTTAGAAAATGTATTTTACACACACACACACACACACACACACACACACACACACACACACACACACACACACACACACACACACACACACACACATATACATGCGTGTGTGTGGGTGGGTGTGTGTAAAGATGGAGAAAAGAACTTTTTATTTATTTATCATATATATATATATATATATATATATATATATATATATATATATATGTGTGTGTGTATGTGTGTGAGCACGCGCGCTCGCGCGTATGTGCATGAGCATGTGTGTATGAATTAAATTTTCTTTTGATCTAGTATAATGATAGTTTTCCTTTCTAGCACTGAGACAAGACACAGGATAAAATATGAACTGGATGTAATTTAAGAATTAAAGGGCATAGAAAAACATTAACGAACATCTAATATTTTGAGAAGGTTTCAAAGTTTTCAAATTACATTCAAACAGTTTTAAATTTATTAACAGCATTGTTAAATATTTAATTAATATTTAAATTAAAAGTAATAATTAAATCTTTTTTATACATGACATATTTTAAGTTGATAAATTCAGGTGACATTTTTAAAAATCTTCTTTAAATCAGTTTTGTAGAAATTCACTGTTATATTTCTTTCTATTATTGTTCGGAATTTCCTGGCGAGATCATATTTTATAGACCTTTTTAAAAAGAATTCTTATCGCTGTTTTGTTTTGCCCTGCAATTTTATTTTGATTATTTCCCTTGATGTGTAGTATCGTCATTTCCTTCCAGATCCCAACCAGAGACCTAAGGTCAGAAATGGCTTCATGACATATTCGACTGATAATTTTGTCTAAATAAAACATTAAAAAACCACTAAGATCACATATATATTATATAGATATAGCTCTTTGTAATGTGTGAGCTGTACTTGTGAGTATATATTTTTTATTTTTTTATGCCAAGGGTACCAGGAATCACTTCAGTGTGTCTATCCGAACGATTCCTAGTCAATAGGAGCGCGTCGACTGCAACTGCATTTATTGATGCCTTCATGTGTCATTTTTTTTTTTTTAGATTTCCCCTTCAAGATTCTTGTATTTGGTAGTTATTTTTTTAGATCTTCAAAATAAATTACAATCTGCCATATCAGTAAGAAAGCGCTGTCCCTTTTGTGGTTCTTGATCACTGTGTCGGGGCGATTAGCTTTGATTAATTTTTTTCTGTTTTTTCTGTTTGCATTTTAATGCAGCATGAAATTGTTACAGGTCCTCTCACTGTTATCGGGTCTAGGTGATGTTCACACAAGTTTCTTGCATTTTCCTTCCCGTAAAAGGTGCAAATATTTCAATGCGGATATTGCCCCCTCTATCATACCGAATTTTATATTCAGTGAGTGCTAATTCTGTTCAACCTTATACAAGATGGTCTAATGTTTCAGGAGAGTCAACGTAAATTTTCAGTATGTGATATTGGTAATTTCCAGCTAGCAAGCATTGGTCTTGTGATGCAAGAATAAAACCACCGATTTCAGCTTTTAAGCCTATAATACTTAACCGCATTTGCGTCCGTGGTTTGTATACACCAGTTTCATGGTAGAGCCAGAGTATTGATCATGAACAGGCTTATCTTGCCATCGTTTCTACATTTGGTTAATTGTATTGGCTTTTGCTTTCTTTTTTAGGTTGTTTGACGATTCAGTAGTCACATTATCATTTATTTTCACTTCTTCATCCACCTGAAATTTTCTTTAGTTTTTTTTTGTTTCCTTTATAACTGAATAACGTTTCTTATTACATTCATTCTCTTTGTCACATATCACTATCCGGTTTTCTGTAGTTTTCTGGTATCTTTCAAGACCGAGTGTTGTTTTCAACTCTAGTTGAACTAATCCTCTGCCTTCTTACTGTTTAGTTAATACGAATATGGGATTAAGGACAGAGAGAACAGAAGTGTTTAAGGATATTCAAACAATTGGAAGTGGAACTACCTTTGGTGTCATTTAGAAATAACGTGGTTTTCCATAGTTTCAGGCTATATTTAAGGATATTTACTATAAGCGAACAAACCTTGGACATTTCAAAAGCCTTAAGTATTGTGACACACTATGAAAGGCTTTGCGGTAATCTGATCAAGGTTTGGTGAGATCTTTTCCCATGCAATATTCCAGGATCATTTTATTTCTAAGTAGTTTTACTTTGCAGCGATATGAACCTCTTCGGTATCCCAACTGTTGCAAGAGTAGAATGCTGTTTTAATCAGGAATATTAAGTT